>CM061749.1:282013259-282613259 GCA_030979885.1 Lolium multiflorum
CGCTGTGTGTTTTCAACTAATTAATGAGAAGGAGGGATCCTCCCAAGTTTCTTCTATTGTTTCTAAAAGTAAATCAGGTTATGCGGACAAGCCACCCTTCAAGCCTCTTCCTCCTAAAGAAGGGAATGAGGAGAAGGAAGAGAAGAAGAAGAAGAAGAAGGAACGAAGAAGAAGAAGAAGGAGAATAAAAAGAAAGAGGTAACGGCGTATCCCCGCGTGAATGAGATAACGCTAGGTAACCGTAAGTATGTTGCTCCTAATGATTATTGTGATAATGAATCTGAAATACGATGATCTTCCTATGCCCTTTACATACATTAGCGATCATGATTTGAATGAGCACACTACCTTTGATATTGGAAATCTCTTTGGTACTGATTATGAAAGTAATGATGATAGCATTATTCATGTCCCCTTAAACGATGATATTGAAAGCCCTAAGCTTGGGGATGCTGTGCTTGAAGATCCTATATTTGAGACTTCTACTTTTAGTGAAAATGATGATATTACATATTCAGGTTTAGATAATTGCTGTAGAGATGTATATGACACATGCTACAATTATCCTTATGAAACTTGTCATAGTTATGATGGGCTTGCCAAAAACAATTCTTTTAATATGCAACTTGTTTACCATGTTCAAATTCTTGATAATAATCTTGCTCCAATTACTATTAATGAGAATAACTCTTCTTATGCCAAAATTAATGATACTTCTATGCATATGAACCATGATAAGAATGTTTTAAGTGACGGGTATATTGTGGATTTCATCAATGATGCTACTGAAAGTTATTATGAGAGAGGGAAATATGGTTATATGCATCTTAATAATATTAAGTTTCCCCTCTTTATGTTGAGAATCTTTAAGTTACTCGTGTTTTATCCTCTTATGCTTGCCACCTTGCTCTTCATGAATTCATTTGTGTATAAGATTCTTTTGCATAGGAAGCATGTTAGGCTCAAATGTGTTTTGAATTGCCTCTTGAAGCTCTCTTTTGCTTCAAATACTATTTCTTGCGGGTGCATCACCAAAATTGTTGAGCCCATCTTAATGGCTATAAAGAAAGAACTTCTTGGGAGATAACCCATGTGTTATTTTGCTACAGTACTTTGTTTTATATTTGTGTCTTGGAAGTTGTTTACTACTGTAGCAACCTCTCCTTATCATGTTTTTGTGCCAAGTAAAGTTTCTATGTTAAAGTTGATGTTATATTTGGGATCGCTGCGCAGAAACAGCATTGCTGTCTGTCACGAATCTGGGCACAGTTCTCTGTAGAAAATTCGAAAAATCTGCCAATTTACGAGCGTGATCCTCAGATATGTACGCAACTTTCATTAGTTTTGAGTTTTCCATTTGAGCAAGTCTGGTGCCAGATTTAAATTCGTCTTTACGGACTGTTCTGTTTTTGACAGATTCTGCCTTTTATTTCGCATTGCCGCTTTTGTTAAGTTGAATGAGTTTCTTTGTTCCATTAACTTTCAGAAGTTTTGTGCAATGTCCAGAAGTGTTAAGAATGATTGTGTCACCTCTGAACATGTGAATTTTTGATTATGCACTAACCCTCTAATGAGTTTGCTTGAAGTTTGGTGTGAAGGAAGTTTTCAAGGGTCAATAGAAGAGGGTGATATAATGTGATCGAGAAGAGTGAAAGGTCTAAGCTTGGGGATGCCCCCGTGGTTCACCCCTGCATATTTTAAGAAGACTCAAGCATCTAAGCTTGGGGATGCCCAAGGCATCCCCTTCTTCATCGACAACTTATCAGGTTTCTTCTAGTGAAACTATATTTTTATTCGATCACATCTTATGTACTTTACTTGGAGCGTCTGTGTGCTTTTATTTTTATTTTTGTTTTGTTATCTTAGTTCTCTGAATAAGTTCATCCTTGTGTGGGAGAGACACGCTCCGCTGGTTGGTATGAACACATGTGTTCTTAGCTCATAATATTCATGGCGAAGTTTCCTCTTCGTTAAATTGTTATATGGTTGGAATTGAAAAATGCTACATGTAGTAATTGGTAAAATGTCTTGGATAATGTGATACTTGGCAATTGTTGTGCTCATGTTTAAGCTCTTGCATCATATACTTTGCACCTATTAGTGAAGAAATACATAGAGCATGCTAAAATTTGGTTTGCATAATTGGTCTCTCTAAGGTCTAGATAATTTCTAGTATTGAGTTTGAACAACAAGGAAGACGGTGTAAAGTCTTATAATATTTACAATATGTCTTTTATGTGAGTTTTGCTGCACCGGTTCATCCTTGTGTTTGTTTCAAATAAACCTTGCTAGCCTAAACCTTGTATCGAGAGGGAATACTTCTCATGCATCCAAAATCCTTGAGCCAACCACTATGCCATTTGTGTCCACCATACCTACCTACTACATGGTATTTCTCCGCCATTCCAAAGTAAATTGCTTGAGTGCTATCTTTAAACAATTCAAAAGTTATTACCTCTTATTTGTGTCAATGTTTTATAGCTCATGAGGAAGTATGTGGTGTTTTATCTTTCAATCTTGTCATTTACTTCTGACAGACTTTCACAATGGACTAGTGGCTTCATCCGCTTATCCAATAATTTTGCAAAAAGAGCTGGCAATGAGGTTCCCAGCCTCGATTAATTAACTTGCATTAATAATTCTCTTCACATGTTTGCTCTGATTTATCAGTAAGCAACTTAAATTTGCAAATAGACACTCCTCCATGGTATGTGAATGTTGGAAGGCACCCGAGGATTCGGTTAGCCATGGCTTGTGTAAGCAAAAGGTTGGGAGGAGTGTCATCCATAAATAAAGAAAAACTAAACTAAAGTACATGTGTAAACAAAAGAGAAGAGGGATGATCTACCTTGCTGGTAGAGATAACGTCCTTCATGGGAGCCGCTCTTGAAAGTCTGGTTGATGAGGTAGTTAGAGTGCCCACTACCATTCGTTGACAACAACAAACACCTCTCAAAATTTTACTTTTATGCTCTCTTTATGTTTTCAAAACCAAAGCTCTAGCACAAATATAGCAATCGATGCTTTCCTCTTTGAAGGACCATTCTTTTACTTTTATGTTGAGTCAGTTTACCTATCTCTCTCCACCTTAAGAAGCAAACACTTGTGTGAATGCATTGATTCTTACATACTTGCTTATTGCATTTGTTATATTACTCTATGTTGACAATTATCCATGAGATATACATGTTACAAGTTGAAAGCAACCGCTGAAACTTAATCTTCCATTGTGTTGCTTCAATGTCTATACTTTAAGTTATTGCTTTATGAGTTAACTTTTATGCAAGACTTATTGATGCTTGTCTTGAAGTACTATTCATGAAAAGTCTTTGCTTTATGATTCAGTTGTTTACTCATGTCATTACCATTGTTTTGATCGCTGCATTCATCTCATATGCTTACAATAGTATGATCAAGGTTATGATGGCATGTCACTTAAGAAATTATCTTTGTTATCGTTTTACCTGCTGGGGACGGCAGAAGGAATCAGGGATGCGATACGTCTCCAGCGTATCATAATTTCTTATGTTCCATGCTACTTTATTGATGATACCTACATGTTTTATGCACATTATATGTCGTATTTATGCATTTTTGGAACTAACCTATTAACAAGATGCAGTGCCGGTTCCCTGTTGTTTTTTGGTTTCAGAAATCCTAGTAAGAAATATTCTCGGAATTGATAGAAACTTTCGCCCGGGTCCTATTTTACGAAGCTTCCGGAGGCCGAGACCCTAACGAAGTGGGGCCACGAGGCAGCCGGGGGGGTGGCAGGCGCGGCCTGGCCCCATGGCGCGCCCCCTGTCCCTGGGCCCCTCGTGTGGCCTCGTTGACCCTCCGCCTGCAAAGCTTCCGTCGCGAAACCCCTATGCAGAGAGCCACGATACGAGAAAAGTTCCAGGCCGCCATGTCGCAGCCAGATCTGGGACAGGAGTCTCTGTTTCCCTGCCGGGCGGGGAAGTGCCCCCGGAAGGCTTCTCCATCGACACCGTGCCATCTCCACCGCCATCTTCATCACCATTGCTGTTGCTCCCATGAGGAGGGAGTAGTTCTCCATCGGCTCGGGCTGTCCCGGTAGCTATGTGGTTCATCTCTCTCCTATGTAATTCAATACAATAATCTCATGAGCTTACATGATTGAGATTCATATGAGTTTGTATCACAATTTATCTATGTGCTACTCTAGTGATGTGTTATTAAAGTAGTTTTATTCCTCCTGCATGTGTGCAAAGGTGACAGTGCGTGCACCGTGTTAGTACTTGGTTTATGCTATGATCATGATCTCTTGTAGAAGTTAACTATTGCTATGATAATATTGATGTGATCTATTCCTCCTACATATGCATGAAGGTGACAGTGTGCATGCTATGCTAGTACTTGGTTTAGTCGTTTTGATCTATCTTACACTTAAGGTTACTTAAACATGAGCATTATTGTGGAGCTTGTTAACTCCGGCATTGAGGGTTCGTGTAATCCTACGCAATGTGTTCATCATCCAACAAAAGTGTAGAGTAAGCATTTATCTATTCATTATGTGATCAATGTTGAGGTGTCCACTAGTGAAAGTGTAATCCCTAGGCCTTGTCCCTAAATACTTGGTTCTTTGCTGTGTTTGTTTTCTGTGTTACTACTGCAATACTACCACCATCAACTACCGCCAAGCTATTTTACGGCACCATTGCTACTGTTCATATATATTTATACCACTGTATTTCACTATCTCTTCGCCGAACTAGTGCACCTATTAGGTGTGTTGGGAACACAAGAGACTTCTTGCTTTGTGGTTGCAGAGTTGCATGAGAGGGATATCTTTGACCTCTTCCTCCTGAGTTCGATAAACCTTGGGTGATCCACTTAGGGAAAACTGTCGCTGTTCTACAAACCTGCGCTTGGAGCCCAACAAATCTGAGGAAAAGGGGAACGTAGACATCAATGTGCTCACATGAAGGTGTTGTGCAAGAAGTACTACTACTCGACGACGAAGATACTGATGAAAGCGACGACGACGTGAAGCCATGCATCCATCCCCTTTAGATAATTAAGGGGATCATGACCAAGAATATATATGTAGCTTCATATGCATCGATTTAGAGATCTAGCTATTTTCTATATATTATGCATGTAAAAATAATATCGCATTTCCACTATTATTCGAGCACCACATCCTCCAAACGATGCCGATCCCGATGCAAATATCGGCATGGTCAGAATGACTATGCTCGCCGCCACTGCTAGGTCAACGCCGGGATGCACAATGTTTAGCATAAGAGTCACTTTAGATTAAGCTGCGAAAATAGTCACCTGCCATGGGTGAGGCGGCCCCTACAGAGCGGCTCTATATTATATTCTCTAAATAAAATAGACGACCACAGCGGTCATTGACTGCGGAGGCCCCACAGAGCGGCAATATATAATTTTCTATAAATAAATAGACGACCCACTGGTCATTGGCTGCGGCAGCCCCATAGAGCGGCCCCATTTGTCATTGGCAGCACCGCGTATACAATCATGAAATAAAACGGCCCACGCGTCAGCGGTAGATGGATCCACCCGTCAGCACGAGACGGTCAGCGAGGAACTGACCTCACGGTAACGGTAAGGCCTCTGACCTGACCTTGGCCGCGTCTTCGATCGGTTTCAAACTAGAGGAGGGGAAAACTGAGGAAAAACTAAGGAGCTGGGGAAAACTGAGTACAACTAACGAACCGAGGCACAAATAATCTAGTTCCTACTCGTCCTCGAGTAGGTAGATAACACAAATAATTTCGAAGTGACATGCTACCAACATAATCTTGATCAACATTATTGTAAAGCATATGAGATGAATGGAGTGGTCTGAACAAAAGATTGCTAACAAAGATAATGACTAAGCAAATGAATCATATAGCAAAACTTTTCATGAATAATACTTTCAAACAAGTATCAATAAGACTTGCATAAGAGTTAACTCATAAGCAATAAATTCATAGTAGAATGCATTGAAGCAACACAAAGGATGATTAAGTTTCAGCAATTGCTTTCAACTTGTAACATGTATATCTCATGGATATTTGTCAACATAGAGTAATATAACAAGTGCAATAAGTAAACATGTAAGAATCAATGCACACAGTTAACACAAGTGTTTGCTTCTAAGATAGAAAAATGGTAAACTGACTCAACAATAAAGTAAAAGATTGGCCCTTCGCAGAGGGAAGCATTGATTACTATTTTTGTGCTAGAGCTTTTTGTTTTGAAAACATAGAAACAATTTTGTCAAGTAATAATTCATATGTGCTATGCATAATACTTCCTACAAGTTGCATGCCTCATGCATAGAGTACCAATAGTGCTCGCACCTTGTCCTACTATCTCGGAAAACACGGATTCTCATCGCATAACATATGCTTCAACCAAGTGTCACAAAGGGGTACCTCTATGCCGCTTGTACAAGTGTCTAAGGAGAAAGCACGCATTGGATTTCTCGCTTTTGATTATTCTCAACTTAGACATCCATACCGGGACAACATAGACAACAGATAATGGACTTAATGCTTAAGCATTCAACAATAGTTAATATTCTCATAAGAGATTGAGGTTGTATGTCCAAACTGAAACTTCCACCATGATACATGGCTTTAGTTAGCGGCCCAATGTTCTTCTCTAACATATGCATACTCAAACCATTTGATCATGAAATCCACTACTTCAGACAAGACGAACATGCATAGCATCTCACATGATATCCAACAAAGATAAAGTTGATGGCGTCCCCGAAAACATGGTTACCGCTCAACAAGCAACTTATAAAAATTAAGACACATAACTACATATTCATCACCACAATAGTTTTTAAACTATTTGTCCCATGAGCTATATATTGTAAAGGTAGAGGAATGAAATTTAAAGGTAGCACTCAAGTAATTTACTTTGGAATGGCAGAAAAATACCACATAATAGGTAGATATGTGGTAGACACAAATGGCATGGAGTTTGGCTCAAGGTGTTTGGATGCACGAGAAGCATTTCCTCTCAGTACAAGGTTTGGGCTAGCAAGGTTGTTTGAAGCAAACACAAGTATGAACAGGTACAACAAAACTCACACAAGAACATATTGCAAGCATTATAAGGCTCTACACTGTCTTCCTTGTTGTTCAAACACTTTACCCGAAAATATCTAGACTTAGAGAGATCAATCATGCAAACCAAATTAAACAAGCTCTACAATAGTTCTTCATTAATGGATTAAACTACATGATGCAAGAGCTTAAACATGATCTAAGAGAGCTCAAACAATTTCCAAATTGTCAAACCATATGCATCATTTTCCAATTCCAACCATATAGCAATCTAACGAAGCAATAGCTTTCGCCATGAACATTAAAGCACAATTAAGAACACAAGTGTTCCATATGAAAAAGTGGAGCGTAATATCTCCAATATAAGAATGGCGAGATCCAACTTTATTCAAAACAAAATAAAAATAAAAACAAACCGACGCTCCAAGTAAAGAACATAAGAATGTGACGGAATAAAAATATAGTTTCACTAGAAGTGACCTGATAATGTTGTCGATGAAGAAGGGGATGCCTTGGGCATCCCCAAGCTTAGATGCTTGAGTCTTCTTAAAATATGCAGGGATGAACCAGGGGCATCCCCAAGCTTAGACCTTTCGCTCTTCTTGATCATAGTATATCATCCTCTTCTCTTGACCCTTGAAAACTTCCTTCACACAAACTTCAAGCAAACTCATGAGAGGGTTAGTGCATAACCACAAGTTCATACATTCAGAGGTGACACAATCATTCTTAACACTTCTGGACATTGCACAAAGCTTCTGAAATTTAATGGAACAAAGAAACTCATTCAACATAGCAAAAGCGGCAATGCGAAATAAAAGACAGAATCTGTCAAAAACAGAACAGTCCGTAAAGATGCTTGGACTGGGCACTTAACTTGCTCAAATGGAAAAACTCAAAACTAATGAAAGTTGCGTACATATCTGAGGATCACGCTCGTAATTTTGCAGATTTTTCGATTTTTTTACAGAGACTTATGCCCAGAATTCGTGACAGACAGCAATGCTGTTTCTGCGCAGCGATCCCAAATATAACATCAACTTTAGCATAGAAACTTTACTTGGCACAAAAACATGATAAGGAGAGGTTGCTACAGTAGTAAAAAACTTCAAGACTCAACAAAACAAAAATTGCTGTAGTAAAATAAACACATGGGTTATCTCCCAAGAAGTGCTTTTCTTTAACGCCTTTCTAGGCGCAGAAAGTGCAAATCAAGTAACATCAAGAGATG
Organism: Lolium multiflorum; assembly: GCA_030979885.1. Classification (NCBI taxonomy): domain Eukaryota; kingdom Viridiplantae; phylum Streptophyta; class Magnoliopsida; order Poales; family Poaceae; genus Lolium; species Lolium multiflorum. The sequence continues at coordinate 282,021,549 of CM061749.1, forward strand.
GAGCATTAACATCATAGCTTGTTCTAATAATAGAATCAAAAGGCAACTTCATTCTCTTTCTAGGGAAGTGTTCCATACCTTTCTTGAGAGGAAATTGATATTTGATATTACCTTCCCTCATATCAATAACAGCACCAACGGTTCGAAGAAAAGGTCTTCCCAACACAATAGGACAAGATGCATTGCATTCGATATCCAAGACAACAAAATCAACGGGGACAAGGTTATTGTTAACCGTAATGTGCACATTATCAATCCTCCCAAAGGTTTCTTTTTAACATTATCAGCAAGATTAACATCAAATAACAATTCTTCAATGGTGGCAAGTCAAGCATATCATAAATCTTTTAGGCATAACAGAAATACTTGCACCAAGATCACATAAAGCATTACACTCAAAGTCATTGAATTTCATTTTAATGATGGGCTCCCAACCATCTTCTAACTTCCTAGGAATAGAAGCTTCAAGTTTTAATTTCTCTTCCCGAGCTTTAATGAGAGCATTTGTAATGTGTTTTGTAAAGGCTAAATTTATAGCACTAGCATTGGGACTTCTAGCAAGTTTTTGTAAGAACTTTATAACTTCAGTAATATGACAATCATCAAAGTCTAAACCATTATGTTCTACAGCAATGGAATCATTGTCACCAATATTTTGAAAAATTTCAGCAGTTTTATCACAAACAGCAGTTTCAGGCAGTTTTGTACGCTTTGCACTAGGAGTAGAAACATTGCCATCACCAATTATTTTACCATTGATAGTAGGAGGTGCAGCAACATGTGAAGATCAACATTACTAGTGGTGGTAATAGTCCATACTTTAGCTACATTATTTTCTTTAGCAAGTTTTTCTTTTCTTCTCTATCCCACCTAGCATGCAATTCAACCAACAATCTAATATTATCATTAATTCTAACTTGGATGGCATTTGTTTTAGCAAACCTAGCATCTTCAACTTTCTCAGGCATAACTTTCAATTTTAAAAGATCAACATCAAGAGCAAGACTATCAACCTTAGAAGCAAGAATATCAATTTTACCAAGCTTTTCTTCAACAGTTTTATTGAAAGCAGTTTGTGTACTAATAAATTCTTTAAGCATCACTTCAAGACCAGAGGGTACACTCTTATTATTATTGTAATAATTACCATAAGAATTACCATAACCATTACTATTATTAGAAGGATATGGCCTAAAGTTGTTACCATAATTATTCCTATAAGTATTGTTGTTGAAATTATTGCTCTTAATGAAATTCACATCAACATTTACCTTCTTACCTTGAGGAGTTCTTTCAGTGTGCCATTCAGAGTAATTGATCATCATATCATCAAGTAATTTAGTTGCGGCGCCCAGGGTGATGGACATAAAAGTACCTCCAGCAGCTGAATCCAATAGGTTCCTCGAGGAAAAATTCAATCCTGCATAAAAGGTTTGGATGATCATCCAAGTAGTCAGTCCATGGGTTGGGCAATTCTTTACCAAAGATTTCATTCTCTCCATGCTTGAGCAACATGTTCATTATCAAATTGTTTAAAATTCATTATGCTACTTCTCAAAGATATAATCTTAGCAGGAGGATAATATTTACTAATAAAAGCATCTTTGCATTTAGTCCATGAATCAATACTATTCTTAGGCAAAGAAAGCAACCAATCTTTAGCTCTTCCTCTTAATGAGAAAGGAAACAATTTCAGTTTTATAATATCACCATGTATATCCTTATACTTTTGCATTTCACAAAGTTCAACAAAATTATTAAGATGGGCGACAGCATATCTCACACCAGAAAATTGCTCTCTCATAACAAGGTTTAGTAAAGCAGGTTTAATTTCATAGAATTCTGCTGTAGTAGCAGGTGGAGCAATAGGAGTACATATAAAATCATTATTATTTGTGCTAGTGAAGTCACACAACTTAGTATTCTCAGGAGTACCCATTATAACAGTAGTAAAGTAAACTAAGCAAATAAAGTAAAGACAAGTAACTAAATTTTTTTGTGTTTTTGATATAGAGAACAAGACAGTAAATAAAGTAAAGCTAGCAACTAATTTTTTTGTGTTTTGTTTAAGCGCAGCAAACAAAGTAGAAAATAAAATAAAGCAAGACAAAAACAAAGTAAAGAGATTGGAAGTGGAGACTCCCCTTGCAGCGTGTCTTGATCTCCCCGGCAACGGCGCCAGAAATTTAGCTTGATACGCGCAGAAGCACACGTCCGTTGGGAACCCCAAGTGGAAGGTATGATGCGTATAGAAGCAAGTTTCCTCAGTATGAAACCAAGGTTATCGAACCAGTAGGAGCCAAGAAGCACGTGAAGGTTGTTGGTGGAGGAGTGTAGTGCGGCGCAACACCAGTGAAACCGGCGCCAACCTGGAACACACAACACAATCAAAGTACTTTGCCCCAACGTAACAGTGAGTTGTCAATCTCACCTGCATGCTGAAAACAAAGGATTAGCGTATCGAGTGGAAGATGGTGTTTGTTTGCAAAGAACAGTAAAAAGTAGAATGTATTCAGAAGTAAAAAGAATGGACCGGGGTCCACAGTTCACTAGTGGTGTCTCTCCAATAAGATAACTAGCATGCTGGGTGAACAAATTACAGGTGAGCAATTGACAAATAAAGATTCAATACATATCAACGATGATTACTATGTGATTTAATCAGGGCATTACGACAAAGTACATAGACCGCTATCCAAGCATGCATCTATGCCTAAATAATCCACCTTCAGGTTATCATCCCAACCCCTTCCAGTATTAAGTTGTAAACAACAGATAATTGCATTAAGTATGGTGCGTAATGTAATCAACACAAATATCCTTAGACAAAGCATCAATGTTTTATCCCTAGTAGCAACAAGACATCCACAACCTTAGAACCTACTGTCACGATCCCACATTTAATGGAGGCATGAACCCACTATCGAGCATAATTACTCCCTCTTGGAGTTACAAGTATCAACTTGGCCAGAGCAACGGAGAGCATGCAAGAACATAAACAACACATATATGATAGATTGATAATCAACTTAACATAATATTCTCTATTCATCGGATCTCACCAAACACAACATGTAGCATTACAAATAGATGATCTTGATCATGTTAGGCAGCTCACAAGATCTATAACAATGAAAGCACAAGCGGAGAAGACAACCATCTAGCTACTGCTATGGACCCATAGTCCAAGGATGAACTACTCACGCATCAATCCGGAGGCGGGCATGATGATGTAGAGCCCTCCGGTGATGATTCCCCTCTCCGGCAGGGTGCCGGAGGCGATCTCCCGAATCCCCCGAGATGGGATTAGCGATGCGGCGCCTCGCAATGTTTTCCGTATCGTGGCTCTCGGACAGGGGCTTCTGACGGAGGCTTTAAGTAGGCGGAAGGGTAGGTCAGAGTGGCGGCACGAGGGGCCCACACTAGGCCGCGCGGCCAGGGCCTGGGCCGCGCCGCCTGTGTGTGGCCACCTCGTGGCCCCACTTCGTTTCCTCTTCGGTCTTCGAAGCTTCGTGCAAAAAATAGGACCTTGGGTGTTGATTTCGTCAAATTCCGAGAATATTTCCTTACTAGGATTTCTGAAACCAAAAACAGCGAAAAACAGGAACTGGCATCTTGTTAATAGGTTAGTGCCGGAAAATGTAAAATAATGTTGTAAGTATGTGTAAAACACTCAAGTATTGTAATAAAAGTAGCATGGAACATAAGAAATTATAGATACGTTTGCGACGTATCAGCACACGGCGAGGCAGCGCCAGACTGCTACGCTAGCCGGAACAGCGGCGGGCCAGAGCCGGAGAGGGGCTCCACCCAGCGCCACCGAGGGGCCACCGCACCAGGCTCTACACAACGCCGCGCGTTGCTTCCACATGTTGCTGCTGCCGCGCGCTGCTATCCACATGTTGTTGTTGCCGACCAGCTGCGGAAGCGTCCTCCGTGCTATCCACATGTTGTTGCTGCTGACCAGCTGCGGAAGCGTCCTTCGCAAGCTGCTGCAGCTGCCCCTCACCGTCGTCGTCGGCGTCACCTGGTGGAGGCCAAGGTTGAACGGTGGCAGGGAAGCCCACAGCCACCCTGCGCTCTGTGCCTCCGTGCCACTGCCGCGCTAGCGCCTGCCTTCCCAGAGGAGGAGCGTCACGGTCCGGGCCAGGAGGGCCTCTACGGGGTGAGCGCGCCCCACTGGAGTCTCTAGGATGGCCAAAGCCGCCACCACCATCGCCATGGTCGTCACCACGGCCGTTGCCACGATCGTCCCCAGGAGAAGGGCTGCATGCCTCCCCAACCGGATCCTCCACACGCATGAGATGCATCGTAGCCTCATGTCCGAGCAAGGCAACCTCCTTTGGAATCAATGCCTCCATAGGGAGAAGGAGGTCGTCGTCCTCATCCCCAAAGAGGAGAGGCTCCGCCACACAAATCTCCTTGGTCTTGGAAATCCACGCCGAGTCGTCTGTCCACGCCGTGATCCTAAAGCTCCCCATATCCTCCCTGCTGGATGTCTCCGTTTCGAGCCGCTCCACCCAAGCAGAGGAGCCTAGGATCATCCTGGCCGTGGCCAGGTTCCACGTCACCGCCAGCACCCCAACCACCTCCAGGTGCATTGTATAGCGCATCGTGCGCCTAGTGGCCTGGAGCTGCCGGTTCCACACGCCGAAGCGCAGCGAGAAGTTGCGCTTGTCAAAATGGTCCGCCGCCAACAAGGTATCACGCTTGGCCCTCGAGTCGAAGATGAACAGCAGGTCCGCCGACCAAAACCTATGCACCGAGAAGTGGCCCTCGAGAGCCGGGAACCCCTCCAGAACCGCCGCCGACGCAGCGGAGCAGCTCACGGCATGCCTGGTGCCGAAGACGAACACCACCAGCCCCCACTTGAGGGCACGCTCCGCCTCATCGACCTCACGAGTGCGGTAGATGATGCAGCGCTCCCTCGCTGGACGGGCAGCCCCAAACTCCGGGGCGACGTCCACAGCAGGGCGGCCACCCACCACAGCAGTGAGCGCCACCTCGTGCAACTCCTGCTCCTGCCGCAACGCCTTGGCATAGGAAGACTCCCCACACTCCCCCACGGACAGACCGGCAGGGCCATCCCGGATCGCCCGCTCCCGCCGAAGACCACGCGAGAATGGCCTTTCCGCCTCTTCGCCCATTTCGAGAACCTACACAGGTCATGCCTACGAGCCACCGACATCCGCCACGCGCCGCACGTCTGCCCCAGCCTCACCCAAGCGATCCTTGATGGAAGGCCGGGCCTTAGCACCCAGACCGCGTGCACCCATACGCAGATGCGCCGGCAGCCGGTATGGAGCAACCGGCGCCACTGGGGCAGGCTCCGCTGGCACCGCAGCATCGGCCGTCGATGGAGCAGCCCGGGGTGGCGGAGGAGTAGCCTGGGGCGGAGGAGGAGGCGGAGGGGCCGTCCGAGGAGGCGATAGCGGCGCGCCAACAGCCACGACGCCGGCGACGGGAAGAACCGACATGGGGCACTGCCTCGCCACATGCTCCTTGCTCTTGCAGGTGAGACATCGCCGAGGGCCAAAGAAGCAGCCCGCCATATGCCCCGGCTCCGCGCAGTTGAAGCAGAGCCCGGCCAGCCCTGCCGGCATGCCGCCGGCACAGAGAAGGACGGGAGCGGAGCGCAGCGGCGCTGCCGCTTGGGCTGTGGCCCCTGCGTCCACCAAGTCCACGTCTTGGGCAAGAACCATCCACGCTTGACGCCACAGGCTGCGACATCATCGAGGCCAACCGTCAAACAGGTTGCGTCCGCGCCGCCGCCGCACCACCACCACCAACCTACGCTACTTCAGGGGAGGCTGTCCGCACGAGGCTAGGAGAGCCGCCCCTCACCACGTCGGAATAGGAGCGTTGGGAAGAGGATCCGGACGAGGCGAGCTCCTCCTTCTCGTCCTCCTCCACCATGGCATACCACCGGCGGGATCTGGAGGACCATCACCATCCATCGCGGGGTAGAAGGGGTTTAGCCTCGCGGGGGAAGAGGAGCCAAGACCAGCCGGCGAGAAGGGGCCGCCGTCGCCGGGAGGGCGGATGACGGGCGCGCGGAGGGGCGGGAGGGTCGCCCTGCGCTCACTCACTCACAAGATTCTCCAAAGTGAGAAAAGAGAAAAAATATGACACAAATCTGAAAAGTTCCCAGGAAAGAAAAGGTGGGACATATTGTACACGATGTATAGTGTTCTCCAACTTAGTGTCTTTGTGTGCTAATAAGGTGGGCCCACTAGATAAAACAGGGCTTAAGTTTAGCGAAACCGTATTAGACCAAAAAAATTGTTGATGACACATGGTATTAATTTAGGAATGGTTACTTTTGTTTGGATGAAAGTCTGATGTACAGAAGTATAACAAAAATCAGTTTTGCCTGGGGTGAAAGCATGGTGCATTGATCTGAAATCTAATCTCTCGGAGTGATATCGGGGAGCGGGGAGCGGAGGATGCGGGAGCGTGGCGACGCGAGCGACGACAGGCTCTACCCCGGCGGGGGGCGCCCAACATCGGCTGGCCTGTGCTCCCAACCCTCCCTCGCCGGTGTCAGAGGCAAAGGTAAGTTCTGGGCGGCGGAGGAGGCGCTCGATGTGGATTCGGAGGCACTCAGTGAGCGCAGTTGGCAGAAGGGTATTCGCCACCTCCAGCAATTCTCCGTAGCAAGGCGCCGCAGGTGACCCTCGGCGACTTCGTGGTCAGGGTGCAGGAGCTTGGGGGCTCGCTGCGCGGTGGCCGGCGGTCGGCCTTTGCCCCTGGTGGGAAAGGTTCTCGTTTTACCGGCAGTGGTTCCTTGGGGGGCCGACTTCTCGACCCGCCTCCCCTCCCGTTTCCACAGCCTAGGTGGGCATTAGTGCCATTCGTGACCTGTCCAGGGCATTGGGCTGGACTCGGCTGGGGGACGGGCCCGGTAGTGGCTTGCTCGGCCTACGCAGCCCGGTCGGGCAAGCCCAGCCCACGCAGGAGCCCCTTATCCGCTGGCTCTGGATCCTGAAGGGGGCTAACTAGTTATCCCTAGGGTTTCCTGCCTCCTCTGCCGACGTGAGATGGCGCGGAAGATCGGCGCGACGAATCCAACCGGCCCCTCCACTCTCTCCACTCTCTAGATCATTTGCGGAGGTGGTGGTGATGGGGTCGTGCGGACTAGGTGGCCGCAACGACAACGGCAAGCGGCCGGCGGCGGAGCGCCCGACGATGGAGGACGCGCGTGCGGAGGATGATGTGCGGGTGCGGGCGAGGCAGACTTTTGCCCGCAACCGCGCGGGCCAAGCTCAGGGCGGCGGCCCTGTCCCCCCCCCCCCCCCACTCCCGGCGACAGGCGGCGCTCCGGGCCGGGGAGCCTGAGAAAGTTCCCGACCGCGGTAGGTGCCGTGCGTCGGAGGGGAACACGGGCATGCGCCCAGCGTCCCAAACTAGGAGGCAGCAGCCACCTCCTCGGCCTTCCCCGTCGACGGCGGCCTCGGGTCTGTCCAAGGACGGCGAGGGGGCAGCACTTGCACCTCCAAGGCGGAGTGTTTCAAGTGTGGCCGCACTGGCCACTTCCAGGCCAGCTGCCAATTCGAGCCCATCTGTGTTTTGTGTGGCCTGGAAGGACACAACTCCGCTGATTGCGAGATGCGGGGTCAAGCCCCGGCGCTGCTGTTGCTGGGGCAGGAGACAGCCGATGAGGGTTTCTTCTACCTCGACTTTGAGGATGATGAGGTGGAGGAGGTTGGGGCCTCCAATGATGCCATCATCTCCTTCCCCAAGGTGCACTTAACTGCAGACGAGCTCCATGCCGAGTTGCGCCACCTTGTGGAGTGCGAGTGGGACTGGCAAGTGCAGGAGAGGTCCGAGAGGGAGTTCACGGTGGTGTTCCCATCTTAGGATACCCTCAAGATGAGTGCCCGAAGTGGCAAACTCTTCCTTCTTCTCCACGACTTGACTGCTAGCATCCGCCTTGCCTTGGCTGACCCTGCGCCGGTGGAAAAGCTACAGGAGGCATGGGTGGCGATCTCGGGCCTCCCACACGCTGCATGCGCCGCGGGGACCTCCTCCGCGTGGGCATCAGGATGTTCGGTCGCCCGCTCCGGGTGTTCGAGGAGTCCATCAAGGGCCCAGTGCGGATGTTGTTGGCATGCCGCAACCCGGAAAAGCTGAATGGGGTGGTCCAGCTGTTTCACAAGTCGTTGGGCTACAACGTGGGCATCAAAGTGGTGGGTGACCCTCGCCTTGGATCCACATATGCCCCACCCCCACCAACGCCTCGAGGCCCCGATGATGACCTTGACGACTGTTGGAGATATGCCCAAGAGGCAATAATAAAGTGGTTATTATAATATCTTTGTGTTTATGATAAATGTTTGCATACCATGATATAATTGTATTAACCGAAACATTGATACATGTGTGTTATGTAAACAACAAGGAGTCCCTAGTAAGCCTCTTGTATAACTAGCTTGTTGATTAATGGATGATCATGGTTTCGTGATCATGAACATTGGATGTTATTAATAACAAGGTTATGTCATTAATTGAATGATATAATGGACACACACACACCCAAATGAGCGTAGCATAAGATCAAGTCATTAAGTTCAATTTGCTATAAGCTTTCGATACATAGTTGCCTACGCCCTTCGACCATGAGATCATGTAAATCACTTACACCGGAAGGGTACTTTGATTACATCAAACGCCATTGCGTAAATGGGTGGTTATAAAGATGGGATTAAATTCGGAAAGTGTGAGTTGAGGCATATGGATCAATAGTGAGATTTGTCCATCCTGATGACGGATAGATATACTCTGGGCCTACTCGGTGGAATATCGTCTGATTGGCTTGCAAGCATGTGATTGGATCACAAGAGATGACATACCACGGTACGAGTAAAGAGTACTTGTCGGTAGCGAGGTTGAACAAGGTATGGAGATACCGATGATCGAACCTCGGACAAGTAAAATATCGCGTGACAAAGGGAATCGGCATCGTATGTAAATGGTTCAATCGATCACTAAGTCATCGTTGAATATGTGGGAGCCATTATGGATCTCCGATCCCGCTATTGGTTATTGCTCGGAGAGGAGTCTCGACCATGTCAGCATAGTTCGCGAACCGTAGGGTGACGCGCTTAAGGTTCGATGTCGCATAAGTAGATTTGAATATGGTATTGAGACGAAGTTTGTTCGGAGTCTCGGATGGGATCCAGGAATCACGAGGAGGGTAGTGGGAGAATAAGATTCATATAAGGGAAGTTGAATTCTAGGTTTCAGAAAAGTTTGGGATTTTTCCGGTGGATGACCGAGAAGGTTTTCCGGGGGTCCCACCAGTGGGCCCACGACCCTAGGAGGCGTAGCATGGGCCGAGGGGGTGCTCCCTAGCCTAATGGGACAGGGGCACATGCCCCTCAAGGCCCAGACGGCCAAACCCCTGGGGTTTCCCCAAAACCCTAGGGGGGATCAACTTGGGGTGGAAGACATCCCTCTTCCCCCCACTTGGCCGCCGCCCCCCTAACCCTAGATGGGAAAGGGGTCCACCCCACTGACCTGGCCCCCTATATAAAGAGGGGAGGGGGTGGATCCTTCGGCAATTGGCGCCGTCTGTGGGGATCGCGGCGGCTGGATTTTGTGATCCGGGCGGGATCATATTCAACAACTAGATCACATCTATCCAATTATCTGCTCGAGCGTATCCGATCTTCGTCACGACGTGGGGGACTTCGATTTCGTCGGGGCCAAGAACCGAATCCAGATCAAGCCGCTCCACGCCGAGCAAAGAAGTACAACCCGCGTGTGTTGATATGGGGCACATGTTCTCAGATCTCGGCAATAACTTGCACAGCTAAGTATTCTAACATTGTTTATTAGTATTAAGCACTATTACTAGATCTTTTGATTCGTTCATCCATACTTGCTCTTGATCCATCAAATCTTGCCATGGTTTTAATGTACGAAGTGGCACCTCACGCCGTACGTCTGCGACGAAATCAATGCTGCAATTGAAGAACGATCCAGAGATCAACTCCTATACAAAAAAAAAAAAAAAAAAAAAAACACAAGTTGCCACGGCGGAGACCAGGCCTCAAGTAATCATCAGATGGAAGAGTAGAGGCCAACTCTTGTTCGTGTACTACAAGTTGACTCCACCACTAAAAAAATCTGCTAGCGTGCAGATTCGTCAGCAACGACCATCCGACCCGACAATCAGGTGCTATATGTCCAGTTAATTACTATTCGAAAAATTTATTGGGCCAAATATTTTTTCGGTTTCGTGTTATTATTTTCACGTAGATTTCCGCGCTCCAACACAACTTCAGATCGGAATAAGCTCCGATTACTTCTCTACGTACAGTCGCATGCTCGGGGGTTCGCTCGCCGTAAACCCGACAAACACGCACTCGCCTCGTTCGGGAGCTCGCCCGTCGCGAACTCGATGATTCTCTCCTCCATGCTGACTACTTCCACTGTGTTATCGGCTGCGCTTCATCGGCTGCGTCCGGCTTTGCTTCATCGGCTGCGTCCGTTTCGTCGACTCTGTCTAGCAGACGACCTACTCCCACGACGACTCCGCTGCATCCAATAATAAAGCTAAGTGTCCTCTTCCGATATAATTATTATTTACTTTCGCCACACCCGAATACTCGGGGGCTGCGCCATTGCATTATTACAACAAATTCATCCAAACACTGGGGTCTGGGCCATTACTTCGTTACCACAAATATACTTGGTTACTTGGTGAATTTCTTTTCTTCGGCTCTGGATATATCTTCTCCGGCTCAGTGAAATTATTTTCTTCGGCTCAGTGGAATTATTTTCTTCGACTTAGTGGATTTATCTTCTTCGACTCAGTGGATTTATTCTCTCTGGATTACTGGATTGGTTTTCTTTGGGTTATTATTGGTTCACTTATACAATATTACCCGATGCGTTTCCGGGTCAATGGATTCATCTTCTATGGTTATTACTGGAACTATTTTCTCCGGCTCAATGGATTCATCCTCTATGATATCAACGGATTCATCTTCTATGGTTATTACTGGAACTATTTTCTCCGGCTCAATGGATTCATCCTTTATGATATCAACGGATTCATCTTTTATGGTTATTACTGAATTCTTCGGGTCAATGGATTCATCTTCTGTGATATCGGCGGATTCATCTTCAATATATGATGGTATAATCTTTAATATGGATTCATCTCAAGTACTTCATCTCGGACTTCATCTTCAGTATTTCATCCTTAATGGCCTTCTTTCGGCGACACGGATAATACTCGGGGGCTTGACAATGACTACGTCACGGCTCACATGACAAAGAGGTGGGCGCGATCAAAACGAATTTGAAGATATATCGTGGAGAGATATGTAAATCGGCCTTGTATCAAGTTTGGGCTAGTTAGCCCGTGTATCTTTACTTAGTAGGTTACGTAGAGTTTGCCTCGTGCACGGTTTAGTGCACATTAGAAAGTCCCCTGGACTATAAATATGTACCTAGGGTTTATGGAATAAACAACAACCAACGTTCAACACAAACCAATCTCGGCGCATCGCCAACGTCTCGTTCCTCCGGTAAGCATCATGCTGCCTAGATCGCATCTCGCGATCTAGGCACAAGCCTGCCTAGTTGTTCATGCGTTGCTCGTACGACGTTTTGATGGCGAGCAACGTAGTTATCATAGACGCGTTAGGGTTAGCATCGTTCTTAGCATCATATGCTCGCGTAGTGCAACCCTTGCGCGTCTAGCCGACCTTGTGCCTCATCATGGGTGCAGGGCGGCACCCCGCTTGATCTTTGTTTAGTAGATCTGATCCGTTATGGTCGATCCTTGATTCATCAAGGATTAGTTTAATATCTGCAATAGTTAGGCTTTACAAAGGGTTGGAGGATCCGGCGGCATGCAGGGTGTAGTTTGCTGCCCCTAGACAGGACGTTGAGGATCAGCCTAGTGTTGGTTTTTAGGCCTTGTCTAGGGCTGGCTTACGTTTACCGTGCGTGAGCGCGAGGCCCAATCGTGAGTAGGATGATCCGATTATGCGGTGAAAACCCTAGATCGTCGTGGATCTCATACGCTTTATATTGATCAAGCAGGACCACCATATATTCGGCCACCTTGGACGAACATGGGTGAATCGGCTCCCTGAGCCGACAGGACAACCTGAGAGCCGATCGAGGCTCTATTTAACGTGTACGTGGTGCCCTGAAAACTAAGCAAGGCATCATCCACACCTTCCCGACCAGGTATAGGTCAGTGGCACGCCCTGCGACCCAGCATCGGCGCGCGACCAGGAGGCTTTGCGGGTCGTCGCTCTGAGGGATGCCCGCAGCCCTAGTCATTCCCGGCTCTCGTGCTGGCCGGCCGCTGCGCCGGTGGGTTTCGACGCCAACACATTCGCACGCCCGGTGGGACAAATCTTCAACGACAACCATCTCGCTATCCACATCGGAGATGGCGAAAGACACCATACCGTCTTCATCGGAAGGGAAAGAAACTCCGGTCACGTACGGGGGTCTCACTGGCGAGCTCAAGAAGAAGTACGACGAGATCAAGTCTGCCCTCGGAGCCGACCTAATCGGCTCTTTCCACAGACCCGCTCCCATGGCATCGGGTGGAAGGGGTTCACACCTGGGCGCACTTGATGGAGTGGACCTGCCCACCCCGTCCGAAGAACGCACCAGGTCGCTGCGTCGGGAGATCAATCATGGTGGCTCATTCGCTGCACCGCCATTGAGAGCCCGGTGAATACGTTGGAGCGCGTCGCGGTGCGCGTGATCCAGGAGATCATGAGCCATCGTACTCTCCGTCAGACCAGCCCTAGGGACTCACCAAGGGGAAGCGCTCCATTCCCGTCCCCCGCTGCCATTCGCGTTGGCAGCGCCCGAAGCGCCGAACTCATCGGCTTTTGTCGTCTACAAGATTGGTGGTGACCCCAGGACTACCGGTTCCTACGGGAAGACGCCCAAGGAGATCCCGCACGGATACGCATGTGCATACGTGCCAGACTGCAGCACCTGGGCACCCTCGAACCAGGTTGCTATAGCAGGACTGGGGCAACGGGAGGAGCGTCGGAGGCAGACCCTGAGAAGCAAACGTGGCTAGCTAAATACGCCACCCCGACAAAGCTCCCGAGCCCAGCTCCTGCAGTTGGCTCGGAACCGGAAACAGGCGTGGCTGGTTAAGTACGCCACTCAGACGAATCTTCAGGGTTCGGCACCTGCAGCCATCACCGCGGATCAAATTTGTACGATCTGAAAGATCATTCGGCATGATGCCGAAGAGAAAGGCGATCGGCTATACCAAGCCGTACCCCAATGAGTACGAATTGATCCCACTACCACCCAAATATCGGCTCCCGGACTTCACAAAGTTCAGCGGATCAGATGGCTCCAGCTCCATCGAGCATGTGAGCCGATATTTGGCACAGCTGGGCATGATCTCAGCGTCAGACGAGCTGCGCGTGAGGTACTTCTCGCAGTCCCTCACAGGATCGCTTTCGGATGGTACACGCGCTGCCACCGAACTCAATCCTGGAAGCAGCTGGAAGAACGGTTCCATGAGCAATATCACTCGGAGGCTTCCGAGGCTGGCATTGCCGATCTAGCCCAAGTACGGAAGCGCGGAGAAACGGTGTCCGAATACATTCAGCGCTTCAGGACCGTTAGGAACCGATGCTATTCGGTTCATGTAAGCGAAAAGGAAGCAGTCGAATTGGCGGTTATCATCATCGATCAAGGAAGTGGCCTCCCAGATGGACTATCCTTCATTAGCACACATGGTGCAGAAGTTGTCAGCATATGAGCAGCGCCACCCGGATATCTACCAAGATAAATTCAAGCGCGTGGTTACCATGGTTGACGCAGGCGAAGATGAAGGTCCTGCGGGAGATCAGGAAGTCGCAGTAGGCGAGTGGACTCGGACTCGAAGCCCATTAACTGCAAATGGGTAAAGCCACGAGGGCCTCCAAGGGTTCGACTTCGCCGTGACGAAAACCGAGCAGATTTTCGACCTCTTACTCGCGGAGAAGCACGTAAAGGTGCCCGAAGGCCACAAGTTTCCTACGGTGCAAGAGCTGAGCGGAATACTGCGAGTGGCATAACACGTTCACCACACCACTAATGACTGCAGGGGTGTTGCGTCAGCAGATCCAAGTGGCGATAGAAAATGGGCGATTAATTTCAACCAATGCGCCATGAAGGTCGACACGCACCCCTTCCCGCCGTCAACATGGTGGAGTTTACCCTCCTCGGAGGGTGCCAGCCTGATTTCTCGGCCAACATCGGTATGGTAGAGCTTGGACCGCTCCGAGAAGGACGGGGATGAGGACAGCTGCTCTGAGAGACAGAGAGGGCCGCTCCATGCGATCGGCTCCGTCAAGATGGCAAGCGCTACGTCACGGAGGGAAGTGAAGAACATAAGGTATCAGCCCTCTCCGATCACCTCCTCAACAAGTATGTTGGTCGATATGACCAACGCCGGCGATACAACAACAATGATGAAAGAGGTGAGTCGACCGGAAACAGCGAGCATCGCCGGCCGCAATCATGATGAGAGCGCGGGACGCCATGGCGAGGGAGCGGAGACGTACGGACGAGGCATTGGCACTGCCCCTTCTTCAGACATTGCCTGGGATTCAGGACTGAGCCGATTACCAACAATCGGCAGCTGCCCAGAGCAACCGGAGAAAGAAGGAGACAGCCAACGTATCTGTGTTCGACGGCAGGGCCTCTCCACCGCAAAACCGACGAGTGAGACCCTCGGATTGGAAGATCTCGATGATTGAGGAGACGAAGGGGAATCTGAAGAAGACGGGTGCCACCGTCAAGGTGGTGCCACGGCGAGCTCAGCCATGCAAGCGCAGAGTTCAGCGAATTGCTGCTGTGCTGGTCGGGGACGAAGGATGTGCCTCTGACAGGAAGGCGCGGCTGATGCGGTGCGAAAGTCGAAGGGACCCTGGATGAGGAGGAACTGCGAAAGAAAGAGTGGCGCCCCAAGCAAAAGAGGCGATGATGACACATCGGCTCGCCTGTTTATGGTGTTCATTCGTCGGCGGGGTGTGGTGCTCCCGTTTTACACGGTACACCGACAAGGATAACGGCAAGCGCCAACGTGCTAAGGTCGAGAGATTGGGCTGGTTTTTATCCGCCAGGCATGGACGATAGCAAGACTCGTCGATAAGCGACATGGCGAGGCCGATCCTTGGATCGGCCCTCCGAAATTGTTGAAGGGATATTACAAAACCTTCAGCGAGCAAGCAACGTGGAGGCGATTCCAGCAATCGGCCAAATTAATCTTCACCATCCTTTCTGCCTGGGATGAACGTTTGACCCAGCAAGGACTACCTGAAGAGCCGAACCATCCGTTATCTTGACGGAGAATCGGCTCGGGGGGGCACCTAGATGGATGAGATACGAGGATATGAGATAATACTATCAAATATGGGGGCCGACACACAAATCGGCCTAAAAAATTTCAAAAAATTTTGAGCGCAGCCGATGCAGCAGACATCGACTTAAGGATAGCAGAAACCGATAGCGAAATTATGCGATGATTAGCGGTGGTGCCTTCCGTTGCTTCGAGCCGATCTGGGTTCCTGAACCAAATTCCGGCTGTCTGAGGAAGAAAGGGGATCGGCTTTGGCACATTCTCTTTGAACAGTCTCGCCTTGAGTGAGGCTCGGGGGGCAGCAGGCCTGGTGGACGCTCTGTTTTACTCTGTTTAAAAGCCGATTGGGATACCATCGGCTGGTCCTCCATTGCAATCTTCTTCACAAATGATGAGTATTGAAGAGCATCATTGGGTTTGGTTGGGAAAGTTCAAAGGTTTTCCTGAAGATCCTACCTTTTCTGCCAAATTTAGAAAATCATCAGTTGAAGAAGGGAAGGGCGAATTTTGAAGGACCGATGCGGTGCTATCGGCTCATCATGCATTGGCAAAGGGAACGAGTCGGCAAGGACAGTAGAAGAGAGGGGATCGGCTTAATTAAGCTCGGAAGAAATCGGCAAAATCAAATTGGGAAGAGATTCTTCATTGATGGGCAAGATTTCTTACATGAAAGAGCTGATTGCTCTCAAGGAAATATGCGGGGTACATTGCCCCGTCTTGTCCTAAGAAGTCCTAATCTACGGGCCGTCCGCTCGCCCTCGTCGTCGCCTTCTCGGCTGCCCGTCGGCGCTGCTCCGACGAGGCTCGTCATCGCTCAATGGCCGCCGTGGGCCTCATCGTCTTCATCTTCTCCGACGGCGTCGTCTCGTCATTTGCTCGAAGTCAGCCCGAGTTGCCCGGCCAAGGGCGAACCGCCTTGGCGGCGGCTCGTCGGAGGACTCTCATCGTCGTCTCCCTCCTCCTCTCCCTGCTCCCCTTCCTCCCCGGAAGAAAGTCACAGGAGAAGTTGTCGTCGTCGCTCTCCTCCACCAACCCCCCATCCACAAGGAACTGGAGTCACTCTCCCCGTCGGTCAAGGAGTTGTCATCCTCGGACCATACGAAGAGTCATGATCCTCTTTGTCCCGCTTCGTTGGGGCGAGGATGTTGTCCTGCGTGCCCCACGAGGGCGTTTCCTCTCGGATAGGAGAGGACACGTAGGAAAGACCCGATGAGGAGGAAGAAGAGGAGGACGAAGACATGGTGGTAGAGGAGGGTTTTTGGAGGCTAGTGCGAAGGGGATGAGGAAGATGACGGTTTGCTGCGGTTAAATAAAAGGGAGCATAGTAAAAATTCAAGGCCACAGCAGTTCCCGAGGAGGTGGTGCCCGAACAGTCTAATCGCGCAGAGAAGTTGAGAAGGCAAGCTATCATGATGAAGGACTCTGCGACGTTTCTGCTCTGCCACGACATGACCCGACGAAAGAAAGAGCGTTATGATTTTGGAAATGTCATTTCCAAAACCAGGCGGGCATGTGTTATCACCAGTATTTGACCAAGCCAGAGGTGGGCCGCGATCAAGGCGAATTTGAAGATATATGCGTGGAGAGATATGTAAATCGGCCTTGTGTATCAAGTTTGGGCTAGTTAGCCCGTGTATCTTTACTTAGTAGGTTACGTAGAAGTTAGAGTTTTACCCGTGCACGGTTTAGTGCACGCCCACATTAGAAAGTCCCCTGGACTATAAATATGTACCTGGGGTTTATGGAATAAACAACAACCAACGTTCAACACAAACCAATCTCGGCGCATCGCCAACTCCTTCGTCTCGGGGGTTCCTCCGGTAAGCATCATGCTGCCTAGATCGCATCTCGCGATCTAGGCAGCACAAGCCTGCCTAGTTGTTCATGCGTTGCCAAATGTTTGAGCGTTTTGATGGCGAACAACGTAGTTATCGTAGACGCGTTAGGATTAGCATCGTTCTTAGCATCATATGCTCGCGTGATGCACAACCCTTGCGCGTCTAGCAATCCTTGTGCCTCGTCGCGGGTGCGGGCGGCACCCGCTGATCTTTGTTTAGTAGATGCAGTCAGATGTGATCGATCCTTGATTCATCAAGGATTGGTTTAATATCTGTGATAGTTGGGCCTTACAAAGGGGTTGGAGGATCCGGCCGGCATGCGAGGGTGTAGTTGCTTTGCCCTAGACGGGACGTTAGGATCAGCCTAGTGTTGGTTTTGGAAGCCTTGTCTGGGGCTAGCTTCGTTCTGCAGAGTGCGTGGCGCGAGAGGCCCCAATCGTGAGAGTAGGATGATCCGATTATCCGGTGAAAAACCTAGATCGTCGTGGATCTCATCCGCTTTATTTGATCAAGCGGGACCACCATATGTTCGGCCACCTTGGATGAATCATGGGTGAATCGGCTCACGAGCCGATTCACGGGTAACGAGCGATCGAGCTCGTATTTAGTGTACGTGTGTGCCACACGAGGAAACTAAACAGAGCATCATCCACCTTCGACCAGGTATAGGTCGGGTGGCACGCCCTTGCGACCCGGCATCGGCGCGCGACCGGGGAGGCTTTGCGCGGGCGTGGTCTGAGGGACTGGGGCCAGCCGCAGGCCTAGTCATTCCCGGCTCTACGGACGTGTTGACGGTCGCTGCCCGCCGGTGGGTTTATGACGTCAACACTCCGGGTCACAACTACGACACGGTGTCTAAGCAACAATAATGACATCACCCCAGCATCAGCGCTCGGGGGCTCGGCTAATTCTTCCTCACACAATATGGCGGTATTTTTCGCTATTTGGTAATCTCTACTTCGACTCGACTTCTTCTCCCGCACTCGAAGGCTTCATCGCGCCGACTCCGTCGTGTAATAAGCTAAGTGATTCCTTTGTTTTACATAAAGTTAATTATCATTTACTTTCGCCGTACCCCATACTCGGGGGCTGCGCCATGTTTCTTCACTATATATCTCAGGTTGGCAAAAGAAGAACTGTGCCTACAAAAAATTTCTTCAAGAGAGAACCCGACGAAATCTTGAGAGAACCCGACGAAATCCTCAGAGAGGACCCGAGGAAATCTTCTGCAGGGAGGAACCCGACAAAATCAAGAGAGAACCCGACGTAATCTTCTTTAGGGAGGAACCTGACAAAATCAAAAGAAGACTGACGAAATCTTGGGAGAACTGAAGCGAAATTGTCTTCAGAAATCGAAGAAATCTTATTCAAGAAGGACCCGAAGAATTGTCTTCAAAGAGGACCGAAGAATTTTCCTCGGGGGGAGGACAGAAGATTGTCCTGGGGGAGGACTAGAAAGAATTGTCCTCAAGAGGACACGAAGAAATTTTCTTCAAGGAGCTCGATGAAATTTTCATCAAGGAGGAACCAAAAAAAAAAAAAGTGGACAAATCTTCGGGTCCATTGACTCGTCATTTGTTCCGATCAAGAACATCGGTGATATGCTTGACGACAATATAGAAGAACACAATATATTCGGCTGACTCATCAAGCCCGAGAGAAAATATAGAAGAGCCCGCAAAATGGGTCATTGCATCAGCCGAACAAGACACTCGACAATATATTCTCAGAGCGCTAAAAGTCGCGAATAATCTCTGAATGCCGCAAAGCTTCTGCAGAGAGTAAAGACCGAGATCAGATCCTGTGCGAGCGTGGCATCGCAAAGCTAACGCTCTGCTGCTTTCCACATCAACGGATGTGAAGAAATATCCCGGCGGACGCGGTGTGGATCCGATAACATTACTGGAATTCGGATCATGGTAAGTCCTTAAGCGGCACGTGACGAATTACGCCAGGAGATCATGTCCACGGACGTGATCTTGAAGTAGGTTTCTGCGGGATTGCCACAAGAGCAATTCATGGGCCCCCGATCGTCGAGATGAACCCCATTTACCATTATCCCTGAACAATATAGATAGCGGCCGGGAGTTGATAAAAAGAGGGTTGCGCCCAGAAATATGGTGAAGTTCTAGTAGTACAACTCGAGTCTATGCCCAGGTGCAAGCACATGCCCATAGGCTCAGGGGCTACTCTCTTATCGAGAGCATTGTTCACCCTCCCGTTAAGATACAAGAGAAAAAGAAAAAATTGTGGATTCGATTACAAGCAAGTTGAGCCTACACCCAAATACAAGTCTCGGTTGTAGCCTCGGGAGCTACTCCCATCGGGACGCTGAGTACCGGCGCACCGGAGTAGAAAGATAACCGACGACATCGGGTTTGTAGACTCAGCTCGATTCTACGATTCGAGTGAAGCCTCCCATCGGGAGAACATGGATTTCATCAAGTCTTCCGGAAATATAGTCAGGATTCTTCATCGAGTAGTACAACTTGGTCTGTGCCCAAGTGCAAGCACTTGCCCATAGACTCGGGGGCTACTCCATCGGGAAAGCTGTGCCCGCGCACCGATAATTTCAAGGTATCGACATCATCCTCGCTACACATGATGTGCGACATGGACCTCATGTATGTTCTTCGACTTCGGAGATGGTTATGCTTGGAGTTTCTACGCAAGTCTTCGGCTTCCCTATAAACTCGGGGCTACTGACATGGGGCATACCCTTTGGGTGCCCATTATTGGTATACCTGGATCGCCTCGCCAACATGGAGAAGGCCCAACAAGGCAACCGAAAGAATCGGCTAGGACTCTTGTAAAACCCTAGGCTGGTTGCATATATAAAGCCAGCCCAGGGACACCCAATAAGGGGGACCAAGAGATGACATGCAGCATGGCCGCCTATGGCGGTACCACAGCAAACATGCCCCTTCAGCCATATGATGGTTGCTAGCAGCAGTAGGGATCCTCCAGGGGACCCGAAGCTGGAGTGCGTGCGTGTCCTTTAATCTCAGCTCCCAGATCTCCATCGTCGCTCTCTCCCGAAACCCAAGTCTACAATACGTAGGCATTGAGGAATTTTGGCCGGCCACATCCCATCCATTTTCCCCTCCGCCTCTCGCTTCCACCATACGCTGCTCCGGGCTTGGCGAAGCCCTGCGGCTTTTCTTCCTCCACCACCACCACGCCGTCGTGCTGGAACTTGGAGGAGATCTCTACCACACCTCTGCTGCCCACGGCTGGAACGGGAGAGGAAGGGCTTCATCGACACCGTACTCGCGGGCCGTCTGGAAGATGCTGGATTAGGCCACACCGGGAATGATACGTCTACATCAACACGAGATTAATCTCGTAGGCTTTGGATCTTCGAGGGAGTCTCATCTCCATCTCATTGCTCCGATCTTATAGATTAGATCTTGGCTTTTCTATAGATTAGATCTTGGATTTATTACGTCTTTGTGGTAGGAATTTTTTGTTTTCTAGGCTACGAACCCAGTGGTATCCGAGCCATGTCTATGCATAGATGTTTGTTGCACGAGTAGAACACAATGGTTTTGTGGGCGTTGATGCTTTTGTTGATTTAGTTTGTGTACCTTGCATGTTTGCAGGATGGTGGGATGAAGCGGCCAGGGCTAACTTACATGATCACGTCTCATGAGACTTGCTCCACGCTTGACGTGCAACTTGTATTGCATAAGTGGCTGCCGGGTGTCTGTCTCTCCACCAATAGTGAAGATTCCAATTTTCATTCTATTGTCAACACTAGTAACACCGTTGTGGTTCATGTTGGTAGGTAGATTGGATCTTACTGAAAACCTAAACCACGTAAAATATGCAAACCAAATTAGGCGTCTAACTTGTTTTTGCAGGGTTTGGTGATGTGATATGGCCATGTGATGATGATTATATTTGATGTATGAGATGTTCATTATTGTAACATGGCAACCGGCAGAACTAATGGTTATCTTTTAATTTTGTTAAGAACTGCGTGTCTATTCATCATGTAATAACTATTTCAAGTAGTTGTTATAGTAGCTATAAGTGATGGACAACCATGACGGTGCCCGGGCATTGACGCCATCTTTGGTGATGATGGAGATGCATGTCAGTGCTTTGGGAGTGGAGATCAAAGCACAAGAGAAGAAGGCAATATCATATCACACATTATGAATTGCATGAGCTATTAATCCTTTATGCATCTTATTTTGCTTAGATCGCGACGGTAGCATTATAAGATGATCCCTCTCACTAAATATCAAGATAATAAAGTGTTCATCCTTAGTATGCACCGTTGCTAAGACTTGTCGTTTCGAAGCATCTCATGATAATCGGGTGTGATAGACTCTACATGTGCATACAACGGGTGCAAGCCAGATTTGCACACGCGGATACTGGTTGCCTTGACGAGCCTAGCATGTACAGACATGGTCTCGGAACACGGGATACCGAAAGGTAGAGCATGAGTCATATGAATGATATGATGAACACTTTGAGTGTCGCCTTTGAAGCTACATCTTTTCTCGTGAAGATCTGACTTGGTGTAGTGGATTCGTGTAATCACTAAGACAATGTGAGGGATGTTGTTTTGAGTGGGAGTTCACCTAGTTAATTTAAGAATTAAAATTGAACTCAATTTATCATAAACTTAGTCTAAACTCTTTGCAAATATTGTAGATCATGGCGCCCCTCCATCAATTTTAACCAGTTCCTAGAGAAAGAAAAGCTTAAGAGCAATGGTAGCAACTTCACTGACTGGTTCCGCCATGAGGATTTTCCTCAGTGGAAACTGTATGTGCTTGATACGCTAGGTCCCCCACCTCTGTGGTATCCGGGACGTAAAGAATGTTTGAGACTTGGGTGACTCTACTCCAAGTTCGGTGTGCCATCCTGTGCAGCCTAGAGGCAGAGCTCCAAAAGCGTTTTGAGCACCACGACCGTGATATGATCAATGAGCTCAAAGTTATCTTTGAAACTCATGCGGCCGTGGAGAGCTATGAGGCCTCGAAACAGTTCTTTGGTTGTATGATGGAAGAGGGTAGCTCCGTTAGTGAGCACGTGTTCGCTATGTCCGGACACGCGAAGAAGCTCAGTGACTTAGGGATTGTGATCCCTAACCAGCTGGGTATTCATCGTGTCCTCCAATCACTACCACCAAGTTACAAGAACTTCGTGATGAACTACAACATGCAGAACATGAACAAAGAGTTACCTGAACTCTTCTCCATGCTGAAATCTGCTGAAGTAGAAATACGGAAGGAGAACCAAGTGTTGATGGTCAACAAGACCACCGATTCAAGAAGCTGGGCAAGCCTAACAAGGGAAACTTCAAGAAGGGCGGCAAGAAAGTTGCGGCGCCTCCTGAGAAGCCTAAGGCTGGTGATAAGGTATTAACTTATCAATGCCTACAAGTTGTAGACTAGGGTTTAGTTGGACGTAGAGGGCAAGTAGATCTCGAAGGTTTCAGCCGGAAAGTACTCGACTACTATGAAAACTAGAGTTGTCTGGAAAACAATGAATCGATCCTTCTTGTCCCTCGACTCCCCATAGGGGGCGGAGCCGAGGGTTTCGTGATACACAAGTTACAGAGTCCGGGAGGGTTTCTGACCCGTCCCGCAATAGTTACAAGTTAATATTCCTAATACAATTCTATCTTTCCAAACTATCCCTCGACTGGGCTTCTGGGTTTTGTAAATCTTCGGGTCGTAGGCCTTCAGTAAACCCCGGGTACCTTCTTCGGCAGGCCCATTGGGGATGCCTATGTCAGTAGCCCCGAGATTTTGCTTGAATCGAAGAATCAAGGAAAATCTCCATCTTTACAATCTGCATATAAGTTCTTTAACTCGACAAATATTCTACTCGGAAGACTCATATATTGTACGGGGATATCGGTATGGGGCTGGTTGTCTGATAGATCGTGATCAGAAATGCTCTTAGCAATCCATGAAAACCTACTTCAAGATCACGCCCTTGACATGATCTCTAGATACTCAAATTCGACATGTGCGCTTAAGGTCTTACCGAGATGCCGAATCCCGGTTATAGTTTATCGGTACCTAACGCGTCCGTTAGGATTTCTTCGCATCTGTTGATACGGAAAAAGTAGCAAAGCACCGTCACAGGTGTGCCACGCACAGATTGATCTCGGGGACTTACCTTCGCAGAGTTTTGCGGCATTCAGAGATTATTTCGTGACTTAGGCGCTCTGAGAATATATTGTCGAGTGCAATAGCACATTTATTCGAGTCAATCGGATGACTTATATTGCTTTTAACTTATCTTCCTGATGGGAGTATATGAAGAGTTATTTTGATAACTCGAAATATACTCATCAATACTTAAATTTCATCGGGCACGCGAACAGCGTTCCCGATGGGAGTAGCCCTCGAGGCTACAACCAAGTGCTTGTACTTGGTTGTAGGCTCACCTTTGTAACATCTGAACCACTATATTGTTATTTTTCATGCTTCTATGCATATTTATCGGGTGCGCGAACAGTGCTCCCCATGGGAGTAGCCCCCGAGGCTACAGTCAAGTGCTTGTACTTGGCTGTAGGCTCCAACTTGTCTTTGTCGCAATATTCTTGATTATCCCTCTTCCGAATTCTTTCCATCAGCTTTCTTGACACATCCTTATAAAGTAGCCCCCGAAGATTTTGAACAAAAACTTGTATTTGGGCAAAGGCTCCCGAAATTATCAATCGTCCTTCCTTGTCGCCAATTTTCATATCTCCTCAGCCGATGTTTTTCCATTGATATTGTGACGTCAGTGCTGACGATAGCCACGACCACTGTATTGGGAAGACGCGAGAGTTGTCCCTTCGCTGACCTGCGGGCCCAAAATCTGTGGCACGTTGACACGTTACGCAAGTGGGGACACACGTCCTCCACTTTTCTGGCGCGTTGTAGCGCCTGTCTAGTTCCATCACAAAAATATGTTTTACCCCTTGAGCCACGTGTAAATCATCGAGTCCATTCATTCATCATCTAACGGTGCGACGCTTTGATTGAAACCACCATAAATAGCCATCGTCTTCTTCGGTCATCCCCTTCGCCGCACCATTGCTCGCATAGTCTCTGCTCCAATCCCTCTTCCAATCAACAGAGCTCAAGCGCCCACACACTTTAGCACTTTCCGCGACGCCGCTACTAATGCCACCGCGCCCAAAACTCACCAAGCACAACACTCCTCACTCCATGGCGGCGCAGGATCTGGGAGACGCCGTGTGGGAGAGATCCAAGATCTCCCCGCAGGACGTCAACCTGCTGAAGAAACTTGGGCTGAGCAAGAAGAAGGATGCGCTGCTCTTCCCCAGTGAAGAAAGCTACCCGACGCCTCCTATTGGTTATCGGGTTAGTTTCGTTGACCATCTGATCCGTGGCCTCTCTGCACGCATCCACGAGTTTTTGTGTGGTCTACTTTTTGTGTATGGGTTGCAAGTTCACCATCTCACTCCCAACTCCATCCTCCACATTGCTATCTTCATCACTCTTTGCGAGCCCTTCCTCGGAGTCCATCCTAACTGGGCTCTGTGGAAGCGTATCTTTCTCCTCCGCCGTAATGGCTCCCACAACATCGCCTACAACATAGGCGGTGTTGTTATTTGCGTCCGCCCTGATGTCGAGTACTTCGACGTCAAATTCCCCGACTCCGTCCAAGGGTGGCGCAAAAGGTGGTTGTACGTCCGCGAGGAATGCCCCGACTCGCAGGAATTCAACATTGCTCCTTTTGACGGCAGCTCCACAATTCTTCGTCGCCGATCCTGGGATGCAGAGGCGACTGAAGATGAAAAAGTGGCGACAGAAGCGCTGATGACTCGCATCCACGAGCTTCAAAATACCCGCAGCCAAGAGTTGTCGGGTATCCAAATAACGGCGTACTTCCTTAGGATTAGGGTGCACCTCTACAAAAACCCCCTCTGGATGTATGCTGGTGACGAAGATGTGGATCGTCTGTCGATAGATTTATCGGTCAATGATTTGGAAAAACTTGTCCGAAAAATCTCTTCGCTCAGCAAGAAGGATGCCATCCCGTCATCTTGCCGCGTGACACCCTACAGTGGTACAAACGTCCTTCCTCAGGTAATTTATCTTCTGTCGACTACTTTGCATTGGTCATTTTGTCTTTACTGTCATTGTACTTCTCTCTCTTTTTCGACTACTGCTTTATTGTGATTTGATACTGCTTTTTATTGATACTCTCCTATTTTTGACAAAACCATCAAACTGCATCACCTCTTCCCCCCCTTCCTGAAGGTGGAGATGTCGATGAACGGGCAGTTGTTACCGACGACCCCCAGGTTCCTTCTCAACCTGAGAGTGAAGCCGTGGTTTCTCAGAAATCCAAGGCTCACTCGGAAAAAGAAGTTGAATCCGAGGCCTCCGAATCAACCGAGTCCATCCCTGCCGCTGTTTCTCCAAAAAACAAACGGAAGAGGGGTGACGTGGAAGATTCCGGCACCTCCAAGCTGAGCAGTTCTCCTGTCGAGGAAACTGCTCCCGAAGGACCGCAACCCTTCGACGCCTACGCATCCGCCCTTATTAGCTCGTAAGTTGCCTTGTCGCTTTTCTATTTTTATTATATGCTGAATAATCTATTTCCATGTCAAATAATCTCATTCTATTTTGTGCTCAGCGACGAGGAAGAAGAAGACGAACTCGCCGCCACTACGACCGCTCCTATGAGCGCGTCTCATACTCTGACTGTGTCGGAGACGCCCCGCACGGCGGAAGAAACCTCGACTCCACATCCAGATCCTCAGAGGTCAACTCCTGCCACTAGCCCCCGAGCCTCTTCGCCAAAGAGAAAGGATCAAGCTAGGCGACCAATTCTTCCTTGCCGGAGTTTCACCGACTCCTGCTTTAGATGATGTAAGTCTTCTATCCCTTGCGTTTCATTTTGTCGTATTTTTCACTTTTCTGAACCTTTCTTTTCATTTGCTTCCATGTAGCCTTTGATGCAGCCCTTCATCAACCTTGGTGCTCAATTTATTGAGTACCGCAACACTGTTGAAGGGTTAAAAGGTAACATGTTGAATAATCCGTCTTTTTCACCCCTCAAGATATCATCCTTGGCATGTGTATCATTTTAACTTCCCTCTCATGGCTTTTCAACAGAATCTCTCCTTGCGGCGAACAACCGAGCTGACGACCTTGCCGCCAAACTCAAGGCAAGCGAAGAAGCTCGCGAGAAAGCTGAAAAGGACGCTTCTTGCATCGAAGGTCTTCGGAAGAGGCTTCATGAAGCAGAAACTGCTCTGAGTGACAAAATCATTCAGACTACTGCAAATGAAGGAAAAATTGCCGCTCGCCTCGAGTCGTTGAATCGGCGTTTTGTCAGTAAGTTCACTGATCCCTTTTCATCCTTGTCTTTGATTTTCCGCCTCTTCTTTTTGTTGAAAACCCAAACTTTCGTTTCAGCAGGGAAGATGAGTCAAGATTTAGTGCTAGAGAAGCCAGAGGATAACCGTCTTCTCGACGCGTTGTCCCTTCTCGAGATTCATGCTGACCTGGTGCGCCGGAGCATTTTTGATGCCCAGACGGCGTTTTCACGCTTGTTCCCTTACTTCTTCCCGAAGAAAAAGGAACCCGACACCTTTGCTGCCCTTGCCGAAAGCTTCGTTCCCAAAGAGGATCTTGGCCTTGCTCTTCGCCAAGAAAATTTCAAGATTGGCGTTGAAGGTACCATAGCATTGGTGGCGGAGAGCCAGCAGAACGTCGACTGGACGAAAGTTGGCGAGGCCACGAAGATGAAGCAAGATAAATGGCCAAACCTAATCAGGGCTGCAAAGCCCCACTCGAAGAAAATCTTGGCTTTCCTCGGGTACAAGCCAACTCCTTCCTCCAGTTCTGCCAAAACGGAGGTCAAGTAGATTACCCCCACATGTCCTTTTTTTTTCTCTGTTTTGACGCTTGTCGCAATAGATGCCTATGTCAGCTGGTCCTAAGCTTTGAGGGGCGTAATGCGCGGGAAGGGGCAACACAGGCGTAATTGCTCAAATACTTGGCCGATCCGAAGAGCGGCCACGTCAGAAAGGTATATTTGATATACATGTTATTGATGTCTATCTTACTGGTTCTCGTAGTAGTGCCTGGGTATTTGATACTGGTTCGGTTGCTCACATTTGTAACTCAAAACAGGAACTACGGAATAAACGAAGCCTGGCGAGGGATGAGGTGACGATGCGCGTTGGAAATGGATCCAAAGTCGATGTGATCACCGTCGGCACGCTCCCTCTACATCTACCTTCGGGATTAGTTTTAAACCTCAATAATTGTACCTGCGTTGAGCATGAACATTATATCTGGATCTTGTTTAATGCAAGATGGTTATTCGTTTGAGTCAGACAATAATGGTTGTTCGATTTATATGAGTAATGTCTTTTATGGCCATGCACCTGAGATGAATGGTTTATTCTTCTTAAATCTCGGTAGTAGTGATACATATGTTCATAACGTTGATGCTAAGCAAATTAAATTGAATGATAATTCTACTTATATGTGGCACTGTCGGCTTGGTCATATTGGAGTGAAGCGCATGAAGAAACTCCATTCCAATGGACTTCTTGAGTCACTTGACTTTGAGTCACTTGATAGATGCGAAGCATGTCTAATGGGAAAAATGACTAAGAATCCATTTTCTGGTACAATGGAGCGAGCTACAGACTTATTGGAAATCATACATACCGATGTGTGTGGACCAATGAGTGTAGCATCGCGCGGTGGTTATCATTATGTTCTAACCTTCACGGATGATCTGAGTAGATATGGGTATATTTACTTTATGAAACATAAGTCCGAGACTTTCAGAAGTTAAGGAATTCCAATGTGAAGTAGAAAATCAACGTAACAAGAAGATTAAGTTTCTGCGTTCTGATCGCGGAGGCGAATATCTGAGTTATGAGTTTGGCATGCATTTAAAGAAATGCGGAATACTTTCATAGTTGACACCGCCAGGAACACCACAACGCAATGGTGTGTCCGAACGTCGTAATCGAACTCTCTTAGACATGGTTCGGTCTATGATGTCTCTTACCGATTTGCCGTTATCGTTTTGGGGTTATGCATTAGAGACAACCGCATTCACTTTAAATAGGGCACCATCTAAATCCGTTGAAACGACACCGTATGAATTATGGTTTGGGAAGAAACTTAAGCTGTCGTTCCTAAAAGTTTGGGGTTGTGAAGCTTATGTAAAGAAGTTACAACCTGACAAGCTAGAACCCAAAGCGGAGAAATGCGTCTTCATAGGATACCCTAAAGAAACAATTGGGTATACTTTCTATCACAGATCCGAAGGCAAAATCTTTGTTGCCAAGAACGGTCCTTTCTTGAGAAGGAGTTTCTCACTAAAGAAGTGAGTGGAAGGAAAGTAGAACTCGACGAGGTTGATGAACCTTCTCTCATAGATCGGAGTAGCGCAGTGCCGGAAGTTCCTGCGCAGCCTGCGCCGATAGGAGAGGAAGCGAATGATGATCATGAAACTTCGAACGAGGAAGATACTGAACCTCGCTGATCGACGAGGGAACGTACCACTCCTGATTGGTATGATCCCTGTCTAAATGTCATGATTGTGGATAACAATGATGAAGACCCTGCGACGTATGAAGAAGCAATGATGAGCCCAGATTCCAACAAATGGCTTGAAGCCATGAAATCCGAAATGGGATCCATGTATGATAACCAAGTATGGACTTTGGCAGACTTACCTGATAGCCGCAAGGCTGTCGAGAATAAATGTATCTTCAAGATAAAAACACATGTTGATGGTAATATTACTGTCTATAAAGCTCGACTTGTCGCGAAGGGGTTCCGACAAATTCAAGGAGTTGACTACGATGAGACTTTCTCACCTGTAGCGAAGCTAAAGTCTGTGAGGTTTTTGTTAGCAATAGCTGCATTTTTCGACTATGAGATTTGGCAGATGGATGTCAAAACGGCGTTCCTTAATGGTGATATTGAGGAAGAGTTGTATATGGTACAACCCAAAGGTTTTGTCGATCCTAAAAATGCGACAAGGTATGCAAACTTCATGTTCCATTTATGGACTGAAACAAGCATCCCGGAGTTGGAACCGACGCTTTGATAGAGTGATCAAAGACTTCGGGTTTACAGACTCATGGTGAGGCCTGTATTTACAAGAAAGTGAGTGGGAGCTATAGCGTTCCTGATATTATATGTAGATGTCATATTATTGATTGGAAATGATATAGAACTATTAAACAGCGTTAAAGGTTATTTGAACAAGTCTTTTTCAATGAAAGACCTTGGTGAAGCAGCGTATATTTTAGGCATCAAGATTTATAGAGATAGATCACGACGCCTAATAGGGCTTTGATACGTCTCCAACGTATCTATAATTTCTGATGTTCCATGCTTGTTTTATGACAATACCTACATGTTTTGTTCACACTTTATATCGTTTTGATGCGTTTTAGAACTAACCTGCGACGAGATGCCGAAGTGCCGGTTCCTGTTTTCTAGTTTTTGGTTTGAAATCCTAGTAAGGAAATATTCTCGAATGGGCCAAATCAACGCCCATCATCTTATAATTGCACGACTTCCGGAACACGAGAGGCACTAGAGGGGAGCACAGGGGCCCACACGCCCGGGCGGCGCGCCCTGGGGGGGGCGCCCTATGGTGTGGCCCCACCAGGGCTCCACCGACATCGCCTCTTCGCCTATAAGAAGCCCCTGACCTAAATCTTCGATACGAAAAAGCCACGGTACGAGAAACCTTCCAGAGCCGCCGCCATCGCGAAGCCAAGATCTGGGGGACAGGAGTCTCTGTTCTGGCACGCCGCCGGGACGGGGAAGTGCCCCCGGAAGGCTTCTCTATCGACACCACCGCCATCTTCATCACCATCGCTGACTCCCATGATGAGGAGGGAGTAGTTCTCCCTCGAGGCTAAGGGCTGTACCGGTAGCTATGTGGGTAATCTCTCTCTCTGTACCCCAATACAATGATCTCATGAATTGCTTTGCATGATTGAGATCCATATGATGAGCTTTGTATCGCTACTAGTCTATGTGCTACTCATGTGATGTTATTAAAGTAGTCTATTCCTCTGCATGGTGTAAAGGTGACAGTGTGTGCATCGTGTAGTTCTTGTCGTAGGTTATGATCATAATCTCTTGTAGGTTATGGAGTTAATTATCACTATGATAGTATTGATGTGATCTATTCCCCCTTTCATAGTGTAATGGTGAAAGTGTATGCTATGTTAGTTCTCGGTTTATTTTGCAAAGATCTATTATGCTCTAAGGTTACTTAAATATGAATACTCCGGCTTGAGGGAGCTCTTGTAGCCCTACACAATGAATGGTGTTTGTCATCCAACAAAAGAGTGTATGTAGCACAAATGAGAGAAGTTATTTATTTATTATGTGATCAATGTTGAGAGTGTCCACTAGTGAAAGTATGATCCCTAGGCCTTGTTTCCAATCTGCAAACACCGCTTACTTACTGTTCTACTGCATGTTTACTCGCTGCCATATTTATTTCAGATTGTTATTACCACTCATATTCATCCATACCACCTGTGTTTTACTATCTCTTCGCCAAACTAGTGCGCCTATACATCCGACAAGTGTATTAGGTGTGTTGGGGACACAAGAGACTTCTTGCATCTTAATTGCAGGGTTGCTTGAGAGGACTATCTTTGACCTCTACCTCCACGAGTTCGATAAACCTTGGGTGATTCACTTAAGGGAAACTTGTTGTTGTTCTACAAACCTCTGCTCTTGGAGGCCCAACACTGTCTACAAGAATAGAAGCACACGTAGACATCGGCTATTTTGCCGGGGAGGTAAGGTAAAAGGCACTCATACTCCGGTCCCAGGTAACTAAGTTATTTTCTTGCCGTTGTAAGTGCTCGAAGGTATCTCCTTTAGATCCTGCAATTGCATCTTTTTGTTTCTTGTTCACTAGTTAGGCATAATGGAAAATAACAGTGAGCTTCTTAATCTATTTCCTGAGTTAAGACATGGATTGTTTGCTGCGAAAATTAAAAAACCTATGAAATCTTATTTGCATGCTAGTAGCAATGATATTAGTATGAACGCTTTGACACCATTGTTGCTAATGATATGGAAAATTCTAAGCTTGGGGAAGCTGGTTTTGATGAGCATGACATTTTTAGTCCCCCAAGCATTGAGGAGAAAATTTTCTTTGATGATACTTTGCCTCCTATTTATGATGATTATAATGATAGTGGTTTTTTGGTGCCGTCTACTATGGAGAGTAAATTTTATTATGATTATACTATGCCTCCTACACATGAGAATAATAATGATAGCTACTTTGTTGAATTTGCTCCCACTACAACTAATAAAATTGATTATGCTTATGTGGAGAGTAATAATTTTATGCATGAAGCTCATGACAAGAATGCTTTATGTGATAGTTATATTGTTGAGTTTGTTCATGATGCTACTGAAAGTTATTATGAGAGAGGGAAACATGGTTATATGCATCTTAATAATATTAAGTTTCCCCTCTTTATATTGAGAATCTTGAAATTGCGCTTGTGTTGCTTTTCTATGCTTGCCACTTTATTCTTCATGAATTTATTTGTGTATAAGATTCCTTTTCATAGGAAGTGGGATTGGCTTAAATGTGTTTTGAATTTGCTTCTTGATGCTCTCTTTTGTCTCAACTCTTATTTCTTGCGAGTGCATCAAAATTACTGAGCCCATCTTAATGGCTATAAAGAAAGCACTTCTCCGGAGATTACCCATGTGTTTATTTTGCTACTGTTTTGTTGAGTCTTGGAAGTTGTTTACTACTGTAGCAACCTCTCCTTATCATGTTTGTGTGCCAAGTAAAGTCTCTATGGTAAAGTTGATGCTAGATTTGGATTACTACGCAGAAACATATTTGCTGTCTGTCACGAATTTATGCAGAACTCTCTGTAGGTAACTCAGAAAAATCTGCCAATTTACGTTAGTGATCCTCAGATATGTACGCAACTTTCATTAGTTTTGAGTTTTTCCGTTTGAGCAAGTTAAGTTCCCCTGCAAAATTCATCTTTACGGACTGTTCTGTTTTGACAGATTCTGCCTTTTATTTCGCATTGCCGCTTTTGTTATGTTGAATGAGTTTCTTTGTTCCATTAACTTTCAGAAGCTTTGTGCAATGTCCAGAAGTGTTAAGAATGATTGTGTCACCTCTAAACATGAATTTTTGATTATGCACTAACCCTCTAATGAGTTTGCTTGAAGTTTGGTGTGGAGGAAGTTTTCAAGGGTCAAGAGAAGAGGATGATATACTATGATCAAGAAGAGTGAAAGGTCTAAGCTTGGGGATGCCCGGTGGTTCATCCCTGCATATTTTAAGAAGACTCAAGTATCTAAGCTTGGGGATGCCCAAGGCATCCCCTTCTTCATCGACAACTTATCAGGTCACTTCTAGTGAAACTATATTTTATTCCGTCACATCTTATGTACTTTACTTGGAGTGTCTGTGTGCTTTTATTTTTGTTTTGTTATTTTCATTCTCTGAATAAATTCATGCTCATGTGGGAGAGAGACACGCTCCGCTTTTTCATATGAACACTAGTGTTCTTCATTCTTACTTTTAATGTTCAAGGGCGAAAGTTCGCTTCACTTGTTGCTATTTGGTTGGAGTCAGAAAATGCTTCATATGGTTTGGAATAACTTGATACTTGGCAATTGTTTTGAGCTCTCATTAGATCATGTTTAAGCTCTTGCATCATGTAGTTTAATCTATTAATGAAGAACTACATAGAGCTTGTTAAAATTTGGTTTGCATGATTGGTCTCTCTAAGTCTAGATATTTTCTGGTAAAGTGTTTGAACAACAAGGAAGACAGTGTATAGTCTTATAATGCTTACAATATGTTCTTGTGTAAGTTTTGCTGTACTGTTCATACTTGTGTTTGCTTCAAACAACCTTGCTAGCCCAAACCTTGTACTTAGAGGAAATGCTTCTCGTGCATCCAAACACCTTGAGCCAAAACCTATGCCATTTGTGTCCACCATATCTACCTACTATGTGGTATTTTTCTGCCATTCCAAAGTAAATTACTTTAGTGCTACCTTTAAAATTTCATTCCTTTATCTTTGCAATATATAGCTCATGGGACAAATAGCTTAAAAACTATTGTGGTGATGAATATGTAGTTATGTGTCCCTAGTTCTTATAAGTTGCTTGTTGAGCGGTAACCATGTTGGACGCCATCAACTTTTTACCTTTGTTGGATATCATGTGAGATGCTATGCATGTTCGTCTTGTCTGAAGTTAGTGCGATTTCATGATCAAATGGTTTGAGTACGCATATGTTAGAGAAGAACATTGGGTCGCTAACCAAAGCCATGTATCATGGTGGAAGTTTTCAGTTTGGACATACAACCTCAATCTCTTATGAGAATATTATTTGTTGTTGAATGCTTAAGCATTAAAAGAGGAGTCCATTATCTGTTGTCTATGTTGTCCCGGTATGGATGTCTAAGTTGAGAATAATCAAAAGCGAGAAATCCAATGCGTGCTTTCTCCTTAGACCTTTGTACAGGCGGCATAGAGGTACCCCTTTGTGACACTTGGTTGAAACATATGTCATGCAATGATAATCCGTGTTATCCGAGCTGATTAGGACAAGGTGCGAGCACTATTAGTACTCTATGCATGAGACTTGCAACTTGTAGGAAGTATTATGCATAGCACATATGAATTATTACTACCGTTGACAAATTTGTTTCTATGTTTTCAAAATAAAAGCTCTAGCACAAAAATAGTAATCCATGCTTCCCTCTGCGAAGGGCCATTCTTTTACTTTATGTTGAGTCGGTTACCTACTTCTTTCTATCTTAGAAGCAAACACTTGTGTTAACTGTGTGCATTGATTCTTACATGTTTACTTATTGCACTTGTTATATTACTCTATGTTGACAAATATCCATGAGATATACATGTTACAAGTTGAAAGCAATTGCTGAAACTTAATCATCCTTTGTGTTGCTTCAATGCATTCTACTAAGAATTTATTGCTTATGAGTTAGCTCTTATGCAAGTCTTGTTGATGCTTGTCTTGAAAGTACTATTCATGAAAGTTTTGCTATATGATTCATTTGTTTAGTCATCATCTTTTGTTAGCAATCTTTTGCTTCAGATCACTCTATTCATCTCATATGCTTTACAATAATGTTGATCAAGATTATGTTGGTAGCATGTCACTTCAGAAATTATTTGTTGTTATCGTTTACCTACTCGAGGGCGAGTAGGAACTAAGCTTGGGGATGCTTGATACGTCTCCAACGTATCTATAATTTGATGTTCCATGCTTGTTTTATGACAATACCTACATGTTTTGTTCACACTTTATATCGTTTTGATGCGTTTTCCGGAACTAACCTATTGACGAGATGCCGAAGTGCCAGTTGCTGTTTTTGGTTTCAGAAATCCTA
Organism: Lolium multiflorum; assembly: GCA_030979885.1. Classification (NCBI taxonomy): domain Eukaryota; kingdom Viridiplantae; phylum Streptophyta; class Magnoliopsida; order Poales; family Poaceae; genus Lolium; species Lolium multiflorum. The sequence goes on from CM061749.1 coordinate 282,056,152, forward strand.
GTAAGGAAATATTCTCGGAATTGGACGAAATCAACGCCCAGCATCTTATAATTGCACGAAGCTTCCAGAACACCGGAGAGGCACTAGAGGGGAGCCTGGGGGGCCCACACGCCAGGGCAGCGCGGCCTAGGGCCTGGGTGCGCCCCTATGGTGTGGCACCACCAGGGCTCCACCGACATCGCCTCTTCGCCTATAAGAAGCCCCCTGGCCTAAATCTTCGATACGAAAAAGCCACGGTACGAGAAACCTTCCAGAGCCGCCGCCATTGCGAAGCCAAGATCTGGGGGACAGGAGTCTCCGGCACGCCGCCGGACGGGGAAGTGCCCCGGAAGGCTTCTCCATCGACACCACCGCCATCTTCATCGCCATCGCTGACTCCCATGATGAGGAGGGAGTAGTTCTCCCTCGAGGCTAAGGGCTGTACCGGTAGCTATGTGGTTAATCTCTCTCTCTGTACCCCAATACAACGATCTCATGAATTGCTTTGCATGATTGAGATCCATATGATGAGCTTTGTATCGCTACTAGTCTATGTGCTACTCATGTGATGTTATTAAAGTAGTCTATTCCTCCTGCATGGTGTAAAGGTGACAGTGTGTGCATCGTGTAGTTCTTGTCGTAGGTTATGATCATAATCTCTTGTAGGTTATGGAGTTAATTATCACTATGATAGTATTGATGTGATCTATTCCCCCTTTCATAGTGTAATGGTGAAAGTGTGTATGCTATGTTAGTTCTCGGTTTATTTTGCAAAGATCTATTATGCTCTAAGGTTACTTAAATATGAATGCTGAATGTTGTGGTGCTTGTTAACTCCGGCTTGAGGGAGCTCTTGTAGCCCTACACAATGAATGGTGTTTGTCATCCAACAAAAGAGTGTATGTAGCACAAATGAGAGAAGTTATTTATTTATTATGTGATCAATGTTGAGAGTGTCCACTAGTGAAAGTATGATCCCTAGGCCTTGTTTCCAATACAAACACCGCTTACTTCTTGTTCTCTGCATGTTTACTCGCCATATTTATTTCAGATTGTTATTACCACTCATATTCATCCATACCACCTGTGTTTTACTATCTCTTCGCCGAACTAGTGCGCCTATACATCCGACAAGTGTATTAGGTGTGTTGGGGACACAAGAGACTTCTTGCATCTTAATTGCAGGGTTGCTTGAGAGGACTATCTTTGACCTCTACCTCCCTGAGTTCGATAAACCTTGGTGATTCACTTAAGGGAAACTTGCCTTGTTCTACAAACCTCTGCTTTTGGAGGCCCAACAGCCTACAAGAATAGAAGCACACGTAGACATCGAGCTCACAGACATACCTGACAAGATTCTAAAGAAGTTTAGAATGGATGAAAGCAAGAAAGGGTTCTTGCCTATGTTGCCGGGTAGGTCTTGAGTAAGACTCAAGGTCCTCTACAGATGAAAGAGAGAGGATGAGCAAGATCCCCTATGCCTCGGCAGTAGGCTCTATCATGTATGCCATGCTTGTACTAGTTGGATATTGCACATGCTGTTAGTTTGACCACAGATATCCGAGTGATCCAGGAAATGGAACACTTGGAAAGCGGTCAAGAATATCCGAAGTACTTGAAAAGGACTAAGGATATGTTTCTTTGTTATGGCGGTGACCAAGAGCTCGTTGTAACCGTTACACCGATGCAAATTGGAACACCAATCTGATGACTCTAAGTCTCGGTCCGGGTGCGTGTTTATATTGAATGGTGCTGCAGTAAGCTGGAGTTCCAAGCAGTGCACGTGGCGAAATCTTCAACAGAATCTGAATATATAGCGTCTTCAGAGGCTTCATCGATAGCGGTATGGATGAAGAGGTTCAGCGTTGAGCTTGGTGTGGTTCCTAATGCATTGGACCCGTTAGTCATGTATTGTGACAACACGGGTGCCATCGCCAATGCAAAGGAACCAAGGTCACACAAGAAGCTAAAGCATATCAAGCTGCGTTTTCATTCGATTCGTGAGTACATCGAAGATGGTGAAGTAGAGATTTGTAAAGTACACACAGATCTGAATGTGGCAGATCCGTTGACTAAAGCTCTCCCTAGGGCAAAGCATGACCAACACCAGATCGAATGCCATGGGTGTTAGGTACCTTACAATGTAAACTAGATTATTGACTCTAGTGCAAGTGGGAGACTGTTGGAGATATGCCCAAGAGGCAATAATAAAGTGGTTATTATAATATCTTTGTGTTTATTGTAAGTGTTTGCATACCATGCTATAATTGTATTAACCGAAACATTGATACATGTGTGTTATGTAAACAACAAGGAGTCCCTAGTAAGCCTCTTGTATAACTAGCTTGTTGATTAATGGATGATCATGGTTTCGTGATCATGAACATTGGATGTTATTAATAACAAGGTTATGTCATTAGTTGAATGATATAATGGACACACACCCAAATGAGCGTAGCATAAGATCAAGTCATTAAGTTCAATTTGCTATAAGCTTTCGATACATAGTTGCCTAAGTCCTTCGACCATGAGATCATGTAAATCACTTACACCGGAAGGGTACTTTGATTACATCAAACGCCATTGCGTAAATGGGTGGTTATAAAGATGGGATTAAGTATTAGGAAAGTGTGAGTTGAGGCATATGGATCAATAGTGGGATTTGTCCATCCTGATGACGGATAGATATACTCTGGGCCCACTCGGTGGAATGTCGTCTGATTGGCTTGCAAGTATGTTATTGGATCACAAGAGATGACAGGTACGAGTAAAGAGTACTTGTCGGCAACGAGGTTGAACAAGGTATGGAGATACCGATGATCGAACCTCGGACAAGTAAAATATCGTGTGACAAAGGGAATCGGCATCGTATGTAAATGGTTCAATCGATCACTAAGTCATCGTTGAATATGTGGGAGCCATTATGGATCTCCAGATCCCGCTATTGGTTATTGCTCGGAGAGGAGTCTCGACTATGTCTGCATAGTTCGCGAACCGTAGGGTGACGCGCTTAAGGTTCGATGTCGCATAAGTAGATTTGAATTTGGTATGGAGACGAAGTTTGTTCGGAGTCTCGGATGGTGTCCAGGACGCCACGAGGAGGTCCGGAATAGTCCGGAGAATAAGATTCATATAAGGAAGTTGAATTCTAGGTTTCGGAAAAGTTCGGGATTTTAGGTGGATGACCAGGAAGGTTCTAGAAGGTTCCAGGGGTCCCACCAGTGGGCCCACGACCCTAGGATGCCTAGAATGGGCCGAGGGGGTGCTCCCTAGCCTAATGGGCCAGGGGCACATGCCTCTCAAGGTCCAGCCGGCCAAACCCCCTAGGGATCAACTTGGGGGGGGGGAGAAATCCCTCTTCCCCCCACTTGGCCGCCACCCACTAACCCTAGATGGGAAAGGGGGCCACCCCACCGACCTGGAATATAAAGAGGAGGGGGTGGCCGGCCACATCCATCCATTGTCCCCTCCTCTGGCCGCCTCTCTCTTCCACCATACGGCTCCGGCTTGGCGAAGCCCTGCAGCTTTTCTTCCTCCACCACCACCACGCCGTCGTGCCTGGAACTTGGAGGAGATCTCCGCTGCCCGCTAGAACGGGAGAGGAAGGACTTCATCGACACCGTACGCGCGACCGAGTATGGAAGTGCTGCCGGATTGCAGCACCGGGGACGATCGTCTACATCAACGACGAGATTAATCTCGTAGGCTTTGGAATCTTTGAGAGTTAGTCTCATCTTCCTCTCGTTGCTCCGATATTGTAGATCAGATCTTGGCTTTTCCATAGATTAGATCTTGGATTTATTCGTCTTTGCGGTAGGAATTTTTTTGTTTTCTATGCAACGAACCCATCAACGACAACGATGAGGACTCTGTTGGGGAGAGCCTTTCGGAGGGCGAGTGGCGCGAGCTGGGGAAGAAGGACACGGAGCGTGCGGCTCGGTCTGCCCAAGCAGGCCCCGGAGCCTGCCAACAAGGCGGGTGGCGAAGCTGCGAAGGATGATGTGCTGGATGCGTTGGACGTGCCGGACTCTCCTCTCGACCGTTGCAGGAGTGCTCCGGCGCCTATCAGCCTTGGGGGCCTCGATCAGTACGGCTCCAACTTGGGGCGCGCTGGCAAGTGGCCGGTCCCATTGGTGGAGGTGGAGCGGCTTCGTGCTACGACCTCTCCCATCCCCCAGCCGGCGGGAGACGTGGTGCACGTGGAGGAGCACGGGGTGTCGCCCGTCTCACCTCCGATGGACTCCTCCACGCTTCTCACGGCGGGCTTGGATGAGGATGGGGAGCCTCTCCGTGAGCCCCACCCGTCCAGGAGGATGGCGGACACACCCTCCAAGGCTACCAGCGCGAGGAGGGACATGTTGGGGGACGCGTCATCGATGGAGGACAGCCCGGTGCTGCAGGAGGTGGCGTCCATGGAGGAGGTGGAGGTCCCTCGCGGCCGCCGCTCGAAGATGGTCCCTGTCGGCCCTGTGCGCAAGAGCGCCCGGTTCACCGGTACGGAGGCGTCGGTGCCGGTGATGCAGCGGGCGTTGGAGAGGATGGCGAACAAGAACCTTAACGGTCCAGGTAAACCCCTAGAATCTGACTTTACTGTCTTACCGCACGTTTCTGATTCCCACCTTCTAGAGGTTGCACATGATTCGGGTTTGGCCTTTACTGTGGAGTCGGGATCGTCCTTGGAGGCGATCTGGCTTATTCAGGCTAAGGAGGAGGCGCAAGCGGCATTGTCCCTTGCGGCCTACCGGCGCTCCTTGTTGCGGCCGAAGGGGGAGTCCCAGTTGGGCCCCGCCGGCGAGGACACAGTTGGGGCTGTGCCCTCAACCTCGGGTATGGACGTTGAGGAGGTCTCGACGGACACTACCCAGGCTCCCCCGTCAGCCAAGACGCGGGGTAAAGGGAAAGCTACGCTGTCATCCCGATGTGGGTGGAGTAAACCCCGTGGTGCTCCATGAGAGCGGGGATATGGAATATCTGTGGGTACCGTGCGCCGGGACGCCGGACCTAGATTAAGGACTTCATTTCCCGAGAGCATATCGATTTTGTTGGGCTCCAAGAGACGATCAAGGAGTCGTTTACCCCCTCCGAGCTGTTGGCAATCGACCCACTAGGGAAGTTCGCTTGGCATCATACTCCGGCGTTGGGCCGTTCGGGAGGGATGCTGATGGGGGTCAACGAAGACACCTTTGAGGTGTTGGCCTGGAAGGAGGGACGCTTCTTCATTCAGGTTGATGTGTTACAAATGGACTCTAGCTGTCGCTAGTCCTTCATCTGTGTGTATGGTCCGGCAGACCACCGCAGATCGCCTGACTTCCTGGCGGAGCTCAAGGCGACGATCCATGCCTGCACTCTTCCGGTGGTGGTGGGGGGTGATTTTAACCTTATTAGAGGGTCAGAGGATAATAACAACGACAACATCAACTGGCCGCGAGTGCATAGGTTTAACGAGTGCATCGCAGACCTAGCACTGCGTGAGATTCGTAGGGGTGGATCGAGATACACCTGGACAAACCAGCAGCTTAACCCTGTTCGGTGTGTTCTTGACCGAGTCTTTGTCTCGGTGGATTGGGAGGCCTTGTTCCTCATGTGTTCGCTCTTGGCCCATACCATCCTGGGCTCCGATCACTCACCTCTTGTTCTCTCTTCTGGGGAGGAGCTGAAGAAGAGGAGCTCGCGGTTCTTTTTTGAAAAGGTCTGGCTCGAAAGACCAAAGTTTGTGGACCTGGTCTCTTCCAAGCGGCGGTTGCTCGAGGAGGCAGGTGACACCTTCACGGATCCTATTGACGCTTGGCAGTCTCTGTCAGCTGGCATCCGTCAGTTCCTCAAGGGATGGGGAGCTAACTTAGGTAAGGTTGAGCGTGAGCTCAAGAAGGGGATCCTTGCTCAGATCTAGGCCCTTGATCACCGGGCGGACTCCTCTGGTCTTGATGATGAGGGCTGGGCGCTCCGTTATCACCTTGAAGACCAACTCGCGCACCTTGCTAAGGTGGAGGAGGAGTACCAGCGTCAGCATAGTAGACAGAAATGGCTGCTGCAAGGGGATGCTAATACTACCTATTTCCACGCCATCGCTAATGGCCGTAGACGAAAGTGTGCGATCTCCCGACTTATGTCGTAGCAGGGCCCTATTTCGGACCCTAGAGGCCTCCAGGAGCATATTTACTCTTTCTACCGGGGCCTTATGGGTGTTGCGGGAGAGGCGAGTAATACTACCCTCTCTCAAGGGCTTTGGGACGCGTTGGGGCGAGTGTCCGAAGCACACAACGAGGAGCTCATGGTTACCTTTACCGCCGAGGAACTGGACAAGGTTTTAGCGTCCATGAAGGTAGATACGGCGCCCAGACCGGATGGCTTACCGGTGATCTTCTTCAAGAAATTTTGGACGCTTGTCAAACCATACATCCTGGCCAGCTTGAATAGCTTTGCCCTTGGGAGGGTGGATATCTCCTGGCTTAACTTTGGGGTCCTCTCTCTGATCCCGAAAGTCCAGGGTGCTGACGAGATCCATCTCTTTCGACCTATTGCGCTCATCAATGTTATTTTCAAGTTTGTGGCGAAAGCCTATGCTATCTGTTTGTCACCTGTAGCTCATAGGACTATTAGTAGACACCAGACTACATTCATATAGGGTCGACACATCCACGATGGAGTCTTGTCGCTCCAAGAGATTATCCATGAGATTAAGTCCAAGAAACTCAGGGGAGTTTTCTTGAAGCTGGACTTCGAGAAGGCCTATGATCGGGTGAACTGGGGTTTTCTGCGTGAGGTCCTTCTTAGGAAAGGCTTTGGCCCTGGGTGGGTGCACCACGCGCTCGTTCTGGTCTCGGGGGGCCAAACCGCTATCACCATCAATGGCGAGGTGGGGATTTCTTTAGGAACGGGCGGGGAGTGCGTCAGGGAGACCCACTCTCGCCCCTCTTGTTTGACTTTGTGGTGGAAGCGTTGGATGCCATCTTGTCTAAGGCGAGTGGTGTGGGACATATCAGGGGAGTTGTCCCACATCTTATTCCCAGAGGCGTGACTCACTTACAGTACGCTGATGATACCATCATCATGATTCAACCGGAGGCCTTAGATATCACGAACCTCAAATTCCTTCTGTTGTGTTTTGAGAATATGTCCGGCTTACGCATAAACTTACACAAGAGCGAAGTCTTGGTCTTCGGGGAATCGGACTTGGGACAACTCAGGATTGCAAATATGTTAAATTGCAAACAAGGAACCTTTCCTTTTACCTATCTAGGTCTGCCTATTGGAGAGCGAGCTCTCCTGGCATCGGACTGGGGTCCGGTTACGGCCAAAGTGGCAAAGAGAGCGGACCTATGGATGGGTAAGTTCATGTCCTCTACGGCCCCTCTTACGCTCATTAACGCATGCCTCTCTAGCCTCCCACTACATGCAATGGGGGTGTGTCTTCTGGGGGACGGAGTCCACCAGGCTATGAACAAACACCGTTCAAGGTTCTGCTGGGAGGCTAATGGGCCTAGACGCAAATTTCATTGGGTCCGTTGGGATGCCATGTGTAAACCAAAATCCTTGGGGGGATTGGGGATCATGGACACCAAGATTATGAATATCTGCCTCATGGCGAAATGGATCTGGAAGCTTTACTCCGGGGAGCAGGGCTTGTGGGCGGACCTCATAAGACAGAAATACCTCCGATCCAAAGATCTCCTGACTGATACCCACTGTCCCGGGTCTCAATTCTGGAATGCGCTTCAGCATATTAAGAGTGTTCTGCGCTTGGGGGCCAGACACTTGGTGGGTAACAGCACCTCCACCATGCTCTGGCTTGACTGGTGGAGTGGCCCTACAACCCTTAGGGCACACTTCCCTTCCCTATATGCTATTGTTGTCTTCTATCCTGAAATTTGGAAACCAGATTCTTTTATAGGTTCAACCCAGCAAGATGGGATAGTTATTTTGGCCCAGTTTGTTCGAGACGTGTAAACTGACATATGGGATCCACCTTGGAGACACGACATGTGGTTCAGTTCTGACATGCAGGGCCACGCGTCCAGAATTGACACATCTCCATGTGGGCCCGATGGGAATGGCACGTGGGACCCATGTAGGACCGACAAAGTATGTAGACCCAGCAAGCTCTGACACGAGGTCCCACAAATCTCTGACATGCGGGCCCACCAAAGCTCTGACATGCGGGGCCACGCCACATCTCAATGTGGGCCCGACATGAATGGAACCTGGGACCCACGTAGGTCCGACATATTATGTAGGCCCAGCAGGTTCTGACCTGTGGGGCCATGCGTCCAGAATTGACGGCAGGCAGACACTTGTGCTACCACGTGCGGAAAAAAATTTGGCATGGCAAGTGACATGTGCAACCCATGTTGGTGGTACTGACAGTTCTGGGCCACTTTGCATGCTGGGAGGCTGTCGGAACGGGCGGCCCCACGCAGGTGGGTCGTGTCGGCACCTGATATGCAGGCCCGAGTGGTGTAGGCCAGGTACATGTGTGCAGACAGTGGTTCTCTCCTTTAAATATGGGTCCCGTGCTGCATGCCTTGGACTGTTGCGGGCGAAGAAAAGTACATGAACGAGCGTGCAGAGTGTGGGTCGGGTGTGTCCACCGGCCCGAAGCCCAGGTTGTAGTGACGCCCGCCCTGCGACTCAGGTTCGGGCTGCCAACCACCCGCGACGCTCATTTCTGCATAATCGCGACGTTTAGACCTCGCCCGTCACTATTTTTCGGGCCGTGCGGCCCAAATCGCCATCTGTGACGCGAAAACGCCCTATCGTCATAAAAAATACAATCGCTGACGGATTTCCAAACCGTCAGTATCATACCGTCATTGAAGACCCATATGTTACTAGTGCTTCCGCCGGACCCTGGGTAGGGGCGAGAGGTTAGAGTGGGAGGAGATGCGACACATGTTGGCAGGGACCAACCTGTCGCCCCGACCGGACGAGCTCACCTAGACCCTGGAGCGTTCCGGGAAGTTCACGGTTAATTCACTTTATCGCAAGTTGTGTCAAGGAACAACATGAAAGCATTACAACGAGCTCTGGCGTGTTGCCATCCCGCTCAAGATCAGAGTGTTCCTGTGGCAGTTAGTGCGTAAATGCCTACCCACTAATGGCAACATTCAGCAGCGGCATGGCCCATCTAATGGGAGGTGTGCGCTTTGTGATGAACATGAGGACACTAATCTGTTCTTCATTTGCCCCATGGCCAAGTTCCTCTGGAGCGCAGTTAGGGAACTGTTGGGATGCTCCTGGAACCCCTCGTGTTTTGCCAACCTTTATAGACAGCTTCAACGATGTGAGGGCCAATCCAAACGAGTCCTTTGGATTTTGATGTGCTGCCCTCTGTTGGACCTTATGGAACCTACGCAACAAATTCACCATCGAAGGGGCTTTCCCTAATCAACCAGCTGATGCGCTCTACAAACTATCATATATCTGTAGTTATGGAGGCCAGTGGCTAGGAGACAGGACCGGACGATGATCGAGCTAACGATTCACAAGATCAGGGCGTTGTATTCTTCTATCAAGGATCCTACCTAGAAGATCCCAGGGCTTGTTCGTCGGCTTTGTGTATGTCTACGTTGGAGCGTAGATATGCTGTTATGGTGTTCTTTATGCTTTGTGCCTGTATCTGACTCATGTGCTTATCTGTTGTCCGAGGTGTTCCTGTTTCGTATGTGGTCTCGTATGGTTGTATCCGGTGTTGTTGGTACTTTGTTTGGATGCTGTCGATGTGACTTTATTAATTTAAAGTCAGGCTCTTCTCGAGCCTATTGTCTGAAAGCGTGGTGCATGGAAGTAGCAATGTTACTTTTGTTTGGGGTGAAAGCATGGTGTCTTAAAAGAGTGAAACAAAGAGTGAAACAGATGTAGAATACCCTAAAGTCGACTTAGCGAGTCACTTCAGTCTGAAATCATGTCAGCCGACGCTAGCTAGGTAAAGAAGTTAGTTTAGCCTGTTGAGAAGGCTTTGATTCACTACCAACGGGCAGCTGCTCCAAGCTGGATATCTGAAAGGTGTCTGCAATAAAAGAAAATCCTAGAAGATGAGATCGTCTGTGGGCCGCCTTCGTAATCAACCTCCGGGGTTGTGTTGAAGAATTCCTTCCGTCTTGGAGTAAAACCATATTTTAGCGCAAGGACGAGGAGGACGTTAATCACTGCAGCTTGACCCGGAGTTGAGGACGATGTGGACAAAAGGGCGGCGATGCATTGCATGGGTGAAGCACTAGCTAGTAACCAAGACCCGATGGGATTAGGTGACGCACGTATTGAAGAACTACTAGCTAGGAATACAGCCAACCTAGCGACGTGGAATCGCAGAGTAAACCTGTTGGGATTGTCGCCTTGACGAGCGGTCATTCTTTTAAAATAATCTTTTGGATTCCGCAAACGGATACTGAGCAACCGTTTGTGTCCAGCCGAGCCGAAAATACGTCTGCTACCACCTCTAACGGGGTGACGCATTGTGACTGGATCGTCCGCAGCGACATAAACCCGGCGCATATTTGCGTCTGAAATGCGTCGCGGCGAACGCTGCGCGGCCCCAAGTGATGGCTCGCTTCTCCACCGGGCTCACCTGGCAGCGAGCCTGTATCGAGGGAATCGCTTCCGCGGCCATCGTTTCCGCGGTCAGCGCTTCTGCGCCGCAGCCTTCGCCATCAATGTCGCGGCTGGCTCTTCTGCGCGCGCTGGCGGGTGGCGGATGGGCTTCTGCGCCGCCTTCAATGGCATCGTTTCCCGCGCGCGGCCGACCTTAAAAGTCCACCGGCATCGTACCTCCATCGCCCACACCTCCACTCCTACCACCACTGCCGCGCGCGGAAGAAGAAGAACGACTTCGAGGCGTCCGGCAGCGACACCAAGAAGGGGGAGCGGCCGCACAGGGTGCCGCTGCCCGTTAGCGTGGGGAGGCTGATGCACGCGAACTGGACACCGTGCGACGCCTGGGGGGCGTGCACATGTTTGGCGGCTGGCGGCTCAGCTACCGCCGGGTGCTCGTCCCTCCGGGCCTGTGCGCGAGCCAGATAGGAGCACCGAGATCCGGCGTAGGAGGCGGTACCTGCCGCCGGACCTCCGCGCCGATCCCTCCTACGCCATCGACTCCGACAGCTAGCGCAACTATCTCGAGTCCGAGAAGGATCCGAGGAGGACGGCGGGCTTCCTGGGCGACATGGACTTCCCCTTCGACCGTCCACCGGCGCCTCGTCGTCGAAGACGGCAGGCGCCGACGCCTGCACAGGATGACCACGACGACGATGACGACGGCGACGACGAGGAGGACTACAACGAGGCGTTGGCGTACCACAACGAGGAGGCCAATGATGACAGCGATGACTACGTCGTGTGCATTTTCCAGGAATGGCAGTTAGCCATGGCGGAGGGCTGGGAGTTTGAGTACCCGGACAACATGACGGATGACGAGATCGCGAGGCTCGACGTCCTCATCTCGGAGGTGGACCGACCTATGCAGCCGCCGCTGCCCCGGTACGCCACCGGCATCATGCCGCCGGGCCTCTCGGAGGAAGAAGCCCTACGACTGGCGCTACACGACTCGGCCACGCCACCGGTTCAACCGCCGCCTCCACCTCCACCGTACAACCCGTGACCCCGGCCTGGGCCCCTCCACCTCCGCCACAAATCCTCCACCCCCGCCGTAAATTATGTTTTAATGTTATAAAAAATGAAAAATCGAGAAAAAAAATGTGTCGTGCCGCTGGAGCCACCCTCGACGGAAACGGACGCGCGGGCGGATATTTTTGAACGCTTAAATGCGTCACCTCGTTGAAGATGCCCTAAAGGAGCTAGCTGGTTGATATTCTGGACAAAAATAACTGTTAGTATCAGCTAAGTTCCTATTGCCCCGTTAAATCAGCTGAGGGAGCATGCACTTTAACGTTGTATCAACTCAAAAATATTTATATAATTTGTTTCATTTCCAAATTAGTACTTTACCAACGTTGTGGCTTGACCTTTTCCCTTGTCCCCGCTGGCCGATGTCACCGAAGAGGTTCTCCACTCTCGGTAGTGTCCCGCGTCGTCAATCGGTCTTTACATCGATTCCATACATTATAAAAGTTCTTCGTCATGTCTATTTCACAAGGCCGGACGAGGGAGCAAGGAAGCTACCGATCAGGTGATCCGTGATCGACGAGACAAAGTGATGGGAATGGCGGCGGCGGCGGCGTGGGAGGTGCTGGGGAAGGCCGCGAACCTCGCGCAGATGTCCGGCCTCCACGCCGACATGCTCGTGGCCGTGCTCACGGCCCTCCTGCGCGTCCAGCAGAGCAATGAGCGGGAGTGCGCCAGGCTCGACCGGTGCCACCGCAGGCTCCGCGCTCTCCTGCAGGTGCCGACGGGCTGCGGGGACGCGCTGCTGTGCTCGGAAATGGGACACCCCGTCGGCATGGCGCTCCGCGACGCGGCCGGACTCGTCGACTCCTACAAGAAGAGCAGTCTCTGGTGCCGGGTCCGGAACGCCGGTAGAATGGCGACGCAGCTCCGCGACATGCAGGACGTCGTCAACTCATACTCCGGCCTCCTTCTCTTCCTCAACGCGCATCTCCTGTTACAGGATCAACCAACTCTTCCACCTCGTCGTCAACATCATCCCACTCCCTCGTCGTCGGATACTAGCACCACTACGTACGCGCGTGAGATGCAATTTGTTACACTACACTAGTTTTTTAACATATGAAAATAGTTGGCGTTGATGTGTCTCACTCAGATGCATGCGCTGTTGTATTATATCTAATCTAATCATGGAGTAATTTGACTGCTAACGCGCGCAGGATTCATGAGACGAATGACACGTCACAGAGTCCAAGTCGCCCCGAAGGTACAGGAAATCAAAGGGCCAACGATATTGGTCAGGGAGGAATAGACACCGAAGTAGCTGGATGTGAAAGAAACGTGCCTGCTCTGCTGCCTATAGTGATTTCCAGCTGTGCATAGCTAGGCAGGATGAACACATGTATGCTCATATATCCACATGCAATGTGGGATTTTCTTTACTCCACTATATATTCATGTACATTACAAACTGCAAATGTTATAGAGTATATTTTAGTTTGAAAACCAGTGACATTCCACTTTGGTGTCTCATAAAGATGAAATATTCTTTTAGTGGGAGACGATGTTTCCGTAGATAGAGAGGCGCATGTGGTGGCTTCATTAATATCAAGACCCGCCGGATCAGTTTCTTAGACTCAGTCTCTCGAATGTGCTTATAGGGATAGAGTGTGTGTGCCTCGTTCGTTCATAGAGGTGAGTGTGTGTTCATATGTGTGAGTGTGTACGATTGTACTATGTTTCACAAAAAAAGTATATTTCAGTTTAGGAAAGGAAAGATCGAATAGAGATTTGTTCCTTGTCATCTACTCAAAATCGGTTCCTTGTACCTTTATATATACTAACCTGAGAGGCTTAATAATACACCCATCATATTACACGAAAAAATTTCATTCTCATGGTATCAGGTTGGCAAGATCCTTGCACTAGCCACACAACACTCTTCCACACTACGCCGCACACGTGGAGGTCGATCTCCATGATATCCTTTGGGGACTGCGCGACACATAGCAAGGTTTGCCCGGATCCATGATCGGCATGTTGAGTCTTTTTTTTCTCTAGATCATTTTCTCTCTCGGTTGGTGGCTTGGCTGGTTCTTTTTTTTTTAGTTAGCGATCATATATCGGATTGAGTCGCCCACCACCGCGTGCCTCTACTCTGACCTCCGACTTCGCACCTGGATTGGAAATCCTTCTTCTTCACTGGTGCTTCTTGACTATTCCTTATCTGGGGTCCCGTATTCCTCTTTTCCTACTTAACAAGTCTTTTGTTGAAAAAGTGGAGAAACATGATGGGATTCGTAGCATAGAAAACAAAAATTTTCCTACCGCAAGAACGAAAACCAAGCCAAGATCTAATCTAGTAGACGGTAGCAACGAGGAGATGATGAGACTAACCCTCGAAGATTCGCAAAGCTTAACGAGATTAGATCTCGGGGTGGATGTAGACGATCACTTGCCGCTTGCAAAAGCGCGTAGAAGATCTTGATCTCGACGGTGCCACAATCGGGCAGCACCTCCGTACTCGGTCACACGTTCGGTGTTGATGAAGACGACGTCCTTCTCCCCGTTCAGCGGCAGCGGAAGTAGTAGATCCTCCTCGGAATCCCGGCGGCACGACGGCGTGGTGGCGGTGGTGGTGGAGAACTCCGGCAGCTTCGCCTAAGCGTATGCGGAGTTGCGGTGGAGGAGGAGGCGGCTAGGGTTTGGGGAGAGGTGGCTATGGCGCCGGCTGTGGGGGTGGCCAGCTTGTGGGCTTGAGTTGGCCGGCCCCTCACCTATGCCCCTCAATATATAGGTGGAATCCCCAAAGAGTTGGATCCCAAGTCTTCGAATAAGACCCCAAAAGCAAACCTACCTTTGGTGGGAAACCTACCCAAGGAGAGTCCCACTTGAGGTGGGATTCCCACCTTTCCTTGGGGGGTGGCGGCCACCATTGGTGAGTCCTGGACTCCTCTAGGGTTTGGCCGGCCATGGATGTGGAGTCCCTCCGGGACTCCACCTTCCATAGTGCGTTTCTTCCGGACTTTTCTAGAACCTTCTAGAACCTTCCATAAATGCACCGGATCATTTCCAAACTTGGAATATGACTTCCTATATATGAATCTTATTCTCCGGACCATTCGGAACTCCTCGTGATGTCCTGGATCCCATCCGAGACTCCGAACAAAACTTCGAACTCCATTTCCAAATTCCATATCTACTCAAACGACATCAAACCTTAAGTGTGTCACCCTACGGTTCGCGAACTATGGACATGGTTGAGACTTCTCTCCGACCAATAACCAATAGCGGGATCTGGAGATCCATAATGGCTCCCACATATTCAACGATGACTTAGTGATCGAATGAACCATTTACATACGATACCGATTCCCTTTGTCTCGCGATATATTACTTGTCCGAGGTTTGATCATCGGTATCACGATACCTTGTCCAACCTCGTCTCCGACAAGTACTTTTCTCGTACCGCGGTATGTGGTCTCTTATGAACCATTCATATGCTTGCAAGCCATTTAGACGACATTCCACCGAGAGGGCCTATCTATCTGTCACCGGGATGGACAAATCCCACTGTTGATCCATATGCCTCAAGCTCATACTTTCCGGATACCTAATCCCACCTTTATAACCACCCATTTACGCAGTGGCGTTTGATGTAATCAAGGTACTCTTCCGGCATAAGTGATTTACATGATCTCATGGTCGAAAGGACTTGGTAACTATGTATTGAAAGCTTATAGCAAATGAACTTAATGACGTGATCTTATGCTACGCTTAATTGGGTGTGTCCATTACATCATTCACATAATGATATAACCTTGTCATTAATAACATCCAATGTTCATGATCACGAAACAATGATCATCTATTAATCAACAAGCTAGTTATACAAGAGGCTTACTAGGGACTTCATGTTGTTTACATAACACACATGTATCAATGTTTCGGTTAATACAATTATAGCATGGTATATAATCATTTATCATAAACACAAAGATATATAATAACCAATTTATTATTGCCTCTTGGGCATATCTCCAACAGTCTCCCACTTGCACTAGAGTCAATAATCTAGATTACATTGTAAGGTACCTAATACCCATGGCATTCTGGTGTTGGTCATGCTTTGACCTAGGGAGAGCTTTAGTCAACGGATCTGCATTCAGATCAGTGTGTACTTTGCAAATCTTTACTTCTCCATCTTCGATGTACTCGCGAATCGAATGAAAACGCAGCTTGATATGCTTTAGCTTCTTGTGTGACCTTGGTTCTTGTGCATTGGCGATGGCACCCATGTTGTCACAATAAATGACTAGTTGGTCCAATGCACTAGGAACCACACCGAGCTCAACAATGAACCTCTTCATCCATACCGCTTCCGATGAAGCCTCCGAAGCCGCTATGTATTCCGATTCTGTTGAAGACTTCGCCACCGTGCACTGCTTGGCTGCACCGCTTACTGCAGCACCATTCAATATAAACACGTATCCAGACCGAGACTTAGAGTCATCAGGATCAGTGTTACAACTTGCATCGGTGTCGGTTTACAACGAGCTCTTGGTCACCGCCATAACAAAGAAACATATCCTTAGTTCTTTTCAAGTACTTCGGATATTCTTGACCGCTGTCCAGTGTTCCATTCTGGATCACTTTGATATCTGCTAGTCAAACTAACGGCATGTGCTATATCCAGTCTAGTACACAGCATGGCATACATGATAGGGCCTACTGCCGAGGCATAGGGGATCTGATTCATCCTCTCTCTTTCTTCTGCAGTAGCTGGACCTTGAGTCTTGCTCAAGACCTTACATGGCAACATCGGTAAGAATCCTTTCTTACTTTCATCCATTCTAAACTTCTTTAGAATCTTGTCAGGTATGTACTGAAAGCCCTATTAGGCGTCTTGATCTATCTCGATAAATCTTGATGCCTAAAATGTACGCTGCTTCACCAAGGTCCTTCATTGAAAAACACTTATTCAAATTTTTTAATAGTTCTATATCATTCCCAATCAATAATATGTCATCTACATATAATATCAGAAATGCTCTCCCACTCACTTTCTTGTAAATACGAGGCCTCTCCATGACACTGTATAAACCCGAAGTCTTTGATCACCTTATCAAAGCGTCGGTTCCAACTCCTGGATGCTTGCTTCAGTCCATAAATGGAACGTTGAAGTTTGCATACCATTTCAACATTTTAGGATCGACAAAACCTTTGGGTTGTACCATATACAACTCTTCCTCAATGTCACCATTAAGGAACGCCGTTTTGACATCCATCTGTCAAATCTCATAATCGAAAAATGCAGCTATTGCTAACAAAATCCTCACAGACTTTATCTTCGCTACAGGTGAGAAAGTTTCATCGTAGTCAACACCTTGAATTTGTCGGAAACCTTTGCGACAAGTCGAGCTTTATAGATAATATTACATCAGCATCTGTTTTCTCTTGAAGATCCATTTATTCTCAACAACCTTGCGGCTATCAGGTAGATCTACCAAAGTCCATACTTTGTTATCATACATGGATCCCATTTCGGATTTCATGGCTTCTTGCCATTTGTTGGAATCTGGGCTTATCATCGCTTCTTCATACGTCGCATGGTCCTCATCATTGTTGTCCACAATCATGAGATTTAGACAAGGATCGTACCAATCAGGAGTGGTACGTTCTCTTGTCGACCTGCGAGGTTCAGTAGCTACCTCGCTCGAAGTTTCATGATCATTATCATTAGCTTCCTCTGCGGTGCGGGCGGCACGGGAACATCTTCGAATGCTTGCGCTACTCGATCACGAGAAAAGGTTCGATAACCTCGTCGAGTTCTACTTTTCTTCCAGTCACTTCTTTAGTGAGAAATTTTTCTCAAGAAAGGTTCCGTTCTTAGCAACAAAGATTTTGCCTTCGGATCTGTGATAGAAAGTATACCCTATAGTTTCCTTAGGGTATCCTATGAAGACGCATTTCTCCGCTTTGGGTTCTAGCTTGTCCGGTTGTAACTTTTTTACATAGGCTTCGCAACCCCAAACTTTAAGAAACGACACTTAGGTTTCTTATTAAACCATAATTCATACGGTGTCGTACGGATTTCGATGGTGCCCTATTTAAAGTGAATGCTCTGTCTCTAATGCATAACCCCAAAAGATAACGGAAAATCAGAGAGACATCATAGAACGAACCATATCTAAGAGAGTTCGATCACGACGTTCGGACACACCATTGCGTGGTGTTCCCGGCGGTGTCAACTGTAAAAGTATTCCGCATTTCTTTAAATGCATGCCAAACTCATAACTCAGATATTCGCCTACGCGATCAGAACGCAGAAACTTGATCTTCTTGTTACGTTGATTTTCTACTTCACCTGTGAAAGTTAGAACATAACGATAACCACCACGCGAGGCTACACTCATTGGTCTGCACACATCGGTATGTATGATTTCCAATAAGTCTGTAGCTCGCTCCATAATACCAGAGAATGGAGTCTTAGTCATTTTCCCATTAGACATGCTTCGCATCTGTCAAGTGACTGAAAGTCAAGTGACTCAAGTAGTCCATCGGAATGGAGTTTCTTCATGCGTTTCACTCCAATATGACCAAGACGAGAGTGCCACATATAAGTAGAATTATCATTCAATTTAATTCGCTTAGCGTCAATGTTATGAACATGTGTATCACTACTATCGGGATTTAATAGAAATAAACCATTCTTCTTAGGCACATGACCATAAAAGATATTATTCATAAAAATAGAACAACCATTATTCTCAGACTTGAATGAATAACCGTCTTGCATTAAACATGATCCAGATATAATGTTCATGCTCAATGCAGGCACCAAATAACAATTATTAAGGTCTAAAACTAATCCCGATGGTAGATGTAGAGGAGCGTGCCGACAGCGATCACATCGACCTTGGATCCATTTCCAACATGCATCGTCACTTCATCCCTCGCTAGGCTTCGTTTATTCCGTAGTTCCTATTTCGAGTTACAAATGTGAGCAACCGAACCAGTATCAAATACCAGGCACTAGTACGAGAACCGGTGAGATAAACATCTATAACATGTATATCAGATATACCTTTCTTCTTCTTGACAAGGCCGCTCTTGAGATCAGCCGGATACTTGGAGCAATTCCGCTTCGGTGCCCCTTCCCATTGTAATAGCACACAGTATCAGGTTTAGGGCCACCCTTAGGCTTCTCGGGATGAGCGGCAGCTTTCTTGCCACCCTTCTTGAGGTCCTTCTTAGGTTTCCCTGCTTCTTGAACTTGGTGGTCTTATTGACCATCAACACTTGGTGCTCTTTTTGTATCTCAACCTCAGCAGATTTCGGCATGGAGAAGAGTTCAGGTAACTCCTTGTTCATGTTCTGCATATTGTAGTTCATCACGAAGTTCTTGTAACTTGGTGGCGGTGATTGGAGAACACGATGAATACCCAGCTGGTTAGGGATCACAATCCCCAAGTCACTGAGCTTCCTCGCGTGTCCGGACATAGCGAACACGTGCTCACTAACGGAGCTGCCCTCTTCCATCATGCAGCCAAAGAACTGCTTTGAGGCTTCATAGCTTTCCACGGCCGCATGAGTTTTAAAGATAACTTTGAGCTCACGGATCATCTGACAAGGGTCGTGGTGCTCAAAACGCTTTTGAAGCTCTGCCTCTAGGCTGCACAGGATGGCACACTGAACTTGAGAGTACACTTTGGTACGAGTCTCGAAAACATTCTTTTCTTCCTCGCACACTGCAGGGTGGTGGGGGACCTAGCGGTGCTTCGAGCACATATTGATTTCCGCCATTGAGGAAGATCCTCACATGAACCAATCGGTGAAGTTGCTACCATTGCTTTTAAGATTTTCTTTCTCTAGGAACTGGTTAAAATTGATTGATGGGGACGCCATGATCTACAACATATATTTGCAATAGTTTAGACTAGGTTTATGACAAATTGAGTTCAAATTTTAATTTAACAAAATTAAAAACTAGGTGAACTCCCACTCAAAACAATATCCCTCGCATTGTTTTAGTGATCACACGAACCAAATCCACCACACCAAGCCCGATCATCACGAACAAGATGTAATTTCAATGGCGAACACTCAAAATGTTCATCATATCAATCATATGACTCATGCTCTACCTTTCGGTATCCCGTGTTCCGAGACCATGTACATGCTAGGCTCGTCAAGGCAACCTTAGTACCCGCGTGTACAAAACTGGCTTGTACCCGTTGTATGTAGAATCTATCGCATCCGATCATCACGAGATGCTTCGAAACGACAAGTCTTAGCAACGGTGCATACTAAGGATGAACACTTTATTATCTTGATATTTAGTGAGAGGGATCATCTTATAATGCTACCGTCGAGATCTAAGCAATATAAGATGCATAAAAGGATTAACATCACATGCAATTCATATGTGATATGATATGGCCCTTTTGTCTTTGCGCCTTTGATCTTCATCTCCAAAGCACGGACATGATCCTCCATCATCAACGGGCATGATCTCCATCATCGTCGGCGTAGCACCAAGGTCAATGGCGCCGTCTTCATGATTATCCTCCATGTAGCAACTATTACAACTACTTTGAAATACTACTCAACATGAAATTTAAAGACAACCATAAGGCTCCTGCCGGTTGCCACAATACAATAATGATCATCTCATACATATTCATCATCACATTATGGCCATATCACATCACCAAACCCTGCAAAAACAAGTTAGACGGTTCTAATTTGGTTTGCATATTTTACGTGGTTTAGGGTTTCGCATAATATCCAATCTACCTACGAACATGAACCACAACGGTGATACTAATGTTGTCAATAGGAAGAGTAAGTTGGATCTTTACTATAGTAGGAGAGACAGACACCCGCAAAGCCACTTATGCAATACAAGTTGCATGTCGAGCGTTGAGAAAATCTCATGAACGCGGTCATGTAAAGTTAGCCCGAGCCGCTTCATCCCACTATGCCACAAAGATGCAAAGTACTCGAACTAAAGACAACAAAGAATCAACGCCCATAAACAATTGTGTTCTACTCGTGCAACCAATCTATGCATAGACACGACTCTGATACCACTGATGGGATTCGTAGCATAGAAAACAAAAATTTTCCTACCGCAAGAACGAAAACCAAGCCAAGATCTAATCTAGTAGACGGTAGCAACGACGAGATGATGAGACTAACCCTCGAAGATTCGCAAAGCTTAACGAGATTAGATCTCGGGGTGGATGTAGATGATCACTTGCCGCTTGCAAAAGCGCGTAGAAGATCTTGATCTCGACGGTGCCACAATCGGGAAGCACCTCCGTACTCGGTCACACGTTCGGTGTTGACGAAGACGACGTCCTTCTCCCTGTTCCAGCGGGCAGCGGAAGTAGTAGATCCTCCTCGGAATCCCGGCAGCACGACGGCGTGGTGGCGGTGGTGGTGGAGAACTCCGGCATGGCTTCACCTAAGCGTATGCGGAGTTGCGGTGGAGGAGGAGGCGGCTAGGGTTTGGGGAGAGGTGGCTATGGCGCCGGCTATGGGGCGGCCAGCTTGTGGGCTTGAGTTGGCCGGCCCCCTCCCCCTCAATATATAGGTGGAATCCCTAAAGAGTTGGATCCCAAGTCTTCGAATAAGACCCCAAAAGCAAACCTACCTTTGGTGGGAAACCTACCCAAGGAGGAGTCCCACTTGAGGTGGGATTCCCACCTTTCCTTGGTGGGGGGTGGCCGGCCACCATAGGTGGAGTCCACCTGGGACTCCCCCTCTAGGGTTTGGCCGGCCATGGACTCCACCTTCCATAGTGCGTTTCTTCCGGACTTTTCTAGAACCTTCTAGAACCTTCCATAAATGCACCGGATCATTTCCAAACTTGGAATATGACTTCCTATATATGAATCTTATTCTCCGGACCATTCCGGAACTCCTCTGATGTCCTGGATCCCATCCGAGACTCAAACAAAACTTCGAACTCCATTTCCAAATTCCATATCTACTCAAACGACATCAAACCTTAAGTGTGTCACCCTACGGTTCGCGAACTATGCACATGGTTGAGACTTCTCTCCGACCAATAACCAATAGCGGGATCGGAGATCCATAATGGCTCCCACATATTCAACGATGACTTAGTGATCGAATGAACCATTTACATACGATACCGATTCCCTTTGTCTCGCGATATATTACTTGTCCGAGGTTTGATCATCGGTATCACGATACCTTGTTCCACCTCGTCTCTGACAAGTACTCTTTTCTCGTACCGTGGTATGTGGTCTCTTATGAACCATTCATATGCTTGCAAGCCATTTAGACGACATTCCACCGAGAGGGCCCAGAGTATATCTATCCGTCATCGGGATGGACAAATCCCACTGTTGATCCATATGCCTCAAGCTCATACTTTCCGGATACCTAATCCCACCTTTATAACCACCCATTTACGCAGTGGCGTTTGATGTAATCAAAGTACCCTTCCGGCATAAGTGATTTACATGATCTCATGGTCGAAAGGACTTGGTAACTATGTATTGAAAGCTTATAGCAAATGAACTTAATGACATGATCTTATGCTACGCTTAATTGGGTGTGTCCATTACATCATTCACATAATGATATAACCTTGTCGTTAATAACATCCAATGTTCATGATCACGAAACAATGATCATCTATTAATCAACAAGCTAGTTATACAAGAGGCTTACTAGGGACTTCTTGTTGTTTACATAACACACATGTATCAATGTTAATACAATTATAGCATGGTATATAAACATTTATCATAAACACAAAGATATATAATAACCAATTTATTATTGCCTCTTGGGCATATCTCCAACAAAACATAGGAGGAGATTCTTTTGCCATGTGAAAAATAAAAAAGGAAAATATTATTTGGTAAAATGGAAAAGGATTTTTAGATCAAAAAAGAAAGGAGGCCTAGGAGTTAAAGATCAGAAAACAAAACATTAGCATCTTATGGAAGTGGTGGTGGAAATTAGAGACACAAAAAATCTCATGGCAGGATCTTATAAAAATAAATACGGAGTATTTGTTTAATCAATCAGTAGCCTGTGTGAAAGCTAGATTCTCAGATTCACCCTGTTGGAAAGCCTTGCTGAAAGTTAAGGATGTTTATTTCGAAGGAAGGCATCTTGTGTTACATGATGGCTCTATTGTGAGGTTCAGCAAGGATCCCTGGCTTGATAGTAGATCCTTGTGTGATAGTTAATTACCCTTAGTTGTTCAATATTTGTCATGATCAGAATTTGACTATGAAGAATGTGAGAAGGAAAAATTATGTGCTAAGCTTTTAGAAGCGTTCAGGCAGTTTTGTGCAATGGTCTTTATCTCCTAAAAGGTTTCTAGTACTAGGTTAGTGTATGCTTTATTGGAGAATGATATTGCTGGTGCTAATAGTAAGTGGATTTAGAAAGCAAAGCTTCCTCTAAAAATCAAATCTTCCTATGGGAATTGATGTAGAATGCCATTCTCACAAGAGATAATATGAAATCTAGAAATTGGCAAGGCTCTCCTAGATGTTCCTTATGTGATAATGAGGAAAGTGGAAATCACTTATTCTTTTCATGTTCCTCTGCTAAGGTTATTTGGGGTGTTATTGGATCCATTTTTGGAACCAAGCTGATTCCTTATTCTATTTGGCAATTTGTAACTTGGTTACATGCCTTTTGGCCTAGTGAGAAGAAGCTCTATACTTTGCTTATTGCTGTTGTTTGTTGGTCAACTTGGATGACGAGAAATAAGATCACCTATGAAAATTACAGGCTGAAGTCTCCTCTTACTGTTATCTTTACAATCGGATCCTTCTTGATTTATTGGGTAGGTCTGTACAAAGAAGATGATGCTGGTGCAAAAGAAGATGATGAAGACGACGTCAGGACACTGGTGCTATGACAAGGACAGCGGGAACTCTAAGGATCACTGGAAGCTGATGGTCGTTGTTGGATGTTTCTAAGAATTGTTTGAAGGACTGTTGTGTTATTTTGTTGGTACAAACTTATGATCATGTCTTTGTTCTGTTGTGTTTGCAATGGGTTTTTGCCACATAGTGAGTGTTTCGATGACGAGCACTCACAGTGGCTTTTCCACTGGTGCTCCAACTTGCCTCTCCGGCTCTCCCCAGTCTTTCTCTTTCTTTTTTGATGTGCTAGTAACTTTGTAAGATACTTTGTCTTTCCGTTGAGCTTTTCATGGCAAGGGGGCTGAGGTCCGTTTGGAAAACGCAATTGCAAATTTCAAATCCATCAGAGATTTCACGGGAAAAAGGTTATTCGCAAATCACCAGCTTCTTCTCACTAGTGTTATCATCCCCGTAGAGTACAGCACTACAGCTCCATCCATTGCAAACTGCCAAACAGGGCATGTGACGGCCTTGACATGAAAGCTACTTTACATAACTGCCGCTTTGCGACTTTGCGTCCTCTACGTAATAAAGTACTCAACAAAATACTGGCTCAAAAGACTTGTTTACCACTGTAAGCCGTTGCTCAGAGCATCTCCACTCGTCACGAACAGGCGGGCGTTTTTACGGCGAAAATCGGGCGTCGCGGTTTCGTTCGTCGGTTGGGCTAAATTCATCCGGCGATCCACGCCACCGGCCCCCGGCGCTCGGGGACTCGGACGAAACGAAAGCGCGCGTTCCCGCGCGTCGGTGGCCCCAACTTGTCGGCGAGAGACACGATCGTCGTCCTCATCGCATCGTCTTCCGCGCGCTGCCGCCGGTCAGCATTCGCCGGACGCGTAGCTTCCACGCGGCGAGTTAATGCCGTCGCCTCGGTTTCACGCGCGCCTACCGCTATTTATCGCCGAACTACCGGGCTGGCCCGCATTCACCTCCTCGCTCGTCTTCCCCCAAATCATCCCCGAACTCGAAGAAACCAGCAATGGCGAACGACGGTGCGGCCAACAACGGCCGGCCGCCGCTCTCTCCACCAATGGGAGGGCGACTCCCTGCGGCGGGGTACCTGCGCCGCCCGCGCGCGGGAGGATGGAGGCGAGCGCGGCGGCGTGCCGATCCCGCCGCCGCCAACGGGTGGCGCGCTCGAACGGCGACGGTGCTCGCCACTCTCGGTGACGAGCGCGCGCGGATCCGCGCTTCTTCCCCGACAACCACGAAGCGTGGATCGCGTTCTTCCGGCGAAGGTACGAACGCGAGCTCGCCTCCTACGACGGCCTCCTCCTCCTCCGGCAGGGAACAACGCCGCCGGCCGCCGCCGATGGTGGAGCGCCCAACCGCACCCTCGAGAATGTGCTCGCGCACATCGAGAGGACGGAACTCCCCCGTCCTGGGGATGCCGCCGCCGTGGCGGCTACCGTGTCGCGCCGGCACGGTAGTTCCTGGATACCGGAGGATGGCGCCGTCCTCTTCGTCGTCGGGCTCGAGATCGGCGTCCAGTCCGGCGGGTCGACGCGGCCACCGTCAGAAGGAGTGGGCGACCGTCAAGAAGGAGCCGGTCTCGCCACCGCCGACCAGAGGGCGCAGCAGCGGCGCCTCGTCATCCGCGACCAGCCGCCCGCTCGCGAGCGGGCGGAAGAAGAAAGAGGCCGGCGCCAACAAGCTCGCCGCAAACCAGCTCGCCGAGGAGGAGCGAGGCGCGCGGAGAGAGGCGCGGTGGCGGAGGCGATCGCGGATCAAGGAGGAGGCGAAGCGCGCGGACGACGCCGGCGGACTGGTCCAGCGCGAGGGAGCGCCAGGAGGCGAGCAGCGGCGCGGCTACTCGATCGGCCGCGCGCAGCTCGCCGCTCGCCGCCACACCATCCGCCGCGGAACGCCGCGCCCGGGGAGGTGGTGAAGCTCGACGAGCAGCGACGACGACATGTACCTTCCGTCGCCGCCACGCACCGGCGACGCCGGCCACGGCCGTTGGTACGAGGCTCCGCCGCCCCAGGACAACGCCGACTCAGCGACGACGACGGCGACGGCGGCGACTACGTCCTTCTACCATTTCGGCATGTAGTAGGCCGCTAGTTTAAGTTTAGTTTGCCAATCGCCGAATTCAAATATATGTACGAATTCGGCCTATTTATGTACGAACTCGCCTCTATATGTTAAATATCATTAAATTTCGCTTATGTTTGAACAATTCGCCTATTTTGTCTGAATTCGTCGTATTACGTTGCATCCATCCTGGGCTCGCGCTGGGAAAATACCTCCCCACGCGAAAATATCGCCGGATTTGGGCGTGGGGAGCCCAAACGAGTGGGGATGCTCTCAGACAGTCTACAATGACTAACAATTGCAGAGAAATGTAAACAATATACGTCACTTAAAAATACTTGTTTAACTCTGTACCTTGATACCTTTTTTTTTAGAAACTGTACCTTGATACCTGGTTGCTCAGACAGTCTCTAGATATATGTAACATGAAAAGACACCTTTTGGGTCTTTCCTTCCTTGCACTGACAATAATTTGTCATTTGTAGCAGCGTAACCAAGTTACACAGCAATGAAGACAAACCTGCAATAATCTACTCCTACTACCTCCGCCCCATAATATAAGCTGATACTATTCTACACTACATTGTATTACTCCAAATAATAGAGAATAATGGAGTAATACATTGAAAGAAGGGGCCAACATCAGATAAAATCATAGACAAACAAGAACAAATTGAACAATGTGCGTCTTCCCTTCAAAAATCATATATCACAATTTGTGTTTGCTTCCTAGCTGAGCAATGTACAAGGAGAACTACAAACACAACATGAAGAATGACACTACATTGTCAAGGAATAGCCCTAGAGATGGTTAAGACCTAAGAGATACATCTAGTATAGAGGAGATCAGTGTATTGTTAGCCCCAGAATTAGCCCACGTGAATATATCCTGAACATGTCTCTGCAAAAGTCGACATGGGGGGAAGGAGTGGAACACTGCAATAGGGGTGTCTGATGAGGAACATCACACCACCAGACTGCACGGAAAGAATGAGCATACTGTACCATGATGTCAAAAAGAATCAGGATCAGTCAAAGCAGTCAAGGCAGATACTATCTAGCCTGGATGGGTTTAGAGTGTTCTGATTTATTGGAACGGCACATGCAGTCAGGGCATGGAAATGAGTATATAGATTCATTTGCTCTTTTCATCTGAATACCCTTTGCATCGCTGTGTGACCTCATATTAAGCAACTGGCGTCTCAATGACTTCCATCTGCATAAAAGGGGAGTGCAGTTTTAATAAAATACAATTTAGGATTTCAAAAATGAAGAAACACAAAGATATCCAAGTGTTTCAAAGTGAGGAACTGGCCATGGACCACAATAAACATACCCGATACGTGGACTGTCAAAGAGTATGGCCAATCTTCTTTTATCAGGCTTAATTGTCTTTGAATGCCCACCATACAAGTACCTTCTATGACCAAGAAGAAATTGAGGAAAATTTCCGCCTTGAGTAGTCACGAAAACCTCACTATGTACACAGACACTGTAGTCAATAGCCGCCATCCTCGAGGAGAAATTCTGGAAAGCATGCACTATGTTAGAGCATCATACTTTAAAGTTCAGTAAATAAAATTTTGCAGCTCTGATTCCTACAAACCTTGAAAGGAGCAAGTTCTTCATCTGATGCCAATGTTTCTTTTGTCTGTAAGAGAGGGAACATTTCAAGAAGAGGAGCCATGTTCTTCTCTGCTTTATATATCTTTCCAGAAGCCAAATAGATGGAAGTGTTGTTACTGAAACCCATTCCACGAAGCATTAATCCGACCTAAACACCACACATCATGGACATGTAAGTCTTTGTGACAAAAAATCAGCACCGACTATTGTCGAGATTAGAATAAATTTGCTGGAAATATATCTTGTATTCACTTCATAATGAAATTCCTGAAGCATCTATCAAAGAAGTAACACTGCCATTACATAGCATCATACCTCTAAAGGTGTAAGTGGACATTTCCCATTCATCCTTATTGCTCCAGGCCTTATTACACGTCCGGGCCTAGTAAATTTACCACGCCAGCCTCTTTCCCTCGCCACATCCAATTCCTTCTTCTCCTCATCACCACCATCAAAGACACAGCAAGAGAAAGCAACCATATCCTGTAAAAAACACAATGGATGACAGTTCTTTTATCAGATAAGCATGTGCAAGCCATACTTCAGAAGTGAAATTCTGACAGAAGAATGTGTCGATTTCTCAACACAGTGTAACTAGGACCTGGTAGTCACCCTACACCCGCCTTAGTAAGTCTTGTAGGTTCATAAGCAGACTAAGAAACATGAAGTACACATCCTTTATAGAAGAAAACAAACCTCTTCAAAACGGAGATGTACCGCTACATATTTTCCGTTGTTTTCCGTGCTTTTTGCTCTCATCCGAGATATTAAAGTGTCAGATAAAGTGGTGATTGGTTTAGAAAACTTTAAGGCTTCAAAGTTAGCAAGGCATCTCAGTCGTTGAACAGCAGGCGGAGCATCAAATGACAGCCGATTTGCGAAAGGCGATATCCTAATGAGCCTATAATTTAGAGACAGTACTATTAAAAGGTCATATAACGGTTAAAATGAATAATGCCACAAGTACATTTTCTTCAGAACTGCAATAACCAATTTGAGTTTAACTCACCTTTCTTCAATCAACTTCGGAAGAACAGCATCTCTGTAGTATTCAATAGGAGACCAAGCCTTTATCTTGAAATTAAAAACATTACTCATATTGTGACTAAACCGCTCCATTATGAATTCAGGCACCTTGTCAACCACTCGGACATCATTTTTCAAACTTTGGACAAAGTGATCCGCATCATAAATATCACTAAATTTGCTGCACCAACAAATAATTAATTAACTATTAGAATCTAACCTTTGATATTGTAGACAAACTTAATAGAAACTAAATTAAAATTGAACTAAGACCCAAACTTTCAAGAAAAACCCCACATTCCAACACTTCTGAGATTTATTTTATAATAAACGGTATGTTAATTTTCAGAACAACCAGAACGCTGAAGTTCTGCATAGCTAACAAAAGATAGACTTCAAAGAAAAAGGTATCATTTCCAATGGTCTCCCTAGTAGTTTGTAAAATTGAAAAAGTTCCTACGTGGATAATTCATCTTGTTTCAGCCATTGAGCATAGCCTGACAGTACATCATGCAAAAAGAAAAGGATAACAGTTCATAGCTAACAATTTGAGCTCTCTAGTGTGAATCTGGTCAATAATTGTTAATTTGGAGCAGTATACAACTCATCCTTTATAAAATCATACATATCAAAGAGAAATGCAGTGTCATTCTTGTTGTAAAATCAAATTTATCAATCCTAACCAAATGTCATGGTATAACAAGATTATATACAGATAGTGGAGGGCATACAAGAATACAGTAGCATTATTAAGGATCACAATCATCATCATGGATATCAGATAGAAATAGACCTAGGATCCCTCCAAATGCTGTGATAGTGGAAATTTGGGATTATAAGAGTTGCGTTCAGAAAACCAGCAACTGCGACTGCATTGCATATCTACAAAACAAAAGGAAATATATGTGACCAACCCATTGTACATCGAAAATTTACAATCTGATTTTCTTGGGAAAAGTAAATACCGATGTCCTTTGCTGATTCAAACCACCATTTGCCTCCACATATATGTAGCCATTTGGTTCAGGCAAACCTACCAAAACACAGAAGTAACCAAAAAAATGATATATATTTCCTTCGATATGAGGTACATCATGCGAAATGGCATCTGCCGTATACTAACAAACAAAATAGAATAATGCAAATATTGTGGCTAAATATATCAAATACATGAAGTGTTCCATTTTGTCAACTATAACTTTCAAAGGATTCGCACCAGGGAAATCAAATTAGAAAAGTGTCCCTACTGCAAACCAGAGATCGTTCGATGGTAAATATGGAGAAAAACAAAGCTAATCTTCTTCAGAATTCATAAAGCTATATCAGTAAAACAAACCTAGTATTTGAATTTAGAAGTACAAACAAATATTAAAAGCTTTTAAATTGACATACCATAGGTATTATTTCTTATGCAAGGTTGCCAAACACCACCTTTGTAAGCATGTCGCCATACAGTTGCTAGCTACAAAAATGTAGCAATATGAGAATAATAAAACATAATATGGAAAATACATATATATGTGAATTTAGAATAATAGGCAACAGGATGCGGCAAAATACATATCCCACAAACACAATAGAACGGAAGACAAATTCTCTTAGAACATACAACATGAACATGTAGGCATGAAGCTCTACTAGATCACACTGTAAGTCCTGATACCTATTAGCAAATACATCAAGGACAATGAACAGTGAAATGCATTAAGTCCCAGGCCATAATAATAAGCAGCCATTTAACTCTAAATTATACTACCGGGGCGCAACTATCTTTATTGTATACTCCCTCTTCAAAGATAGACTTTCACCACAGTCAAAATAAAGGTATTGTTATAGCACGTAGCAAAAGTTGTGTCTGTTATTGTCTGCTACCGACCTATGCCATTTCCCTTGAGCAATGGGTAAATCTTGAGAAACCACTGAACACAAAGAGCTTGGAGTTGAAGGTTATCAGACACACAAGTTTCATCCATTTGAATCATAAAATTACCTGTGATCATATCTGCTAATATAGGCCGTGTTTGGCCAAGATGGTCATGCATTGTATATACTCATTCACATGATTAAAATTTTAGAAGCAGCAGACCAGCAGAACTGCGGACTGCTTTGTGGATAGTTTACAGGTGTTTTATCCTCCATGCAGTTCACAAATACAACAGTTGTGTGCTTGGCATTCCTAAATATGCAAGTAGTTATACTGTTCTAGTATTTACTAAGCTGCTATGGATGCTTGCTTTGTTTTTACAGCCACATTGAATATGACAGCTTATCCAGGAAGAAACCAGCATATGTCCTTGAGGTGCTGCTACAACTGATAATAACAATAATAGGGGGAAAATACAAGCGAGGTGCAGTCATCACAGCTTGTGATTCGATGCCACACCCATAGGCGACACCGTGACATTTATGACATTCCCCACATGGTATTGCTCAAAGCAACTCATCTGGCAAATTCCAGCTATCTGATTCTGGCCAAGATACACAGCTTCTCCCAGCTAACTAAAATACAAGGAACCCAGCGACTCTGAGTATGTTTCAACTGGTGAAACATGGTTAGTTTGCCCTGTCATCCACTCTCGCATACGTTTCCATAGCTGTATTGTAGTTGAGCAGCGATTGGGGAGTAAACAAGCCCATATTAGTCCTGAACCCTGACAGGCACGGGCTAGAACAATCCAAACAAGTACACGGCACTAGGCAACAGAGCCACACAGTTTCAGTGTCTTCGGAGGACACACGCTGAAACTAACTACGCCCCCCTCCGAAAATTCTCCGCACCCAATGATCCAAGCACCAAACGCAAGCCGAGCATCCAGTATTCGGCCATCGCGGAAATGGAGTGAATAGTTCGATCGAAAACATAAATGAACTGCTAGCCCAATCCAACGCTGCC
The DNA here is from genome assembly GCA_030979885.1 of Lolium multiflorum. Lineage (NCBI taxonomy): Eukaryota > Viridiplantae > Streptophyta > Magnoliopsida > Poales > Poaceae > Lolium > Lolium multiflorum. The sequence goes on from CM061749.1 coordinate 282,087,196, forward strand.
GGGCCAGAGACGAGCAGGGTGGGGACTGGGGGAGGAGGCGCTCACCGCGTCGGTGGCGTTGTCTGCGTCCATGTCGGCGCGGAGTCGGGCGTACAGCTGCGGGCTGCGGTACATGGACCCGGGCGCGGGGCGCGAGATGATGCGGGGCACGCCGTCGAGGGAGAGGGAGCCCATGTAGAGCAGCATGGCCGCGACGTAGAGCAGCGGCGCGAAGAGGAACACCGCCTGCCTCCGCAGCAGCGCCGCCAGCACCGCCCGCGCCGCCCTCCGCGCCCTCCCCGCGCCGGCCCCCGCCGCGCCGGCCCTCGCCGCCGCGGAGGTGGCGGCCCCCTTCGCGGACGCCTTCCTCCCCCACGCCCGCCGCGGGGACGACGGCGGGGACGGCGCCGCGGCGGCGGCGCCGCCGAGGCTCCCCAGCCGGCTGTACGCGTGGTGCTGCATCGGAGGGTCCGGAGTGGAATCCCCCGCCCGGCGCTACCTATGCGGGGCGCGGCGCGGAGTTAGTTAGTCGGCTGGTGTTGGGGCTTCGGCCGCCGCTTTGTCGATCGGTTTTCCACGGCGAGGGAGGACTCCCGGAGGAGAGAGGTGGACTCAGGAGTCTGCTGCGCTTGTTGGAGGAGGCGCAGGCAGGGCATGCGGGCGGCGCGTGAGCGCGTGCGTTCGAACTGGGGAGGAGTTTTGGTGGTGGGTGGGGGATGCGGGTTTGGCTGCGGGCTCGTCGGCTTCGGGTGGCGCCGCCCGTCGCTGACCGGGGACTCGGTATTTTTCTGGCGTCTTGTTCCGGGGCGGCCGGTGGGTGGGGCACTCAGGGGATAGAGCGCTGACGTCGAAGTGGAAGGTCTGGGAGGATTTTGGAATGGTCAGCTGCTCCTCGCGTGTGTGTGGGTGTGGGTGGACAGCTGGGCGTGGGGAAGAGATACGTTGCGATCTTTGCTTGCCTAGGAGGACCGTGACGGAAAAACGGTCCTACTGCTGCTGCTGCCGTGTTGAGCGTGGTTGGTGACAAGGATACCAAGTCGGTAGTGGACCTTGTGGGACGAATTGTATTCGCACTGGCGACATGGACTGCTCCCTCCTCACGCTCAACACGTGTGCCTACGACGACGTTAACCGCTATCACAAAAGCATGCTGCTATTCCATCTCATTCTCCAGCAGCCTCGCCCAACCGGTCCTGGCTCGTCCCGTCTGGATAAGTCGATATGCCGCACACGCTTCAGGGACACGATCCTAAAGATACAAGTCCATCCGTTCACTAAATTTGGATCGTGAATGCGTCAGACCAGGCAGTGCGCGCGTCCCCCCCTTGAGCACCCTGGCCCTCTCGCCAGTGCCACACAAACCACTCAATTCCTTCCAAAAACTCTATACTACTGGAATCGATGGATCCCGCCCCATCGTTGTGTCCGCCGCCGGTGGCACAGCCAAGAAGCTGGCCAAGCCGAAGAAGCTCGCCAATGATCTGACATCGGAGGAGCAGCGTCGGGTCAAGTCGGAGAAGCGTGCAAGACGACGGCCACTGGAGGCTCGGATGCGTGCTATCCCGGCTCCGCGATCCTCGGTCGACGTCGTTGGAGACTGCATGGCATGTCATCGACCTCAACCGCATTCCCTGTTGGAGATATGCCCAAGAGGCAATAATAAAGTGGTTATTATAATATCTTTGTGTTTATGATAAATGTTTATATACCATGCTATAATTGTATTAACCGAAACATTGATGCATGTGTGTTATGTAAACAACAAGTAGTCCCTAGTAAGCCTCTTTTATAACTAGCTTGTTGATTAATAGATGATCATGGTTTCGTGATCATGAACATTGGATGTTATTAATAACAAGGTTATGTCATTGGTTGAATGATATAATGGACACACACCCAATGAGCGTAGCATAAGATCAAGTCATTAAGTTCATTTGCTATAAGCTTTCAATACATAGTTGTCTTAATCCTTCGACCATGAGATCATGTAAATCACTTACACCGAAAGGGTACTTTGATTACATCAAACGCCATTGCGTAAATGGGTGGTTATAAAGATGGGATTAAGTATTTGGAAAGTGTGAGTTGAGGCATATGGATCAACAGTGGGATTTGTCCATCCCGATGACGGATAGATATACTCTGGGCCCTCTCGGTGGAATGTCATCGATTAGCTTGCAAGCATATGAATAGTTCATAAGAGATCACATACCACGGTACAAGTAAAGAGTACTTGTCGGTAACGAGGTTGAACAAGGTATGGAGATACCGATGATCAAACCTCGGACAAGTAAAATATCGCGAGACAAAGGGAATTGGCATCGTATGTAAATGGTTCAATCGATCACTAAGTCATCGTTGAATATGTGGGAGCCATTATGGATCTCAGATCCCACTATTGGTTATTGCTCGGAGAGGTCGACCATGTCGCATAGTTCGCGAACCGTAGGGTGACGCGCTTAAGGTTCGATGTCGCATAAGTAGATTTGAATATGGTATGGAGACGAAGTTTGTTCGGTCTCGGATGTGATCCAGGATGTCACGAGGAGGTCCGGAATAGTCCGGAATAAGATTCATATAAGGGAAGTTGATTTCTGGGTTTTCGGAAATGTTCGGGACTATTCCGGTGTTGACTGGAAGGTTCTAGAAGGTTCCAGAAGGGTCCACTATGGGGCCCACGACCTAGGAGGCCCACCGTGGGCCGAGGGGATGCTTCCTGGCCTAATGGGCTAGGGGCACTTGGCCCCAAGGCCCAGGCCGGCCAACCCCTAGGGTTTCCCTGGGGGGGATCAACTTGGGGGAGGAAAGCCCCTCTCCCCCTTTGGCCGCCGCCCCCAACCCTAGATGGGAAAGGGGCCACCTTGGCCGGCCAGCCCCTATATAAAGAGGGGAGGGTGGCCGGCCACCACCCCATTGATTGCCTCCTCCTCGCCGCCTCTCCTCCACCATCGTCCGGCAGGCGAAGCCCTGCAGTTTTCTTCCTCCACCACCACCACCACCACCACGCCGTCGTGCTGCTGGACGTTGGAGGAGATCTACCACACCTCCGCTGCCCGCTGGAACGGGAGAGGAAGGAGCTTCATCGACACCGTACGCGCGACCGACGGAAGTGCTGCCGGATTGCAGCACCGGGGACGATCGTCTACACCAACAACGAGATTAATCTCGTAGGCTTTGGAATCTTCGAGGGTTAGTCTCATCTCCATCTCGTTGCTTCGATCTTGTAGATTAGATCTTGGGTGTTCCATAGATTAGATCTTGGATTTATTCGTCTTTGCGATAGGAATTTTTTTGTTTTCTATGCAACGAACCCCATCTCAGAGCCATGTCTATGCATAGATCTGTTGCACGAGTAGAACACAATGGTTTTGTGGGCGGTGATGCTCTTGTTGCTTTAGTTTGTGTACTTTGCTTCTTGCGGCATGGTGGGATGAAGCGGCCCGGGCTAACTTTACATGACCGCGTCTCATGAGACTTGCTCCACGCTTGACATGCAACTTGTATTGCATAAGTGGCTTTGCGGGTGTCTGTCTCTCCCACCATAGTGAAGATTGTAATTTGCACTTCTATTGTCAACACTAGTATCACCGTTGTGGTTCATGTTCGTAGGTAGATTGGATCTTACTCGAAAACCTAAACCACGTAAAATATGCAAACCAAATTAGAGGCGTCTAACTTGTTTTTGCAGGGTTTGGTGATGTGATATGGCCATGATGTGATGATGATTATATTTGATGTATGAGATGTTCATTATTGTATTATGGCAACCGGCAGGAGCCTAATGGTTGTCTTTAATTTTTGTTAAAGACCTGCGTGTCTATTCATCATGTAATAGCTTTATTTCATGTAGTTGTTATAGTAGCTATAAGTGATGGACAACCATGAAGCGGCGCCACTGACCTTGACGCCATGCTGGTGATGATGGAGATCATGTCCGTGTTTTGGAGATGGAGATCAAAAGCACAAAGAAGAAAGGCCATATCATATCACACATTATGAATTGCATGTGATGTTAATCCTTTTATGCATCTTATTTTGCTTAGATCGCGACGGTAGCATTATAAGATGATCCCTCTCACTAAATATCAAGATAATAAAGTGTTCATCCTTAGTATGCACCGTTGCTAAGACTTGTCGTTTCGAAGCATCTCGTGATGATCGGGTGTGATAGACTCTACATGTGCAACGGGTGCAAGCCAGATTTGCACACGCGGATACCAAGGTTGCCTTGACGAGCCTAGCATGTACATGGTCTCGGAACACGGGATACCGAAAGGTAGAGCATGAGTCATATGAATGATATGATGAACACTTGGAGTGTTCGCCTTTGAAGCTACATCTTTTCTCGTGAAGATCGGACTTGGTGTAGTGGATTTGGTTCGTGTAATCACTAAGACAATGCGAGGGATGTTGTTTTAAGTGGGAGTTCACCTAGTTAATTTCAGAATTAAATTGAACTCAATTTATCATAAACTTAGTCTAAACTCTTTGCAAATATGTTGTAGATCATGGCGCCCCCTCCATCAATTTTAACCGTTCCTAGAGAAAAAAAGCTTAAGGGCAATGGTAGCAACTTCACTGGTCCCGTCATGTGAGGATTTTCCTCAGGTGGAAACCTGCAATTTGTGCTCGATGCACCGCTAGGTCCCCACCACCTCTGTAGTGTCCGAGGACATAAAGAATGTTTATGAGACTCGGGCAACTCGGTACTCAAGTTCAGTGTGCCATCTTGTGCAGCTTAGAGGCAGAGCTCCAAAACGTTTTGAGCACCACGACCCTGTGAGATGATGCGTGAGCTCAAACTTATCTTTGAGACTCATGCGGCCGTGGAGAGCTATGAGGCCTCGAAGCGTCTTTACCTGCATGATGGAAGAAGGCAGCTCCGTTAGTGAGCACATGCTCCTCATGTCCGGGCATGCGAAGAAGCTCAATGACTTAGGGATGATGATCCCTAACCAGCTGGGTATTCATCGTGTCCTTCAATCACTGCCACCAAGTTACAAGAACTTCGTGATGAACTACAACATGCAGAACATGGATAAGGATTTACCTGAAATCTTTTCCATGCTGAAATCTGCTGAAGTAGAGATTAAGAAGGAGAACCAAGTGTTGATGGTCAACAAGACCACCATTTCAAGAAGCAGGGCAAGCCTAACAAGGGTAACTTCAAGAAGGCGGCAAGAAAGTTGCACCGCACGAGAAGCCTAAGGCTGATCCTAAACCGAGACTGTGTGCTATTACTGCCGGGGAAGGGGCCTGGAAGCGCAATTGCTCCAAATACTTGGCCGATCGAAGAGCGGCGTCAAAAGAAAGGTATATTTGATATACATGTTATTGATGTCTATCTTCTGGTTCTCGTAGTAGTGCCTGGTATTTGATCTGGTTCGGTTGCTCACATTTGTAACTCGAAACAGGCTGCGGAATAGACGCCTGGCAAGAGACGAGGTGACGATGCGCGTTGGAAATGGATCCAAAGTCGATGTGATCGCTGTCGGCACGCTCCTCTACATCTACCTTCGGGATTAGTTTTAAACCTTAATAATTGTTATTTGGTACTGCGTTGAGCATGAACATTATATCTGGATCTTGTTTAATGCAAGACGGTTATTCGTTTAAGTCTGAGAATAATGGTTGTTCGATTTATATGAATAATGTCTTTTATGGCCATGCACCTGAGATGAATGGTTTATTCTTGTTAAATCTCGATAGTAGTGATACACATGTTCATAACATTAATGCTAAGCGAATGAAATTGAATGATAATTCTACTTATATGTGGCACTGTCGTCTTGGTCATATTGGAGTGAAGCGCATGAAGAAACTCCATTCCGATGGACTTCTTGAGTCACTTGACTTTGAGTCACTTGACGGATGCGAAGCATGTCTAATGGGAAAAATGACTAAGACTCCATTTTCTGGTACAATGGAGCGAGCTACGGACTTATTGGAAATCATACATACCGATGTGTGCGGACCAATGAGTGTAGCATCGCGCGGTGGTTATCGTTATGTTCTAACCTTCACGGATGATCTGAGTAGATATGGATATATTTACTTTATGAAACATAAGTCCGAGACTTTTGAGAAGTTCAAGGAATTCCAAAGTGAAGTAGAAAATCAACGTAACAAGAAGATTAAGTTTCTACGTTCTGATCGCGGAGGCGAATATCTGAGTTATGAGTTTGGCATGCATTTAAAGAAATGCGGAATACTTTCACATTGACACCGGGAACACCACAGCGTAATGGTGTGTCCGAACGTCGTAATCGAACTCTGTTAGATATGGTTCAGTCTATGATGTCTCTTACCGATTTGCCGTTATCGTTTTGGGGTTATGCATTAGAGACAGCCGCATTCACTTTAAATAGGGCTCCATCTAAATCCGTTGAAACGACACCGTATGAACTATGGTTTGGAAAGAAACCTAAGCTGTCGTTCCTTAAAATTTGGGGTTGCGAAGCTTATGTAAAGAAGTTACAGACAAGCTAGAACCCAAAGCAGAGAAATGCGTCTTCATAGGATACCCTAAAGAAACAATTGGGTACACTTTCTATCACGATCCGAAGGCAAAATCTTTGTTGCCAAGAACGGATCCTTTCTTGAGAAGGAGTTTCTCACTGAAGAAGTGACTGGAAGGAAAGTAGAACTCGACGAGGTTAATGAACCTTCTCTCATAGATCGAGTAGCGCAATGCCGGAAGAAGTTCTGCGCAGCCTACACCGATAGGAGAGGAAGCCAATGATGATGATCATGAAACTTCGAACGAGGAAGCTACTGACCTCGCAGATCGACGAGGGAACGTACCACTCTGATTGGTATGATCCTGTCTAAATGTCATGATTGTGGACAACAATGATGAGGACCTGCGACGTATGAAGAAGCAATGATGAGCCCAGATTCCAACAAATGGCAAGAAGCCATGAAATCCGAAATGGGATCCATGTATGATAACAAAGTATGGACTTTGGTAGACTTACCTGATAGCCGCAAGGCTGTCGAGAATAAATGGATCTTTAAGAGATCTTGATGGTAATATTATAAAGCTCGACTTGTCGCAAAGGGTTTCCGACAAATTCAAGGAGTTGACTACGATGAGACTTTCTCACCTGTAGCGAAGCTAAAGTCTGTGAGGATTTTGTTAGCAATAGCTGCATTTTTCGATTATGAAATTTGGATGGATGTCAAAACGGCGTTCCTTAATGGTGATATTGAGGAAGAGTTGTATATGGTACAACCCAAGGGTTTTGTCGATCCTAAAAATGCGACAAGGTATGCAAACTTCAGCGTTCCATTTATGGACTGAAGCAAGCATCCCGGAGTTGGAATTTACGCTTTGATAGAGTGATCAAAGACTTCGGTTTTATACGGACTCATGGTGAGGCCTGTATTTACAAGAAAGTGAGTGGGAGCTCTGTAGCGTGATATTATATGTAGATGACATATTATTGATTGGGAATGATATAGAACTATTAAGCAGTGTTAAAGGTTATTTGAATAAATGTTTTTCAATGAAAGACCTTGGTGAAGCAGCATACATTTTAGGCATCAAGATTTATAGAGATAGATCAAGACGCCTAATAGGCCTTTCACAGAGTACATACTTGGACAAGATTCTAAAGAAGTTTAGAATGGATGAAAGCAAGAAAGGGTTCTTGCCTATGTTGCCAGGTAAGGTCTTGAGTAAGACTCAAGGTCCGGCTACGAGAAGAAAGAGAAAGGATGAGCAAGATCCCCTATGCTTCAGTAGGCTCTCTCATGTATGCCATCTTGTGTACTAGACCGGATATCGCACATCTGTTAGTTTGACCAGCAGATATCAAAGTGATCCAGGAATGGAACACTGGACAGCGGTCAAGAATATCCTGAAGTACTTGAAAAGGACTAAGGATATGTTTCTTTGTTATGGCGGTGACCAAGAGCTTGTTGTAACTAGTTACACCGATGCAAGTTGGAACACCGATCCTGATGACTCTAAGTCTCAGTCTGGGTATGTGTTTATATTGAATGGTGCGGCAGTAAGCTGGAGCAGTTCCAAGCGATGCACGGTGGCGAAATCTTCAACGAATCTGAATATATAGCGGCTTCAGGCTTCATCGAAGCGGTATGGATGAAGAGGTTCATTGTTGAGCTTGGTGTGGTTCCTAGTGCATTGGACCCGTTAGTCATTTATTGTGACAACACGGGTGCCATCGCCAATGCAAAGGAACCAAGGTCACACAAGAAGAAGCATATCAAGCTGCGTTTTCATTCGATTCGCGAGTACATCGAAGATGGTGAAGTAGACAAAGTACACACGGATCAATGTTGCAGATCCGTTGACTAAAGCTCTCCCAAGGGCAAAGCATGACCAACACCGAATGCCATGGGTGTTAGGTACCTTACAATGTAATCTAGATTATTGACTCTAGTGCAAGTGGGAGTGTTGGAGATATGCCCAAGAGGCAATAATAAAGTGGTTATTATAATATCTTTGTGTTTATGATAAATGTTTATATACCATGCTATAATTGTATTAACCGAAACATTGATGCATGTGTGTTATGTAAACAACAAGTAGTCCCTAGTAAGCCTCTTTTATAACTAGCTTGTTGATTAATAGATGATCATGGTTTCGTGATCATGAACATTGGATGTTATTAATAACAAGGTTATGTCATTGGTTGAATGATATAATGGACACACACCCAAATGAGCGTAGCATAAGATCAAGTCATTAAGTTCATTTGCTATAAGCTTTCAATACATAGTTGTCTTAATCCTTCGACCATGAGATCATGTAAATCACTTACACCGAAAGGGTACTTTGATTACATCAAACGCCATTGCGTAAATGGGTGGTTATAAAGATGGGATTAAGTATTTGGAAAGTGTGAGTTGAGGCATATGGATCAATAGTGGGATTTGTCCATCCCGATGACGGATAGATATACTCTGGCCCTCTCGGTGGAATGTCATCGATTAGCTTGCAAGCATATGAATAGTTCATAAGAGATCACATACCACGGTACGAGTAAAGAGTACTTGTCGGTAACGAGGTTGAACAAGGTATGGAGATACCGATGATCAAACCTCGGATAAGTAAAATATCGCGAGACAAAGGGAATTGGCATCGTATGTAAATGGTTCAATCGATCACTAAGTCATCGTTGAATATGTGGGAGCCATTATGGATCTCCGATCCCACTATTGGTTATTGCTCGGAGAGGAGTCTCGACCATGTCTGCATAGTTCGCGAACCGTAGGGTGACGCGCTTAAGGTTCGATGTCGCATAAGTAGATTTGAATATGGTATGGAGACGAAGTTTGTTCGGAGTCTCGGATGTGATCCAGGATGTCACGAGGAGGTCCGGAATAGTCCGAGAATAAGATTCATATAAAGGAAGTTGATTTCGGGTTTTCGGAAATGTTCGGGATTATTCCGGTGTTGACTGGAAGGTTCTAGAAGGTTCCGGAAGGGTCCACTATGGGGCCCACGACCTAGGAGGCCCACCGTGGGGATGCTTCCTGGCCTAATGGGCCGGGGGCACTTGGCCCCAAGGCCCAGCCGGCCAACCCCTAGGGTTTCCTGGGGGGATCAACTTGGGGAAAGCCCTCTCCCACCGCCCCCCCCAACCCTAGATGGGAAGGGGCCCACCTTGGCCGGCCAGCCTATATAAGAGGGGAGGGGTGGCCGGCCCACCCCATTGATTGCTCCTCCTGCCGCCTCTCCCCACCTCCCCTCGGGCTTGGCGAAGCCCTGCGGTTTTCTTCCTCCACCACCACCACCATGCCGTCGTGCTGCCGGACGTTGGAGGAGATCTACCACACCTCCGCTGCCCGCTGGGGGGAGGAAGGAGCTTCATCGACACCGTACGCGCGACCGAGTGCGGAAGTGCTGCCGGATTGCAGCACCGGGACGATCGTCTACACCAACAACGAGATTAATCTCGTAGGCTTTGGAATCTTCGAGGGTTAGTCTCATCTCCATCTCGTTGCTTCGATCTTGTAGATTAGATCTTGGGTGTTCCATAGATTAGATCTTGGATTTATTCGTCTTTGCGATAGGAAAATTTTTGTTTTCTATGCTACGAACCCCATCATTCCCGTGTCCGGAGACACAACACTAGCAGCGGCGAAGAAGCAACGACGCATGCATGCCACCACCAGTCAACCTATTCGACAGAATGATTGGCTAGGCCCCATCGACCAACAAGGCAGTAATGACGGGCCAGGCAGCAGTGGTCGTGCCTGCAGGCCTGTAGGCCACGATGCCTCTAAGGCTGACATCAATCGTCAAGCTCCCTCGTTGGTGTTATAGGACACCTCGAGGGAGTTGACGGTCAAAAAGGAAGAGGCCCTTGCCGACAGGAAGAGAGGCGGCGTAAAGAGAAAGACGCCACTACCAAGCGCTTTTCGTTTATCTCCATATGAGATCTCTTGAGATGGAAGAGGCCGATGCCAAGCCTAGGCTCCTGGAGACCTAAGCCAAAGCTAGGCTCATGATTGCCGATGACAAATATAGGATTTTGGAGGCCGAAGCCAATGTCATGGCCGAGGAGAACATTGATCGTAGTCACCGACTTGGACATCATCTCCGACCCCGAACAAAGGGCTTGGATCAAAAAGAGGCAAAAAAATCATCCGATCTCGCGATGTTTGAACGACAATGACATAGATGCTTGTTATCTCAGAGAAACTAGCCGTGTTTTGAGAGAAACTTGCCACTTTTTGGACATATCGTATGATATTGTCTCATTTTCCACATTTGGGATGAACTTTCCACTTGTTGGCGATGCCTAAAGAACAGTGCCACATGTTTGCCACTTTATTTAGTTGCCAATTTGCGTATTTGTATATGCCAATGTGCCTAAATGTGAAAAGAGTCGGCAAAATGGCCAGCGTGAACCGAATGGGCCGCGCGCTAGGGCACCAGCCTGGCAAGTCAAACCACGACTCAAATTCTCTCTGCGGACCAACCTAAACAGATAAAAAACATTTTAGCTTGTCATTATGGACCGTGCCGCTCGTTGAGGATACTCCAAATACTACTTGTTACAGATTTAGTTGCTTAAATCCGTCCGAGAGTGTAGGACATGTATAATGATGATATCTTAGCAGTGTCACGTGAGATAACTGCTAAGATGGATGAGAGAGAATGTTAAACAAATGGTTTGTCTGCTCTTAATTAAGAGATGATCTCTTAGCATAATCTATCTCACCACAAATTTAAGATATCTAATTACTAAAGATAAAACAAAAATTACCAATTGTACATCATGTTTTATTGTTATATCTAAATTACGTGGCGGCGCTAAGATAAGATAGTCTTATCAACCATTGCACATGTCCTAACCATACTCAATTGCTGTCACGTGGAGAATGCATATATGGAACATGGGGGCATGTGAACCCACTTTTTGAAAAGTTCTGTTTGTGATCTCAAAACATGTTTTAAAAATCGAAACACAAAATGATTTCCCAGATGATCTCAAATATGTGCCCTGGACATGAGTTTTGTGACGAAAAAATCTTTTATTTTGTCTCGGCAAAAAAGTGAAATTTTGCAGGGCTATATAGCAATATATATGTGACGTATTTTGTCTTTTTTAGAAAAAAAAAAAAAAAAGTGGTTTCTCCGTGAAAACTTTCTACGCACATATGGAACATGCGTACGTACCCGGATATTTTTATTTCAGAATTTTTTAACATTTGGAAAATGCATTTCCAACTAGGGTTCACATGCATCCAGGTTCAAACCGGACTTTTCCCTGTCACGTGCCAATATAAAATGCCAAAGTGTACAAAAATATGTGAAGCCTCAGCGACAACTGTAACACGCGTCCCTTTATTCTGGATCCTTCCATAAATTTCCCACGCACCCAGGCGCTCGGATTGATACTAGCTTTCCTTGTTTCGAAGTTTCGTAGCTGCGAAAAGGCTGTGCTAAGACAACGTCAAATTCCTTCTAGGAGATGCCCCTTTTTCATTTATTTGCAGTTCTTCCAGCAGCAGCAGATGCTAATCTGCAGAGGTGAAGCCAAGTACACAACGTTTCTTTGTTCTTCTTCCAACCTGTCGCGTCTCGCGTGCATAGGTGATGACGGGATATTCTTCCCAGCGCTTTCACAGGACTTTGGTTGTTCGATCACAGTTCGCATCATTTGAAGGGATTCAGCAGTACTTCGCTGCTGTAACAATATTTCTATACCTACTGCTTCTATGATTTTTATTCAACAAGCCCGTCTAGCTCAGTTGGTAGAGCGCAAGGCTCTTAACCTTGTGGTCGTGGGTTCGAGCCCCACGGTGGGCGCTTGTTTTTACCACATGCTGTACATCTTTTTTGTTTTCTTCGTGACTGTGGGATCAGTTCACCTGTACCATGCATGCGATTTATATTTTTTCCTACGAAATTATATGTGTCAACCTTAAGTCATCCATTTTTCGTTGGGCCATGGCGAATCTGCCGACGACGAACAAGTTTTGGTCTCGAATCCTGAGACTTGTCTGCTTCCAATATTCGGCCATCTGCTGACCCTGCAACAGGTCAAACTCCACACAGAAGGAAAAAGGTACTAGTACTCCAGTTCTTTTGCTGGTGAAAACATCCCGATGGCGTCGACCACGGCCGCAGCCGTGCGCCGGCTATGCGCCGCGGGCGACGTGCGGTCAGCCCTCGCGCTGCTCGCCCGTGGCTCGAAGGCGGGCGACGCGGCGCTGGACGTGGCCGCGTGCACGGCTCTCGTCCACGGTTGCTGCAGGAGCGGCGACGCGGCGGAAGCGCGGAGGGTGTTCGACGTGATGCCGCGCCTGGGGCTGGCCCCTAACGAGGTCACCTTCACGGCTCTAATCCACGGCTACTTCATTTGCGGCCACAGAGAGGATGGTCTCGCTTTGTTCGAGGAGATGTTGAGTCGTGGAGTCGAGCCCAATCTCTACACATACAACATCCTGATCGGGGAGTGGTGCAGGACAGGGGAGTTCGAGCGCGCCCGTCGCCTGTTCGACGAAATGCCCGCAAAGGGCGTCGCCCGCAACGTTGTCAGCTACAACACCCTCATTGCGGGGCTGTGCAGACACGGTAAGCTGAAGGATGCCGCCCAGCTGCTGGAAATCATGCGAGCGGAGGGTATCCGTCCGACCGTCGTGACGTTCAACCTTCTCGTCGACGGGTACGGCAAAGCTGGGAAGATGTCCAACGCTCTGCATTTCTCCAACCAGATGAGGGCGGCCGGATACCAACCCACCGCCGTGACGTACAACGCGCTTATTGCGGGGTTCTGCCGTGCTAGAGATATAGCCCGTGCAAACAAGGCGCTCTCTGACATGAAGGAGCGAGGGTTGGCACCCACGAAAGTGACGTACACCATACTGATTGATGCACTTGCCCGAGACAATCACATGGACAGAGCTCTTGAGATGTTTGCGCAGATGGAGAAGACTGGGTTAGAGGTGGACGTGCACACTTACGGTGTTTTGGTGCATGCTCTCTGCGCGGAGGGCAAGATGAAGGATGCCAGAAAGCTATTCCAGTTAATGGCGGAGAAAGGTGTTAGGGCGAACAATGTGATCTATGACATGTTGATTTATGGCTATGGGCGAGAAGGGAGCTCTTACAAGGCTATGAAATTAATCACGGAGATGAGAAAGAATGGCTTGGTTCCAAATTCTGCTAGCTATGGTCTGACGATCCGTAGTCTTTGCAATGACGGGAAACTTTCGGAGGCTGAAACTTTGATTGATGACATGCTGCATGCTGGTCTACAAACAAGTGAATCGATCTGCCAAGCGCTATTGGATGCCAAGGCAAGACAGACAAGCTCGACTGATGACTCTTTTCCCTAGGCAGTCAGGCATACCACTTGTTCTCAAGTCATATGCTGTCATAATATATCTCTTGAGAAAGAGGAAGATGAAGCTCACCTTCGAATGGAATCTGATATACTTTACAAACTGCAGCAATGCTCAGTGCTTTACTGGACATTGCCAGAACTCCATTGTGGGCGTAACTGGGTAAGCAAATCCCCAGCCACAAAATGAAGATCCATGTGTTCAGCACCTGCTTCGAGATAAAGGTCAGTGCATCTGTACTTGCATGATTTATTTTGGCTGCACATGTACATTTGTTTTGTATATCAGGGACCAGTCATATGCAAATCGGATAATTTGTTTTTTTTTTTTTTTCATTTTTCCGTGGTCAACAGTAAACATGCTAAATGAAATCTTTCTTTTCTCCTTTTCTTTCTTTTTGAAGACAGATTATTTGCCAACTGTTTCATGTTTTCTCAGGACAATAGAAAATTTGTCTTTACATTAAAGCTGGGGTTCCTCATTTCCGTGTTTCTGATTTGACAGGTAATATGTTCATCCTTTGAGTTGAAGTGGTAGCCGGTGCCTCACATACTTAATTTAGTCAAATGTTAGTGCAGGTAGGAAAGTGCTTATTACTTTGAACAAGCTAAGAACTTCGGGAAAAGAAAAAAATCCCAGCCACCACTTGCTCTCCAGCTATCTAATTATTACATGTGCCCTCTTGCCTGACATTTTGCTTCAGGAACCTCAGTTCATCAAATGGCACCCCTTCCCCATTCATATGATCACTTGAACAGAGGGCATTAACATAGGTTCCAGGGATGCTAATGGCTGCAAGCTCAACTGCTTGCCCAAGATTTTCAGCATATACCTGTGTTCTTGTGAATGTATAGTTGAAACCTGCTATGATTGTGTTCCGGTATGTTCACATAACTAAGCTTTTGAATGTAGTGAAATCTGCCATGGGGGACTGTATTTTTCTTGAGTTATGGAATGCTTAGGTTTTTCTAGCCCTTAGTACAGGGTGTAGTTGGCCACTGGAAATAGAATAGGAGCTTTGTAATATTTTACCTGGGAGTCAAATATTGTGCTAATGAACAGATACAATGAGGAGGTTCAAAGCTCAAAGCCTTAAGTAAATTTAAATATATTCCACCAACATTATACTATTTCAGGATGAAATATTCTCAGTGATTACTAAGCCTGGGAGCAACCTTTGTTCTCATTCCTTTTTTCGCTTATAGCTCTGATAATTTAGCATTGAGTTCTGACTCTTACAAGTTAGATTTCCTTAATTAACCATTTTGTGGCATGTTTCATTAATCATCTCAGTTCATGTCCTTGGAATATTCACGATAGTGCTATGCGAAATTTGATTTCTGTTGTGCTGCTTGAAACTCCTTTTCGAAATATGAGAACATGATAGAATAGAGAAGAATGTAATCCATGTATGCTTTCGGAGATGTCTGCTTCAGTACTATCGAATTAAGTTAAAAAAAGTTAAGTCTCATGTTTGGATTTACACTGCCATTGAATTAGTAAATTTCATTTTGTGCAATACTTTGGGCTTATTTTCATCTTTGTCCTTATCATTACAAGTTTTGCTGGTGCTTCTGTTTAGGCACAGCTGTACAAATTTGGATGTCGTTGCCGGGCTACACCTCTGTCGTGATGACGTTTCGGTTTAATCACGTTTGTACAATTTCAACTCGCGAGGGTAATGCGGTTGTGTCATATTTAAAGCTGTAGACAGTGGAAGTGGAAGCAGACCAGGTGATAGATGTTGTTGATCTCTTTAGCTCACGACTGAACATGGATATCTTTTCTAGAAGAATTATGTGTCATTTACAACCCAGGAAAATGTTAGTTAAATTCACTTTGAATAACTCTTGGAGCTGCAAGCAACTTCGAGATTTGCAGCATGCTCGATTATTCCTTGGTCATGCTATTTTTGGTCCGGCTCAATGGTTTGAAAACTGGATTGATACCATATTACATGTACAAATATATGGGCGAGCGTGTTAGCAAATGATTTATTTTGATTATGCTGGAGAAAGACTAGCAAATGGTTTCGTTGCTGCACATGATTATTTATTTACATAGTTTTTTTTTACTTACTTAGTTGGACCTAGTATTAGCCGAAAAAGCGTGGATGCTATTTCTCTAATACTTCTCGTGTCCGCTGAGATTACTTCAAAGTTGATCGGAAAATTTAGTGTTCGATGAATTGTGGCATTTGGCACTTCAAAATAAGTTGGGAACCGAGAAATGTTTGTAGGACAAGGCACGTATGCTTAGCTGTGATGTATGTATTGTACGGTGCTTAATACGTGTACTAGTCTCTGGCACATATTTTTTTACTCACCATCTTATACGAGGTAAAATTGGAGGGAGTACCTAAAATATCGCCGATGGTTGGCTCGTTGCGGTGCTCGCTCGATTTATTCATGCCAGTATGGAACGGACGGCGCAGATGATGTGGAGGAGATCTTTGACGGCCAGATGCAGCTTAAGCTAGCCGATCCAATCCCATGGTCGCACCGCACCGAGTTATAATTGGAGGACGGGAGGAGTCGTTAGCCGTCAGGCTTAAACCCGCAACGGTAACTGGCGACGTTGGCGGCCGGCCAGCCGCTCCCTCCCGAACCGGGCCCAGGCCTGACGGCGCCGTCAACCCGCCGCCATGCCAAGCTGCCGTCCGCTGCACGTTTCCTTCCAGCCTCCGACCCGTGTTGGTTTTTCCGTATTTCCCCCCTTACCTTCTGCGAATTTACGCTTCTACTAATAATGCTTCAATGGGCGTTACGTGCAACGATTAGTAATTTGACGTTGTCTCCAATACCTTTTTTTTTTCGTGCTTCATCCGTTCCAGTGACTCACAGTCTAGATTCGCATTTATCTACACGACTACACACTAAAGCATCTAGATATGTACGAATCTAGATAAATTCGAGTCACGCATGAACTATGCAATTATATGATATACGCCGACTCAGCATGCTATCCAATTCGTATGCCACATGCGCCTCCTTGTTGTTTCGGACCGACGGCTTTCTTAGCTGTCACCCACACTTCCTCCAGCACAATGTATCCTCTCTCTCTCTCTCTCACACACAGACACACACTCTCTCTCTCGTTCCTTTATGCTCCTTTCTCTTCGTCTCGATGTGTCCAACCTTATTTACCCTACTACTCTTGTTGGACTGCTCAACTTTGAAGCGAACCCATCACTAGAGCCGTCGACCTGCATCAAAATAGGGTGTTTCGCGCGCCAAAACATGTGGTGGCCACTTATGTCAAGCTGGGGTGTGGCATCAAACAATCATCATGCCGTTTGAGGTGGTTAGGCTGAACATTCATTGTGGATTGACTCTATTCATCCCTCCTTCTTTAGTCTTTTCTGAAGTCGTCGACATTAGATCCTTGAATTGATCCAAATCTTCTAACACCAACCCTATAACGGACGTACACTTTCTAAATAACTGAGCGTTCATCATTCGCTGAGGTGGTCAGGTTGATCATTGTTCATCGACTCTATTCCTCCATCCTCCCCTTCCCCTCCACAGTATTCTTTATTCTCGACAATCTCTGAAACCCTCTTCTCCTCCTCCCAAGCACTTAGATCGACTGCTCTTGCTTGGTCGCGGTTTAAGCCCATCAATCAAGCGTTAATACATTTCTTGATGATCCTAGAACAGTTTCTTTGTACACAAGAAAAAAAAATCATGCATTTATGACCAAAAGTTGTTTTTATTCTGAATGTATATTTTGTCCCAAATACAGATTATTTATGGTATTCCGCACATAGTACTACAAAGAAGTTGTAACGGTCCCTCAAAAAAAAAAAAGAAGTTGTAACGGAATCGTATCCATTGTCCGTATCTGCTCTGATCTGATACGCAACAAACCCAGGGGCCAAGTCGGAAAAAAGGGCGCGGGCAGTAATTAATTCCGGGTCGGGCTCGTCCCCTCCCCCATCCCTTCAACGGGCGAGGTTTTTTGAAAGCAATCCTCTCTCTCTCTCTCCTCTCCATCAACAACAACAACTGCCCCCGACACCCAACGGCAGCCGTAGAGCGAGGAAGGAAGGGAGATAAAAAGCTTCGCTCTTTAACGCCCCCGCCCCGCTCCCTCCTAGGGTTTCGAGCCAGCCACCGCTCCCTCCCTCGCTTCGCGCCAATCCCCCGCCCCGCCCTGATCGATTCGCCCGCGCCCCCCGATTCGATCCGCTCGATCTGGGATGCGCTAGATTCGTAAGGCGCCTTCCGGCTCGATCTGTTCCCGGCGGGCTCTTCTTGATCTGAAGTTCCACGATTTCTCGCCCTGCTAGGTTGCCGTGGTACATGGGAGCCATGATGGCGGAGGTGGACCACGAGGGCTGCGTGGAGAACCGGGCCGCGTCGAGCTCGTCCGTGTCGGAAGGGAGCAGCTGCGGCGGCGGCGCGCTCGCGCGGATGTCGCCGCCCGTGTCCACCTCGGTCAATTCCATCTCGGCGCTCAAGTAAGAAACCCTTTCTCGCTTAATTGGCCCTTATCCGGGGGGATCTGGGCCAGCCGGCCGGTCTGTTGGGTAGTTGTACCGTTTGCTTAATTTACCCGAGTTGGATGGATGGTGTATGCTCGGGTGAGGTGGGCGCGTTAGGGCTTGGGTAAAACGGGCCCTTGTGTGGATTCGGTGGTTGGTTGCGGTTTTATCAGCGGCAATTGCCTTGCTTGACGAGCGCTTTGGGTATAATCTTGAGAAAAAAAACCCCATGAGATTCTCTTTCTTGGTCAAGAAGTGGCGCAGGAGCAGTACCATGGCTGTTTGGGTGGAAAAGATGGGGGTTTGTGGGTATCCGTTAGATCCTCCAAGCGTTCTAGGTCATTATAGATTCCATGACTTCATCTAGAATTTCAAGCTTGAAACATGTTCCTTTTTGTGGGTATCCATTAGATCCTCCAAACATGTTTCAGCGTGTTATAGTGGTGAATTCGGTGTGAAACATGTTCCTTTTTGGTATATGGAGTATTAAGGATTCAATGATTGTGATTTGGTTGGGTTAGTTTAGTTTCTGACTTTCTGTAATTGATGTAATTTGCAAAAGATGCCCATTTTCAGTGCTGAAGTTGGTTAAACCATGTTCCTGGTGTGTGCGATAGTTGACATATTGATGGGAAAGTTTATTTTGGTGTGTGCGATAGTTGTGTATCTGTAGATTGTGCTTGATATCATGATATGCATGTTCTGGGTCTACTATAATGTTCCTTAATGCCTTGAACTGACAACATTTCACCTTAATGTTGCTGACAAAAACTTCCTTGTATTAGGCGAACAAGTGGGCCTATAAGGCGAGCTAAGGGTGGCTGGACACCACAAGAGGTAACTATCTCACTTCCTCTTTTATTAAGACTAGCCTATTACATGCAATACAAACCTATATTCAGGGTGTACATATGCCAATGCGCAAATAGAACGATCTTCTTTGGTTTGTGTATCTAATTTATATATCTATCTAATATGAAATTCATCTGTAATATCATCCTCTGTGTATTTTTCTCTCAGTTTGCTGTGTCTATCATTCTTACTGTTCATGGTCTGGCCATTGGAAACTAGATTTTTATATCACAAGAAATTTCTCCTTTCATCCTATTTGGAAAGTAATTTCACTGTTTGGTTCCACTGCACATGGGATTGCTGCTAATTGGCATCAACATATGACAACAGGATGAAACATTGCGGAAGGCAGTTCAAGCTTTCAAGGGTAGAAGCTGGAAAAAAATAGGTTTGCCTTTTATTTGCATTGTACCAACTCATATTCTCAGTTGTCCTTGCATTAGTGAACTGCTATTTGTGCTTGCTTCCATTTGCAGTAGGATGTTGTATTAATTTTTAGTCTTGAATGCCACTATTGAACATGGATTTGAATCTAAGATTCTGGAAGCCTGTGAAAGTAAACTGTGACTCTGTAGAATCGCAGATCTTGAGAGAATTTTTGATATGTAGAATACCTCAAAGGAAAAACACTGTTAACCTACCAATGATTAAAGTCCATGATATTAAGAAGCTGAATTTGTTGAAAACCATAGCTGTAAATGCATTTAGGATGTTGCTAATGACTTAGTCCACTGGCATGGGACCCAACTGCATGTTACATATTTAGCCAATATCATTTGAGGAAAAAGGGTAAGCAGAAATTAAGACGAGTTACTGACGCTCTTGTAGTTGGACACTTGTTCAATGCCGAAGCATGTCACTTGTCTCTGTGTGGTAATTGCCTAGTTGGTATGACCTTATGAATTCATATCGTATAGTTTAACTAGTTATAGAAATGCCATACTTCTTTTGACGTTCTTCAGTACATATAAGTATGTTGAACTCACAGAAGGTACCATTATCTACCTATGCAGCTGAATTCTTTCCAGATAGGACAGAGGTACAATGTTTACATCGATGGCAGAAGGTTCTTAACCCTGAACTTATCAAAGGTCCTTGGACTCAAGAGGTTTGACAACTGCACTCCTGACTTAGCTCGTCCAGGAAAAGCTTTTGCATGTTATATTAATAAATGTTATATTTATGACCTTTTTCTACAGGAAGATGACAAAATTATTGACCTTGTTAACACGTATGGACCAACAAAATGGTCCGTCATAGCAAGGTCACTACCTGGACGTATAGGCAAGCAATGTCGAGAGAGGTATTCTTTTCAATGGTTTCATTTGATTTGCTGAAATGCATTTTCCATCTTCATGCAAGACATGCAGGAAATTTTGCTAATACAGAAATACACTGTTTACATGAAGAATTGCAAAACCAGAATGGCTTAACATTTTGTTAGGATAAGCACAAATATCCTGCGTTAGTCTCCTGGCTTTTAAACTGTTAATTATGTAGAACTGTTTTCCTATTGAGTTTAATTGGCTAAGCTTATCATAATAGAGTACAAAACATGGAGCTAATTTTGAGTTTATATGATCTTAGGTGGCATAATCATCTTAATCCGGACATACGGAAAGATGCTTGGACTGCTGAGGAGGAACAGGCACTAATTAATGCCCATCGGGTGTATGGAAATAAATGGGCAGAAATAGCAAAAGTTCTTCCTGGAAGGTACTGCTAAATAGCTTACACCCTGTTGGTAATTTTCTATGTAAGCCCAGCAGCGTGATGTTGAAATCACATTGAGTTCCTATTAACAAACTATGCTATTTCATTAACTTCAAATGTTCAGTAATCACCCTATCTCAGTACCTGGCCTGCTATGAATGTGGAATAACATGGGCAGTTATAGTGTTTTAGGTTTACTGGTCTAGTTGCAACACCATTAGATTTTCTCTTTTACAATGATATAGAATGTAAAAAGACCCCCACCAACCACTTCTTTATTGTTGATTATCTGCCATGACCTTCTGCTGTTGGTTCTGATAAAAAGAATTGCAGTTACAAGGTTATCATAGTGGAATACAATGGATGTAAAAGATCTAAATAAGCAATCGAATACTGTAAATACTATCTTCAAGGTTCTGTTCTTGAATGGCGACAGATCTATAGCCACATGTATCACTCATAATGCACAATTTGATTTAGTTTGTTTGATTGTAAATTTCTGTTTGTAACTGTTCCTATTTTTGTTATGGTCGTAACTCTTGATTGCCTCCTCATAAGTATGAGTTGAGTTTTCTGTTTGCGTCTTTACTCCTTAGTTTTCCCTGTTCATTTCACAAGATTATGTAGTCTTGCTGACAGTATGTTGCTCTTTCCAGGACTGACAATTCTATAAAGAATCACTGGAATAGTTCTTTGAGAAAGAAGTTAGACGTCTATAGCACAAGAAATATTCTGGCTATTCCGAGACTACTTGGTCATGATGACTTCAAGGATAAACAGAAGCTGGTGGCTTCTGTGGGCCATCTTGATCTGAACAAAGTGCCCAGCATCACTTCAAAAGCCCTACCTGAAATAGCTCATCGTTCTAATTGTAGCCCACTTGCACAGGCATACAAACTGGAACATACCAAGGACTGCTCAGGGTTCCTAGCTCTTTCTATCTTACCAACTGCACAACCACTTGCTTCATATGAATCAGCGGTTGATGGTTCTGCTGTTACTTTAGCGGTTCAAGGTTTGGAAAGTGATTCTGTTCGTGACAAGGGCTTGGAAATTGTTTCTGTTCAAGAGAAGGGACTTGATGTTGATTCCACCCTAAATACCCTTGGGGAGTCTGGTACCACTCAGCTAGAAGCTGTACCAGCGAAAGGTGAAGAATCATCTTTGAGGAATGAGGTGCAGTCTAGCCTCGGTCCTCTTTGTTACCAGATTCCTAACATGGAAGATGTAGCCCCTCAGAGCTCCTCGCTCTTTTCTGAGCATCATACCGTGCATCAGACATCCGAACATTGCAGGGATGGGGTACTGCCACCAAATGGTTGTACTACTCCAACCCAGGGAACAACGTCAAGCCAGTTTAGTGTTGATTCAATATTGAAGATTGCTGCTGACAGTTTTCCAGTCACTCCTTCAATATTAAGAAGAAGAAAACGGGACAGATCAACACCTGCTAGTGACTTCAAGCTTGGTGAACTGAACACTGATAGCTTCTACACTCCTGCTGGGAAGCGGCCTGCTACAGGTTGTACCCCAGAGTCGTTTAAAACAGCATCCTTTATGCCACTGGGTTCTCTTGATGGGCTAGCAAGTTCTGTGAGGGGATTTGATGTTTCACCTCCTTACCGGATAAAGTCAAAAAGAATGTCCGTCACAAAAACAGTGGAGAAACAATTAGATTTTTCATCAGATGGATTGGGTACTTGTGGTTCGGAGGTTGTAACAAAAGCAGTTGAGAAGCAAGTAGATTTTTCATCAGATGGGTTGGGTACTTGTGCTTCGGAAGTTCTGAACTCACCTTGCCAGAATTCTCAAGGCACAAATCCTTTCAGTGAAACCCCGATAATAAAAGAAAAGGAACATAAGGGGCATGCCATGCAGCTGGAAACTTTAGCCAAGAACATCGCGTGTACAACCAATTTGGATGTAGCCTAATTCTACAATGCGCAGGTAAGCTGCCACAGATATCTTTAACACTGCACTCCTCTTTTAACGTTGAGTTTTGAGAAAGCTGTAGGGATTTTCTGAACACAGAGCTCAGTTTCTTTTTTTCCAAATGCGTGTTTTGGGTTGTGTTGCTCCGGTTAGATTGTTGATCATGAAACATGTGTATAATTGTTTTTTCCCTTGTCTTGTAGGAGCTGTTGTCAATGTAGAATTGTTGATGAAGTCTGACAGTTGAGCAAGAAGGCCTTGTAAGCTCACCGATGAGATGGGCTCTGTAGGATCAAACCAAAATGCATACTAAATGCAACTCCTGAGCGGGAAATGACTTGGACAACTGGATCAAAGTACTGGATATGGAAGGACCGGCGCGTCTCTTAACAAGGGTCTAGGAACACGTTCTCTAAATTTGGTGGAGCTCTATAGAAGATTTTACTTTGCTCGTTGCACCTTTGTATACTTGATAGAAGAAATAGGGATTCGGATTGTAGAAGCCCAAACTGTGTAGAAAGGTAAACCATAGCTTTAGAAGAAGAAACACATAGCTGAATAAGGGTCTCGATTGGAATGGAAGGGGCCACGGGGTGTTAAGTCTTTTTTTGGCAACTTTTGTAATGATGAAATCTTTTTTTGTTACTGGACAAAGTCTGGCAATAGTTTTGTTTGTCAAGAATGTATTCATCAGGCTTGATTTGTTGCTTGAGGTGTTTTTATTGTTTGTCAAGAAAGTACTCATCATTCTTGTTAGTAAGTATACTCTTTGTTCATCAGCACAGGAACTACCTGACCGATGGACCGATGGACTGACTAAAGGTGGGTGGAAAGGCAATATCAACAGCAAATAGACGGTCCTCTGGTTTTTGAAAATAAAAGGAGTGCGGCGTTTTGTAGACCTAGCTACATGTAGCTCTTTCTTCTAAAAAATTTGAAAATGACTTTCTGAAGTTTCAAAAAAAATTACGTATTTTTTTCTAGGTATAAATAATAATGTATTCTATAAAGCATAATGTCAACTCGAAATACCTTAGAGGTCGTTTGGTATCCATCATTTGAGCCTGGAATCCTGGAATTCATTTTGAAATTCCATAGGTGGGCTGTTTGGTTGCCACAGAATTGGGCCATCATTTCATTTAGGAAATCCAGCAAAATGATGCCATGTGTAATCACAATTAAGAGCAGAAACCTATCATTCACGTTTCTTCATGGAAGCCATTTACAAATTCAATATTGAATTCTACTGTCATTTACTATTCCCGTGGCAACCAAACAAGTGTCCATTTCTGGAATTACAATGTAAATGAAATGAATACATGTATTCATTTCAAAATGCTACAAATGAAATGAAAGCCTGGCTTTCAAACGACTCCTTATATTCTAGTAAGTGTAAAAATAACAAAAGTGGAAATCTGAATTAGTGAACAGTATAAACTTTGGAAACTCCAAAAACTTTTGAATGTAGATGGGCTGCAGCCCAATAAGGCAGCCATGTAGTCTACAATTTCCGAAATCTCAAGGCCCATCACGTTGGCAGCTTGGGACAACCTTGGAGGATAAAGTTTAGTCCCACATTGCTACTTGGGAGAGAGTTGGAGTGGTATATAAGGGCTGCTGTTCTAGTCCTTCCAAGTGAGTGAATAGAAAGAGCCCTCGCGCACTCCTCCTCCGCCCTCGCCTCGCCTCGCAGATATACAGTTCTTAGAACTCTCTAGTCCCTCTCTCTCTCTCTCTCTCTCTCGCGAAGTTCCTTTTGCTGCGCTACTCTCTAGTCTTCCCCATCCCGGCGACTGCGTGCACAGCCGTCCGGGAGAGCAGGCCTCCGAAACCCCATCCGTTGAGATCCTGCACCGGAGACAGGCGATAAGGTTTTTGGGAGCGTCTCGGCGCGGCCGCTCGCTGTTCGTGCTTCATCGACAGATCCGACTACACCATGGGCGACATCAACAACTCCCATGGTGGTGGTGGTGCTGCTGGTGCGACCTTCCCGGTCGCGATGTACGTGCTTTTCCTCTCCTACGCTGCACTGCTACTTGTTCCATGTTCAGATTTGATGCATGTGCTTAGTCTGATGTCTGTGGTTAAGTATGCTTGTGCACCTGTAATATTGCTTTCAGTAATTAAAATCACATGGAAATTGCCTAATAATCCAACAATCCAAAAACCTTATCTGCTTAGGCAATTTTCACCGTCTGGTTTTGCTACTGCGCTCAAACCGAGCCCGTTTACGGGTTCTCATTTCAAGAGATGGCAGAATAAGACCCTCTTGTAGCTCACTTCTATGGGCGTGCACCGAGTTGCGGAAGGTACTCCCAGAGGTCCGCTTACTCCTGAAGAGGATAAAGCGTTCGGGGATGCCACCGTAATCTTTGTGGGTGCCGTCCTAAGTGTGCTTGGAGACAAGTTGGTTGATGCTTATCGCACATCCGAAATGGGAAGGGGACACTGGACGCTAAGTTTGGTCTGCCGATGCGGAGGTGAACTGTATGCTATGGAGCAGTTCAATGCCTACAGAATGGTTGAGAACCGATCTGTAGTAGAACAGGCTCATGAGATACAGATCATGGCAAAGGAACTTGAGCTCCTCAAGTGTGTGCTACAGGACAAGTTTGTCGCGGGATGCATTGTCGCTAAGCTTCCCCTTCATGGAGGAATTTGCCACTTCTCTGAAACATCAGAGGCATGAGTTCTCTGTTGAGAATATCATGGGCTCTCTGGATGTTGAGGAGAAGACGAGGGCAAAAGACAAACACACTGGAGGAATCGATGGACGTTCTGCTGCCAATATGGTGCAGAAAAATGCCCACAAGTCCAAGGGAAGAACAAGGGAGTCTCCCAAACTACCAACTTCAAGAAGAAGGGGAAAATGGAGAAGAAAGATCCTTGCTGGGTGTGTGGCGAGACAGGTCATTGGGCTAATCGTTGTCCACAACGCAAAGGAAAGAAATGTCAGGCTGGACGAACTCAAATTCTGTCGCATGGTCATTAACCAGAGAGGAATGAACTACAGTGTATGGTAATATATTACCTACTGTTCTTTCGGTGTTTCAGCCCACGGAATGGTGGGTTGATACAGTGCTAATGTTCATGTGTGTGCTGACATCTCCATGTTTACCTCTTATCGGGCCCGAGGTTCCTCAGTAATGATGGGGAATGGGTTACATGCTACTGTTCGTGGTGTTGGCACGGTAGATCTGAAGTTTACTTCGGGAAAGATCGTGCAACTGAAGAACGTGCTGCATGTCCCGTCTATCAAGAAGAATCTCGTTAGTGGCTCCCGTCTTATGAAAGATGGGTTTAAGTTGGTGTTTGAGTCCAATAAAGTTGTACTGTCTAAGTATGAAACTTTTGTTGGAAAGGGCTATGAATGTGAGGGAATGTTTCACTTCTCTCTAGAAGACTTCTGTGATAATGTTGTGAACCATGTAAGCACTAGTGTTAATGAAACTAATGTTTGGCATTCACGACTTTGTCATGTTAATTTCGGTTGTATGACGCGGCTTGCTGATGTGAGTTTAATTCCGAAATTCACCTTTGTCAAAGGCTCTAAGTGTCATGCTTGTGTGCAACCAAAACAGCCTCGCAATCCTCAAAGGCATGCAAAGGAAAGAAACTTGGCACCACTAGAGCTCATACATTCAGATCTATGTGAGATGAATGGTGAGTTGACAAGAGGTGGAAAGAAATATTTCATTACTTTGATTGATGATTCCACTAGGTACTGTTATGTGTATCTCCTGAAAACTAAAGATGAGGCTCTTGATTTCTTTAAAATCTATAAGGCTGAAGTTGAAAACCAAGTTGAAAGAAAGATAAAAAGGGTTCGGTCCGATCGTGGTGGAGAGTACTTTTCTAATGAGTTCAATTTATTCTGTGCGGAACATGGTATAATCCATGAGAGGACGCCTCCCAATTCCCCATAATCCAATGGGATTGCAGAAAGGAAAAACCGTACTCTAACAGATTTGGTTAACGCCATGTTAGATGTTTCGGGTTTATCCAAGGAATGGTGTGGGGAGGCTATATTGACTTCATGTCATGTCCTAAACCGTGTTCCCACCAAGAATAAAGAGATTACCACTTATGAGGAATGAGAAAAGAAAAGACCAACACTCTCCTACCTATGACCTTGGAGATGTTTGGCTAAAGTGAATTTACCAATCACCAAAAAGCGAAAGCTTGGACCAAAAACCGTGGACTGTGTCTTTCTTGGCTATGCTCCTCATAGCATTGATTATAGATTTCTTGTGGTGAAATCTGGAGTGGACGACATGAATGTTGGCACCATCTTTGAATCAAGAGATGCTACATTCTTTGAGGATATGAGGGATATGCATGGCATGTCTAGTTGGGAATCTGATCAAATACATGAAACTCCTATGGAGTATGATGAGGAATCTGATGATGAGAGTTCAGATTCTGATGAAGATGACAATGAAGCTCCCACAAGGAGTAAGAGACAAAGGACTGCAAAGTCTTTTGGTAATGATTTCATTGTGTATCTTGTGGATGATACTCCCACTACCATTTCAGAAGCTCTCGCATCTCCTGATGCAGACTACTGGAAGGAAGTGGTTCAAAGCGAGATGGATTCCATCTTGGCTAATGGAACATGGGAGTTAACTGAGCGTCCTTATGTGTGCAAACCTGTAGGATGTAAATGGATATTTAAGAAGAAGCTTCGAGCTGATGGTACTATTGAGAAGTACAAAGCTCGGCTTGTAGCCAAAGGCTATACCCAAAAGGAAGGCGAAGATTTCTTCGATACCTACTCACCTGTGGCGAGATTGACCACCATTCGAGTACTACTGTCATTGGCTGCCTCACACGGTCTTCTCGTTCATCAAATGGACGTTAAGAAGGCTTTCCTAAATGTAGAGTTGAACAAGGAAATTTACATGGAACAACCTGATGGTTTCGTACTAGAAGGTTAAGAAAGAAAGGTGTGTAAATTAAAGAAATCTTTGTATGGTCTAAAACAAGCACCCAAACAATGGCATGAGAAGTTCGAAAGAACTTTGACATCTGTGGGCTTTGTTGTTAATGAAGCCGACAAATGTGTGTACTACCGCTATGGTGGGGGTGAGGGAGTTGTCTTATGCTTGTATGTGGATGACATACTAATTCTTGGGACAAGTCTCAAAGTGATTGAGGATGTCAAAACCTTCTTATCTCAGTGTTTCGAGATGAAAGATCTTGGAGAAGCTGATATTATATTGAACATGAAGTTATTGAGAGATGAGAATAATGGGATTACACTTGTGCAATCACATTATGTTGAGAAGGTGTTGAGCAGATTTGGCTATGCTGATTGCAAATCTTCTCTCACACCTTATGATCCTAGTGTCTTACTTCGAAAGAATGAAAAGGCAACTAGAGATCAATTAAGATACTCTCAAATCATTGGTTCACTCATGTATTTAGCTTGCGCTACGATGTCTGATATCTCGTTTTCTGTATGCAAACTTAGCCGGTTTGTGGCCAACCCGGGAGATGATCATTGGCATGCTCTTGAGAGAGTGATGCGCTATCTAAAGAGAACCATGAGTTATGGAATTCATTATACCGGGTATCCAAGAGGACTTGAAGGGTATAGTGATTCCAATTGGATTACTGATGCTAAGATGAAGGCCACAAGTGGATATGTTTTCACTCTTGGTGGTGGCGCTATTTCTGGAAGTCTTGCAAGCAGACCATCTTAACGAGGTCAACTATGGAAGCAGAACTCACAACATTAGATACAACTACTGTCGAAGCGGAATGGCTTCGTGAGCTCTTGATGGACTTGCCAATGGTTGAAAAACCAATACCGGCCATCCTCATGAACTGTGATAATCAAACTGTGATTATCAAAGTGAAAAGTTCTAAGGATAATATGAAAAGTTCCAAACATATCAAGAGGAGATTGAAGTCTGTCAAAACTGAAGAACTCCGGAGTGATAGCATTGGATTATGTCCAAAGTGCTAAAAATCTGGCAGATCCTTTCACAAAAGGACTATCAAGAAACATGATAGACCTAGCATCGAGGGAGATGGGTTTGAGACCCACTTGAGTTGCCGAGGTAACCCAACCTATGTGATCGGAAATTCCGTAAACTAGGACCTGGAAAACAAACCGGAGCAACTGAGTTGAGAGAAAATTTAACACTCCCACTCCGCTGCAGATGCAATTCTCTCATAGCTACTGTAAGGCAGATTGACAATGTCTTAATGTGTTCTGAGCGGCTCTTGATGAGCGAAGACGCTGTCCTACAGGGCGATCTTTGAAGAACACACCTATACGAGTGACACTACTGGTCATAGTGTGGGAGATTTGGGTGAATCTCTAGTAAGCTCATGAAAGGCCGAGGAGTATGACTTATAAGCTCCACCCGAGGGGAAGGCTATGGTAGCCTAGTACCGTGCCGACATTGAGTGAAACTTGCGGCACAAAGACTGACAATTCAAGGCATAGTCCATTGTTCAGTTGTAGTCAAGCGTAACTCCTTGTCTAGGTGGAAGTTCAACTTAACAGTCTCCACTGAAGTGCATGTATATTAAAAAGTGAATGAAACTAATGTGTCATCTGATGTGCATATGAGATCTGGTGGGGGATTGTTGAATGTAGATGGGTTGCAGCCCAATAAGGCAGCCCATGTAGTCTACAATTCCTGAAATCTCAAGGCCCATCATGTTGGCAACTTGGGACAGCCTTGGAGGACAAAGTTTAGTCCCACATTGCTAGTTGGGAGAGAGTTGGAGTGGTATATAAGGGCTGCTGTTCTAGTCCTTCCAAGTGAGTGAGAATAGAAAGAGTCCTCGCGCACTCCTCCTCCTCCGCCCGCCCGCCTCGCCTCGTCACGCACGTCGCGTTTCGTGACTCGAGTTCGAGTTCGAGACACACTCAAGGAAGCCTAAATTTTTGCTTGGTGCACCAACTGTGTTGGGTACGTGTCGGCCTGCATGTGCATGCTCGCCGCGTGTCCCTGGCTTCCTACGCATGGCAACACGGTCGGGTCAGTTTCCTCCCAGGCTATACAAGGAGACAGATCAGATCTAGAGATATACAGTTCTTAGAACTCTCTAGTCCCTCTCTCTCGCGAAGTTCCTTTTGTTGCGCTACTCTCTAGTCTTCTCCGAAACCCATGGGTGTTTTGAGATCCTGCACCGGGAGACGGGCGATAAGATTTTTGGGGAGCGTCTCGGCGCGACTGCTCACTGCTGTTCGGCTGCTTCATCGACAGATCCGACTACACCATGGGCGACATCAACAACTCCCATGGTGGTGGTGGTGGTGCCTTCCCGCCTCCCGTGTACGTGCTTTTCCTCTCCTACCCTGCACTGCTACTTGTTCCATGTTCAGATCTGATGCATGTGCTTAGTCTGATGTCTGTGGTTAAGTATGCTTGTGCATATGTAATATTGCTTTCAGTAATTAAACTCACACGGAAATTGCCTAATAATCCAACAAAAACTATCAGATTTTATTATTTTTGTGTGGCCCAAAATACAAGGTGTTTTGAGCTGAGATTCTCCGAGTCAGTAAAATACATCATTAGATCTTTTCAGATTTTCGTGGAACTTTAAAATGTTATTTTCATTTTTTCGAACAATTGGCCTACAGAGCACATTTGTAATTTCCGGTCTGTTTGCCTCAAGTTTGGCCAGGCATGGCAGCCCACAGCAAATTGACGGTGCTCTCGTTTGAGAATTGAGACCGACCAGTTGGCTCCGCCGCGGCACCGATCCCCTTCTTTCTTCCGCTCCAAGAAGCTCAGCGCCTCAGCCACCTGTTTCCGCCGCCGGTTTTACCTCCGGCCTTCTCGATATAACCGCCTGCCTCAGCCCGCCAGGCGCACACCAAAAGCGACCGAGCCCTCCATCGCGACGACAGCCTCTGATTCGCCGCACAAGCCAACCAACCAATGGCTCCGAGGAAGTTCTTCGTCGGCGGCAACTGGAAATGCGTAAGCTCCCGGCTACCACCCTTCGACGTTTCGATTCCAAAGTGGAAATGCGTAAGCTCCCGGCTTGGTTCTGATCTGTAATAATGGCGTCTGCCTGTGACGCTACGTGCAGAACGGGACCAGCGACGACGTGAAGAAGATCGTCACCGTGCTCAACGAGGCCGAGGTGCCCTCCGAGGACGCCGTCGGTAAGCGAACCATCCCGACCGATCGAGGGCGCTGTTTCCGTCTGGCGTCGAGTCGATTGATTGATTCGGCAGCGCTGATCGATGTGCGTGCCTGGTTTTCGTTTTGGGTGCAGAGGTGGTGGTGAGCCCGCCCTTTGTCTTCCTGCAGCAGGTGAAGGGGCTGCTGCGCCCCGACTTCGCCGTCGCCGCGCAGAACTGCTGGGTGCGCAAGGGCGGCGCATTCACAGGCGAGATCAGGTGAACTGGCCCTCTCAACTCTTTTCTCGATCCGCCACTGTCAATTCTCTGATTAACGCATGTCATCTTCTCATTGCAGTGCTGAGATGCTGGTGAACCTGCAGGTGCCTTGGGTCATTCTGGGGCACTCTGAGAGGAGAGCGCTGTTGAGTGAGTCAAATGATGTGAGTGCCTTCTGAACTGTGCGTCCTTTGGTTATTATCACTGGTTAATCAGATCAATTGTCTTGGCTGCCCACTTCCTTTTGAACCTTGCTGTCAGATCTGTCCCCTACTCCCCTGGACCTTTGAAATAAGTTTACTCTGGGTTTATGTTTGAAGAACTAAATCTACTACTGCAGTATCCTCTAGTGAGACATTTTTAAAGATTGTGGGCTGCTACTAGGACAGGACCAAAACCTTTTGCTATGTTGTAAAGCCCTTTCTGTCATGGCAAAACTAGTCCAGGCTAGTTGGGTTTGAGTTTTATTTCACCATCTGCGTAATATTGTGAGGTTGCATACTTTTCATCAAGATGTGTGCACCTCTATTTTTACCTTGTGGAAAGTATCCAATTGTTTCTGTAACAGTTTTATTATTCATGGCAGTTTGTTGCTGATAAAGTTGCTTACGCTCTCGGTCAAGGACTCAAGGTAATTGCTTGCATTGGTGAGACCCTCGAACAGAGAGAAGCAGGAACAACACTGGAAGTTGTTGCTGCTCAAACTAAAGCTATTGCAGGTAACCTTTATTTGCTGTAATTCGAGGAGATTTCGACACATCGATAAATTCTACTATCTCTAATTCATGGAAATTGTATTTGCTTATTTGCTCTAGCATATACCTGAAGCCTTAGGCCCATCACATAGCAAGGCCGAAGAGGCCCGTCCATACCTCTTGCATATGTTTTTCTGGTCATAGAGCATATATTGATGTTAATTTGAACACCTTAACTATCAAACATTGGATAATCTTCTTAATTGTATCATTTATTTTTAGTGGATGATGTAATGTTGGTTAAGGTAAAGGGTAAAGAAAAAATAAATTGAATGATTGATCAGTTCCAGCTAGTGGCGTGTAGGCTTCATTGCGACTTTGCGATAGTGCTGGTTTATTATTTTATTATCTTCGGAGTAAAATAGCCAAAATGTATCCTGTTGTACCTGTACTCTTTCCTTGAAGATTAGTATTGCATATCAGGAAACAGAATACCCTGACAGAAGTCTGAAAACTACTTGTAAATGTTAATGGCACTGTAAATTAGTACTAGATTTATTACTTGAGCTAGGAGCTAAGTCTTTTGTATTTTTTTATCATCGATTAAAATTGAAGCTTCTCTTTTCGCATGTTTCTATTGTCTTCTTTTTCAGAAAAAATATCAGACTGGACAAACATTGTGTTGGCCTATGAACCCAGGGAACAACGTCAAGCCAGTTTAGTGTTGATTCAATATTGAAGATCGCTGCTGATAGTTTTCCAGTCACTCCTTCAATATTAAGAAGAAGAAAACGGGACAGATCAACACCTGCTAGTGACTTCAAGCTTGGTGAACTGAACACTGATAGCTTCTACACTCCTGCTGGGAAGCGGCCTGCTACAGGTTGTACCCCAGAGTCGTTTAAAACAGCATCCTTTATGCCACTGGGTTCTCTTGATGGGCTAGCAAGTTCTGTGAGGGGATTTGATGTTTCACCTCCTTACCGGATAAAGTCAAAAAGAATGTCCGTCACAAAAACAGTGGAGAAACAATTAGATTTTTCATCAGATGGATTGGGTACTTGTGGTTCGGAGGTTGTAACAAAAGCAGTTGAGAAGCAAGTAGATTTTTCATCAGATGGGTTGGGTACTTGTGCTTCGGAGGTTCTGAACTCACCTTGCCAGAATTCTCAAGGCACAAATCCTTTCAGCGAAACCCCGATAATAAAAGAAAAGGAACATAAGGGGCATGCCATGCAGCTGGAAACTTTAGCCAAGAACATCGCGTGTACAACCAATTTGGATGTAGCCTAATTCTACAATGCGCAGGTAAGCTGCCACAAATATCTTCAACACTGCACTCCTCTTTTAACGCTTGA
This sequence comes from Lolium multiflorum, assembly GCA_030979885.1. Classification (NCBI taxonomy): domain Eukaryota; kingdom Viridiplantae; phylum Streptophyta; class Magnoliopsida; order Poales; family Poaceae; genus Lolium; species Lolium multiflorum. The sequence goes on from CM061749.1 coordinate 282,120,412, forward strand.
GTTTTGAGAAAGCTGTAGGGATTTTCTGAACACAGAGCTCAGTTTCTTTTTTTCCAAATGCGTGTTTTGGGTTGTGTTGCTCCGGTTAGATTGTTGATCATGAAACATGTGTATAATTGTTTTTTCCCTTGTCTTGTAGGAGCTGTTGTCAATGTAGAATTGTTGATGAAGTCTGACAGTTGAGCAAGAAGGCCTTGTAAGCTCACCGATGAGATGGGCTCTGTAGGATCAAACCAAAATGCATACTAAATGCAACTCCTGAGAGGAAAATGACTTGGACGACTGGATCAAAGTACTGGATATGGATGGACCGGCGCGTCTCTTAACAAGGGTCTAGGAACACGTTCTCTAAATTTGGTGGAGCTCTATAGAAGATTTTACTTTGCTCGTTGCACCTTTGTATACTTGATAGAAGAAATAGGGATTCGGATTGTAGAAGCCCAAACAGTGTAGAAAGGTAAACCATAGCTTTAGAAGAAGAAACACATAGCTGAATAAGGGTCTCAATTGGAATGGAAGGGGCCACGGGGTGTTAAGTTTTTTTTGGCAACTTTTGTAATGATGAAATCTTTTTTTATTACTGGACAAAGTCTGGCAATAGTTTTGTTTGTCAAGAATGTATTCATCAGGCTTGATTTGTTGCTTGCGGTGTTTTATTGTTTGTCAAGAAAGTATTCATCATTCTTGTTAGTAAGTACTCCTTGTTCATCAGCACAGGAACTACCTGACCGATGGACTGACTAAAGGTGGGTGGAAAGGCAATATCAACAGCAAATAGATGGTTCTCTGGTTTTCGAAAATAAAAGGAGTGTGGCATTTTGTAGATCAAACTACATGTAGCTCTTTATTTTTTTGAAAAAATTGAAAATGGCATTTGAAACTTCCAAAAAATTCTACTTATTTTTTCAGTTATGGATAATAATGTATTTTATAAACATGCAAATTTTTAACTCAAATACCTTATGTAGAATATAAATACACTACCTAGTCACTTTCCATCAGTTCGGACTTTTAGTTTAATTGTCTAGTGTAGCAATCTTTTATCGTATCAGAGCTCCATTGATCTATGTCTCTCGTTCTAGTCAGTGTAAAAATAACAAAATTGGAAATCTGAATTAGTGAACAGTATAAACTTTGGAAACTCTAAAAATCATCAGATTTTGTCATTTTTGTGTGACCCAAAAACTTTTGAGCTGAGATTTTGCAGGTCAGTAAAAGACAATATTAGATTTTTTTAGATTTTTGTGGAACTTTAAAATGTCATTTTCTTGTTTTCCAAAATTTGGCCTACATACATTTGTATTCCCGGCTGTTTGCCTCAAGTTTGAAGTTTGAACAGGCATGGCAGTCTGGCAGACCGCAGCAAATTGACGGTGCTCCGGTTTGAGACCGACCAGTTGGCTCCGCCGCCGCATCGATCCTCTTCTTTCTTCCCCTCCAAGATGCTGAGCCACCTGTTTCCGCCGCCGGTTTTACCTCCGGCCTTCTCGATATAACCGCCTGCTCTCAGGCGCCCGAAAAAACCACAGCGCTCCATCGCGACGACAGCCTCCGATTCGCCGCACAAATCAACCAGCCAATGGCTCCCAGGAAGTTCTTCGTCGGCGGCAACTGGAAATGCGTAAGCTCCCGCCTGCCACCCTTCGTCCTTTCGATTCCAAAACCGGAACCACTGGCGCTTGGTTTTGATCTGTAATAATGGCGTCTGCGCCGGTACGTGCAGAACGGGACCAGCGACGACGTGAAGAAGATCGTCACCGTGCTCAACGAGGCCGAGGTGCCCTCCGAGGACGCCGCCGGTAAGCGAACCCTCCGACCGATCGAGGGCGCTGTTTCCGTCTGGCGTCGAGTCGATTGATTCGGCAGCGCTGATCGATGTGCGTACCTGGTTTTGGATGCAGAGGTGGTGGTGAGCCCGCCGTTCGTGTTCCTGCAGCAGACCAAGGGGCTGCTGCGCCTCGACTTCGCCGTCGCCGCGCAGAACTGCTGGGTGCGCAAGGGCGGCGCCTTCACAGGCGAGATCAGGTGAACTGGCACTCGCTTCCTCTTTTGTTCTGAACTTCTGATGCTTTGCGACAAATTTGGCAATGTACGTGAGTAGCCAGCCACGGCGAAATCTGTGCCACCAAATTGGCCAAAATTCCTTTCCTGTGATTAAGGTTTTTCTCGATCCGCGACAGCTAGTGTCAGTTTTCTGATTGACGAATGCCATCTTCTCATTGCAGTGCTGAGATGCTGGTGAACCTGCAGGTACCTTGGGTCATTCTGGGGCACTCTGAGAGGAGAGCGCTGTTGAGTGAGTCCAATGATGTGAGTGCCTTCTGAACTGTGCGTCATTTGTTCAACATCACTGGTGGATCAATTGTGTTGGCTGTCCACTTCCTTTTGAACCTTTTGCTGTCAGATCTGTCCCCTACTGCCCTGGACCTTTGAAATAAGTTTACTCGGAATATCTGGGTTTATGTCTTGAAGAACTACTTCTGCTACTGCAGTATCCTCTAGTGAGACACTTTTAAAGATTGTGGGCTGCTACTAGGAGTCTAGGACAGGACCAAATAACTTGCTTGCTTCTCATCAAGATGTGTGCACCTCTATTTTTACCTTATGGAAAGTATCCAATTGTTTCTGTAACAGTTTTATCATTCATGACAGTTTGTTGCTGATAAAGTTGCTTACGCTCTCGGTCAAGGACTCAAGGTAATTGCTTGCATTGGTGAGACCCTTGAACAGAGAGAAGCAGGAACAACAATGGATGTTGTTGCTGCTCAAACTAAAGCTATTGCAGGTAACCTTTATTTGCTGTAATTCGAGGAGATTTTGATACATCGATAAATTCTGCTATCTCTAATTCATGGAAATTGTATTTGCTTATTTGCTCTAGTATATACCTGTTCCAGCTGGTGGCGTGTAGGCTTCATTGCGACTTTGCGATAGTGCTGGTTTAGTATTTTATTATCTTCGGAGTAAAATAGCCAAAATGTATCCTGTTGTACTTGTACTCTTTCCTTGAAGATTAGTATTGCATATCAGGAAACAGAATACCCTGACAGAAGTCTGAAAACTACTCACTGTAAATTAGTACTAGATTTATTACTTGAACTAGGAGCTACGTCTTTTGTATTTTTTTTATCATCGATTAAAATTAAAGCTTCTCCTTTCGCATGTTTCTATTGTCTTCTTTTTCAGAAAAAATATCAGACTGGACAAACATTGTGTTGGCATACGAACCAGTTTGGGCCATTGGAACTGGCAAGGTTGCATCCCCTGCTCAAGCACAGGAGGTATACCTTCTTAAATATGAGTAATAATCACAATTTTACACGTTGTTTTGTTGCATGTTGCTGTTTGCCTGCTTCAATAAGACAGTTGAGCCTTCCTACTCCTCCGTCCATAAATAAGTGCATGTTAGCTTTGTCTTAAGTCAAATTTTATTGAATTTGACCAACTTTTTCACACAAAAATAGCAATTTTTCATATGTTGTGAAACTACATGTCACGATGAATCTAATGATACTAATTTAGTGTCATAAATGCTGCTACTTTTTTCGAGGGGAGTAGGTCAAATTTAATAAAGTTTGACTTAAGACAAACCCAAATGTGCACTTATTTGTGGATGGAGGGAGTATGTCCTGTACCTCCCTTTGCTTTGGCAAATCACTTTCAATAATGTCTCACTGTTATAATTCTGATGTCTTGAAACTTCAATGGTATACTAGGTTCATGATGGTCTGAGAAAGTGGCTCCACGCTAATGTTGGTCCTGCAATTGCTGAATCTACCAGGATTATCTATGGAGGTACTACCTGCAATAGCTTTACATTCTGCTGCGATGCGAAACTAACAGTGAATCACACACCGGATTTAATTGGAATGCTGTTCTCTGTGTACAATATTACAGTTTATTCCATACTGCCCTAAAATGACATAGCCACTTACGTTCTTATTGAATGTCTTTCCAGGTTCTGTAAATGGGGCAAACTGCAAAGAACTAGCAGCTCAACCTGATCTTGATGGATTCCTTGTTGGTGGAGCTTCACTGAAGGTCTTACTCGGATTCCTTTTTAATATCTTTATGAAAATAATGCATAGGGAGAAATGCACACGTTTGGATAACCTAACTAGACGTGGCATATTATACAGATGAAGTCAATACTGGACAGTATCTCACACTCTATTGGCTAAAGCTTTACAATATTACTCATGGACCGTGAACTTCGTTTTCTGTTTATGCAGCCTGAGTTTGTGGATATCGTCAAGTCTGCCACCGTGAAGTCTTCTTCTACCTAGTTTTTGAGACATGCAGGGAGTTGCTTGTAGGAGTGATTCTACTTATCTTTATATATAAGACTGTTTGACTAGCTTGTTCTAGTTCGAGTGCACTGATATGTCGTATTAAGAGGAATAGAGGATGTTGCATGCTTACATGTCCTACCTGTGCACAAATTTGACAAATTTGCAGCAGCCTGTTGACACTATATTAGGCGTACGATTTCTTGTATGACTCACACATCTGGAGTTCTTGCTCACCAGGTGAAGAAACCGAGTTCATAATGATTTTTGTCTGAAATTTGCTATGCTAATAAATTACTGTAGTCTGTTAGTCAGAAAAAAATGTTCATTTTCAAACCATAATTGAGAACTTGTGACCAAAATTGATAAGTGTAATCGTGTCACTCGAACTCATCATCAGTGACTTAGTTTACCTCTTGCAAGTCAGCAAGTGCTTGTCCAGTGCATCTATCCTATTTCCTCCGTCCCATAAAACATGTCTTAGATTTGTGAAATTATTGGGACGGAGGGAGTACTTAATATTGTGAACAACCAAGTCAGACAATGCAACATCGCCTGCACCTTGATGCCAGTGAGGGTTGCCTGATATAAAGGGATGCTTGATTCACAAATCACTATCAATGATGCTTTTTTTTTTTGGCTGGTTGCATCCATACTACCATTAAGGTATTGCGTAGTTGCAATGGCTAGATGTAATTGGTATCTTCTTGATATTAATATATTTCTTTTATCGAAAAAAAGATCTTAGAGGTACTTTTTTTCACTACCGAATCTCCCTGGTGTTCTATTTGACGAACAATCCCCTTCAGTCTGTCTAGTTGCGTGTGGTGTCACGAGCCGTTAATTTCTACTGCTTTATCTGCCACACACCGTGTTCGAGTTCGTTTATTTTTCTTCTTTCATCGATTCGAGTGATGTTTTTTTGGTGATGCCTTTTAGGCAAGAAAGCACACACGCGTAGTAGGGGGGCAGATTCAAGAAGGGCGGAGTGTGGGTAGTTCCGCCGTTGGTAGTAGCAGTTGGTTTATCACCTCGCCACGTACGTAGAAGCGATCAACCCTTCAAAACACGCACAGTAGATCGAGTTTCGCACACGTCTAGGTTATAGCAAGATAGCAGGCGTTGTCTACCACCTTTCTTTTTTTGAAAAGGTTTGCCGACTTATTAATAATCACAGTCACAGTAGGAGCTGTGTCTCGGTAAAAAAATCAATAGTATACAGAGCACCAAGTAATTAAAATTATAAATATATCCTTGGCAGCGGTGGAGTTAGCACGTCTAGAGAGCCCGAGAAAAGTCTCTCAGCTCTAACCATGTCAGGCGTGTGCCAACGGAAATTGCCGAGGAAACCTGTAGTACTCAATGAAGCTCTCTTTGTAGGATCCCGGGCAGCTGCCCAGGGTCGCCAGGAGGTGGCTCCAGCATTGGTCCTTGGACAACCTAGTGACTACATGTAGAGCAAGCGGAAGGGTGCCACCTTCCTCGTCCCTTCCTCACCGGAATCATACAAAACATATCGTAGTAGAGGTTGTGGTAGTAGACAGGCCGGAAGTCATCGTGGCTTAACCCCTAATAACAACAATAACCAATGATGATAAATCAGAAACCACACAAACGAACATGAACCGGATCCCAAGAGATCCGTCAGGAAGACCACAACCCCACACGCCCTCGCCGATGCTAGAAACACCACTGGAGGCCGGGAGAACCTTATGTTGTCGCCTCACCATCCAAACAAAAAAGAAATAGAAACTAGCTAAAACAAGAATGATAACCCTTGTGTCAACGAGGGGCCGTGGTCTACCGCACTTCCGATGGAAACCCTAGATGGGTTCTAGATCGGCCTTCTCCCACCCTTGCGGAACATACCGGTTCATTGTAACATGGCTGCGTTCGTTCATTATCGACCACCCTGGTTGGTACATGCATTTTTTTCGATAATGGTTGGTACATGCATGCTTGAAAAGAATCAAACCATCCAATAATAATCATGTGTTCTAGTGTTCATGAATCCAAGTTGGTGTCAAGCACATGTCTTGCTAGCGAAGATGAGTTACTATTACTACTATACCGTGGCCAACTGGTAGTGGTGGGTACTGGGTAGTTCACGGTTAGAGCCAAAGCCCGTTTCAAGGAAGACGTTGGGTGAACAGCAGTTCAGGATCCAAGTCTTCCAGAAACTAAAAGAAAATGACTAGTTGTGGTAGGAAACGGTGAAGGCTCCACCTTCTTTTCGTGCGGGAAGGGAAGGAGTGGGGAAGCTAAGGGAAGACTTGAACTGGTCTTTAAGTCTTGTATCATACTGCGGATGCTCCAGAGTTTTGACTTCTTGTTAGAGCGGCCAGCCAAGGAGCCAAATGTGTATTAATACGCCAGCATCGCGCCGGTTACGGTACCTTGATTCCAAACGCGAGTTGACATCGACACAGAGAGATCGACCAGTCCCAGAAGAAAGAGAGGAAGAAACCAAGGGCGGAGCAACAGGCTGGGAGAGGGAGAGAGCAGGTCAATAGAACAATGGGGCGAGGTCTTCTGGAGGTTCTTCTTGTTGACGTCAAGGCACTCGCCGGCAACGATTTCCTGGGTGAGTCAGTGGAATTACCACCACGCATGTTCTTGTTTAGGCTTCGATTTGCTCATCTGTTTTTACCTGTTCTTTTTTTTTTGAGAACGTTTTTACCTGTTCTTGCAGGGAAGCTAGACCCGTATGTGGTCGTGCAGTACCGGAGCCAGGAGCGCAAGAGCAGCACTGCCCGAGGTTCGTAATGCGCCCAACAGCTCTCTGATTCTGAATCCTCAACTCCATACCGCTGACTTCGTCAATCCACGAGCCACTGTACTTGTGAAGTGCTGAATGAACAAACCGTGTGCGTTGTATGTAATGCAGACGAGGGGAGGGACGCGAGCTGGAACGAGAAGTTTAAGTTCCAAATCAACTCCACCTCGGCCAACGCGCAGCACAAGCTCATCTTCCGGATCATGGACCACGACAACATGTCCAGCGACGACTTCCTCGGCCAAGCAACGTGAGTACTCAATTCCTACCTGCGAAGAAACAGATATAGTTAAAGAGAGAAATATGAATCTAAGTCTTGAATCTGTCTGCTGTTGATGCAGGATCAACGTAGCTGATCTAATCAGCATAGGCATGGAGAAAGGCAGGTCGGAGATGATCCCGGCCAAGTACAGCGTGGTCACGGCCGATAACTCGTACCACGGCGAGATCAAAGTTGCCGTCACCTTCACCGCCAAAAAGGTATAGCAACGGCAACGGGCTGATCTCGATGGATGGACCGTGAGTTTTGCTTTTGATGCTGATGCCAAACTAATGCCAGGCCGAAGAAGACGGCGAGCAGGTTGGAGGCTGGATGGACAGCTTGGAGGATTAGAAGGTGCGAACTAGGACACAAAGCTGGAAGCTAGAGCTCGTTTGCTCGACTGGCTTTAGTAACGAACCAATAAGAGTAAATTTTTTGTTTGCTCTTTAATGTTACGAGCTAAAAGATCGAGCCGGCGAGTCTCGCGAGCTACTCGCTACGAAGCTGTGTGTGTACGTGTTATGGGAAGAATATCCTGCCGTGTCCTTCGGTTGTAATATTAGTGGTCGATCCATGTTGCAATATTGTATAGTTACTGTGCAATGTGTTCAGCTTTTGCATATGGCTGATGCCATCAGTTATTAGTGTATGTAAGTTGCATTTGTAGCTCTCTAGACGTATATATCAAATGTAAAGTAAACGAAAATGTCAAATGAATGGATCAATTCATGTTCTCTTTATTTGTGACATTGGTATATATACACATAGTGAAAATAAACAGAATGAATGGACGAAGGTCACCTGTTGTACTAATTCTAGCACTCTCTTTGTATATTTTCGCTCATATATATATGCATCATCTTGAAAAAGGTCCTACTAAATCTCGTGGGAAATTTAAGGAGAAGATTAACTACTCACTATGCTATTAAAACTCCTTTAAACCAAGTGAGAAAATAAGGAGAAAAATTATGTAACTTATGACAATTATTGTCTCCTGGTAACTTATATGAGAAAGCTTTAAAAAAACCTATAAGCGAGTTCAGAGAACAACGAATATGTTTTGTATACTTCCATTAAAACTTCATTGGGGGAAAATAGAACATAAAACATATAATGTAATAACCAGGATTATTAAGGTTATTAGTTAATTTTATAGATGGTAATTTAAATTCATAATCCTTTTGTTTAAGTAAAATTTGAGTAAATAAGATAGACTTTTGTGCTGATTTCTCAGTTTGAGAATTATATGATGTATTGTTTGTATGCATACATCCCTTAACCATGCATATATAATTTGCTTAACTATTTTAACCACCTATTTTTTTAGAAAAGCATTTCTATTTTACAATTTATATGATTGTGTATAATCGGTTTGCTGAATATGACTTATCGTACTCATCAGCCCCCCCATGTTTTTTTAGATGAAGAGATCGTTAGCAGAAGATTGCGTCGATCGGAGAGTAGGTTAATCCCCCCCATGAATCCATATATACTAACATGAAGCCTCCTTTTAGAATTATTGGTTGATGCAGTCCCAATAGTAAGTTTGGAAGACATCAATCTACTGGTTGTCCCACCTTGTCGGTACATGAAGCATGTTTATGATCAGGCGTTTTGAGGATCATAAGATTGGAAAATATCATCTAGTCCGGTGATATACTGATATCGAAGTTCACATTTATCTGCAATTAAATGAATAGGGAAATATATTTGGTTCCTTGGAGAGACCAAAATGTACTCTTGATTCATGTCCTCTGGTGTTTTGTAGGTCCAATGACACTGAGATGTGGAACTTCGGGTCTCAATATCTGTTCTTAATTTCCTATGGAGTGGATGGATATGTATCTATCTACAAAGATCAAACAACCATAAGAGTTTAGATGGATATGACTTGTCCATATTGAGCTTTTCCAAGGATTTCTAGATATAGACACTGTGAATTACGATGCTTGAGTCTTCTCAAGAATTTTTTAGTTCTATCAAAACTCTTTATCTTAACTCCGTCTATATGTGATCACGTGATTCATCAATATGTTTTGTGATGCTAACAATGTTATACTCATCAACGTATATTGATATAATTAACGTGCGGTGCACTAATGAGTATTTGTTGATGAACACCCATGAACAATCATAATTGTTGGAGTGATCCTTTTGTATTAGTAATTCACTAAGTCGGTTGTATTGTTTCTGTTACGACAAAGTTAAGTCATGTAGTGCCTTATTGAGCTTACATGATACGTGTTGTGTATTACGGTTGGATTCAAAATTTGGAGTCCCATGAGACCTATATGTTTGATTTAAGTGAAAATAAATATGTGGTACTACATCCATCAACTGCATAGGTATATGATTTGCACTATCATTCAAATAAGTTATTGGAAAGTGATTCCACCTGTGTTTGGAGAATGTTTTTTTGTTGTTGAGCAAACCATGTAATATCATAGCTTAAAACTTGGAGATTACAACAAACGTTGGCCACCTCTGGAAAGATCCAGATGATAGCAAACACAAGAAATTGCACAAAGACTCCTAGAAAAAGAAAAATTATAAAGACAGCTCTCCGGGTCCTTGAGCACATCCACATCGCGTCCAATCGCAATCTCCGCCGTCCCCATCGGCATCGCAACCGAAGAAGAAAAAGATGGACTAACCACGACCCCAGCCCAAAGGAGATATCATCGGAGATCTACTCCTTTGTGGACCTCAATAGTCGGCTGCTGCAAGCAGCAGCGCCGTCGCCTTTGGAGCTCATCGTCCGGGGAGGAAGCCCCGTCACTCCTCAGAGCAAAGCTCCACTGCCTCCCAACGACCACGTCGAGGGAGAACATCGGGGCCACGGCCTTCATACCTCGCGTCCCGCTCTTGTGCAGCAGTCTTCTGGACGAAGCCGGCGCACACCGCCGACCATCTCCTAGACTCTTCACGCCAGATTCCCGTACGGATCTGGAGACACACCACCGTGGGAGCAGCAAATTAGAGAGAACAAAATCCCACCTTGGTAACGCCGAAGCTGCCTCGACGTTGCCACCAGGGAGACTCATCCGCCCGCCAGGATGACGAATCCCAGCCGCGGAGACTTTATTAGCCACCGCCGGCACACCAGCAGCACACACACCCATCTCACGCCTATCTACATGCCGAGATCGAAGATCCTAGGTTCCTCTACCCTCCCGCCGCCAAGGCAGCAGATGGAGGGGAGAGGAACCCGAGATCTCGCCGGCGGTGAAGGTGGAGAAAAGAAGTCGCTCCGGTTTCGCCTCTCTCGACTGTAGAGAAGGGAAAGGGAGAGAACCTGTTTGGAGAATGGGTTTTGGGTATCTGTGTGAACCCTTGTGCAGCAAGCCTTGCCATGTGTTTTACCACCTTTTTGTCCTCATTTTTATAGGCGAAAACTGGTGTAGGTATTATTTTGTGAGTACCTTAACATTTATTAAGTGGGGCCATTTCTGCTTGGATTACATTTTTGAACTAATTCTAGTCCTAGAGTGTTTTTGAAAACATTGCAAGGGTCATGGCTGGAGTATTTTAAAGATATTTGTAATCATGGTAGAGAAATGTGTATAACAATTTTATATTTTCAGTTATGGATTTTGCAGGTTATTTACATTATATTTCACATTAATGCTTTTATAATCATGAATTTCATTGTCTTATGTACACGGATTCGAGGCAGAATGTCTTGGACATTCCAATTAATTTCATGGCATTATTATTGGTACTCGAAATATGCCCCTCATGCTTGGAAATGATCTCCATTTAATATGTGGCCGATGTACTCACCTTGAATAACTCTCTCTGCTACCTCCATACCGGATTAATAGGCAAACATCTGTTTTGAGGAGGAACCGATTTGTTAGGCAAACTTATGGAATTAACTCCCACAATTAATTGGAGCGTGTGGGGCAGCCAACCTATAATCACTCCTCTCATTTCTTTCCTTCACTTTAATTTCTGGAAACGTTTACATGTCGCTGCATGCAGTGTGAAAGAAAACCGTTTCAACCCGGACTAGTCCTTCCCTGAGCCCCCGCCGCTGGATCGTTTGCATGCAAGGAAGAGTTAACTCGCGGGTGAGCCGAAGCGGCGATGGTTCGACTGCTAACCATAATTACCGTATCGATTAAGGAAAAAATTGTAGCCAATCAACGCCTGCCTAAAACCCGGTGCAACCAGATATTTGCCTATTAATCCGGTATGGAGGTAGCAGAGAGAGTTATCCACTGAGTAGGTATGATATGCTAATTACAGAGGGGGATACTACAATGTGTTCTACGTAGCAGTTGAATTAAGTCGCTATCATGTAAAATTGTATGATGCTAGCATGAGGTTGGTAAGTTACATTAATTCACCAGTAAGGGTCATGAATACGAGCTTAATTCTATTAATTAAAGATTCATCCTATCCATTACGAGTGTGGACATATGAGATTGTGTACTCAACTTATATACATAGGGCCATACAATAATAACTGAGGGTACAAGAGTATAATCCTACAACTTGTCCATTCAAACTTATTTAATTAGATTACATGAGCTTGTACTTTAAGAAATTGACTCATTTTTATGGTTTCGTGTGGATAATAGTGACACATGGGACCATCTTGGAGATGAGTCTAATAAAACCATGAGAATTAAAAGGTCCACACAATGTTCGGATGGAACCACAAATATTGCCTTAATTCATTCAAAGTATTAGGGTGGTTCTGCTTGTATTTTAAGGTGAGCCCTTGAACAGAGAGAAGCAGGAACTACAACAAAACTTGTTGCTGCTCAGACTAAAGCTATTTGATGCAAATTGTATTTGTTGTTATTCCAAGGAGATTTTGATACATCAATAATTTATATTCAAATTTCCTAAAAATTGTTATGTTGCTTACTTGGTTTCATTGGTATTAAGAGTAACTTTTCTAGATTTAATAGAGTAATTATTTTATAGAAATGTGTTAAGAGTATTGCTCTGGTATATATGTTTAGCTTAGGCCGATATCATATCAAGGTCTTTAAGGCCCATACCTGTTGCTCTGTTATTGTCCTCACTGAAATATGATTTGGACATTCTTCCTAATTTTCAAACACTTGGATGATTGACCAATTCCAGCTAATGACATATATGCTTCGTTGTGCGAATCCTCTTCATTATTTTATCATCTTAACATAAAAATAGCTAACACTGAGTTATCCACTGAGTTGTGACCTCTTCTCCTGAAGATTAGCATATCATACCTACCAGGGAACCTGATTTAAGTTCAAAAAATGATTTGTAGTTTGTGTGCAATATTGGTAATTGCTAATACTGCAACAAAATATTACTGGATTTGTTAATTGAACTAGGAGCTAGGTCATAAAAGCAAACTAATATTAAATGCTTATCCATTTATATACCTCCGTTTCTTTTTATACATTCATATAACCAGGCACTTCGATGATACATTTATATACCCTCATTCCTTCATTGTTGCTGTATTTTTGCATATTGTGCCACCAACTGAACTGAAAGGCTTATCTTTTCGGTTTCTTCACATTTTTTCTCTTTGTTATCTATTTTTCTTTTTTTTGGAAAAAAGCATCTTACTGAACAAACGTTGAGCTGACATATGAACCTTAACCCGTTTGGGCCACTGGAATCAGCAATGTTGCCTTCTCTGCTCAAGTACGGGAAGTACACCTTCTTATAAGAGCAATAAGCACTATTCTTTCACATGATATTGTTTCTACTAGACATTTTGTTTACATGTCGTTGTTTACCTGCTTCTATAAGAGAGTTGAGCCTTCCTATATGTGATACATTCTCTTGCTTTGGCAAATCACTCTCAATATTGCCTTATTCTTATTATTATGTTATGATGAAACTTCAATGGTATACTAGATTCAAAATTGCCTGAGAAAGTAGACCCACGATAATTCTTGAGCCAGATCGAACAACGGAGGAGTTGCTAATGGTGGTACCTCCTTGAAGGCATTGTTTTTGGAGGTCTTGCGCTTGGTTGGCGGGCGACTTGGCGGCATATGCTTTGGCTTCTGGGTAAATCCGATGTGAAAACGTTTTACCTGCACGGTTACCTTGCTAGCTTTGATAGAGAACTTAGGAGGATAGTTTGGTGGTGTTACTTGTAACGTGCATTACAATTGTTGTTCGAATTCATGTCTTTAGTGCTCGGGTGCTCGTCATACTTGTCCAAATAGGATCGAACCCCTTATACTCTCGTTTCATTTCGTTCCTAAATGGGGAAAGATGCAAAGATCTCAAGATGATCTTGATGGATTCCTTGTTGGCGGATCATCACTAAAGATCTTATTATGATGTCATTCTAAGATCTCTATGAAAATAATACGTAGGGAGAAATACACATATTTGGCTTAACCTGGCCCCATGCCTTACCTAACTAGATGTGACATGCTATTTTTTTTCGAAATGGGCCTCTGCATCAATCGATGCATACGGCTCCAGACGTGACATGTTATACAAATTAAGTCATTACGACACATTATCTCACACTCAATTGGCTAAGCTTTACAAAATTAAGTCTTCTTCTACCTAGTGTTTTTAGATGCAGACAGTTGCTTGCAGGAGTGAATTCTAATTATATCTTTTTAAAGACTGTTTGACCAGCCTGTTCTAATTATAGTTCATCGTGTTGTATCACAGAGCTTGCTGCATGATTATGTTTTCCTGTTTTTGTCTCCAACCAAAATTGGATTTTATACATGTGCTTTTTGGATAAAGGGAATATATTTCTTGATGTAGTGAAGTACCGTTAGATTTGATTACTCTGTAGTCTGTTTGGTGGATTGATTCCACGGTCTGACCTTCGTGATGATTTGTCAGTCTGAATTTTTATGTATAGCTACGAAAATTCAAAACGTTTGTTGAGAAACATTTGAATCCGGAACGTGAACTTGAGAACGAAATGGAGAGGTACAAGGTGTTACTGCTATAGCGACTGTCATCAGAACCATCATTGGTTTGTTTTTACGCCCCACAATAATCCGTGTTTCAGCTTTTACCTCTTGGAAGCTAGCCAGCAAGTGTTTGTCCCAGTGCATCTGTTCTATTGAAAATAATTAACAACCAAGTCACGGACAAAGTAACAGCGCCTTGAAGCAGCTGCTGGCTGCCTAGCCTTTAGATAATTTGATACGTACTCCAGAAATTTAGTACAAAGTTGTACTAAATCTGAGTCAATTAAAAAAGAACGGAGGGAGTACAATGATGCTTGCTTCAGAAATCACTGTCAATGGTGTGTTATTTCTGTTGATCTTAGGAGTACGTTTTCTCCACAACTGAATCTCCCCTTCTGGTTTCTATTTGAGGAACAATCCCTTTCAGGCTGTCTTGGCGTGTGGTTCCAGCCAGGTTGAGGTCAGAGCCAAACGTCGGGATATTCTAGACCCAGTAATTTCTATGGTGCGAATCCATCAGCGACCATGGTTAGAGTACGTTTCTTGTTCTTCCATCTCACGCGTTGGGGTCCTTTCAAGTTCCATGGACGTCCGTTGGCCAACAGAGCGCGCACGTAGCAACACTCGGTTTCTCGCCTCGCGCGTATGTATGTTGATAGATCAAAATTTTCAGTACGCGCTAGAGATTGGCATGCGTCTAGATTCTAGGCAGACTCGCGTCGCTGTCCATCACCCTGCATGAAGTACATGCTAAATCAGGTCGAAGACAACAATAATCACAGATTTATTAATTAACTAATCAAAATCACGGTACCACCCATGTTCTTGCCAGCAGCGAAGACTGATTCAACTATCACTGTCTAGCGGCCAAATGGTATTGGTAGGTAGAGCCGTTTCCAACAGAATCGTTGGTGAACGGCTAGAGGGAAGCCCATTTCCAGGAAGATGTTGGAAACTGTAGCAGCACGGAACTACTCTTCGAGAACAGGAACGGTGAAAGCTCCACCTTCTTTTCGTGCGCAAAGGGAATGGCCGAAGGAGGCTTGAACTGGTCCTACAGTCTAGAAAGGTACAGGATTTATCGCGTTAGCGACGGCTCCAAAGTTTTGACTTGTTATGAGAACGGCCAGCCAAGGAAAGCAAATGCACATAAATACGGAGGCCCGCGCCGGCTGGTGGTATCTCAATACCAAACGCGAACTGATCAGAGCACGGCGGAGAGACCCGGACGAAACAAAGTCTCTATAGAAGAGAGAGCAGCCGTCCGGGAGAGAAGAGGCAGAGAAGATAGTCCTTGGGTTTCGAGAGGAGATCGAGAGACAGACGATGGGGCGTGGTCTTCTGGAGGTGCATCTCGTCGACGCCAAGGGCCTCGCCGGCACCGATTTTCTAGGTGAGTCCGTCAAATTACCACCACCAATGCTCTTGGTCTGGCCTAGAATTTGTGCCCGTTCGGGGACGGAGATTCATCAATCTTCTTTTACTTCTACTTGCAGGGAAGATCGACCCATATGTGATCGTGCAATACCGGAGCCAGGAGCGCAAGAGCAGCACCGCCCGAGGTTCGAAGTCCTTCCGCAACTCTCTGATTCTGAATCCTCAGTCGATGAGGAACACTAATTGTCATCTTCCCTAAACGAAACCAACCGTGATGGATGTAATGCAGACGCGGGCAGGAACCCGAGCTGGAACGAGGTGCTCAAGTTCCAGATCAGCTCCACCGCGGCCAACGTGCAGCACAAGCTCATCCTCCGGATCATGGACCACGACAACTTCTCCAGGGACGACTTCCTCGGCCAAGCAACGTGAGAACGCTACTCCCATATATAGCTGTCGATCCAGCCAGAAAAGCAAAAGAATCTGAATCAAATATCTGTACTGTCCATTGCAGGATCAACGTAACTGATGTGATCAGCATTGGCATGGAGAAAGGCAAGTCGGAGATGAGCCCGGCCAAGTACAGCGTGGTCACGGCGGACAACTCGTACCACGGCGCGATCAAAGTTGGCATCACCTTCACCGCCGCCACAAAGGTAAAG
This sequence comes from Lolium multiflorum, assembly GCA_030979885.1. NCBI lineage: Eukaryota > Viridiplantae > Streptophyta > Magnoliopsida > Poales > Poaceae > Lolium > Lolium multiflorum. Next base: position 282,136,680 of record CM061749.1, read on the forward strand.
AAATTGACGCATGGTTTTATTCAATTCGTTTGAGATCACTCGTGGGACTGTGAGTTCTGATTCCATGTTGATTCCCCATTTCAGGTTGAAGATGATGGAGTACAAGTTGGAGGCTGGATGCACAGCTATAACAATTAGAAGATGTGATTCCCGTTCGGTCGTACATAGCATTTTTTAGTGTCGAATGTTGCAAGGACGTAAGGTTGCAAGCTATATATACCAATGTCGTCTTCTGTGTGTGATCGATATATGTGATTCCAGCTGTATGTACGCCGCCTTTGTAGCTGTTCATATGTATAGTCGGAGCTTAGAACAGGTTAGGGTCCTCAAGTCCGTTAAATTGTAACTCTGATTCTTTTGAAACTAGAACACTTTTTCCATTGCTGAAATGCTTGTTTTGTTTTTTGTTTTTTGAATGGAAACTGCTGGGCGTCCCCCAGGGGATCTGATTCCCCAGCCCCCGGGTCCCCAGCCGTCGGATCAACCATTTTGACGGTTAGATTTGCATGTAGCAAAAAAACATCTCTCGGCAGCAAAAAATCACCCCCAGCAGCAAATAACTGAAGCAAAAAACGGTTCATCCACAAAAGAAAAGAAAAAGACTAAGCTCGCCGGAGCTCTCACCGGAGACCTCGCCGGAGACCTCGTAGCAATAAAATTATGCCAATGTAGCAAAAAATGACATCTTCAAATACATCGATAGCGAACTCGCCGGAGACCTCACCTGAGTACCTCGCTAGAGACCTCGTAGCAAAACAATTATCTTATGTAGCAAAACCACAGAAAAGTTTGTAGCAAAAACAATATTTCTATGTTGCAAAATCCTCAAAACATATGGCGGCAAAATCCCCAAAACACAATTCAGCCTGTAGCAAAACATAACACCATTAGAAGCAACTCTGACCACCGTTGGTTGCATCTCTGTCCATCGTCTGTAGCACCTCCGCTCCGCCCCGCCATCGACCAAATCTAGCATAGACTAGTTGGCATCCCGCACGCCGGTAGCCACGGCCGCCGCGCTTTTCCTGGCGGCGATTTGGTTGGAGTCCCCGACCACGTGCAGGGGAGGCCGAGCTCGGCGTGAGCGCCAATCAAGACGCAGCACAGCGGCTGCGAGAGGAGAAGGTCGGGGTCGCGGCGGCCGGGCGCAGGGGAGACGGCCGGCGACGAAGGCGAGGCGGCTGTAGGAGGAGGAGGTCGGGCGAGGAGGCGACCAACGACGAGGGCGGGGCGGCTGCAGAAGGAGGAGGTCAGGGGACGCCGCGGGCGCGCATATGGAAGGCGGAGCTCGGTGTAGGGTCGACGGCAACGCGGAAGCTGCGGGAAGCCAGCTGGTGATGACGGCCCGGTGGTAGGCGACGGCTCTCGTGAAGGAGATAAGCACAGGATTGTAGATGAAGAAATAAAAAAAGGAAGGGAAAAGGGCGTGGGGCCCACCCACCTGGAGTTGACGCTAGTGGTTCTCTGACCGCGATGGCTCACATCGGACGGCCACCAACCCGGAGGTTGCGCAGCGCGTAATCCTCCGAGTGAACATAATCATTTTCCTTTTTGAATTGCTTGTTGATACGGAGAGGCCGGGGTGCGTTCATGTACCCTCTATGGTTTTCTTTACTCTGTGTGTGTCAGTGTGTGAAGCAGCATCCTTTGGTTGGCTCCATCAACCGTATTTCACGAGAGGAGGTCAGAGAAAGAAGTGTCTACGGTTTGTACTGCTTTCTAAAAAAGAAGAAGAAACGATAGCCTAATCTCTGCTTGACCAAGAAAAGGAAGAAAATGAGTCAACGGGCTGCGCATTGGGCGCCATGCTGACAGGGAGAGCATGAATAACAAAACGGATGCCGCGTTATCTGACTTGGCCCGAGGGGGTTCCATGCCGGCGCTGGAACAAATAGACCCACCTGCCCTCCTAGCGAGGCTGTAGCAAGAAAAAACATGACAAAATTCCTTATTTGACAATTGGATAAAATGTGATTTCCTATTTAGGAAAAAACCCATTTTACACTTGCTCTAATTCATTTTTTCTAAAATGGCACCATGATACAGTTTGAGCACTAAGGGTGTTAATCGGAACATGAAAAGACTATTTCCCCCGGTGGCAAGAAAAGGAGAGGACAAAATCAACATTAGTGTGACATACGCGGTAATGGTTAAATGGTCAAGGAACCGAATTTAATTCAAAAACTTGGTCAAGGGAAAATTGGAAGACCCACCCCAATCATTTGATGTCAGACCCTGGACAATGTACATGTATACATATAAAATGAATCATACAACACCTACTGGTTTGTTTTCAAAGTTTTGTATTTCCTAATTGGCATACCTAGAGCTTAGAAGTTACGGGATTCTTTAGGGGCTTCTCCTAGTGACATTTTATCCTCTGTTAATTCTATCAAAGAAGTGGATCATCAGACAATGCTAGTAATGTTACAAAGAAACAAAGAGAAAGTTACAAAAATGTGAGTCTACTATTAGCAATTTGGTTCCTAATAAAGCTATAGAGGTTAGTGCGGACTTAGAGGAAGAGGACCAACAAGCCTCGGAAGGTTACAAGGACCCCACTCTTCCCGCTAGTTCTCATCTTAATTAAAAGGTTTACAATGAAGGGTAGTTTTTGGAATAGCATGGTTTTAGAGATCCGGCGAAACATTCATTAGTACATGAAACTATAAGAGATCTCATAACTTGGACTTCTTCGCTATTATAGAAACAGGGAGAGACAACTTTTCAACATTGTTTCTAATGAATTTCATGTGGCCTGCAATATATGTGGTATTGCCTACCCCCTCTCAGTAGATTCGGGGGCATTTTGGTGAGATTTAATTCCCAAAATATACTGGTTAAAAGTTTTGTTACTGGAGATCAGTGTGTTAGGTTTCATCTTTCTTCTAAAATTAATAGGTTTGAATGGTATTTAGTAGTGATTTATGGCATTTCTCAAAACACTCAAAAGGGTGACTTTTTTTGGCTAAGATGGTTCTATTTGCGATGATGATTCTTTCCCTATGTTAGTTGGGGATTTTAATATTATAAAACACCATGATGAGAAAAATAGTGATAATTGTGTCATTGAGGTGGCACATATAGTGATTATACCAACTAATATTGCGTTCATGTAGGGGAGGCATATCCTGGAAAGGGTGTTAATTCTTCATGAGACTACCCATGAACTTCATTGGAAGAAAATGGATGTTGTATTACTAAAGATAGATTTTGGAAAGCTATACAATAGGTGATGCGCATGAAAGGTTTTGATACTGAATGTTGCCAATGGATGGATCATTTTATTGTATTAAGGTCAATGATGATATAAGTCATTATTTCCAGACAAAAAAAAGGGTTGAGACAAGGTGACCAGTTGTCACATATGTTGTTTAATACAGTTGCAGATATGTTTGCAATTTTAATTGCACGTGCCAAGGAGGATAGTCAACTAGATGGTTTAATATCATATTTAGTCCATGGTGGCATTCATGTACTAGAGTATGCAGATGATACAATAATTTTTATGGAACACGATCCAGAAAAGTATTCAATATGAAATTGATTCTATGTATCCTCCAGGAACTATTATGACTAAAAACTAACTTTCATAAAAGCCAAGTTTTCTCTTTTGGTAAAGCGAAAGAAGTCGAGAAAGTGTACATTAACCTCTTCGTATGTGAGGCTGGATCTTTCCCTTTCAAATATCCGGGAATCTCTATTCATCATCATATTTTAAAAAGTAGTGAACGAAGACTATCAAAGATCAATTTGAGAAAAACTCGCTAGATGGATGGGGAAATTACCCTATTAACGGGATCGGTTAGTGCTAATTAATTCAAATTTAACTAGCTTAGAAATTTTATGTTATCTTTCTTTGAAATACCTAAAGGTATTCGGAAAAGATTGGATTTCTTTAGATCAATATGTTTCTGACAAAGCGATGGACATAAGAGGAAGTATATACTTACTCCATGGAACACCATTTGCAGACCCAAAGATCAGGGCGGACTTAGAGTTGAAGTGCTTGAGATCAAGAATAAGTGTTTATTGAGCAAATGGTTTTACAAACTCTTAACTAAACAAGTTGTATGGCAATAAATAATATAAAATAAATATCTTTAGTCCAAGTATTTGTCCCATGTAAATTCGAAACCTACAGACCCCCCCCCCCCACACACACACATTTTGGAAAGGCCTTTTAAAACAAAAGGAATAGTTTTTTGAACAAGGTTCCTTCAATGTAGGAAATGGGGAATAAACTCGATTTTGGGAAGACACATGGTTTGGGAACATGCCTATTTCTCAACAATATCCGTCTCTTTAAAACATACTATAAATGAAACAAGTTATTGCTAATATTATGTCTCAAAGCCTATAAACGTAGGTGGCTCTTACGGGTAAGAGGGGGGAAGGATGGACCAATTATGTACTCGATTAATGAATATCCAGTTGATCACACAACCGTATATTCAACATTAATTCAGCAAGTTCATTGTCAAATCATTGTATCTATATTACATGAATGATCATACAAAATTCCTTCACAAATACATTTGAAAAATGAAAGTTTCACTTAAGATTATGATCTTTAGGTGGTTGTTGGACCGTAAAGTTGTACTCACAAAAGATAATTTTGCGAAAATAAATTGGCAAGTTACAACCAACAGAGAAGCACGAGGATATGGCTACTGGGTGCAACTACATAGAGAAGGTTGCACGGGATTTATAAAGCTAGTCTAGCTGGCATTTCATCTTAGGTTGACATGTTAGTGCAGAGTCACTTCATGTCCTCTCTTCTCTTTATATGGTTGATTCATGTATCGCCCTGTGTGACTCATGATGTAATTTTTTGTAAGACCTAAACTTCAGTAAGGTAATAAAAAGATGCATGCATCAGTTGATGGAGGGTCTGGGGCATTTTCTCCATTTCAAATAAAAAATACAACACTTACAAGTGTCATAAATATCCAAGTTCACACATACATGGCATCTAGGTTCACATTCACCACATACATCACTACGAGTACACATACATCACATATGTGAGGGAAAGTCCACACATACATCACATGAACAACATAAATGTAACTCCAAATGTAACCATGGCATGAAGAGAAACCATGAAAACCACAAGTCGAGCCTTCTTTTGCTTAAGGACTAGCAAGGTTAATTTGTTTTGCTTCCTTTACCCCAGGAGGGGTGCTTTGGTTCATGAGAAAAGAAAACAAATGTATTACCTCTTGGGCATCATTTTTGGAGCAGCGGCTGGATGGAGGTGGATCTTTGATGGAGTGGTGTTCATCTACCACGTTGATGTTGATGATTCTCGGTGGCGTGGAGCTGTAGGGTATCGAAGATAGGCGCGGCCTACAGGACATGTGCAGGATGGTGGAGCTATCTGGCGTCATGGTGACATCGACAACAGATCTGGCAAGGTCAATGCGGTGATCCCTCTTGAAGATGGGTGCGAGGAAGATGGCGGTAGCGATTTCTGTGGCGTGTGCGTTGGCGTGCGCTAAGAGTCTGCTTGACTGGATGTGCTTCTCACCTGCTATTGGGCGGCTTGGAAAGGCATTTGGTTCTTTCGATGATGTGAGTTGGTGTATTGTCACCCCCTTCATCCCTCTGTAGGTTTAGCGAGGTGGCTTCGAGTTTTGATCTTTTGTATTGCTCTTGTAAGATGTTGTGAATAATCTAATAAAAAGCCATGTGCACCCCTTGGATGCAGAAGCCGGGGCGAGTTTTCCCCCATTTCGAAAAAAGCTGAAGGAATGGACGGTGATGGTATATCGGGAAAGAAATTAAGAGCTAATGTTAAATAGAAAACAAATAAATTTCCAGGCCAAATTGGAAGCATTTTTCATGTAGTGTCCAATAAGGAATCTCTCAAAAACCAAACCCAATGGTGTGATTTTGTTGCAGTAACCTAATGGATTTTGTCATCTTCTCTGGAGTTTTGTCGCATACACTGAAGAAACAAGAACGATAGATGTAGCCATATTTGATCATGGGTTGATGTCCTACACTATTAATTCAGCCAAACAAATGCATAATTATGTATAGCTAGATCAAGCGTAGTGTTTTCTATATGATTTTGCTAAATCTAAGTTCCGCTAGAATTTTATATGTCTACTTCAACACAATGAGTCGTTTGATGTCTCTCTGTTGAGGTTTACAAAAAAGTTGAGAGAAGCAAGATTAGATTAAATAACTAGTATCATTGATGGAGCGGATGCCAGCATCCGACAGGCCTCACGCACTTCACTTCCAGCGGGGACAACATGAGCAGAGGGGAGAGCTTCCATGAGGGATGTTAGGAGAGTGGTGAGGCTGTTGCGACAACGAAGGACATGGGGCTGATGAGGGTATATATGGAGGTGCACATCGGTGAGAGTGCAGACAGTCGATAGGATGGCGGCAGTGTCCGGACGAGAACTGGAGTGACCAAATTGAAAATTGTTCCAATGCAAAATCAGGTTGGAACATTGTACTCCGGAGTTCACTATTATTCCAAGGAGTTTCTGATAATCGGGTTGGAACATCAATATTACTATTCAAATTTATTGCAAATTAGTATTTTGCTTTAATTAGTTTACTTTTTTCCGATAATTGACACTTTATTACTTAAATAATATTACACCGGGCCTCTGCATAACTAGGATACACACAACTGTAAAGATCCATTTATTATAGTTATTACACACAGAACGAAATTAAAAGTCTAGGCAGCACCGAAGCAAATGACTAAAAGCACAATTAGTGACATATATGTGTAGCTTAGTTTAATTGGTTAAGAGTAACTCTTTTTTCTAGAATAGACTAATTATTTTATAGAAAGGTGTTAAGAGTATTGTTGTGGTATATATGTGTACCTTAGGCCAATATCACATCAAGGCGTATAAGTCCCATACCCGTTTGTATGTTATTGTCGGCATTGAATATAGAATATGATTTGGACGTTCTTCCTAATTTTCAGATAGTTGGATGATTGAACTATTCCAGCTAATGACATATACACTTCGTGGTGCGATTCCTGTTCATTATTTTATCATCTTAAGACAAAAAAAAAGCCAACACTGTGTTATTCTTGTGAGTTGTGACCTCTCCTCTTTAAGATAAGCATATCATACCAGGGAACTGAAAACCCAGATATAAGTTTGAGAATTCATTTGCAGTTTGTGTGCTGTATAAAATAGTAATGGATTTATTACTTGAACCATGAGCTAGGTCATACAAGAAAACAAATAAGAAACGACTACTACTTCTAAGCTTGTTGGTTTACCATCCCCAACCTTACTGGACGTGACATGTTCAAAAAATTATGACAGATTGCAAACCGAGTTTGGCTCTGATTCCTTGTGGTGAAACCAGCCCACCCAATTTTAAGTGCAAGACTTGACATGTGTTTGCATTTACCTGAATTTATTTCAGGATTTAACCGGCGCTATTCTTTCAGTGGTAGGTGCCGTGCCCGTCAATAGGGAGGCGTCTGTGGTGACTCGTCAACCTCAAGATCTGCCGACCAAGTTCCTCAGAGGTGCTCATAGGGGTGAGGTGAATGTATATGCATGTTTGTGAGCGGTGTTCTCAAAAAAAATTATGACAGATTATCTCACACTCAATTGGCTAAGCTTTTTCCTCAAAAAAAAAAAAGGCTAAGCTTTAGAAAACGAAGTCATCATGTACCTAGTGTTTTGAGATGCAGACACTTGCAGGAGTGAATTCTGAATATATTTTAAAGAGTGATTGACCAGCTTATTTTAATTATAGTTCATTTTGTTGTATCACAGAGCATTCTGCATGGTTATGTTTTCCTGTTTTCGTCTCAAACCAAAATTGGCTATTATATAAGTTCTACATGTGCACAAAGTCAATAAATTACAAAAGTCAAAACCCATCACCTTATTTCTTGATGCAGTGAAGTAGATTTGATTATTCTGTAGTATGTTTGGTGGTCTGATTCCATGGTCTGAAGTTCCTTCTTGCCTGGTGAAGAAACTGAAGTTCTTCCTTCATGATGATTGTATAGCTAAGAAAATTTAAAACGTCTGCTAAAAACATCTGAATCCACAACGTGTAATGAAAAAATTGAGAAGTACAAGGTATCATTTGCTGGTCATTGTCATCAGAATCACCACTGATTTGTATATGCTGCAAAATCGTCCATGTTTCAGCGTTTACCTCTTGGAAGTCAACAAGTGTTTGCCGGTGAATCTATCCTACTGAATACAATAATTAACAGCCAACTCACAGACAAAGTAACAGCGCCTGGACCTTGAAGCACATGCGGGCTTCCTAGCCTCCAAATTGTTTGATATATACGATGATGCTTGCTTCAGACATCACTCACTGTCAATGATGTCGTATTTCTAGTTATCACTAGTTGAATACCTGTGCGTTGCCACGGCTCTTTATTACATGTTTCTATGAAAAATAATAATAAAATACCTAATATCTTACGCTCTCCGCAACTGGTTTTGAACAACAATCGCATACTATCTCGCCTGCAGGGAGTATTGAACTATCAATCTCTCAAACTCTAAAAACTATTCTCATGCGAGGTTGCTATCACCTAACAACAATGCTACGTAGTTGGCACTGAGTTACAACAAAGGGATTTTTGTTGCAATAACTTTTTTCTACTAAAACACATTGGAGCATCTATATGAATTGCTAGGTGTCATTCACTTCTCCTTCTTGTTCCTGTGATATGCGCAAATTTACGATGAACTCTTCCACTACGAAAATAAGCTTATATGTGAAAGAGAAACGGCTGTCTAGGTTTTGCAGCATACAAGATGTGTAATGAAAGGGGTTAATTTTTCAGCGCCTATGACTCAAAAGTCCTAAGTTAAAAGCAATGAAAAGAGAGAAATGATGAACCAACAAGCTTTAGATACCAAAGTGACAGTGCTTGATACATTAACAATAAAAAAAACATTAGAATTACTCTCCCGATATACTTATCATAAGTTTCAAACTGATTGAAGTATTCACATGCTAACCTTTCTCTAAATAATCAACTCAAAATTTAAAAAGTGAAGACGACATCACAATAGGAAACTTCGATGAAGAGATTGGAACCAGCTTGGTCAACTCTATTTTGGAACACAATTGAAGGCTACACTCATACCGTTGACTGACTAAAAACTCGAATGTCAGTGAGAAAATTTAGCACTTACATCACCACAGTGGTTACATGTTAACCATTATTATTCATGCCAAAGTAGTAGTAGGAGATTCATTATGTATCATGCACTGTAGACTCTACACATATTGCGTGTCCACATATTTGTTCGCTCTTGCCAACATTATTTTATAGGTGTGACACGACGACAAAACCAACCTGAGAGTTGCCGTTGTAGCAACGAAGAGTTCCATAAGCTACAGGTTTACCATAATTACCATCCAACAAAACATATATACAATGGAATACTATCGAGGGCTTTGATGTCTACGGGAGCTTCTATTCTTGTAGACAGTGTTGGGCCTCCAAGAGCAGAGGTTTGTAGAACAGCAGCAAGTTTCCCTTAAGTGGATTACCCAAGGTTTATCGATCTCAGGGAGGAAGAGGTCAAAGATATCCCTCTCATGCAACCCCGCAACCACAAAGCAAGAAGTCTCTTGTGTCCCCAACACACCTAATAGGTGCACTAGTTCGGCGAAGAGATAGTGAAATACAGGTGGTATGAATAGTAGCAACGGCACCAAAAAGTGCCCAAAAACAAGCAGTAGTAATGCAGCAGTAGTAACGCAGTAAAATAGTAAACAAGCAGCGATAGCAGATTTAGGAACAAGGCCTAGGGATTACACTTTCACTAGTGGACACTCTCAACATTGATCACATAAGAATAGATAAATGCATACTCTACACTTTTGTTGGATGATGAACACATTGCGTAGGATTACACGAACCCTCAATGCCGGAGTTAACAAACTCCACAATAATGCTCATATTTTAGTAACCTTTAGTGTAAGATAGATCAAAAGACTAAACCAAGGGCTTTGATGTCTACGGGAGCTTCTATTCTTGTAGACAGTGTTGGGCCTCCAAGAGCAGAGGTTAGTAGAACAGCAGCAAGTTTCCCTTAAGTGGATTACCCAAGGTTTATCGATCTCAGGGAGGAAGAGGTCAAAGATATCCCTCTCATGCAACCCTGCAACCACAAAGCAAGAAGTCTCTTGTGTCCCCAACACACCTAATAGGTGCACTAGTTCGCGAAGAGATAGTGAAATACAGGTGGTATGAATAAGCGTACGGAAAAGTGCTTTGCCCAGACAGTAAACAAGCAGTAGTAATGCAGAGTAAAAAAAACAAGCAGCGATAGCGATTTAGGAACAAGGCCTAGGGATTACACTTTCACTAGTGGACACTCTCAACATTGATCACATAACGAATAGATAAATGCATACTCTACACTTTTGTTGGATGATGAACACATTGCGTAGGATTACACGAACCCTCAATGCCGGAGTTAACAAGCTCCACAATAATGCTCATATTTTAGTAACCTTTAGTGTAAGATAGATCAAAAGACTAAACCAAGTACTAACATAGCATGCACACTGTCACCTTCATGCATATGTAGGAGGAATAGATCACATCAATATTATCATAGCAATAGTTAACTTCGCAATCTACAAGAGATCATGATCATAGCATAAACCAAGTACTAACACGGTGCACACACTGTTACCTTTGCACATGTGCAGGAGGAATAGAACTACTTTAATAACTTTGCTAGAGTAGCACATAGAATAGTGGTGATACAAAACTCATATGAATCTCAATCATGTAAAGCAGCTCATGAGATTATTGTATTGAGGTACATGGGAGAGAGATGAACCACATAGCTACCGGTACAACCCCGAGCCTCGATGGAGAACTACTCCCTCCTCATGGGAGCAGCAGTGATGAAGATGGCGGTGGAGATGGCAGCGGTGTCGATGGAGAAGCCTTCCGGGCACTTCCCCGCTCCCAGGTGCCGGAACAGACTCTGTCCCCGATCTTGGCTTCGCGATGGCGGCGGCTCTGGAAGGTTTTCCGTATCGTGGTTCTTCGCATCAGGGTTTTCGCGACGGAGGCTTTATATAGGCGAAGAGGCGGCGCAGGAGGGTCGAAGGAGAGGCCACACCATAGGCTGGCGCTGGCCGCGCCACCCTATCATCTGGGGCCCACAGGCCCCCCTCTGGCGGCTCTCGGGTGTTCTGGATGCTTCCGGTGAAAATAGGAACCTGGGTCTTGATTTCGAGAATATTTCGTTACTAGGATTTGAAACCAAAAACAGCAGAAAAGCAACTAGCACTTCGGCATCTTGTTAATAGGTTAGTTCCAGAAAATGCACGAATATGACATAAAGTGTGCATAAAACATGTAGGTATCATCAATAATATGGCATAGAACATAAGAAATTATCGATACGTCGGAGACGTATCAAGCATCCCCAAAGTCTTCGTCCGAGGTAAAACGATAACAAAGATAATTTCTGAAGTGATATGCCATCATAACCTTGATCATACTATTTGTAAACATATGTAGTGGATGCAGCGATCAAAACAATGGTAATGACATGAGTAAACAAGTGAATCATAAAGCAAAGACTTTTCATGAATAGTACTTCAAGACAAGTATTAATAAGTCTTGCATAAGAGTTAACTCATAAAGCAATAAATCAAAGTAAAGGTATTGAAGCAACACAAAGGAAGATTAAGTTTCAGCGGTTGCTTTCAACTTGTAACATGTATATCTCATGGATAATTTTCAACATAGAGTAATATAACAAGTACAATATGCAAGTATGTAGGAATCAATGCAGTTCACACAAGTGTTTGCTTCTTGAGGTGGAGAGAGATAGGTGAACTGACTCAACATAAAAGTAAAGAGAATGGTCCTTCAAAGAGGAAAGCATCGATTGCTTTATTTGTGCTAGAGCTTTTATTTTGAAAACATGAAACAATTTTGTCAACGGTAGTAATAAAGCATATGAGTTATGTACATTATATCTTACAAGTTGCAAGCCTCATGCATAGTATACTAATAGTGCCCGCACCTTGTCCTAATTAACTTGGACTACCGATCTTTGCAATGCACATGTTTTGACCAAGTGTCACAATGGGGTACCTCCATGCCGCCTGTACAAAGGTCTAAGGAGAAAGCTCGCATTTTGGATTTCTCGCTTTTGATTATTCTCAACTTAGACATCCATACCGGGACAACATGGACAACAGATAATGGACTCCTCTTTAATGCATAAGCATGTGGCAACAATTATTATTCTCATATGAGATTGAGGATATATGTCCAAACTGAAACTTCCACCATGAATCATGGCTTTAGTTAGCGGCCCAAAGTTCTTCTCTAACAATATGCATGCTCCAACCATGAAGGTGGTAGATCTCTCTTGCTTCAGACAAGACGGACATGCATAGCAACTCACATGATATCCAACAAAGAATAGTTGATGGCGTCCCCAGAAACATGGTTATCGCACAACAAGCAACTTAATAAGAGATAAAGTGCATAAGTACATATTCAATACCACAATAGTTTTTAAGCTATTTGTCCCATGAGCTATATATTGCAAAGGTGAATGATGGAATTTTAAAGGTAGCACTCAAGCAATTTACTTTGGAATGGCGGATAAATACCATGTAGTAGGTAGGTATGGTGGACACAAATGGCATAGTGGTTGGCTCAAGTATTTTGGATGCATGAGAAGTATTCCCTCTCGATACAAGGTTTAGGCTAGCAAGGTTATTTGAAACAAACACAAGGATGAATGGTACAGCAAAACTCACATAAAAGACACATTGTAAACATTATAAGACTCCATACCGTCTTCCTTGTTGTTCAAAACTCAATACTAGATGTTATCTAGACTCTAGAGAAACCAAATATGCAAACCAAATTAGCAAGCTCCAAGTATTTCTTCATTAATGGGTGCAAAGTATATGATGCAAGAGCTTAAACATGAGCACAACAATTGCCAAGTATCACATTATCCAAGACATTATAGCAATTTACTACATGTATCATTTTCCGTTTCCAACCATATAAAAATGAACGAAGCAGTTTTAACCTTCGCCATGAACACTAAAAGATAAAGCGAAGAACACATGTGTTCATATGAACCAGCGGAGCGTGTCTCTCTCCACACAAGCATTTATTCAAACAAAAACAAAAACAAAAGCACACAGACGCTCCAAGTAAAGTACATAAGATGTGGCGAATAAAAATATAGTTTCAAGAGAAGGAACCTGATAATTTGTCGATGAAGAAGGGGATGCCTTGGGCATCCCCAAGCTTAGACGCTTGATTCTTCTTAGAATATGCAGGGGTGAACCACCGGGGCATCCCCAAGCTTAGAGCTTTCACTCTCCTTGATCATAGTATATCATCCTCCTCTCTTGACCCTTGAAAACTTCCTCCACACCAAACTCGAAACAAACTCATTAGAGGGTTAGTGCATAATCAAAAACTCACATGTTCAGAGGTGACACAATCATTCTTAACACTTCTGGACATTGCTCAAAGCTACTGGAAGGTAATGGAACAAAGAAATCCACCCAACACAGCGAAAGAAGCAATGCGAAATAAAAGGCAGAATCTGTCAAAACAGAACAGTCCGTAAAGACGAATTTTAAAAGGGCACCAGACTTGCTCAAATGAAAATTCCCAAATTGAATGAAAGTTGCGTACATATCTGAGGATCACTCACGTAAATTGGCATAATTTTTGAGTTACCTACAGAGAATTAGACCCAGATTCGTGACAGCAAAGAAATCTGGAACTGCGTAATCCAAATCTAGTATTTACTTTACTATCAAAGACTTTACTTGGCACAACAAAACATAAAACTAAGATAAGGAGAGGTTGCTACAGTAGTAAACAACTTCCAAGACACAAATATAAAACAAAGTACTGTAGCAAAATAACACATGGGTTATCTCCCAAGAAGTTCTTTCTTTTTAGCCATTAAGATGGGCTCAGTTTTAATGATGCACTCGTAAATAGTATTTGAAGCAAAAGAGAGCATCAAGAGGCAAATTCAAAACACATTTAAATCTAACATGCTTCCTATGCATAGGAATCTTGTAAATAAACAAGTTCATGAAGAGCAAAGTAACAAGCATAGGAAGATAAAACAAGTGTAGCTTCAAAAATTTCAGCACATAGAGAGGTGTTTTAGTAACATGAAAATTTCTACAACCATATTTTCCTCTCTCATAATAACTTTCAGTAGCATCATGAGCAAACTCAACAATATAACTATCACATAAAGCATTCTTATCATGAGTCTCATGCATAAAATTATTACTCTCCACATAGGCATAGTCAATTTTATTAGTAATAGTGGGAGCAAATTCAACGAAGTAGCTATCATTATTATTCTCATCAAGTGTAGGAGGCATAGTATAATCACAACAAAATTTGCTCTCCGCAGTAAGTGGCACCAAAAGACCACTATCATTATAATCATCAGAAATAGGAGGCAAAGTATCATCAAAGAAAATTTTCTCCTCAATGCTTGGGGGACTAAAAAGATCATGAAAACCAGCTTCCCCAAGCTTAGAACTTTCTATATTATTATCAACAATGGTGTTCAAAGCGTTCATACTAATATTACTACCAGCATGCAAATAAGATTTCATAGGTTTTTTAATTTTCGCATCAAACAATCCATGTTTTAAATCAGGAAATAGAATAAGAAGCTCATTGTTGTCCATTATGCCAAACTAGTGTAAACAAGAAACAAAAAGATGCAATTACAGGATCTAAAGGAAATAGCTTCGAGCACACACACAACGGCGCAAAAGTACTGTTACTGGGACCGGAGTATGAGTGCCTTTTACCTTTCCTCCCGCAACGGCGCCAAAAGTGGCTAGTTGCCGGGTTGCCGGTGTGTGTGCCGTTTACCTTTCCTCCCGGCAACGGCGCCAAAAAGTGCTTGATGTCTACGGGAGCTTCTATTCTTGTAGACAGTGTTGGGCCTCCAAGAGCAGGTTTGTAGAACAGCAAGTTTCCCTTAAGTGGATTACCCAAGGTTTATCGATCTCGGGGAGGAAGAGGTCAAAGATATCCCTCTCATGCAACCCTGCAACCACAAAGCAAGAAGTCTCTTGTGTCCCCAACACACCTAATAGGTGCACTAGTTCGCGAAGAGATAGTGAAATACAGGTGGTATGAATAAGCAGTAGCAACGGCACCAGAAAAGTGCTTTGCCCAGACAGTAAACAAGCAGTAGTAATGCAGCAGTAGTAACGCAGTAAAACAGTAAACAAGCAGCGATAGCGATATTTAGGAACAAGGCCTAGGGATTACACTTTCACTAGTGGACACTCTCAACATTGATCACATAACAGAATAGATAAATGCATACTCTACACTTTTGTTGGATGATGAACACATTGCGTAGGATTACACGAACCCTCAATGCCGGAGTTAACAAGCTCCACAATAATGCTCATATTTTAGTAACCTTTAGTGTAAGATAGATCAAAAGACTAAACCAAGTACTAACATAGCATGCACACTGTCACCTTCATGCATATGTAGGAGGAATAGATCACATCAATATTATCATAGCAATAGTTAACTTCGCAATCTACAAGAGATCATGATCATAGCATAAACCAAGTACTAACACGGTGCACACACTCCCTTGCACACGTGCAGGAGGAATAGAACTACTTTAATAACTTTGCTAGAGTAGCACATAGAATAGTGGTGATACAAAACTCATATGAATCTCAATCATGTAAAGCAGCTCATGAGATTATTGTATTGAGGTACATGGGAGAGAGATGAACCACATAGCTACCGTACAGCCCGAGCCTCGATGGAGAACTACTCCCTCCTCATGGGAGCAGTGATGAAGATGGGGAGAGATCGGTGTCGATGGAGAAGCCTTCCGGGGCACTTCCCCGCCGGCAGCCGAACAGACTCCTGTCCCCCGATCTTGGCTGCGATGGCGGCGGCTCGGAAGGTTTCCGTATCGTGGTTCTTCGCATCAGGGTTTTCGACGGAGGCTTTATATAGGCGAAGAGGCGGCGCAGGAGGGTCGAAGGAGGCCACACCATAGGCTGGCGCGGCCAGGGCCCAGGCCGCGCCACCCTATCATCTGGGGCCCACAGGCCCCCCTCTGGCGGCTCTCGGGTGTTCTGGATGCTTCCGGTGAAAATAGGAACCTGGGTCTTGATTTCGTCCGATTCCGAGAATATTTCGTTACTAGGATTTCTGAAACCAAAAACAGCAAAACAAAGAACGGCACTTCATCTTGTTAATAGGTTAGTTCCAGAAAATGCACGAATATGACATAAAGTGTGCATAAAACATGTAGGTATCATCAATAATATGGCATAGAACATAAGAAATTATCGATACGTCGGAGACGTATCAGGCTTCAAAATTACGATTATAACTATGGTGTATGATTTGCTTCCTATGTTCATGATTTCAAATATACAACTAAAAAAGAACAGGAATCTGAAAATAGACCAAAGAACCAAAATAAGGTGATCCTTGTAGCATGATTACCAACATCCTCTAGCATGATGAGCTTGAACATTTTGTGCAGCCGCTGCTTGTTTCATGGCTTTTCAAAACCTGGGAAAATGACACATTACCCGAAAAGTGCACAAAAGAGGTAATAACAACATATACAAACATAGCAAGGCACGTGCGAGAAGAACAAAATTGCCTAATCCAATACAGGGTTAATATCTACATGTTTATTCCTCACAATTTACCACCTTCATTTTCATTTCAACCTCACTGTGCATCAACAACTTGAAATAATCCATCCGAAGGAACAAAGAAAATGTAATTTGTGTAAAGGAGTTCAGAAATTATCAATGAAAGGAAAAGATGGTATGCACACGATAACCATGTAGGTGTCTCAAGCCATCCATGGTCAAGCTCCTTAAGGGCTCAAGGCTGATCAACTCGTTGCCATTGCGATCGACCATGTCCTCCGCCTCAATGTCTGTTGTCATAGCCTCATCTCCAAATAATCTACAATGCAAGTCATTGGACATGTAATCACTGAAGGTATAATCAGAGGAATACCTGAAGAAATCTAAGGCTGAGATGAGGACCGTCAGTTTCTTGCATGGTACACATACAACCAGAACAGACACTTGAATTGTCAATATTAATTAACTCTTCGTACTTGAAATCCAAAGCAAATGAAACCTGAACCCAAAAAAGCAACATAATTAACAAAATAATAAGCCACTCCCACCCTCGTACATCTGAACTTGATGATGACAGTAAAAAGACCCAATAACTATACATAATAAGTATACAAGTTTTCATGCAGCAAAAGAAGTAAACTTTCATACTGTAACCTTCTATCTCTAGAGTAGCCGTCTATCCATGAACACATCTTATACTGTCACAGCCTACCTACATCTGCGTAGTACATTGATGTGTACGGGGGAGTGCACCTCAATATTGTTTCAAATGTACGTATATATTATAAAACAACAATTGCCTATTTAAATAACAATTTATTTACAGATGATAATTGAATCTGTTATGATTTTACAGTACCATTAAACGGCACAGTGCTATACTATCGCCAATGGCACCTACACGCTAGAGCCTCTAGACCCCTCCCTCTTGGTCTTGCCTCTCCTGTGGCCGGGCTTGAATGATGCCATTGTTTGCCATGTTAGTTCTTCAGGAGACCTGACAAAATATTTTATGCATTAATTAACAATCTTGAAAATAACATGCGGGTGTTTGGTGCATTAATCCACTTCATTGGAGGTAATAGGAGAACTCAGGGTGCATAGTCAGTAAAAAATGATATTTGTTGTAGCCTAAAGTTCAACACTTCTCCTATACATACATCAGAATATCATTCTTTCAGCCCTCTGTAAAATGGAATACACCAACTAATAATATCCAACAAAATTTTGCTGAGCTCATATGCTCAACCACCTGTAATATATCTGTCGTTATGTGTTCACCAAGTCAGCCTGGGTCTGTACTTTTTGCTTCTATGATCTGCTGAGTGTAATTGACCTAGAAGAATTTTTGCTGCTGGAGAACAAAAGCAACATGAGAAAGCAAGAGAGGTTCAACTTGGTCCTAAACATCAGTGTGATATCTACCATATTCATACAAAGCTCTCTATGCACCAACAAAGATGTCTGTTTCAGACTTAATTGATCCTTGAATGTCAAACTGGAGAGAATTCTACGTTTCAAACGTAAACAAGAAAGGGTTGAGCATATCAGTGTACCTTAAAAGCGACTCAGATATGATGGGAAAGAAAGTGTAGGTATGAGAAGTATGCTAGCGCTGAGGGTACTTGCGCTGTGCAGCATGGATTCCACAGAGTGGTCAGTCGACGATCCGTGAGTGTCCTGTGCAGAACATATGCACAAAAAGAAATTAGGTAGCCTGAATGACATAAGAAAAATAAGGACAAAGTCAAACTCTGAATTCTATTTCTTTGCTCAGAAAAAAGCACTGAATTTGGAGGCTATACATACAGTTGTTTGCGGTTGAGAGCCGGTGACATTGGCGTTGCTCAGCTTCACGAAAATTAAGTTCATCAGTACCTACCGACAATAGCTAAACCATAAAGCATGTACGCATCTCCCCTGCTTTTGTGCGTGCTCGAGTAAGCAGGATACCTGGCAACAATTTACCTGTTTGGAGTAACAAATTTACATTCAACCAAACGATCAGAAGCCACCTTTACACCACCAACTGCAGCCTGGCAAGATGCAAGCAGATAACAACAGTTCCTTGCCGCAGGTTCTCCCGGATGGTCTAACATTGCACGGACGAAAAAACATGCAGCGATGGCCGGGGTGGGACGGACGTACCAACCATCCTACCACCTCTAGCCATTTAATATAGTAGCGATGGCACACACAAAAAGCAGTCAAAACTTTTTCGAGAAAAAAATTTAGGGTGGAGTAAAGAGATATGGTTATGTAGACAAATGCAAAGACTGAATAAAAGGCAATGAAATTCCATACACAAGTGAGTTGTATGTCTCCTCCAAGTTTGACTGTGCTCGTGAGACATTCACAAACATTAAGGTTTGTGCATTACCTCCAAGCGAATCACTCGTAAGCATTGTAACTTATGATTGCGGTAAGGTAAATTCTGTGCATCAGAAGATAAATCACCAATAACGCCATGAAGTTCAGGAACAGAGTTATTGATGCTTTGTGCTTGTTTTAATTATTCTCCTGCTGAACCAGACTTTTTCACCCTCTCAGAACCAGCATGGTCAACGAAGCTTTGCTGTCAAACAGAAGAACACTGTCAATGTTACTAATTGATTAAGAAAATTAAATTACCATCTTATAACGTCCTTTCGCAGCGAGGAGAAATTCAATTTAGATGCACTGATTTGTGTATTCTGTATAAGAGATTGCATACAAAGATATATAAAAATGGACGCTGACACAATCATCAGACTGAATCGTAATGGCAACAGAATGCCGCAAGTAGTGGCTCATTTCATCGAACAATTTGAGAGCATAATACATGGACGATTTACTACCTGATTGTGGAGTTAATGTCAGCCATCTGAGTGAACAGAAAGTGGCCCGCTCTGACTGGTATTGCAAGGGCTGTCGGAGGCCGGGTTGGCAGGCCGAGATTGGCCTCAACGCAACACATCTTCTGGATGCGGATGTCCGGGTTTGGGTAGAGACCCTGCTTGGTCGTGTAACCGGTCCTCCACCGCCGGCCGCCGCCACGCTCCTCCTGGGCACCACGACACTGCTCGTGGCCGCCATCCTCGCCTCTCCCGGGACGAGAACGCCGCGCTCGCCGACGCCGTGGCCTTACACTTCCAGGTCGAGGCCGACCTGCTCTTCACCCAGAGGAGATGCCCTCATCCAACTCACCAACGTGGATGAGATCTTGTCAGGGTGGTGTTCCTCCATGCCCCTGGGGTAAGGCTGGACGTTCGGGCCGAGCTTTTGGCTCGGCCCGAGCTTTTCCTGGCTCGGCTCGTTTTGGGCTCGGCCCGTGTTAGATGCAGCCCGAGTCGAGCCTAATTTTCTGGCCCGTAGCGGGCTAAAAGCTCGCTCGGCTCGGCCCGAGCCAGCCCGTTAGCTCGTGATTTTTTTTTTCGAATTAACAGGGGACGTGATCTGGGCCTGGTTTGAGTAGTTTCTGGCCCAAAACGAAACGTGATGGTTGAGTGGATCGATCAGGTCATCTTCCTCCGCACAGGCACAGCACAGGCGCTGGTGCCGACGAGCTGGTCGTGGCCTCGCCGTCGGCTTGGCCCTGCACCACGCCGCCTGCGACGGAGCGTCCTCGACGCGCTTCCTCCATACCTGGGCTGCCGCGGCCGGCACTGGCACAGGCGCGCCGCCGCCCCTGTCATGGACAGGACTCTCGTCGACGACCCAAGCGGCGGCCGCCCCCTGTACAAGTTACCGAGTTCAACGACTACGATCTGGAAGACCATATTGCCCTGGAGCCGTTTAGAATCCTCAGATGCGTAGAGAAGAAGGCATCGGGGTTCACAGACCAGACCAACGCCGACGAGGCGGTTGAGAGCATGGAGATCGGGCCATCGGGGTGCACCTCGCCGATGCGCCGCCGGGACTCTGATGCGGGGGTCGAGGGAGAGTACGTTGATGCGTAGGGCCCACATGGCAGTGACTATAGACGTCCAGCTCGCGAGCCAGCCCGAGCCAGCCCGAGTTTCCGTCGAGCTCGAGCCGAGCCCATTTTCCGAGCTCGTGGAACAAACGAGCCAGCCCGAGCCGAGCCCATTTAGAGCGAGCTAAAAGCAGGCTCGGACCGAGCCCAGCCCGAGCTGGCTCGTGTCCACCCTTACCCTGGGGGTGGAGGCTTGTACAACATCCATGTTGGGGTGACTCCCTGTTGTGGATGCTGTGGAGAAGGCCAAATCCGGTCTCCCCATGGGATGCGCGACTCTGGGCCACCTCCGCCTTGGATGAGCTCCGACGGCCTTGCATGTGACCTCGCATGGCGAGGATTAGGGGAAATCAGTTGTTGGATGTGAGATGGCGGGGGTGGCGGGGTGACCAACCGTGCGCTAATCGTGGGTTGACCCTTAGTCGTGCGGCATGATCGGGGAAGTAGATGGGCGGGTTTTCTTTCCGCGCCCAGGGTTTTTTTTTAGATTGCGTTGAGATAAATCATCTTGGTAGGATAAAGACGTGGGGTATTATTGTCTCATCCTGAAAATGTGACACCAGGCATTCACCAGTTTGCTCTTAATAGTAGAGATTTTTTTTTGCGAATTATTTGTACTCATCTTAGTAGTACGTTTTTTTTCTACGCTGAATATTCGATTCTGGTTTTCTATTTGAGGAACAATCCCTTTCACCCTGTGTCTAGTTGCTTGTGTATCCACGAGCCTTGCATAAGACCAGCCAGGCTGAGGTCAGAGCCGAACTTGGAGAGTCTTGACCCGGCCAGTCCGAGGATTTTTCTTGTTCTTCTGTCTTGTCGCGTTGGGACGTCCGTTAGCCAAGAGATCGAATGCGCGCGCGTGGGAATACTCGGGTTCTCGCCACGCTCGTACGTATGTTGAAGCGATCAAAATTTGGAATAGACACACGCGCTAGAGTTTGGCAGGCGTCCAGATTCTTTACCAGACTCGCGTCTCTGTCAATTTTTTTTCTGACCTGACTAGGGCGGGCTTACGCTAACCTAAACAACTTTATAACCAAACAGGAGAACATACAAGGGTTCATTACAAGTGCTCTTTTAGAGTACAGAGGAAGCTAAAGTTGAGAAGGAGCTCAAGGCCATATCCATTACACCAAAAATTAAGAAAGGAGGTTGAGGAGGGGATGTTGCATCTAAAGGCCCAAAACCTGACATCCTCGATACACCTGCGAGAGACAAGGGAGAGACTCTCCACAATGCCGTTGAAAGTCGGGGCGTTCCTCCGCTTCCAGATGCTCCAAGCAATGGCAATGTTGATGGTGGACTCCTCGAAGCCGCAGCAGCGCTTGTGGCAGAAGTCAGCGAAGCTGATATATGCGCTTGGGTCGAAATCGCGCAGTGGAAAGAAGCCTAAATTTCCACCGCCTGGGGCAGAAGAGCAGCATGTGATCCGTGTCTTCATCAAGGTTGTAGGAGAGGCAGGCGGCGGAGGTAGAGAGGTGGTGCCAAAACCACCGTTCGTTGGTAGGGAGACATTTGTTCCGAGCAAGCCGGCAGAAAATCTTGCATTTTAAGGGGGCATCACTCCTCCAAACCTTGGTCGCCACGTCATTGATCTGCAAATGCCTGAAAGAGTTAACATAGAAACACTTGTTTGAGAATTTTTTGTTAGTGAGGCGGACGTCGCGAAAGTCCGGAACGTCATGGCGGATGTCCACGTGGCTCAACTCGGAGGACAAGGCTCGAAGGTCAGTCGCGGCGGCAACAGTGAGGTGCAGTCCAAGAGAACCGTGGAGGCCCAGAAAAATGGTAACTGCAACGATAATTCTGGGGCGGGTGGAGTGAGTGAAGAGGTGGGGAAACGCTCATGGAGGGGTTGGTCGCCAAGCCAGAGATCGAACCAGAAAGCTATGGAGTTCCCATTGCCCAGAGAAATCTTGGAGATGGAGTGGAAATGAGTAAACCATGCCACAATATCTTTCCAGATGAAACTGTTGAGGTAATGCCCCCCCCCGGATCGCGGGGCCGTGCCAGCGTACATGCACCGGAACAAGGAGGCCCAGGGGGCCGAGGTGTCAGAGTGAAGTTTTGTGTGGAATTTGCAAGGAGTGCCGAGTTTTGGGTAGGGAGGGAAATGACCCCAAGCCGCCCAAAAGTTTTTGGGACGCATACGTCATCCCATGCCACTTTACATTGGCCACTGTTGCAGGTTTCCTCACCCTTCTAAAAAAGGCGCATCGTCTTTTGTCAATAGCCTAAATAACACCTGCAGGAGGAGCCCCGCGCTCATGGCATGGGAGAGCATAGAAGTGAGGACAGAGTTAACTAGGATCAAGCGGCCGCCAATGAAAAGACATCGTCCTCGCCAATCGCAAATTCGCATGTTGCTCTTAGTCATGATGGGGGCGAAGTCCCCAAAGCGCAACTTGTAGGGAGAGAGCGGGAGGAGGCCTAGGTAAGTTTTGGGAAAGGTAGAAACCTCGCAGCCGAAGGTGGAGGCCATAGAGATGGCAGAGGTGGGGTCTATTTTGATGGGACAAAGGTACTCTTATGGAAGTTGATGGTGAACCCCGTTCCAGCCGACAAGTCATCAATCACCTTCTTCAGATTAGCAACATGCTCCGGAACTGCATGGATGGTGATGAGGGTGTCATCGGCATGAAGGACCGGGCATACCAGGTCGTCAATCAACGTCTCTATCAATCACCTTGGTTGTATAGGTAGCAGGGTATAGTTTACTAAATCTATATCTATATGGTCAGTCATTTAAATAGGTTTTAGCTTATACTCGCCACGTAGTGTTGCTAATATGTTTGGTAACTACGTAAATAAGATGGATCATATGTTTAATATACTTATTAGGATGGAAATGCTCACTATTATTTGATCGCTCTAACTATGTAGAATGAAAAGGTTTTTAATGATAAAAAATGTTCCCGCTTACAGATTTATCTACCTCCCGATGCGCTGCTTTGCTTCGCCAATTGTGGTCTTTTCATTGTATGGAGAATCGTGACCTATTTATGAGATTGTCTAAACGGTTGAAGGACAGGACGAGGGATGTTTTTTGCCAACATAGGTGGCAGCGTAATCTAATCTGTGGATTGGACATCCACCACTCTAGACGATCATACTGATTTTGAATTGATTAGGTGTATCGCGTATGTTATATTTTACCTTTTGTGTCGTTGAACATCGAGTGTTTGTATGGCTATGTGAATCTTAGTTATGCAAAAACAGATATAATGCTTAAACTCTATAAAAAGTAAAAATGCCTTTTATCGAAAATAAGGTAGCAGAGGCTAGAACGAAGATGCAGATAAGAAATGCACGATAGAAAAGACGATAATAAGTACGGATTAATTAATTGATAACCGATTCTAGTTGGAATCACTCCCATGTTCTTGCTAGCGGAGACTGGTTCAACTCTAACCGTCGAGCGGCCAAATGGTATTTGTAGGTAGAGCCGTTTCCAAGGTGAACGGCTAAAGCAGAAGCCCGTTTCCAGGAAGACGTTATAAACTGCAGGAGCACGGCAGTACAGAGAAGTGAGAGAGCTACTCATCCAGAACACAAACGGTGAAAGCTCCACATTCTTTTCGTGCGCAAAGGGAATGGCCGAATGAAGGTGGGAAGCTCGAACCGGTCCAAGCTAGCAGTCTAAAAAGGGGAGTACAAGCTTTATGGCGTTAGCGACCTTTCCAAAGTTTTGACTTGTTATTCGAACGGCCAGCCAAGGAAACAGATGCACATAAATACGCAGGCCGGCCGGCTGTGGTATACTGGTATCTCAATTCCAAACGCGAACTGATCAGAGCACCGCGGAGAGACCCGGACGAAAGAAAGTAAAAGAGAAAACAGAGCGGCCGGCCGGAAGATAGAGGTATAGAAGATATCGGTTGGGTTTCCGGCGAGATCAAGAGACAGACTATGGGGCGTGGTATTCTGGAGGTGCATCTCGTCGACGCCAAGGGCCTCGGCGGAACCGATTTCCTAGGTGAGTCCGTCGAACGACCACCACGCTTGTTCGTGGTTTGGCTTCTATTTGCTCCCTTCTTGTGGCCGGAGATTCATCGATCTGGTTTTACCTGTACTTGCAGGGAAGATAGACCCGTATGTGATCGTGCAGTACCGGAGCCAGGAGCGCAAGACCAGCACCGCCCGAGGTTCGTAGTGCTTCCACAGCTCTCTGGTTCTGAATCCTCATACATAAATTGTTTTCCTGATTTCTATCTATGATTAACTTTGTGAATCGACGAGGAACAGCCATTATTTGTGATCTTTCCTAAACGAACCAACTGTGTTATGCAGATGCGGGGAGGAACCCGAGCTGGAACGAGGTGCTCAAGTTCCAGATCAGCTCGACGGCGGCCAACGTGCAGCACAAGCTCCTCCTCCGGATCATGGACCACGACAACTTCTCCAGCGACGACTTCCTCGGCCAAGCAACGTGAGCATTCTACACTCCTACAGCTGTTTGTCGATCCAGCCACAAAATTAGAAGAAGGAAAACAAAATCTGAATATCTAATATCTGTGGTCGATGCAGGATCAATGTAACTGATGTGATCAGCATAGGGATGGAGAAAGGCAACTCGGAGATGAGCCCGGCCAAGTACAGCGTGGTCACCGCGGACAACTCGTACCGCGGCGCCATCAAAGTTGGCATCACCTTCACCGCCGCCACAAAGGTAATTTAAGAACTGCACCCATGATTTTTTGTGTACACTTCGATTGATTCACTACCCGTGGGACTGTGAGTTTTGATTCGACGTTTGATGAACATTGCCAGGTTGAAGAAGATGGGGTTCAAGTTGGAGGCTGGATGCACAGCTATCGCGATTAGAAGAAGATGTGATATCCGATCGCGCTACGTACAGTACAGTAGCATTTTTAGTGTTGAATGTTGCAAGCATGTAAGCATGCTGCTAGCTATGATCGATGTGATTCCAGGTGTATGCACGTCGCATTTGTAGCTGTTTAGATGTATAGCCGGAAGTCAGAGCAGCTTTTTTTTTGCGGATAAGAAAGTCAGAGCAGCTTAGAGTCGCCATGTCCGTTAAATATTGATTATGATTCTTTTGAAACTAATAGAGGATTTTTTCCATTGCTGAATGCTTGTTGATGCTAAGAAGGGGCGTTTGCACGAACGAGTGCCGCATGTGGTCAGCTCCCGCCGCATTATCTGACGATGATTGAGGAAGTTCCATGCGGCGCTGGAACAGATAGACCCATCCTGCACGGCTGCTCCTAGCGACTAGCGAGGCCGTTCAGAAAACAAGAATAAACAGGAGAAAATCCCTTAATTGACAAATGTGATCAAATGTGATTCAATATTTTCTTTTAATTTGTCCTTTTTTTACACTTGTCCTATTTGTTTCTTCTAATATGGCACTATAATATATTTTGAACAACAACTGTGTTAAATAGGGACAAAAAAAAGACTCTATTGCGCATCGGGTGACAAAAAAAAAAAGGAAACGAGAAAAACAACATCAATGTTCATATATACATAAAAATGCATCATACACCATCTACGAGTGCCATAAATATCCAAGTTCACACATAGTACATTGCATCTAGGTTCACATTCACCAAATACATCGCATACGCAGGGGCAAGTCCACACATACATCACATGGACAACATAAAAGTAACTCCTAATGTAGCCATGACATGAAGAGAAAGCACGCGCATCACAAGCGAGCCTTCTTTTGCTTGAGGGTTAGCAAAATTCATTTGTTTTGGACGCGTTTGGTTGTCTGGGCCGATTTCCTGCATCAGTGGTGCAGCGGGAAGGAGTCCCCTGCGCGTCTAAAACGGGCCATGGTCCACAAAAACGATTTTGATTGGTGGCATGCACAGAGATTTTTCAGCCCCGTGAAGATTTGGGCTCTGACCGTTTGGTAGGTTGGTTTTCAGGCCTTGTACCAGCCCAGAACAGCGCTTCTGTTGTTTGGTTGCAACCATAATCCGGTTCTGGTAATCTCTTCCCTTTAGTGGTGAGGTTACCAGCGATCAACACCACAAGTAAGAACACAATCATAGACGACAGAGAACTTAGCAGTGATCATAGACAACACAAGTTCACGACACAATATTTTGCAGACACGATCATAGTTCTGGACGCGGCAGACATGATCATAGTTTAACACACTAGACACGACCAGCAACTAGACATGACATGGTATCAGGTAAGCTTCAGACATGATGCTCGGAGACGACGCACCTGGTGTCATCGCCATGGTACGGGCACCTGCTCACCACCTCAGTGCAGGTGTGGTCGAAGATGACCACACTGTACTCCAAGGAGGACACCTTCCTGAAGGTGACGAACTGGCCTACCTTGAGCTGATGGGCGACGGCGAAGCCGTCCATCCCTAGTCGATGAATGCGTCATTGCCTTCTCTCCTCGTAGTCATCCTCCGTTGCATCCGGTGTTGGTGGTGACGATGATGTTGGAAGGGATTTCTCCGAACCACTTGACGAAAGCTTTAGGGATCATGAGCCGACCGAAGGTGGGCTTGAAGATGATTTTGAGGAAGTGGTCCGGCCCTGCCTCCTCGTGGAAGTGGCCGACCTTAGCCGGCCTTCCACAACGCTTTTTCGCCGGTCCCTCGCCGGGAACCTCAGCAGGTGACCTAAGCATGATCTTCTCAGTCTGCCAGAAGAACACAAGCAATTAGAGGTGTGCCTGCTCACAAGTAGTTTAGATAAAAACGGACATTGATAACATTAGTAAGGCCTCATACATTTGCTCACACGGCAGGCATAGGGAGTGGCCACAAACTAAGTGTAGTGTGCTACGACGGTGCCACACATGTCTAAGTTTGAGGCCACCACCTAGCCTTCCATTGTGTCTTTGTTGAATCATTGGCCAATGCACCAGACATACGAAAATGAGGCCTCATATGTAGGATCACACGTCAGTCAAAGGGACTGTCCCCAAACTAAGTCTAGTGTGCTAGTAATACAGCACACATGACTAAGTTTGAGGGTAGCACCCTGCCTGCCGTTGTGCCATAGTTGAATCATTGGCCAATGCAGAACTGAAGAAGCAGAAACATTCAAACCAGGGTATCAGAGGCCTCATATAATGAGGACATATGTAGGAGATGTTTGAACAAAACCAATGGCATGGTCATGTTAAGTCATTTCATAGGTTCTGATCAATCATATCCTCATACTATGTTCCCAGGTTATAATCATTGGCCTAGTTCAATCAAGAAACAACACAAGTAGCACTTCAAATTGAGTACATTACGAGTGGTACTTAGGGTACATTACAAATTGTACTTAGGCCACATTATAAATTCTCGTACAGTACATCTACATCACATTCATCACTCGTCACAAGTAGCCCTGATCCTCTTGAGCATGTCATACTCTAGCTTTCTCTTCTCAGTCCCCAAAGCTTTTTTTTCCGCCTCCCATT
Organism: Lolium multiflorum; assembly: GCA_030979885.1. Lineage (NCBI taxonomy): Eukaryota > Viridiplantae > Streptophyta > Magnoliopsida > Poales > Poaceae > Lolium > Lolium multiflorum. The sequence continues at coordinate 282,164,728 of CM061749.1, forward strand.
CCTGTTTCTTAGCCCTCACCATTTGTGCTTGTGTTCTCTGCATATTCTTGAGCATAGCAACTTCGTTCTTCAAGTCCTCCCACTCCTCTTGCGTCTGAACAAACTAGCGCGACTCAGCTTAATCTTTTCGCACCACAATCACAACATGCTAAACCCGAACATAAAAAACCTTCCCCTCTATGCATGCACAGTACAATCTGCTAGTTTCACCAATCTAAAGCCCGGTCTAGGAAGGATCCACCATAATCCGATACTAGAGTAACAGATCTAAGCAAATCGAGACCGTGAAAAGCAAGAACTGGACAAGAACAACAAGAAACGGGGACGAACATCTTGCAAATATCAATCCGAACACTATCCTAATGGAAACCCTAGCGGATCTAATGTGCATGTCGTCGGAAATGCCCGAGAATGGCATGTTCTGCCAGAACGAGTACGAAGGTCAGAAGGAGAGGCTGTTACCGCCATTGTTCCGGCCAAGGACGAGCTAGAGGTTGCGGGCGAAGTCGAGATGCCGATGAAGACTACGGAGCAGATAGCGGTCGATGTCGCGGTGCTGCTCGCCGAGGTCTCCTCCTCCAGTACCGGTGCTCCTCCGTGCCACGGTCCAGCGGATTGGTCGGCGGGAGGGGAACCGCCGGGTGATGTGACGGATTGGGGGAGGTGAGAGTGCGGTCGCGAGTGAGAGGAAGGAGAGGGTAGCGGTGAGGCTAATTATTGCGCGTGTTCCCGAAGGACGCGGCGTTTCCGCCTCCCTTCCCCACGCGTGCAACCTTCTGGTCACAACGGGCTGATACGTCTCCAACGTATCTATAATTTCTTATGTTCCATGCTAGTTTTATGACAATACCAACATGTTTTAGTCATACTTTATAATGTTTTTATGCATTTTCCGAGACTAACCTATTAACAACATGCCGCAGTGCCAGTTCCTGTTTTCTGCTGTTTTTGATTTCAGAAAAGTTAGTTTACGGATATTCTCGGAATTGGACAAAACAAAAGCCCACGGTCTTATTTTCCACGGAGTCTTCTAGAACACCGAAGAGGAGACGAAGAGGGGCCACGAGACGGCCACACCATAGGGGCGCGGCCCCACCCCTGGCCGCGCCGCCATATGGGGTGGGCTCCTCGGGTGTCCCCCGACTTTGCCCCTTCGCCTATATAATCCTCCCGACGCGAAAACCCTATCACCGAGAGCCACGATACGAGAATAGTTCCAGACGCCGCCAACCCTACCTCGGGGGTTCAGAAGATCGCCTCCGGCACCGCGGGAGGGGAATCATCACCGGAGGGCTCTACATCACCATGCCCGCCTCCGGACTGATGCGTGAGTAGTTCATCCTTGGACTACGGGTCCATAGCAGTAGCTAGATGGTTGTCTTCTCCTCTTGTGCTATCATGTTTAGATCTTGTGAGCTGCCTATCATGATCAAGATCATCTATTTGTAATGCTACATGTTGTGTTTGTTGGGATCCGATGAATATGGAATACTATGTCAAGTTGATTATTGATCTATCATATATGTGTTGTTTATGATCTTGCATGCTCTCCGTTGCTAGTAGAGACTCTGGCCAAGTTGATACTTGTAACTCCAAGAGGGAGTATTTATGCTAGATAGTGGGTTCATGTCTCCATTGAATCTGGGGGGTGACAGCAACCCCTAAGGTTGTGGATGTGTTGTTGCCACTAGGGATAAAACATCAATGCTTTGTCTAAGGATATTTGTATTGTTTACATTACACACAGTACTTAATGCAATTGTCTGTTTGCAACTTAATACTGGAAGGGGTGCTGCTAACTGAAGGTGGACTTTTTAGGCATAGATGCATGCTGGATGGCGGTCTATGTTCTTTGTCGTAATGTCCTAAGTAAATCTCATAGTAGTCATCATGATATGTATGTGCATTGTTATGCCCTCTCTATTTGTCAATTGCTCAACTGTAATTTGTTCACCCAACATGCTATTTATCTTATTGGAGAGACACCACTAGTGAACTGTGGACCCCGGTCCATTCTTTTACATCTGAAATACAACCTACTGCAATCATTGTTCTCTTTTGTTTTCGCAAACATAATTCTCCACACCATACGTTTAATCCTTTGTTTTCAGCAAGCCGGTGTGATTGACAACCTCACGTTAAGTTGGGGCAAAGTAGTTTGATTGTGTTGTGCAGGTTCCACGTTGGCGCCGGAATCACTGATGTTGCGCCGCAGTACACTCCTTCACCAACAACCTTCACGTGGCCTTCATCTCCTACTGGTTCGATAACCTTGGTTTCTTACTGAGGGAAAACTTGCTCTGTGCTCATCATACCTTCCTCTTGGGGTTCCGAACGGACGTGTGCTTTACCGTCACAAGCAGCTACTTTTCTGGCGCTGTTACACCCCAGGGATTTCTAACTCCCTACACGCCAGCACGGGCCTGGCCCCGGAGAAACTGACATTTCGGGCGTTCCTCCAGGGCCTGTCCCAGGGGTTCTTTGAGAACCGTGCGGTGCAACAACGCGGCTCGGTCCAGGCATCCAAATGGACCGAAAATTGCTGGCCCCATGCGAGCCAAGGGGCATGCAGCCTACCAAACGCGCCCTTTGCTTCTTGTGCCGAGGAGGGGTGCTTTGGTTCATGGGAAAATAAAATTAAACTAGTATTAGCTAAAGGAATGGAGGGCGATGGTTTTTTTCGAAATGGGAGAATATCGCCCCAGCTTCTGCATCCAAGGGATGCACACAACTTTTTTTATTAGATTATTCACAACACCTTACAAGAGAAATACAAAATATCAAACTCAAAGCCACCTCGCTAAACCTACAGAGGGATGAAGGGGGTGACAATTCACCAACTCATATCATCCAAAAACCAAAAGCCTTCCCAGGCCGCCTAATAGCAGATGAGAAGCACATCCAGTCAAGTCTCAGCATACGCCAACGCACACGCCATAGAAGTTGCTACCGCCGTCTTCCTCGACTCCATCTTCAAGAGAGATCATCGCATTGACCATGCCAGGCCTGCCATCGATGCCGCCACGGCGCCAGACGACTCCACCATCCTGCGCGTGTCCATCATACTGCATCTGTCCCGAGATAGCACTGCACCATGCCGCAGCGACTTGACAACACCGACACAGCAGAAGCACACCGCTCCACCTCAGCACCACCGCCATCCGTTGTCTGCCCCAAAAACGATACCCCCAACAGGGAGAACGGCGTTGTGCGCCACCATCGTCCGATCCGGGAGACCTGGGTCTAGGGTTTCCCCCTGGAGCAGCACAGGTGAAGAAACGCTGACTGCAGAGACAATGCCTTCAACAAGGTAACGACGAAACACGCCGCCATCATCCACCATGACCGAAGTCCATGCCAGCTTTCACCGGCAGCTGCGCCTCGCCATTGGGAGCTAGGCGACGGATCGCAAGATCCGCCACAGCTAACCACACAACTAGCCGATCTCCTCTGGCGAAAGAGAAGACCACCACCGCGGTGCCACGGTCAGCGGCACCTGACGCCCGCCACCTGCCACCAGGTTGACGCCGTCACCGCCATCGCCATCCAGGCCGCCGCCCTTGGTGAGGTGGTCCCAGACCTTGATGAGGAGCAGCAGGAGATCCGCCCCCATCCCCACCCGCCCGGTGATGCCGAGGCGAGGAAGGAAGAGAGGACCACACCGCCAGGATCCGGGGCCGCGCCGCCGCCCCCATCACCGCCCGCCCGGTGAGGCCGCAGCGAGGAACGGAGGAGAGGGTCGCGCCGCCATGGCTCCAGAGCCGCGCCGCCTCCCCCATCACCGCCCGCCCGGCGAGGCCGTGGCGAAGACGGGATGAGTTGTCGCGCCGCCACCGACCGAAAGGTACCTGGATCATCCCCCGGCGCAGAGGCGTGCCTCCTACCGCCGCACCGGGGGACCATGCGCGGATCCCCGCCGCCCCCATCACCGGCCGCTCCAGGCTTCGCCGGCGGCAGCCTTAGGGGACAGCGAGGAGGGAGGAGGGGGCGGGGAAGGCGGCGGAGGGGGAGGACTACGGTTCCGGCTCGAGTCGCCCTGGAGGGGACAACCCGAGCGGAGGAGTTATTTCGCGTCACATGCACCCCATGGAGGGCGATGGTATATTGGGAAAGAAATTAAGATCCAATGTCAAATAGAATAGAAATAATTTTCCAGGCCAAATATGAAGCTTGTTTTCATTTAGTGGCAAATAAGGAATTGTCTAAAAAACCAAGCCCAATGGTATGATTTTGTTGCAGTAACATAATAGGCGGTGTCATCTTCTTTGGACTTGTGTCACGTACGTACACTGAAGAAAGAAGAACGGTAGATGTAGCCATATGTTTGATCACGGTTGATGACTAACACTACTCGTGAGGAAATTAATGCAGTCAAACAAATACATAATTATGGATAGTGAGAGCAAGGCTAGTGTTTTCTATATGATTTTGTTAAATCTAAGATGCATGATGATTTTTTATGTCTACTTCGACACAATGAGTCATTTGATGTCACCATGTTGATGTTTGGACATAAGTTGAGAGAACCAAGATTAGATTAAATAGCTAGCCTCATTGATGGAGGGCATGCCAGCATCCGGCGGGCCTCGATTACAAGCTAAACGAATTTCATCTGGTCCTGAACGGATCCAGATTTTAGAACAAGAGAGAGCGCGACTCAACTGAGCCAGGCTATGGCTCACACAATTTATTTCTCTACTAATGTGTGTAACCTTACACACCCTACCAGAACGACAGTAGCTCTTTACTTCATTGACAAGGCCCGCCATCTTCGATCGGTTAACAGCATCATCATTTATCATCTGTACTGCCTCTAGGCAATCACACTCCAGGAGGATCGGCCGATCCGTCCATTGCATGGCCAGGTATAAGCCCTCGACACACGCCTTCAGTTCTGCTTCAATTGGACTGTCACAACCTTCCAGGAGCCGACATGCAGAGAAGATAATCTGGCCCTGATCATCACGCAAGATCATACCGGCACCACCTGAAACATCTTCAGACACCCATGATCCATCCACATTTAGTTTTGTCCAACCTGGGCATGGCCTGGACCATTTAGTTGAGCAAACTTGCTTACATTTCAGCGCTTATTTCTTCACCTTCCCAGGCAACATATGATCATACTGTACGACCACCTTCCCTCTGGTCGGATCTGCGTACGGGTATTGCTTGATGCAGAGAAGGGAATCGACGTAGCTGGACAGGAACCGCCGAGAAACTTCGATTGGTGGCGCCGGTTTATGGTGTACAACTTCATTACGGACATGCCATATGCGCCACCAGGTCATCATCATCATCATGCGCACCTGCTCTGTAGCTTGCAGTAAGGCTTGTAGTATCCATTCCGGTCCTGTGTTCTTGATCTCCCGGGCTGCTGGCAAAGGCCAGACCTCCCTCATCGCTTCCCACAGGTTCCTTGCCATAGAACACCTACATAAGACATGAAAGGTGTCCTCCCGTTCCATGCCACACAGCACACAAATGTCAGATGTGACTATTTTCCTTCTCAATTTGTTTTCGAAAGTAGCTAGACCATTGGTTGCAACTCTCCAGGCGAAAACTCGTACCTTAGGGGGAGCAGGGCACCCCCATACCGTGTCCCAGACGGTACGACAACCGTCCGGTGCCCTGCTCGCGGCGCACATAGTCGTGCGATGAAGTAGCCCCCATGCCATCTTGTATGCACTGCTGACGGAGAATAAACCCCGCCCATCTGGAGCCCACGCAATGACATCGCCGTCATGGTGCGTGGACAGCTTGATCTTCAGGATTTCCTCAATGTCTGCCTGCAGGAAGTGCTTGTTCAGCAGCGTAAGATTCCAGTCACCGTCATCAGCGATAAGGGCAGACACCCGTCGAAGCCGACAGTCGCCCTTGGATGAGATTGGCCTGTATGAGGTAGGTCTTGGTAGCCAGGGATCGCGCCAAATCCTTATCTGGCTACCATCTCCCACCCTCCACACAATGCCTGTTGTGGATATACTTCATAGGTATACCATCGACATGGTCCGATTCCGGCAAGCCCGGGTGGCTCACAGATGGTGGTGATGGCTTATGGCCCACCGGGCATTAGTGCTGTTGATCCTAAAGGTGATCCAGCCCAATAGGAAGCCGGAACCGACCATCGGAGGAAGTCGGATGTGATCCGAACTCGGATCCATGGACCCAGGAGTAACCCGGATCCATGTGGGTGGAATCCGGATCCATGGAGGCCCAGTAACCCGGATCCATGGAGATCTGATAATGGAACCCATGAGGAACCGGATCCAATCGTATCCGGATCCGTGACACGGCAAGATATTGTACCGTAGAATCGTAATCCGGCTAGGACTCTCCATGTAAACCCTAGATCCGTGCGCCTTTATAAGCCGGATCCGGGAGCCCTAGAGGCGAACCACAACTCATTGTAACAACGCGAAAGCGCCCGATAATTCCGACAAGCAGCAGAGGCCCCGTCATCGTGCGTGTGTTCCGGGCGGGTAACTCGCATACCACCGTCCCGTGTGCACTCCGCCCTATGGCCCCTACTTCTTCTCCCCTCGTGAGGATCCCTCCTCCGAGGTACCGTCGATTAGGCAACGACGGCGCCACCGTGGGGCCTGCGGCGTCTGGAGGCCGGAACCGGAGGGTTCCGCCATGGGAAGCTCCACGACACCATCGCTGTGGGCGCGTCCTCCGCGCCGAAATCTGCCGATCGTCCCTCCGGATGAGTGCTGGATTCCGGCTAACTAGCTCTCCATCGTCCCAATCGGCGGCATACACATCTTCATCGGCGAGACCGTCAATTTCGACGGAAACGCATGGTAATTACTGCAGCTACGACGCCGCCGAGCAGACGCAGCTGCAAAGATCCGATCCGAGTCGCTGGAGCTTTCCACGGAAGAATCCGCCTTAGACCTGGAAATTTCAAATTCTGGTTTTGGTAGCCGGATCCGCGCCTGCGTTTTTGGTAGTCGGATCCGCACCTATGTTTTGGTAGCCGGATCCATACCTTTTTTGGTAGTCGGATCCGCACCTATATATTTTGTAGCCGGATCTATACCAAAATTTTGGTAGGTGGATCCGCACCTAAATTTCTGGAAGTCGGATCCACACCTAAATTTTGGTAGGTGGATCCGCACCGACAGGACCACTGCGACAATCAATCTCGCACCGGCTCGACGGAACGCCGAAGAAAAACCGCCACGACCAACGTTGACTCCGCTCCAAACAGCTAAGTCCGTATTTATATTTAATATTTTAAAATTTTATGATCATGAGATTAAGATTGGTTCACTCATACTCTGAGTTTTTTACCGCTTTCACTGTTGGTCATATCTTTCCCACGATTTGCCTCGCGCTCGTGAAAATTTTTGTACTGTTTTTGCCGCTTAAGGCTCCAGTACGCTGCAAAAATTTCCGCCTTCGGGCGTTAGCTTGAGTTTTCTGGCCTACACGTTTTCTGTTGTTTATATGTGGATTCCTTAGTAGTGACATTTCGGTACTTAAAGCCGGCCTCTGTTTCTGAGGTTCTTGATTCGCTATTAAGCGCTATCGCCTAGCAGATGTTCTGTGTTTAAAGTTCGCCGTCTCGCGAAAAGTCAAGCATATAAACCAGAAGAACGGATAAACCAGCACTTGCTTAAAACATATAAATTACATTAACTGTTCAAGATAGTCGAGTTTTTTCCGCCTTGACAGTTTTATGTTGTTCAACTGCTGCATAGTTTCAGCTTTAAAACATTTGTTCAAAGGCCGTTTTTGTTCCGCCTTACATTTGTTCATTGAACATGATCAAAGAAACAATTTAATGCAAATATGTTTTTTTTTTGTGTTTATATATCAGGTACATGATGTTTGGACCTTCAACAGTCCTCGAACTAAGGTGTTTTCAAGCAGACCTAGCAATCGCGAGAAGCCCAGGGGAAGCTAGCCGGATCCATATGAGATAAGGTTAGGTGGATCCGTAGCATGCACAGCTGGAAAAGCAACTTGAGTCTTGATTCCGCTATGCTTAGCCGGAACCAACCCTCGGGGGCTGCGATTTTGATCTTAAGTGAAAAGTGTGTTTCCTTTCGAGTATTAGTGCTGGAAATTTCCGCCTAGATGCTTGGGATTTACACTATTCCTTGGTCACATATAAAGATAAAGCTACTCTAAGAGCTCCAAGCCGGATTTTCAAGTAAATTCACCTTGGCGCTCGGGGGCTACATCGATGAAGTTCTCTTTGGAGCAACTAACCGAAAAATTTCCACCTTGACGCTTGGGGGCTAAGTTTCTGAGCATCGAGTCTCCTTGGAGCAAGCCGACTCAACGCTCGGGGGCTACATACATATGGTTATGTCAAGAAAAATTTCAAAGATGGCGAAAATCTGGCTAACTAGTCGGATCCGCACCTAATTTTTGGTAGCCGGATCCGCACCTAATTTTTGGTAGCCGGATCCGCACCTAATTTTTGGTAGCCGGATCCGCACCTAATTTTTGGTAGCCGGATCCGCACCTTATTTTTGGTAGTTGGATCCGCACCTCAGTTTTTGGTAGCCGGATCCGCACCTATATATATTTGGTAGCCGGATCCGCAACTATTTTTTGGTAGTCGGATCCGCACCTAATTTTTGGTAGTGGATCCGCACCTCAATTTTGTAGCCGGATCCGCACCTTATTTTTGGTAGTCGGATCCGCACCTCAGTTTTTGGTAGCCGGATCCGCACCTAATTTTTGGTAGTCGGATCCGCACCTAATTTTTGGTAGTCGGATCCGCACCTCAATTTTTGGTAGCCGGATTCGCACCTAATTTTTGGGTAGTCGGATCCACACCTAAATTTTGGCTAGTCAGATCCGAACCTACATTTGGCTAGTCGGATCCATACCGAAGATTACGTTGGATGGTGTCTCCGAAGAATCTGACCATTGGATCATGAAGTTTCCGACCAATACTTGGTTGGAGATATGAAGTTTGGAGTCCTTCAAGATTCTCTATTATTCGTTCCAGCCAAAGGATGAAGACATGCGCAAGCTGAGCTGGATGGAAGAACGGTGAATCTTGGAGAACTCCGGGGGCTACTGTTGTGGATATACTTCATAGGTATACCATCGACATGGTCCGATTCCGGCAAGCCCGGTGGCTCACAGATGGTGGTGATGGCTTATGGCCCACCGGGCAGCCCATTGCTGTTGATCCTAAAGGATGAAGTCCAGCCCAGATAGGGAAGCCGGATCCCAACCGACCATCGGAGGAAGTCGGATCCGTGAAGGTCCATGTGCAACTCGGATCCATGGAGGCCCAGGAGTAACCCGGATCCATGGAGGCCCATGTGGAACCCGGATCCATGGAGGCCCAGGAGTAACCCGGATCCATGGAGGCCCAGGAGTAACCCGGATCCATGGAGGCCCATGAGGAACCCGGATCCAGTACGACGTATATGGAAGGCGGATCCGTGACGTGCACGGCAAGATATTGTACCGTAGTTAGGCTGTAATCCGGCTAGGACTCTCCATGTAAACCCTAGATCCGTGCGCCTTTATAAGCCGGATCCCGGAGCCCTAGAGGCAGAACCACAACTCATTGTAACAACGCGAAAGCGCCCGATAATTCCGGACAAGCAGCAGTAGGCCCCGTCATCGTGCGTGTTCCGTCGGGTAACTCGCATACCACCGTCCCGTGTGCACTCCGCCCTATGGCCCCTACTTCTTCTCCCCCTCGTGAGGATCCCTCCTCCGAGGTACCGTCGATTAGGCAACGACAATGCCCTTCTTTAGGAGGTCCAGTCCATGTGTAATCGCCTGCCAAGTTGAGGAAGCGTTCCCTGCAAACACAGTATCTTCAAGCCGACCATTAGGATAATATCGAGCTTTCAAAACCTGGGCACATAGACTATCAGGGTTTGTTAGCAGTCTCCAAGCCTGTCTAGCAAGAAGAGCCTGGTTAAAAAGTCTGAAATCGCGGAATCCTAAACCCCCACACCGTTTAGGGTGTGTGAGAGCATCCCAAGACTTCCAATGGGTTTTCCTTTTACCTTTCTCCGATCCCCACCAGTAGTTCCTCACCATGCTATTCAAATCATCGCATAAAGCCATAGGTAATTTGAACACACTCATAATTTAAGTCGGGATAGATTGAGCAATCGATTTTATAAGCGTTTCCTTTGCCGCTTGTGACGGAAAAGAATCTCCCCACTCCATAAATCTCTTTGTCAGCCTAACCTGTAGGTTTTGGAGTCTGCCTCTATTCATTCTGCCCTTCGGAGTTGGCAGACCAAGATATTTATCCTCGAACACTCGGCTTTGTAGTTGCAATGTTGCTCTGATTCCTTCTTGTATATGTGTTGCACAACCACGACCAAACATGATCGAACACTTTCCCATATTAATTAGTTGCCCAGTTGCCCGGGCATATGTGTCGACCAGGTTCACATCCAACTGGGAGATCATGAGTGGGGGGAAAGTTTCCACGAGGGAGGGCACACGAGCGACAAGGTGGTAGCAATGGTGGAGGGCAGGGCTAAGGAGGGCATGGAGGTGCACATCAGTGGATGTGGGGACAGTTAAGAGGATGGTGGCAGTGTCACGAGAACTGGAGTCATGACCAAATTGGAAAATTATCCCAATCCAAAATCGGGTTGGAGCACCACTGATGACATGGCAAAATGGTGGGTCCCACAAAGTATGAAATCGGTCAAACATGGATTTTTTCCATCGATGAGTAGGGGTCTCACATGTTAGAAATGGGTCAAAACGAGATGACAATGAGGCCTGACCTAACACAAATGGAGTGAAGACCGCCCAGTGGCTTTGATGCAACAATTCAGAGGAAGTCATTGGCTCGATGCACCAAATTCTGACAAAGTTAGCGGCAACGTCCATATTTCGGCGTGCGGTAGTAGCATAAGAAAAAAAAATCTCTACTTCCCATGTCTTGATCTGGATGTAATTCATTGTTAATTGGACACATGATCTGGACTGGATCAAGTATCGCTGTTCCACGTTGGGTAGTTTAATTTACGATTTGGACATGGATCCATTTCCAGGCTTAGGAAGGAGGCTGGGAAGCGAGGGGAGACTTTGAACCGGTCCTAAAGTTAGCGACGGCTACCCGGTATTTTGACTTTTATGGAGCGTCCAGCCAAGGAAGCAAGTGCACATAATAAAAACGCAGGCACGCGCGGTCCATGGTTGGAGTATCTTCTAATCTCAACCGCGAACTGATCAGAGTCCCAGACGAAAGAAAGAGAGCACAGAGGAGCCCGCCGCGAGAGAGAGAAATATATTGACTAGGTTCTTCCAGCAACGACCATGGGGCGGGGTGTTCTGGAGGTGCTTCTGGTCGACGCCAAGGGACTCGCCGGCAACGATTTCCTGGGTGAGCCACTCGAATCACCACCACGCGTGTTATTGTTTAGGTTTCTTCGATTTGCTCCGTTCATGCATCCGGCGGTGGGTGGAGATTGATTCATCTGTTCTTACCTGTACTTGCAGGGAGGCTAGACCCATATGTGGTCGTGCAGTACCGGAGCCAGGAGCGCAAGAGCAGCACCGCCCGAGGTCAGTGCTCCCAACACCTCTCTGGTTCTGTTCCTCATCTCGATAGAAACTCTCTTCCTGATTTCAAAGAAGCTTCATTTTGCTTCCAACGATAACCATGTTTGGGCGAAGCAAAGCTACGACTTGATAATTTAGGAGCCACCGTTGACTTTGACAGTCTACGAGTTCGCAGTCGTAACGCTTCTTTTCTAGATATAAACCGTGTGCTGTAATGCAGACCAGGGGAGGAACCCGAGCTGGAACGAGGTGTTCAAGTTCCAGATCAACTCCACCGCGGCCAACGTGCAGCACAAGCTCATCCTCCGGATCCTGGACCACGACAACCTCTCCAGCGACGACTTCCTCGGCGAAGCATCGTGAGTAGAGTACTCCTAGTTATCGACCCAGCTAGAAAAGCAAAACTGAATCTAGCTGTTGAATCTACTTACTGCAGCATCAACGTAGCCGATCTGATCAGCATAGGCGTGGAGAAGGGCACCTCGGAGCTGAACCTGGCCAGGTACAGCGTGGTCACCGCCGACAACTCGTACCGCGGCGAGATCAAGGTTGCCATCACCTTCACCGCCGCAAAGGTACACAAATTGGCTCATGGTTTTGTACAGTTCGTTTGAGATCACCCGCGGGACTGGTTTTTTGAGACGGTGATCTTCCCTGTTGCCAGGTTGAATAGGATGGAGGACAAGTTGGAGCCTGGATGTAGCAGCCTCCGTGATTAGATGCCTGCCTTGTGCCTATGATTGATGCAGCTCCAAGTGTATGTACATTTGCATCTCTAGTGTTAGATGCATAGCCAGAAGTCAGAACAGGTTAGAGTCGTCAGCTCCGTTAAATGTGATTCTGATTCTTTTGAAACGATAGAGATTTCTTCATTGCTACCGCGTCTATGCTTGTGAGGTTGACGTGATTGGAAATTTGGAAGTGTATGTACCTTGATTTCATATATGTAGCTTTTTGCCTGTATATAATCGGACCAGTGTTTACTATCTTAGAGTCGTCAACATCCGTCTATAGCTCCGAATTTTACTGAAACGGCATCGATTGTTCCTTTGCTGAATGCGGAATACTGCAAAGGCATAGATTGTTACTTTTCTGTACGCCGGCTCTGCAGTGTTTCGCCGACAAGGAAATGGTCCTAGCTCCCTACCAGCAATGCCGCGTGCTCGGCAAGTCAAAATTGCCAGCCTTAACCTGGGGGCGACGGTTGCGGGACGCACGCCATGCGGTTGGGGCCGAGCACGAAGGCCGCATGTGCGCAGCTCCCGTCGCATTGTCTGATGAGGGGTTCCATGCCGCGGGCGTGACGCACCGACGCTCGAACAAACGGAACCCCGCATTATCTGAAGCAGAACATCGAATCGAGAGGAGCGCTGGCAGCGCCGACTGCCGCCCACGCGTCTAATGGGATCTCTGCTGCATTTCTAGTGCAGTGTCATACTGTCATCCTAGGGGTAATTCTCAGGACGGGCATAGAAGAAAGTCCAAAAAAAACTGTTTAGGGACATCTCCAGAGCTATCCGAAACAACGATCAAGTTGGTCCGATTATGTTCATTTAGATCGTGCATCGGATAGAAATTGGCTTGCGGTCCGGCGGCTCATACCTCAGCGATGCGACCCACTCGGTCCGCGATGGCCATTTTACCCCGTTGGCCGAAGACAACAAACAAATGAAACTCAAATGAAACTCCTGAGCGAGTGTCAACAACACTGCCGCCTACTCGTCTTCCTCCACTCCTCGTCCTCGGTGAGATCGACAAGCATGGGAGCTGTCCATGGCCCCAGTTCCAGGCACGCAAGGTACTCCGGTGCCCCCTCCTACGGAGGAGACGGCGGTGGCCGTGGCACCATCTTCCCTACCATGTGGCCCGCGACGGCGGTGGCAGCGCTCCAACACGGGGACGTAGTGGTATTTGCGCTCCCGTGGATGGGGCGGCTGGTGGCGCGCCACCGCAGCAGCGGTTTGCAGCCCGACGAAATCTGTCGCGCATGGAGGCAGTGATAGGTTTTGGGCGTGTGGATGTGAACGTCGTGGCTGTGAGGACCGGCAACGATGGCACGACGAGGATCCCACCTCATGGTCGTTCACCATATTCCTCAGTCATGATGACATCTTCATCGACAACGACGGTGGTGGTTTGCTGGCTTCTAGTAATGGCACTGGCTGTGGGAGCAGGGAGGAGAGATAGGCGCAGGGCTAGTATAAGTAGCCCTCGCCATCAATTACCGCGCAGATTCCAGTGCCATCGGCCTCAACGCCGGCGCAAGAGTTGAGGCGGCGGTGGCAGTGGTTAACGAAGGCTTTGATGGACATTGTTGTTGCCATCGGGTCGCTTCCATGCGGTGCGCGCGATGCATATGGGCAAACACATTTGTCTTCCAAATTTGGTGGACGGATGGTTCGCGATGGACGGGTTGGTTCGTTTGGATCGCGCCGCTGAAGCGTGCGCGACCAATCCTCCTATCTGTCTTGATATTATTAGCTTGTGATCGACTTTACCATGATTAATTATTGATAACTGATTCTTGTTGGAATCACTCCCACGTTCTTGCCTTCTTGCTGTTAGATATATGTATAGGTTCTTCCTTATACCCCTGGTATACCGTATGATTTGTGTACGGATACGATACCCCTGTACAACTCTATCCCTATATTAACATGAAACCGTACCGAGTCCAAGGTACGTTCCACGCCACAACTTTGTCATGGTATCAGAGCCCCTCTCTTCCGTGACCTAGCTGCCAAAACCACGCCGCCGCCGCTGTATTCAGCCGCCGCCGCCGCGCCAAGATCTGCTGTCGCTGCTGTACTCAGCCGCCGCTGCACACACACCAAGATCAAGCCAAAACCAAGCCAAATCAAGCCAAAGCCTGTCGCCGCTGCATCTCAAGCTGCCGCCGCCATAAAACCCTAGAACAAAACCAAAGCCAAAAATCCCAAGACAAGAAATCCGCCGCCGCCGCAACTTCCTTGCCGCCGCCGCCAAAACCCTCGGATCCAGATCGTGTTGATGGCTTCCTCTTCAGCTACGGCGCTCGCTGCAGCTCTTGGAGCCCCTCCCACTCAGCTGTTAACGTGGGAGAACGTTCTCGTCTGGAAAGCACTCGTGATCCCTACGCTCCGGGGTGCCTGTGTCCTCGATCTTGTTGAAGGTCGTGACAAAGCCCCGGTGGAAACCCTTGATGTTGAAGATGCTGACAAGCAGAAAACTACGGTCGTCAACCCTGCCTATGCGACTTGGATCGCCCGAGATCAACAGGTTCTACGTTGGCTAGTGAACGCTCTGTCACCTGATGTTCTTGCACATGTTGTCGGACTTGAGTCCTCCGCCGAGACGTGGATGGCCATCAATGCCCATGTCTCTGCCTCATCAAAGTCTAGGGTGCAACATCTGCGCACTGACCTGGTTGAAACCAAGAAAGGTGACATGACCGCTGACAAATTCTTCTCCAAGATGAAAACAATTGCTCAAGAACTTGCTGCCGCTGGGAAGCCCGTCGACGATGAAGAACTGGTCTGGTATGTGCTGAAGAACCTTGGTGGCGCTTACAACAATCTCATCACCGCCGTACGTGCAAACCCCAATACCACCCTCTCAGATTTGTTTAGCCAAGTACAAGCCTCTGATCGCATGCACAAAATAGAAGAACCAGATACTTTTACTTCCTCCGCTAGCTTGGCTCGCCGTGGTGGAGGCGCTCCGTCTCGTGGACAGGACCGGGATCGCCAGGATCGCTGGCGTGATGACCGTGATCGCCAGGATCGCTGGCGTGATGATCGTCCGCGCTGTCGTGATGATGATGGGCGTGGACGGGGTGGAGGTGGTCACCGTGGTGGCTACCAAGGACGTGGTGATGGTGGAGGCTACCAAGACCGACGCCGTGATGATAATGGTGGGCGCCGTCGTCAGCCCACGCGCTATGTGGACACAACCTGTCAGATTTGTGACATTCATGGTCACCCCGCTAAAGACTGTTGGTGGCGTTATGGTGATGATCGCCGCGATGATCGACGTGACAATGGTGACCGTGGACACAAGGAAACTCACAAGGATGCAAACTTTGCCTCTCATGGAGTAGACACAAATTGGTACTATGATACAGGAGCCACCGACCATATCACTGGTGAGCTGAACAAGCTCTCCACTCATGATGCTTATCATGGACAAGATCAGGTCCGCACTGCTGAAGGAAAAGGTATGCACATTAGACACATTGGTCATTCAGTTTTATGCACCCCTCATACATCTTTCAATCTCAATGATATCCTTCATGTGCCTAGTGCTTCCAAAAATCTTCTATCTGTTCATAGATCACCCTTGATAATCATGTGTTTATTGAGTTCCATCCTTTCTTTTTTGTGATTAAGGACCAGGAAACACGACCCATTCTGTTTAGAGGTCCATGCTATGGAGGCTTATATCCCTTGATGCCTACCTCTACTGCGTCCGCCAAGCATGCATATATCACAATAAAGCCGTCTTCATCTACATGGCACCGCCGCTTAGGACATCCTTCTTCTTTTGTGGTTCAACAAGTTCTTAGGACAAATAAAATAGCTTACACCCCAGAGAGTACTCCATATGTTTGTGATTCTTGTCAGTTAGCAAAGAGTCACCAGTTGCCATATCCTACATCTAGTAGTCGATCTACTGTTCCCTTAGAACAAGTTTTCTCTGATGTATGGGGTCCTGCACCCCCCTCTGCTGGGTAACATTTATACTATGTAAGCTTTATTGATGATTTTAGTAAATTTACTTGGATTTACTTGCTCAAAAGTCGTGCTGATGTCTACCAAGCTTTTCTTAATTTCCAACAATATGTTGAACGCAAGTTTGCTAGGAAAATTGTGACTATGCAAACTGACTGGAGAGGCGAGTATGAAAAATTGAATGCATTCTTTTAAAAAGTTGGCATCACCCACCATGTCTCATGTCCACATGCTCATCAACAGAACAGCTCGGCTGAAAGAAAAACATAGACATATAGTTGAGGTAGGGCTTGCTTTACTTGCTAATGCCTCAATGCCTCTCAAGTACTAGGATGAAGCTTTTCTTACTGCCACATTTCTCATTAATCTTCTTCCTAGCAAAGTCATTGATTTTCAAACTCCTACTGAACTTCTTCTCCACAGTACACCAAACTATGATGCCCTCCGTGTCTTTGGTTGCGCTTGTTGGCCTAATCTCACTACAAGAAAAGTTCTGATAGACAACGTCTCAAAATCGTCCGCTAAGGGGTATTTTTCGTCGCCTATGGGCCTAACCCGACGATATGGGTTCTGTTGTGGAAACTGCGTCAGGCAAAGTCCAACGACGTTTTTTCGGTCCGTCGCGCTTGGGCGCCCTTCCGCCACGGAAAATCGGACCGTTGCGCAAGTGTTTCCGGAGCCCGTTGACCGCGACGTCATGCAACCGACACGCGACGCCGTTAACGGCTAACGGCGTTAACCGCCGAACCCCGTGGTAGATGGTAGGCCCACACGAGGCCGCCACGTCTTAAGCGGGCCCATTAAGTTTGCGCCGGCCAGCCGACTTAATTTGACCGGTCAACTATATAGCTTGGGGTCCATTAGTTATGGGCCTGCCCTAACCTCTAAGGTTGGCTGGTCAAAACTTAATGGGCCGCCAAGCATGTGGGCCGGGCCGAATGCACTCGTTTGACCGGTCAACAGGGGGGGCGGCCCACAAGACATGTGGGACCCACTTTCTTGTTATCGGCCCCATTTACAAAGTGGGGTCCACATTAAAGCAACCGGGCCGGCCCAAGAAGTTAGTGGGCCGGCCCAATTAGCATGTGGGTCCCACTCTCCTGCTGGGCCGGCCCATTTAGTACGTGGGTCCACATTAGATCAAATGGGCCGCCCAACAAGCCGTCGGCCTAGCACCGATGGGTCCCACTTTCCGTTAAAAGGCCACCCCATTTAGTATGTGGGGTCCACCATATAGCAAGTGGGCCGCCCAACAAGATAGTGGGTCGCCAAAAACACAGGTGGGTCCCACTTTCCAAAAGGGCCGGCCCATTTAGTATGGGTCCACCATAGCCTAGGCCACAAAGTGGTCGGTTAAAACAATGGTGGGTCCCACTTTCCCGTTAAAGGCCTTCAATACTATAAGTGACCAATGCTAGCGTTAAAGGGGTCCAACCACCAAAAACCGGCGCATTTCCACGTGGGGTCCTTGGCAAGTGGGCCGCCGGCACTGAGGGTGGGCCCAAACACAGGGTCCCACTTTCGTCTTGAAGGGCCGGCCCATTTATTATGGGGTCCACGACAAAAGCAATTGGGCTGGCAACTAGTTAGGGCCGGCCGAGAGTGGCGGGGTCCACCTTAAAGCAAGTGGGCCGGCCCAATGTCCACAAGTAATCAGTGGGCTGGCCCAATAAGTAAGTGGGCCAGCCCGTTTAGTTGCTGTTTATATGCCGGCGTAATAGGCGCTTTAGGATTTTGCGGGCAGGCACATATGTGATTTCGCTTAATTGGGCCGTTTAAGGGATGCGAATTCGTGATTTAGATACGAGAATATTTACGCAGCAATTAATGATAGCCTCACTTACCACAAGCACCAAAGAAAAAATGCGCGAAAGAACTATAAAAACTAACTAAATATTACATCACCTGCAAGGCATTGAAAAAATATTACAGAACCCAGAGAAATTGAATGGTAATTAAACCTAGCAATACAATGAAGGGATCCGGAAATCTTTTAAGTTGTCCATGCAGCACCTATATCTGAAACAAAGACATTACAAGTTAAGACAGCAACAATGGAAAGGCAAAGACACTACAATATTGTTTGCCAAAGAATTTGGAACTCATCATTTCGTTTATAACAAGATCATTGTAATGCGCACAATAAGCAAACAAAGAGTGCATGCCGCATACCAACAGCCAATATAACAGAGCATGTTAGAATGAAACAGCAGACTTACTACTGTCGAGTCCCATGCAAACCAACATGTTCAGGAGTACAAAATTGGCATGAACAACATAGTAGCAGGCTATAAATTTTGTAACAACGACGAGCAAGATGAAGTTATGATGGCTACATCTACAGAGGGGAATGTAAACCAAAAATAGAAGTTACGATGGCAAAAGCTAAAGAGGAGGGAATGTGAACCAACATGTGCCAAGTGCAATTACTTCATTTTGGCCGTGAACTAAATAATACTCCTGAACTTATAGTGAAGGGGATGCAAATCAAGATGTTTCGGGATATAAACTTGTAATGAGCAACACATAGAGGATAGTTAATGCTGGAGCTTAGGATGGACCAGATACAGAATATAGTGGGATCACCTGTGAACTTGTATAAGAGGGAATGCAAACCAATATGTTCAGCTTTTCCATATGTGAGCGTCATGCCAAGTCGGAGAAACAAGTCAATAATGCAGCTTTTGAAGAACAAGATGGCACGCAAAATTATTATCTAGTAGTATGACAAGTTTATTTGTACTACAGGCTAGATAGCAGAGTGATAGCATGCCAAACTAAGTCCTTACTTTGTTAGCTTACAATGAACTAGATACAAAACAATGGCATCACCTGTAGTACAGGAATGCAAGCCAACATGTTCATGGAGTAAAAAATTGGCACAAACAACATAGTAGCAGCCATAATTTTTGTAACAACGACTGAGCAAGATAAAGTTATGATGGCTAGATCTACAGAGCAGGGAATGTAAACCAAATATAGAAGTTACGATGCCAAAAGCTATAGAGCAGGGAATGCGAACCAACATGTGCAATTACTTAAAATTGGCCATGAACTAAATAATAGCAGATGTTACTATAATACCTATAATTTTTGTAACAACGACTGAGCAAGATAGAAGTTATGATGGCTACATCTACAGAGCAGGAATGCAAACCAAAATGTTCAATCGCTTAAAGTTAGCAATGAAGTTGAAAATAGCAACGTGTCACGGTCATAGCTAGGAATGAACTAAAAGAGCTTCAGACAAACAAGCATCTGAACATAGAACATGGCGCTAAAACAAGGGACTTACATTAGGAGAAGCACTCTGTGGGAGTCACAACAGATCTTCCTGGGGTTGATGATCCGGTGATGAAGTACGCAACATGTGCTACTTGGGGTTGGAGAGACGGCCATTACACTTCATGGTTACTCATCTCATCTGCAAAAAAGTAACGGCGCGTCGTTAGCACAAACAGGTTCCCCCAAGATTAAACAAGAACTTGCAGGCAAGCAATAGAAAAGCGACAGTAGAAGAGTTTAGATCATGCACGGCGCCGGTGAAGCAGATCCGGTTCATGCACGGGTGGTGAGCAAGATCCGATGCGGTGGAAGACGGATCCGGCGAAGCGGCTAAGCTGAAGCGACTGCGGTAGACTGCTGGATGATGGTTTCGAGGTACGGCGGGGATGATCCGGTCCGGTTGATGACGGCGTCGATGAAGCGGCTCCGGCAGCAGCCGGATGACGAGGATCGCGAGGGCTCGTAGGCCAGGGAAGTCCGGCGGGGATGTTCCGGCGGTGGTCGTGGAGGTGGGAGAGAGGGACTTGGGAAGTGGGTGGTCTGAGGGAAATGAATTTTTTTGGGAGGGTTTCGGGCTAGGGAGGTGGTGATCCAAAAATGACGGCATACCCCACCGCCCCCACCACCAACCGACCTTTCTGACATCTCCACAGGGGTAGAATGGGAATTTGGAAGCGTGTCAAATTTTTGTATTTTGTGGGGAAGTTTTGCCGCTATGAGATTTTGAATTTGGCTAAGGTCCAACTATAATGATTAAAAAATGTGAGACCGTACTAGTACCTCTGTTCAAGGCCGAGTGCAAAATCAAATCATCATCACATTAAATACCGGTTACTACCATGATCATCATCTATCTCTGAAATTGGCTCATCCGCTAGATCTTGCAAATTATAGTGATAAAAAATTGTGAGACCGTACTAGTATTTCAGTTCAAGGCCGAGTGCAACATCAAAACATCATCACGTTGAAAATTTGTTACCCTGATCATGATCTATCTCTGAAATTGGTGCATCCATTGCAAAGTATAATGCTAAAATTTTGAGTGACCGTACTAGTACTTCTGTTCAAGCCCGAGTGCAACATCAAATCATCATCATGTTGAAAATTTGTTACCATGATCATGATCTATGTCTGAATTTGGCGCATCTGCTAAATGTTGCAAAGTATAATGATTAAAAAAATTGTGAGACCGTACTAGTACTTATGTTCAAGGTCGAGTGCAACATCAAATCATCATCACGTTGACGATTTTTTCTGTTACCATGATCATTATCTATCTATAAGAGCATCTCCACCGGCACATCATCCTCTATTTGGGGACGCTGCTCCCACACCGGCGGCCCCAAAACGGCAGCCCCGATAGATTTTAAAATTTAAATTGATATCTAAAAACCCAAATTCATACGAAATTTATACCAAAGTAGCTCGAATTTAAACATAACTAAACATAAACTTAATCCTGGTCTGGCCCGTCGGTAGGGGCGCTCGACGGCCCTGCCTCGTCGTTGTTCTTCGCCATTGCCGCCTGCTTCCGTGCCCGCTTCTCCTCCGTTGCTTCGCGCATCTGGCGGTGGAGCATGGCGGCCGGCGTCGCAGGCTTGCCGGCGGCGCTGTCCCCGCGCTTCCAGCCTTTCCCGAGAAGCTTCGATCTCGGCGCGCCTCGCCTGCTGGCGAGCGAACGCGTCCTGGTGGCGATGAGCGTTGAGCTCTGCGAGCTTCTGTCGCTCCGCCTCCTTGAGGCGGCGTGCCGCCTCCTCCGTGACCGCTCGCTGGCGCGATATCTCGAGGACGTGCTCGAGGTTCGCGTCGTTGACGAACTCGCGCTCCTCCTCCCTCAACCGCTGGTATCGTTGTGCGTTCAGCGACGCGAGGATCGCCGCCTGCTCGGGTCGGCGGGTGCGCGGCAGCCTGCGGACTCCTCGATCCGCCGCCCGCTCTGTCGCTGACCGGACTGCGCCGACTCGATCCGCCGCCTCTGCTTCCGCTTCTGCTACGTAGACATCGTGCCAGGACTCGAACCATGGGTCGTCGTCCTCGTCGGAGCTGTGCTCGTCGTCGGCCTGCAGCTCCGGCTCCGGCTCCGGCTGCGGCTGCCGTGGTGGTGGAGGCAGCGCGCGGCCGTTGAGGCCAAGCATCGAGTAGGTGGTCTTCAGACGGCGCGGCATCTTGATGTGAGTGGAGAATGGAGCGGCGGTGGTGGACGGCGTACGTCCTATATATCTAGCGGTGGCAACTACCCACATTTACGGCGACTGGACGCCGCGTGGCCAGTCGCTGCCTCGGTTTCCGCGCGGGAGGCCATTTAAACGCCGACGACCAACCTTCCCGCGTCGTGGCCAGTCGATGCGAACCGTCGCGTCCTCTCGCTGACAAGGCGCCCACCAGCGAAAACCGTCGTTCCGCGAGGCACCCGGAGCGCCTGATTCGCGCCCCTGGCGAAGGGGCCGGCTCGGGGATGCCGGCGATTCTACTCGGCTCCACAAATAGCCGGCGCCGTTTGGAGCGCACCGGTGCGAGCCCTAAAACGACGCCGGCCCCAAATCGCTATGGGTGCTCTGAATTTGGGGACCGCTAAATCTTGCATAGTATAATGATAAAAAATTGTGAGACCATACTAGTAGTTCTGTTTAAGGCCGAGTGCAAGATAAAATAATCATTACTTTGAAAATTTGTTACAATGATTGCAAACTATAGCAATAACAGGAAAAAATGCTCAAGGATTACAATAACAGCAAAAATTCTCAAATACAACAAGTCGAAATAACTCAAATGATACAAGCCATACAAATGGCATCATCGGCAAAACTGCATTTCTGTTAGGTAGAATTCATCGGAGTGCAAGTAACAGCTGGCTTTCCATTAGATCTGCAGAGTAGATTATTAAGGATCTGCTCAATCCAAGCTTGCCTATTTTTCAATTCATGTATCTCATTGACTGTTATGATGATATTTGAATCTCTTTCATCTCTTTGCTGCTGAATTATATCAATTGATTCGTGTGCAAAGGCAGCGATTGTTTGCGCTGGAATGGCTGGGACAGTAGCTATCATCTGACAATCAGATGAATTGGCATTGTCACGGCTGTGCTGTGGAAAGACCTGGACACTTGATGTACATGCCCTGCCATCTGCCTTCCTTGCTCTATTCAGGGGCTGAAAACAAGACAGTGCAAGTTACAGAACCATACAATTTGAGAAAACAACCATATTATTAGTTGTCACAGATTTTTGCAAAGCATCAAAACAGATGGCAGATTTTCACAAAGCACAAGGCATAATATAACAAAGCAAGCTATCAACCCCAATGCAACAGGCAGAGCAACCGGATGGCAAATATGAACAAAATAAATCAAGTAACTAGACAGTCTGCCTAATAAAATAAGCCAGGAAACTGCATAACAGCTGTCTATTAAAATTGACACTTGGAAGGGGTGCTTCAGATCCCTTAAGTTCCACAAAAGTGGTCATGTGGACAAAACTAGCCAGACATTGTGCAGTTGGAGAATCTCCAACCCCCTAAATTTCATTATTTTAATCATCGGCCAGCCATGGGAATGCCTCAGATAAAAGAGAAATATATCCATTTGGTGCCAAATATAAACGAGCAGGACCAATTAAGACAGATTAGACAGCAACCATTCTGGGATTCATATAAACTGACATATTATTTCAATGTTTAACCCATGAGCGCAATATAAGGGAAGGAGAAACAAACAAATGAACCATTTTGTGCCTAAAAATAAAAGATGGGTCAGCCAAAAAGTAACAACAAATCTTATTTATGATACCTACTGAAGGTGGATTTCCTACTACAGAAGGTGGCATTGGATTAATCAACAGTGAAATCCGAAAAAGTCTTACAAAAAACAAATATGCTCATTATATCCCACAACAAGCATGCCAGATAGTCGCAAGGTTTATATGTTTTAATCATCAAACTCAATGAATCAAGGACTAATAACCAATTGAATCATCATCTGACTCATATTCACCAAGCAAAACATTCTTATCATTATGGAAGAAATCCAGAAGACATAACGGTATGAGGAAGTGCATGAGCAATCAAACATTATGTGGCTGGAATAAAATGCCAGATCATTTAAGTTAAGCAGAACA
Source organism: Lolium multiflorum (assembly GCA_030979885.1). Taxonomy (NCBI): domain Eukaryota; kingdom Viridiplantae; phylum Streptophyta; class Magnoliopsida; order Poales; family Poaceae; genus Lolium; species Lolium multiflorum. The sequence goes on from CM061749.1 coordinate 282,188,357, forward strand.
ATTAAATTGGTTTAATCACGATCAAACAAAAAAAGATTAGACAGGAAATAGAACAAGTTTGAGAAGCTAGCAGGAAAATGAACGAAGACGTGCAGTCATACAAATAGCATGATTTATTTCAAACCAGTTATCCTATCTATATGGAGAGTAAATGTGTTAAACACAAACTGGTTCCAGCACGATAAGCATATCAATACAAAAATGAAAGGTACTTACTGGATTATAGGGGTGATTCACTCCACGATTTGCTGTGTTCCATGTGATAGTGCAACATGAAATTACAGCAAAGAGTTAGGGTTGCAGCTCTTGAAGAACAAAAACAATGAAGAATTTAAATGTACCAGAGCAATGAGTTCACACATGTACTACAGGATGGCAAAAGGATAGCAGAAAGGAAATAGTAATTGGCATTTACCGTCATTGTTTACAACAAAACAGATGGAAATTATAATGTAAAACCTTGTGAACACAGAAGAGCACAGAATGGCGGAATATAAAACAACATTTTGCAACGAACAAAACAGACGGCGGCTATGGTCCCAGCACACAACCTGTCACCTGAGAATAAGAAAAGCAAACAAACATGTAGGTTTCCTAACAAAAATAGATGAATTACATAGCATGCAATTACTGTTCTAACATTAGGACGAACTAGATTGATATTATAGGGGTGTTTCTTGAGAGTTTATAGAGCAGGGAACGCTTTGCTAGTCTTAGTATGAACAAGACAAAATTAATACTATTTTTTGCAACACACAGTACAATCATAGACGCTCACACGTACATACATACACTCATCACTCAAGCACACACACTACCCCTTCGAGCACCTTCAGGAAACTGCATCCAAGAAACTGTTCCGACGGGTATTGAGATTGACGAAGTCACCACTAGCACCACAATGTCATCGGGAACGCCGCATCCCACAGAAGAATATTCCTCCATTTTTGAGACACCAAAGCGTTAAATCTGGGGGTGCCACTGCCCTCCTAACCATCCAAACCACAGGTTGGTTCTCAGTGATTTGGTACTTGACATGTACTACATGATATCTAAAATGAAGTCGGTGTCAGGCTAACAAGCAAGGTGCGGCGTCGTTGCTTGACGTGAGTCGGTGTGATGCCATCACAAGATGAAGTGCATGGTCCATGTGATCTGGATTAGGGGATACTAGCATAATACCCGTGTGTTGCAACGGGTTAATAACGAAAGATGGCTCCCTCCAAATATAGAATAAATGGAATATAATCGCAATGTCTATGTCCAGGATGTGTGGCCACATGGTCCTCATTTTTCTTTAGAATCTGTGGTACGTCAGTATCATACAATGTGCATTATTTTTTGTCATCACTGAGACAACTCTGATGCTCGATCGACCGATCCGAGTTGATCAATCGACCGATCTAATTAACATGTTTGAACAAACGATCGAATAATTCATAGTATTTATTGAATGATACTCCCTCCGTGCCAAAAATAAGGCGTCTAAGGATTAGTTAAAAGTCAATGTTTTTAAAGTTTGACCAAGTTTACACACAAAAATATAAATATTTACAATACTAAATCATTATCAATAGAGTCACCCTAAAGTATAATTTCTTAATATGTCAATTTGATATTGTAGATGTAAATATTTTTTAAAATATTTGGTCAAAGTTTGTAAGGTTTGACTTTTGACCAATCCTTAGACGCCTTACATTTTGGGACGGAGGGAGTATATCGTAAAAGGTGCCCGTTTTACACCATCTTTTTTAACAAAACACGGTACAATATAAATGCTCACTAAATGCATACTCGCTCCTACGAACGCACAAATGCACATGCAATCTCTATGAACACCTTCGAGATACTTTGTCTGAGAAACTGATTTGTCGAGAACACACGTCGAAACGTGGCCCCAACTGAACAGATATTTCTCTTTATTAATGAAACACCCACGCATGAAACATGGTTTTTTTAGGGAGAATGTCACTGCGCTCCAAAACATGTGGTTGATTCTTGTCACTAACCTCTTAAAAGCTGCAGGGTATGAAAGCTTTGTTTTTTTTAAGGATTTTTAGTAGCATAAGTGTTGAGATTTGTATGTCCTACGAATTTTAAAGGGAAAATGCATGCACGTGCAAAAATTAGGAAAAGAAACCTAGAGTCATATAGGTTGTCACTGTATGTTTGCGAATGAAAGAAAAGTTAGAAAATTTAAAGTAGCACGGCAAGAGGAGCCTAATCAATGGGTCTCTTTTGGCCTTTTTCTTTTTTGCCGATTGTGTCGATCTAACCGGGATTGCCGGACACGCGTTGATGAACTACGGCAGAGGAGAAAGGACGGATCACCTGCCGATCTTTTACAGAACTATGCCAGAAAGGATATAAAGATTGACCGGTACAAAAACCATCTCCATCAATCTACGCTCGTTAAGGAGAGGGTTCCTTAGAGAATAAAAAGGGGAGCGAACGAAAAAGATGTGTGGCTGAACCGATCTATGCTTGTCTTACCGATTAGAATTAGGAAAGGGATGCTGATTTTGCTACCTAGTGCTACGGATTGGATTTTGGTCGTGACCTAACTAATCCTGATAAGAACTCCTCATGGAGCCGGTCACGCTGACCTTACTTTTTATGTTCGGGGTGAGTTGTATACACGTTTGACGTACCATCACCAACCACCGCGGCCTATTTTAAATTTAATAGTAAAGATAGTTTATATGACAAGATTATGGGGGGATTGTTAGTAGTAATCTTATCAATGTGGTTGGCTAGTAAAGGAGCTAGCTTAGTCATGAAGTATCCAAGGTATGTAGAGAGAACTGTAGAATGGGGAATGTTCTAGAGTAAGATATTTACGAGTAGTATGAAATATCTAGAGTTTGTAGAGTATTCTAGAAGTATGGTATAGGGTTTGGATTCTGGCACATGGCAACAATCTAAAGGGTCATGTACAAAAGTTTAAATAGAGTATCACCCGTCCCATGTAAGTAAGCTTTGTACCACTGAGATATCCAATAAAGCTTCCTAGTAGTAGTAGCCCTGTGTGTAAGTGTATGTGAGGCACAAGCTTCCTAGTATTATAAGCCCTGTGTGTGAAGCACATCAAGACAGAGAGCTCAAGGAGTGGCATGGGCAAATGCGCAGGATCCTGCCATCTGCCACGCGCATTGAGAGCGGGGCGGAGCTGGATCTATGGGACTTCTCTGTCGATGCTTTTTTAGACGGACGAATCAGTATATAGACACATTCTAGTTGACCAAGACATGCTTGAACCTTCTATGGTAACAGACCAAAACGTGTAGGGGGGAGGGGGTCTGGTTACCTCGACGGCGGCTTCGTGTAGTCATACTCGGCATCCTTGCGGGTCACGTCGACGACGGCGGGGGTGCTGCGGTTGCGGTGGGCGTCGGCGTCGAGGAAGCAGATCTGGGGCGGTCGATGATGGGTTCGGGGAAGCAGATCTGAAACGAGCGAGTCGGTGAAGCAGATCCGGTGCAGTGCACGGCGTCGTTGGTGAAGCGGATCAGGTACGGCAGACGGGGAGTCGGTGAACTCAGATAGTGCAGTGCACGGCGGCGTTGGTGAAGCGGATCTGGTGCTGCGGATGAAGCAGATCCGATGCAGTACACGGCGGCGTTGGTGAAGCGGATCTGGTGCTGCGGACGAGGGAGTCGGTGGCCTCAGGTAGGTGAGGTGGTATGCCGGCTAAGTACGGCTGGGATATTCCGGTGCGGTGGTCCGGCAGGTGAGAGATGATGGGCCTGGAGTATTGCGACAGATTTTTTGCGGAAATGGGGAAGACGAATGGAAGGCGGTAGACTATATATATCAGAGGGGATGTGTAAATTACGAACGAGACCCCAACCAACGCCGGCTTCACTTGTCTGCCTTTGCGTCATTGGTAATAGGGTCGAAAGGGAATTCGAAATATGTGTATGGAGGCGGGAGTTTTGGCGCTCAACTCGTATTTTGAATCTCCCTGGTGTATAAGCAGTACAGTATACTAGATATTGAATCATAGACCAGGGAAGACAAGTACAGTAGTACAAAAATACTGTAATGTCTACATTGCATGATGCTGATCTACCTTGCGTTAGTGTTTGTACTTTGTAGTGGTAGCTAAGTGGTGCAAAGAAGACATATTTGTAATTTCTACAACTAAGATATGTCTATATACATCCGTATTAGACAAAACTAAGACACCTCCTTTTAGACAAAGGTAATATTAATTTTGAATCTCTTTGTACTAATGTTGATGATTTTTAATAGATCTTCAGAGTTTCGTAGAAAAAACTAGGCTCCTCTCGAGAAACAAATAAGCATACAATTAATTAAGTACGTGGGCGGTTATTATTATTTTAACAGGGAAACTGCATTCGTGCCCTATGGCCCGTCATCTTCAAAACCGTCCAAATGCATGCATCTAGCGACGGGCGGTTTGCAGGCCCTGGCGTGGCGGTTAACATTCGTCTTCCTCATTTCGTCTTCTCCCTGACACTCTCGCCTGTGCCCCTCTCTCGCTACCCTCCATGGAAGCGTTCTACCAAGGACACACTTTCCTCGCTCATGGAACAACCACCATTACGGCGAACTATACCAATATGGCGTCTAAGGTGGAGGAACACATCAACAAAATCGAGTTGATACTGGAGAAAGAAGACTCGTACAAAATTGTTGGCCTAGACGTAGAGTACACCTATGGGCCTGAACAGAAGGCTGCCCTCATACAGTTGTGCATGGGCACAGACTGCCTCCTGTACCAGATTTCCTCGGCCGACCAGCCCTGCCCCAAACTCGCTGACTTTCTTGGCCGGCCTGACATAACATTTGCAGGTGTTGACATCGGCAACGACATTACCAGGCTTGGGCGTTGCAACCTCTCAGTGGCGAACTTCGTGGACATCCAGAAAAGGTGGAAGCCTGCCGATTCCACTAGTAACAATAAGGATTCGTTGGCTGACTATGCTGCGGCCATTATAGACAGCCAGTACAAATCTATCATGAAAAAACTTACGAATGAGGAACACAAGCTGTGGAAGCAGGTGCCCTTGTCCATGAAGCATATCCTGTATGCAAGCATCGACGCATACGCGACATATGAGGTATACAGGCGAATAGTGAACTTTGAGAAGGGTCAACAAAAATTGGCGGAATTCCAGGACAGCGGGAGTAAGAAGAAGAAGAAGAAGAAGAAGAAGAAGAAGAAGAAGAGCAACATGGTACAGGCTGTGGAAGCTGAAGAGGAAGACCGCCTAGTGTTAAAAGTAGTACAGTACTAGTATGTATACGATCGTGTGTGTATGCACCCAGTGATAAGTAGTTCTGTACATCCAGCTATATTTTATCTTGCAAGTAGTTTTAAAAGTAGTACAGTACTAGTATGTATACGATCGTGTGTGTATGCTCCCAGTGTCATGAGTACATAACTGATGATAATAATACTAATATGTATGGTAGATCTTTTTTTATCTTGCATACTCCCTACGATCCATAATAAGTGTGCCGTTTCACTCTAACAGCATCCACTGTGTTGTCCACAACAGCTATCCTCGTCCACAAGCAATAAGTGTAGTCCATGCCCATATATATAGTGGACACGTACAAGCTTTTGGTTGCCCATAAGTAAATAGTAATTATTTTACTCTGTGCTCTGTCTTGCATGTGTGTACTTCTAACAAATATGTGCGTCCCAGCGTGTGCCAAACTTAACCTTATACTGTATTACTCCCTCCGATCCACATTACTTGATGCTAAAATGGAAGTATCTATAGCTACAATATGTCTAGATACATCTACATTAGAGTCAAGTAATGTAGTTGCTGTTTCAGTAATCTTGTGGTTCCCATAGGTGGTGCCTTAAATGACAAAAGTCATGGCCATATCTAAACCATGATTAAGCCGAACCTCTGCCCCAAGACATGACATCTCTTCTAGTAGAATGCTCTCCGTCCATAATAAAATAATCAATGGATGGGACTGGATACCTTTGTTGGGAAGGTATCGTCACCTGCCGAGTAGGGTGTATGTAGGCATCCTATCACGTCAGGACAGCTATCCAGTAGTAATATCCATCTCCCAGTGACCCAGTCTATGTGTGTGTCTTGTCTTGTCGATCCATGGACATGGCACCTATCGAGGTACTCCACTGCTGATGATTTTGTAGAGTACGTATATGAGCACGATGCTTTGTACAAAGTTGTCCCGGTCACCTCAAGGTTGCATTAGCAGGACGAAAAACAGTTACTCCCTTTCTTGTTCTTTTTCTTTTGTTGTCACATATTTGAAACCAATAAGTTCAAGTTATGTTCCTGATGATGTTACCCAACAATAGAAGCGAAACTGAAATAATAGTACAACTCAGACAGTGTTAGTACTAGTACTTTACTAGAGGTTACATCCGCATTAGCACTATACTAGTACGTACTATGGAGTAGGAGTACTTATTTTGAGGATTAATTGTTCTCCTTCTCGATGCGAATGTAGAAACGCAGCAGCTTGGAAGGTCCACCAAGCACCAGGTACAGCGGCGGCACCGAGAGGAACGACGTGAGTTCATCAAACGCGACGTCGCCCGGCAAGGCGCAGCTCGACGCCTCCAAAGACACACTCACGGTGTCCGCCCTGCTCCTCGCGTGCGCCAACGAGCACGACGCCGGCCCATTCGCCCACATCTTTGCCGTGTACAGAGGCCACACGCACGCGGCCGCCCTAACGCACACGGTAGACACGATGGTGGTCGAAGTCGAACCGAGCACGCCGATGATCAGGACGAACACGGCGCCGTCCTCCCCTTCGGCGATGATCCGCAGGCACGGCGAACCCGGCACCGGCACCGGCACCTGGAACACTTTGGTCGTGTTGTACGGCGGGAGCTTGTGCACTTGGATCGAGTGGGCCGCTGCGAAGTGGGCGACGAGCGCTGTTGGCGGGGCGGCGAAGTCGCAGCCGGGCTCCGTGCAAGCGCAAGGGGCGTGCGGGCATGCAATCTTGTGGTCGTGGACCTGGTGGTAGGCCACCAAGCTCCCGCAGCTGCTGTGGGGGCACTCAACCGTCGCCGCTGATACGACGGCGTCCATTGCCGGGTCCTGCTCGAATCCGCCGCGGGGTTCCACGCACCTATGGCACCGGTTCCCGGGAAGCTCGCTGAGGCAGCGGCCGCAGGCCAAATGATTACCCTTGCACTGCACAAATCAAAGTTCGTGGATTCCCATTTTTGCAGTAGTGAACCCACAAAAGAAACATCAATGGAGTGTGGGAGGGAAAGGGATCGACCTTGAAGACGGGGGGCTGGAGGGGCTGGGAGCAGAAAATGCAGTGAAGCACGGTGGAGTCCATCTTCAGGGTAACGGTGACAGTTTCCAGCATTGCGAGCGCGCGAGGAGTATGGCCTATCGATGGCCTCTCTTATCTCCTAGCCTCGAGGCTGGAGTACTCTATTTAAGGGGATGGGAAGGGATTTTGCTTAAGACGAGGAAAACCCAATATAGTACCTCCATCTCAAAGCTTAAGGCTTATATTATTTTTAGAAAGTCAAATTATGTCAAAATTGACTAAGCATTTACCGAAAATCATGGTAGTTAAAAAATGTGTATCTCCACCATCATACTATTTGAGACTATATTTGTGATGGTAATAGGCACAACTACATACACAAAAATTGACATCATCTGATTATTAGTTATTTGGACTGCGGGATGAACTTTTTGGAACTGTGCATTAAGCACCGGTAACCACTTAGGGCTTCTTTGATTCATAGGATTGACATAGGAATTATGTTGGATTTGATTCCTATGGGAAAATTTCAATCCTACACCTTTCCTATTTCTACACTCTCCACATTCCTTTGAATCAAAGCAGCAGTGCTTCTTTGTTTTTTATAGTAAGTGAAAGGACATCTAAAAAACAGGAGAAATGATCTGGAAGTGCACATAGTTTTATATAAATCAGATGGAGGGGTTACAATTACATATAGTTGGAGTATTCACTTCCGATTCACAAAAAAAGGAGTATTCACTTCCACGCTGCATTATTATTAAGTATAAGTACTACTACAAACAGTTCAGCACAAATATGAAACGAGGAATCCATAAAAAAATAGCAGCCGTACGAACAATCAAGTACTTTTCAGCGAAATTTATCATTCCTCATGACAAATTGACAGTTTTTTCAACTACGCAAAGTAGCAGTAGCTACATCTGCTTGCATATGCGAATGTAGAAACGCAGCTCCTTGGACGATCCAGCACCAACGAGGTATGGCCCCGGCACAACGAGGAACGACGTGAGCTCCTCAAACACGACAGCGCCCGGCGACGCGCTGCCAGAAGCATCGGCAGACATCTTCACGACATCCCGCCTGCAGTCCGATTTCGAGGACGGCGGCGGGCCGTGCGCCCAGATCTTCACCCTGTAGAGCGGCCACACGGATGTGGCCGAACTGACGCATACCAAAGACAAGACAATGGCCGGGCCGAGCGCGTCGATGTACAGGACGAACACGGAGCCGTCATCCCCTTCGACGACGAGCAGCCTGCACGGCGAGCACGGGTGCGTCATGGTCACCCGGAACTCTATGGACTTGCCATACTCTAACCTGTGCACCTGAATCGAGTGGGCCTCTGCGAGGTGAACGAGGAGCGCTGACGGTGGGGCGGCGAAGTCGCAGCCCTGCTCCGTGCAGTTGCACCGGCCGTGCGGGCACGCGATCTGGTGGCTTAGGGACTCGTGGTAGCTGACGATGACCCCGCAGCCGTCGTGGGAGCACATGACCTGCGCCGTTCCAGCGATGTTGTACGCGATGGCCTCCAAATTCGTAGCGTTTATTTCCATAGTGCCGTCCATCGCCGCCAGTTGGTTGAATCCGGAGCCGCGCTACTCTTCTTCTGGCGCCGTTTACTTGGAACCTCGCCGACGGTGGCAGGCGGCAGGCCTCATACCACGCTGCAACTCCGATCAATATTAATTGATGGTAAAATGGATGTATCTACAACTATAATGTGTGTAGATGCATCTATATTACCATCAAATAATATGAATCGGAGGGAGTACAAGGAATGACAGTTTAGCACAAGTGACACCAGCAAATAAAAATCAATGGACTCTCAGAGGAAAAGGGGGCGACCTTGTTGAACTTGGGGCAAATCAATGGAGTCTGACAGACAAATGATGCGATATAAAGCCGGTTAGAGAGAGAGAGAGAGAGAGAGAGAGAGAGAGAGAGAGAGAGAGAGAGAGAGAGTGTGTGTGTGTGTCCGTGGCGGGGGGGGGAGAGAGAGAGAGAGTTTGTTCACTTCTTCTTGGTTTAAAACGAGGATTCGTACAAGGAAATAGAGCCAGCATGCTCGGCTGGGTAGACAGCCAGGAGTGACCCCAACATGGTCGTGCCACAAGGATTCATGTCAAATGAAAAGGGAAGCATGTATCTTTGAATCTTGTCAAATCCTAGGTTTGACCAAGATAATTTAAACAAGTTTAAAACATGAAAAGAAAAGGGAAGCATGTATCCTTCTTAGTCACTCTAAAATGAAGTTTTTGGGAGGTTTTTGAAATTTCCATGTTTGAAACCCAAAACCACTTCTCTTCATGCTTGACTTCATAAGACGGAGTTTAGGGGTTAGGGGGTAGATACATGATTTGTATGGTTTGATATGTCTAGACCTTGTTTATCAATTTTAATGCTTACTATATGACATAAGAAGACTATGTGATTTTGTTTTCATTTTTCTGTATGCACTATAATAATCAATCGAGTTTTTACACCAACAGGTATGTCACTTACGTGTGGTGCCCACGCTTGAGGTCCCACACTTCAGTGATTACAAGTCACGTGCAATACGTAAGCAAACTCCCAGCCATCTTCTTTGTCAATAGTAGACACATCAGGATGCGTATTGGAAGTATGTGGGTCCTTCTGCCTTCGGTTGTCCCTCTCACAAAAAAAACAAATGTCTCTCATTCTCGGCCTCGCCGACTCGCTCGCTCGCACCTCCTGCTCACCGACAAACCCTGCACAAAAGTCATCATCACCCGAAAAAGGGAGACACCATAATGCTCTCCCTTCTTCTCTCCTTCCGAGTGATCCTCTTCCTCCGAGTTTCACTCGACGGGCAAACACCCATGTGCTGCATAGTAATAATAAACAGGTAGTAGAAAAATTGATATACGAATCCATAATTAAATATGTTAAACTAGGGTTTTGCCCAGTTGTACAAATCAAGGGTTCAAAAAAATCCAACTACGGGGTTCGAACAACACGATTCTAATTCAAGAATTTTTTCGACCTCATCCAAATGGCCTCAAACTATAGGGTTAGTATCTAGTGCAGTATGTGTGAAAATGTATGCACTATGTGTGCTATAAATTGTATGCCTTTCAAATTTGAACCAAATTTGAATAAGTTTGAAATATTTGAAAAGGGGCTTTTGGCTTAAACGTTTGAAACCAAAACCACTTCTCTTCATGCATGTTTGACTTCATAAGACAGAGTTTAGCTAGGGTTCGGGGGTAGATACATGATTTTCCTGGTTTGAATATATGTCTAGACCTTGTTTATCAACTTAATTGAATGCTTACTATATGACATAAGAAGACTATGTGCCTTGGTTTTTCATTTTCTGATTTTTTTAAAAAATTATGCCCATTTGAATCTTGGTAAAATCCTAGGTTTGACCATGGTTTAAACAGGTTTAAATCATGGATATGAAAAAATAAGCATCTATCCTTCTTAGTCACCCCGAAATGTAGCTCTTGGGAGGGTTTTTGAAATTTCCATGTTTGAAACAAAAAAATCACTTCTCTTCATGCATGCTTGACTTCATAAGACAGAGTTTAGGGTTACGGGTGTAGATATATACATGATTTTCTAGTTTGAATATGTCTAGACCTTGTTTATCAACTTTAATGCTAACTATAGACATAAGAAGACCATGTGCTTTGGTTTTCATTTTTTTGTTTTTTATTTATTTTATGCCCATATATTTGAATCTTGGTCAAATCCTAGGATTAACCAAGATTTAAACAAGTTTAAAACATGAAAATTAAAAGGTAAGCCCGTATCCTTCTTAGTCACTCTAAAATGAAGCTTTTGGGATGTTCTTGAAATTTCCATGTTTGAAACCCAAAACGACTTCTCTTCATGCTAGACTTCATAAGATCGACATGGGGTAGATACATGATTTGTCTGGTTTGGATATACCTAGACCTCGTTTATCAACTTGAATGCTTACGATATGACATATATAAGAAGACTGTGCTTTTGTTTTTCATTTTTCTGATTTTTTTGAATTTTGTGCCCACCCATTTGTATCTTGGTGAAATCCTAGGTTTGATAATGATTTAAACATGTTTAAAATATGAAAATGCAAATGTAAGCATGGATCCTTCTTAGTCACTCTAAAATGAAGCTTTTGGGAGGTTTTTGAAATTTCCATGTTTGAAACCCAAAACCACTTCTCTTCACATGCTTGACTTCATAATTAAGACATAGTTAATTAATTTAGGGGTTAGGGGGTATAGATACATGATTTGTGTGGTTTGAATATGTATGGACCTTGTTTATCAACTTCAATGCTTACTATATGACATAAGAAAACTATTTTCTTTGGTTTTTCTTTTTTCTGATTTTTTTCAATTTTGATGCCCATTTGAATCTTGTCAAATCCTAGGTTTGACGACCAAGATAATTTAAACAAGTTTAAAACATGAAAATGAAAAGGGAAGCATGATCCTTCTTAGTCACTCTAAAATGAAGATTTTGGGAGGTTTTTGAAATTTCCATGTTTGACCACTTCTCTTCACATGCTTGACTTCATAAGAGTTTAGGGGTTAGGGGTATAGCTACATGATTTGTCTGGTTTGAATATGTCTAGACCTTGTTTATCAACTTTAATGCTTACTATATGACATAAGAAAACTATTTGCTTTGGTTTTTCTTTTTGCTGATTTTTTTTCAATTTTGATGCCCATTTGAATCTTGTCTAATCCTAGGTTTGACCAATAATTTAAACAAGTTTAAAACATGAAAATGAAAAGGGAAGCATGTATCCTTATTAGTCACTCTAAACTCGGTTTTGCCCAGTTCTACAGATCAAGGGTTCAAAAAAATCCAACTACGGGGTTCGAACAACACGATTCTAATCCAAGAATTTTTTCGACCTCATCCAAATGGCCTCAAGCTATAGGGTTAGCATGTAGTGCAGTTTGTGTGACAATGTATGCACTATGTGTGCTATAACTTGTATGTCTTTCAAATTTGAACCAAATTTGAATAAGTTTGAAATATTTGAAAAGGGGCTTTTGGGAGGATTTTGAAATTTCCATGTTTGAAACCCAAAGCCACTTATCTTCATGCTTGACTTCATAAGACGGAGTTTAGGGGTTAGGGGTAGATACATGATTTGTATGGTTTGATATGTCTAGACCTTGTTTATCAACTTTAATGCTTACTATATGACATAAGAAGACTATGTTATTTGGTTTTTCATTTTTCTGTGTTTTTATTTTTCTGCCCATTTGAATCTTTGTCAAATCCTAGGTTTCACCAAGATTTAGACAAGTTTAACACGTAAATGAGTTAACTTGGATTTCCTACCCTTGAATCCATAGGAAACTTTGTTCTAATGCACTATAATAATCAATCGAGTTTTTACACCAACAGGTCTGTCACTTACGTGTGGTGCCCACGCTTGAGGTCCCACACTTCAGTGAGCACAAGTCACGTGCAATAGGTACGCAAACTCCCAGCCATCTTCTTTGTCAAGAGAAGACGCATCAGATGCGTATTGGAAGTCTGTGGGTCCTGGATCCTTCGGTTGTCCCTCTCACAAAAAAAAACAAATCTCCCTCATTCTCGGCCTCGCTCGACTCGCTCGCTGCGCTCGCACCTCCTGCTCACTGACAAACCCTGCACAAAAGTCAACATCATCACCCGAAAAAGGGAGACACCATAATGCTCTCCCTTCTTCTCTCCTTCCGAGTGATCCCTCTTCCTCCGAGTTTCACTCGACGGGCAAACACCCATGTGCTGCATAGTAATAATAAAAAGGTAGTAGAAAAATCGATATACGAATCTATAATTAAATAGGTTAAACTCGGGTTTTGCCCAGTTCTACAGATCAAGGGTTCAAAAAATCCAACTACGGGGTTCGAACAACACGATTCTAATCCAAGAATTTTTTCGACCTCATCCAAATGGCCTCAAATTATAGGGTTAGCATCTAGTGCAGTTTGTGTGAAAATGTATGCAATATGTGTGCTATAACTTGTATGTCTTTCAAATTTGAACCAAATTTGAATAAGTTTGAAATATTTGAAAAGGGGCTTTTGGGAGGTTTTTGAAATTTCCATGTTTGAAACCCAAAACCACTTCTCTTCATGCTTGACTTCATAAGACGGAGTTTAGGGGTTAGGGGGTATAGATACATGATTTGTCTGGTTTGGATATACCTAGACCTCGTTTATCAACTTTAATGCTTACTATATAACATAAGAAAACTATTTGCTTTGGTTTTTCTTTTTGCTGATTTTTTTCAATTTTGATGCCCATTTGAATCTTGGTCAAATCCTAGGTTTGACCATGGTTTAAACAAGTTTAAATCATGAATATGAAAAAATAAGCATCTATCCTTCTTAGTCACCCCAAAATGTAGCTCTTGGGAGGGTTTTTGAAATTTCCATGTTTGAAACAAAAAAAACACTTCTCTTCATGCATGCTTGACTTCATAAGACGGAGTTTAGGGTTAGGGGTGTAGATATATACATGATTTTCTAGTTTGAATATGTCTAGACCTGTTTATCAACTTTAATGCTAACTATAGACATAAGAAGACTATGTGCTTTGGTTTTTCATTTTTCTGTTTTTTTTCTTCGAATTTTATGCCCATATATTTGAATCTTGGTCAAATCCTAGGTTCAACCAAGATTTAAACAAGTTTAAAACATGGAAATTAAAAGTTAAGCATGTATCCTTCTTAGTCACTCTAAAATGAAGCTATTGGGATGTTCTTGAAATTTCCATGTTTGAAACCCAAAACGACTTCTCTTCATGCTAGACTTCATAAGATCGACGTGGGGTAGATACATGATTTGTCTGGTTTGGATATACCTAGACCTCGTTTATCAACTCGAATGCTTACGATATGACATATATAAGAAGACTATGTGCTTTTGTTTTTCATTTTTCTGATTTTTTTGAATTTTGTGCCCACCCATTTGTATCTTGGTGAAATCCTAGGTTTGATAATGATTTAAACAAGTTTAAAATATGAAAATGCAAATGTAAGCATGGATCCTTCTTAGTCACTCTAAAATGAAGCTTTTGGGAGGTTTTTGAAATTTCCATGTTTGAAACCCAAAACCACTTCTCTTCACATGCTTGACTTCATAAGACATAGTTAATTAATTTAGGGGCTAGGGGTATAGATACATGATTTGTGTGGTTTGAATATGTATGGACCTTGTTTATCAACTTTAATGCTTACTATATGACATAAGAAAACTATTTGCTTTGGTTTTTCTTTTTTCAGATTTTTTTTCAATTTTGATGCCCATTTGAATCTTGTCAAATCCTAGGTTTGACCAAGATAATTTAAACAAGTTTAAAACATGAAAATGAAAAGGAAGCATGGATCCTTCTTAGTCACTCTAAAATGAAGCTTTTGGGAGGTTTTTCAAATTTCCATGTTTGAAACCCAAAACCACTTCTCTTCACATGCTTGACTTCATAAGACAGAGTTTAGGGGTTAGGGGGTATAGCTACATGATTTGTCTGGTTTGAATATGTCTAGACCTTGTTTATCAACTTTAATGCTTACTATATGACATAAGAAAACTATTTGCTTTGGTTTTTCTTTTTGCTGATTTTTTTCAATTTTGATGCCCATTTGAATCTTGTCTAATCCTAGGTTTGACTAAGATAATTTAAACAAGTTTAAAACATGAAAATGAAAAGGGAAGCATGTATCCTTCTTAGTCACTCTAAACTCGGGTTTTGCCCAGTTCTACAGATCAAGGGTTCAAAAAAATCCAACTACGGGGTTCGAACAACACGATTCTAATCCAAGAATTTTTTCGACCTCATCCAAATGGCCTCAAGCTATAGGGTTAGCATGTAGTGCAGTTTGTGTGAAAATGTATGCACTATGTGTGCTATAACTTGTATGTCTTTCAAATTTGAACCAAGTTTGAATAAGTTTGAAATATTTGAAAAGGGGCTTTTGGGAGGATTTTGAAATTTCCATGTTTGAAACCCAACGCCACTTATCTTCATGCTTGACTTCATAAGACGGAGTTTAGGGGTTAGGGGTAGATACATGATTTGTATGGTTTGATATGTCTAGACCTTGTTTATCAACTTTAATGCTTACTATATGACATAAGAAGACTATGTGATTTGGTTTTTCATTTTTCTGTTTTTTTATTTTTCTGCCCATTTGAATCTTTGTCAAATCCTAGGTTTCACCAAGATTTAGACAAGTTTAACACGTAAATGAGTTAACTTGGATTTCCTACCCTTGAATCCATAGGAAACTTTGTTCTAATGCACTATAATAATCAATCGAGTTTTTACACCAACAGGTCTGTCACTTACGTGTGGTGCCCACGCTTGAGGTCCCACACTTCAGTGAGCACAAGTCACGTGCAATAGGTACGCAAACTCCCACCCATCTTCTTTGTCAAGAGAAGACGCATCAGGATGCGTATTGGAAGTCTGTGGGTCCTTCCTCCCGTTGTCCCTCTCACAAAAAACAAATCTCCCTCATTCTCGGCCTCGCTCGACTCGCTCGCTCGCTCGCACCCCTGCTCACCGACAAACCCTGCACAAAAGTCAACATCATCACCCGAAAAAGGGGAGACACCATAATGCTCTCCCTTCTTCTCTCCTTCCGAGTGATCCCTCTTCCTCCGAGTTTCACTCGACGGGCAAACACCCATGTGCTGCATAGTAATAATAAAAAGGTAGTAGAAAAATCGATATACGAATCTATAATTAAATAGGTTAAACTCGGGTTTTGCCCAGTTCTACAGATCAAGGGTTCAAAAAAATCCAACTACGGGGTTCGAACAACACGATTCTAATCCAAGAATTTTTTCGACCTCATCCAAATGGCCTCAAATTATAGGGTTAGCATCTAGTGCAGTTTGTGTGAAAATGTATGCAATATGTGTGCTATAACTTGTATGTCTTTCAAATTTGAACCAAATTTGAATAAGTTTGAAATATTTGAAAAGGGGCTTTTGGGAGGTTTTTGAAATTTCCATGTTTGAAACCCAAAACCACTTCTCTTCATGCTTGACTTCATAAGACGGAGTTTAGGGGTTAGGGGGTATAGATACATGATTTTTCTGGTTTGGATATACCTAGACCTCGTTTATCAACTTTAATGCTTACTATATAACATAAGAAAACTATTTGCTTTGGTTTTTCTTTTTGCTGATTTTTTTAAAATTTTGATGCCCATTTGAATCTTGGTCAAATCCTAGGTTTGACCATGGTTTAAACAAGTTTAAATCATGAATATGAAAAAATAAGCATCTATCCTTCTTAGTCACCCCAAAATGTAGCTCTTGGGAGGGTTTTTGAAATTTCCATGTTTGAAACAAAAAAATCACTTCTCTTCATGCATGCTTGACTTCATAAGACAGAGTTTAGGGTTAGGGGTGTAGATATATACATGATTTTCTAGTTTGAATATGTCTGGACCTGTTTATCAACTTTAATGCTAACTATAGACATAAGAAGACTATGTGCTTTGGTTTTTCATTTTTCTGTTTTTTTCTTCGAATTTTATGCCCATATATTTGAATCTTGGTCAAATCCTAGGTTCAACCAAGATTTAAACAAGTTTAAAACATGGAAATTAAAAGTTAAGCATGTATCCTTCTTAGTCACTCTAAAATGAAGCTTTTGGGATGTTCTTGAAATTTCCATGTTTGAAACCCAAAACGACTTCTCTTCATGCTAGACTTCATAAGATCGTGGGGTAGATACATGATTTGTCTGGTTTGGATATACCTAGACCTCGTTTATCAACTCGAATGCTTACGATATGACATATATAAGAAGACTATGTGCTTTTGTTTTTCATTTTTCTGGTTTTTTTGAATTTTGTGCCCACCCATTTGTATCTTGGTCAAATCCTAGGTTTGATAATGATTTAAACAAGTTTAAAATATGAAAATGCAAATGTAAGCATGGATCCTTCTTAGTCACTCTAAAATGAAGCTTTTGGGAGGTTTTTGAAATTTCCATGTTTGAAACCCAAAACCACTTCTCTTCACATGCTTGACTTCATAAGACATAGTTAATTAATTTAGGGGTTAGGGGGTATAGATACATGATTTGTGTGGTTTGAATATGTATGGACCTTGTTTATCAACTTCAATGCTTACTATATGATATACGAAAACTATTTGCTTTGGTTTTTATTTTTTCTGTTTTTTTTTCAATTTTGATGATGCCCATTTGAATCTTGTCAAATCCTAGGTTTGACGACCAAGATAATTTAAACAAGTTTAAAACATGAAAATGAAAAGGGAAGCATGGATCCTTCTTAGTCAATCTAAAATGAAGCTTTTGGGATGTTCTTGAAATTTCCATGTTTGAAACCCAAAACGACTTCGATCTCTTCATGCATGCTAGACTTCATAAGATCGACGGGGGTAGATACATGATTTGTCTGGTTTGGATATACCTAGACCTCGTTTATCAACTCGAATGCTTACGATATGACATATATAAGAAGACTATGTGCTTTTGTTTTTATTTTTCTGATTTTTTTGAATTTTGTGCCCACCCATTTGTATCTTGGTCAAATCCTAGGTTTGATAATGATTTAAACAAGTTTAAAATATGAAAATGCAAATGTAAGCATGGATCCTTCTTAGTCACTCTAAAATGAAGCTTTTGGGAGGTTTTTGAAATTTCCATGTTTGAAACCCAAAACCACTTCTCTTCACATGCTTGACTTCATAAGACATAGTTAATTAATTTAGGGGTTAGGGGGTATAGATACATGATTTGTGTGGTTTGAATATGTATGGACCTTGTTTATCAACTTCAATGCTTACTATATGACATACGAAAACTATTTGCTTTGGTTTTTATTTTTTCTGTTTTTTTCAATTTTGATGATGCCCATTTGAATCTTGTCAAATCCTAGGTTTGACGACCAAGATAATTTAAACAAGTTTAAAACATGAAAATGAAAAGGGAAGCATGGATCCTTCTTAGTCAATCTAAAATGAAGCTTTTGGGATGTTCTTGAAATTTCCATGTTTGAAACCCAAAACGACTTCTCTTCATGCATGCTAGACTTCATAAGATCGACGGGGGGTAGATACATGATTTGTCTGGTTTGGATATACCTAGACCTCGTTTATCAACTCGAATGCTTACGATATGACATATATAAGAAGACTATGTGCTTTTGTTTTTCATTTTTCTGATTTTTTTGAATTTTGTGCCCACCCATTTGTATCTTGGTCAAATCCTAGGTTTGATAATGATTTAAACAAGTTTATAATATGAAAATGCAAATGTAAGCATGGATCCTTCTTAGTCACTCTAAAATGAAGCGCGCTTTTGGGAGGTTTTTGAAATTTCCATGTTTGAAACCCAAAACCACTTCTCTTCACATGCTTGACTTCATAATTAAGACATAGTTAATTAATTTAGGGGTTAGGGGGTATAGATACATGATTTGTGTGGTTTGAATATGTATGGACCTTGTTTATCAACTTCAATGCTTACTATATGACATAAGAAAACTATTTGCTTTGCTTTGGTTTTTCTTTTTTCTGATTTTTTTTCAATTTTGATGCCCATTTGAATCTTGTCAAATCCTAGGTTTGACGACCAAGATAATTTAAACAAGTTTAAAACATGAAAATGAAAAGGGAAGCATGGATCCTTCTTAGTCACTCTAAAATGAAGCTTTTGGGAGGTTTTTGAAATTTCCATGTTTGACCACTTCTCTTCACATGCTTGACTTCGTCATAAGACAGAGTTTAGGGGTTAGGGGGTATAGCTACATGATTTGTCTGGTTTGAATATGTCTAGACCTTGTTTATCAACTTTAATGCTTACTATATATGACATAAGAAAACTATTTGCTTTGGTTTTTCTTTTTGCTGTTTTTTTTTCAATTTTGATGCCCATTTGAATCTTGTCTAATCCTAGGTTTGACTAGGATAATTTAAACAAGTTTAAAACATGAAAATGAAAAGGGAAGCATGTATCCTTCTTAGTCACTCTAAACTCGGGTTTTGCCCAGTTCTACAGATCAAGGGTTCAAAAAAATCCAACTACGGGGTTCGAACAACACGATTCTAATCCAAGAATTTTTTCGACCTCATCCAAATGGCCTCAAGCTATAGGGTTAGCATGTAGTGCAGTTTGTGTGAAAATGTATGCACTATGTGTGCTATAACTTGTATGTCTTTCAAATTTGAACCAAATTTGAATAAGTTTGAAATATTTGAAAAGGGGCTTTTGGGAGGATTTTGAAATTTCCATGTTTGAAACCCAAAGCCACTTATCTTCATGCTTGACTTCATAAGACGGAGTTTAGGGGTTAGGGGGTAGATACATGATTTGTATGGTTTGATATGTCTAGACCTTGTTTATCAACTTTAATGCTTACTATATGACATAAGAAGACTATGTGATTTGGTTTTTCATTTTTCTGTTTTTATTTTTCTGCCCATTTGAATCTTTGTCAAATCCTAGGTTTCACCAAGATTTAGACAAGTTTAACACATAAATGAGTTAACTTGGATTTCCTACCCTTGAATCCATAGGAAACTTTGTTCTAATGCACTATAATAATCAATCGAGTTTTTACACCAACAGGTCTCACTTACGTGTGGTGCCCACGCTTGAGGTCCCACATTTCAGTGAGCACAAGTCACGTGCAATAGGTACGCAAACTCCCAGCCATCTTCTTTGTCAAGAGAAGACGCATCGGGATGCGTATTGGAAGTCTGTGGGTCCTTCTGGATCCTTCGGTTGTCCCTCTCACAAAAAACAACTCTCCTCATTCTCGGCCTGCCGACTCGCTCGCTCGCTCGCTCGCACCTCCTGCTCACTGACAAACCCTGCACAAAAGTCAACATCATCACCCGAAAAAGGGGAGACACCATAATGCTCTCCCTTCTTCTCTCCTTCCGAGTGATCCCTCTTCCTCCGAGTTTCACTCGACGGGCAAACACCCATGTGCTGCATAGTAATAATAAAAAGGTAGTAGAAAAATCGATATACGAATCTATAATTAAATAGGTTAAACTCGGGTTTTGCCCAGTTCTACAGATCAAGGGTTCAAAAAAATCCAACTACGGGGTTCGAACAACACGATTCTAATCCAAGAATTTTTTCGACCTCATCCAAATGGCCTCAAATTATAGGGTTAGCATCTAGTGCAGTTTGTGTGAAAATGTATGCAATATGTGTGCTATAACTTGTATGTCTTTCAAATTTGAACCAAATTTGAATAAGTTTGAAATATTTGAAAAGGGGCTTTTGGGAGGTTTTTGAAATTTCCATGTTTGAAACCCAAAACCACTTCTCTTCATGCTTGACTTCATAAGACGGAGTTTAGGGGTTAGGGGGTATAGATACATGATTTGTCTGGTTTGGATATACCTAGACCTCGTTTATCAACTTTAATGCTTACTATATAACATAAGAAAACTATTTGCTTTGGTTTTTCTTTTTGCTGATTTTTTTTCAATTTTGATGCCCATTTGAATCTTGGTCAAATCCTAGGTTTGACCATGGTTTAAACAAGTTTAAATCATGAATATGAAAAAATAAGCATCTATCCTTCTTAGTCACCCCAAAATGTAGCTCTTGGGAGGGTTTTTGAAATTTCCATGTTTGAAACAAAAAAATCACTTCTCTTCATGCATGCTTGACTTCATAAGACAGAGTTTAGGGTTAGGGGTGTAGATATATACATGATTTTCTAGTTTGAATATGTCTAGACCTGTTTATCAACTTTAATGCTAACTATAGACATAAGAAGACTATGTGCTTTGGTTTTTCATTTTTCTGTTTTTTTCTTCGAATTTTATGCCCATATATTTGAATCTTGGTCAAATCCTAGGTTCAACCAAGATTTAAACAAGTTTAAAACATGGAAATTAAAAGTTAAGCATGTATCCTTCTTAGTCACTCTAAAATGAAGCTTTTGGGATGTTCTTGAAATTTCCATGTTTGAAACCCAAAACGACTTCTCTTCATGCTAGACTTCATAAGATCGACGTGGGGTAGATACATGATTTGTCTGGTTTGGATATACCTAGACCTCGTTTATCAACTCGAATGCTTACGATATGACATATATAAGAAGACTATGTGCTTTTGTTTTTCATTTTTCTGATTTTTTTGAATTTTGTGCCCACCCATTTGTATCTTGGTCAAATCCTAGGTTTGATAATGATTTAAACAAGTTTAAAATATGAAAATGCAAATGTAAGCATGGATCCTTCTTAGTCACTCTAAAATGAAGCTTTTGGGAGGTTTTTGAAATTTCCATGTTTGAAACCCAAAACCACTTCTCTTCACATGCTTGACTTCATAAGACATAGTTAATTAATTTAGGGGTTAGGGGGTATAGATACATGATTTGTGTGGTTTGAATATGTATGGACCTTGTTTATCAACTTCAATGCTTACTATATGATATACGAAAACTATTTGCTTTGGTTTTTATTTTTTCTGTTTTTTTCAATTTTGATGATGCCCATTTGAATCTTGTCAAATCCTAGGTTTGACGACCAAGATAATTTAAACAAGTTTAAAACATGAAAATGAAAAGGAAGCATGGATCCTTCTTAGTCAATCTAAAATGAAGCTTTTGGGATGTTCTTGAAATTTCCATATTTGAAACCCAAAACGACTTCGATCTCTTCATGCATGCTAGACTTCATAAGATCGACGGGGGGTAGATACATGATTTGTCTGGTTTGGATATACCTAGACCTCGTTTATCAACTCGAATGCTTACGATATGACATATATAAGAAGACTATGTGCTTTTGTTTTTTATTTTTCTGATTTTTTTGAATTTTGTGCCCACCCATTTGTATCTTGGTCAAATCCTAGGTTTGATAATGATTTAAACAAGTTTAAAATATGAAAATGCAAATGTAAGCATGGATCCTTCTTAGTCACTCTAAAATGAAGCTTTTGGGAGGTTTTTGAAATTTCCATGTTTGAAACCCAAAACCACTTCTCTTCACATGCTTGACTTCATAAGACATAGTTAATTAATTTAGGGGTTAGGGGGTATAGATACATGATTTGTGTGGTTTGAATATGTATGGACCTTGTTTATCAACTTCAATGCTTACTATATGACATACGAAAACTATTTGCTTTGGTTTTTATTTTTTCTGTTTTTTTTTTCAATTTTGATGATGCCCATTTGAATCTTGTCAAATCCTAGGTTTGACGACCAAGATAATTTAAACAAGTTTAAAACATGAAAATGAAAAGGGAAGCATGGATCCTTCTTAGTCAATCTAAAATGAAGCTTTTGGGATGTTCTTGAAATTTCCATGTTTGAAACCCAAAACGACTTCGATCTCTTCATGCATGCTAGACTTCATAAGATCGACGGGGGTAGATACATGATTTGTCTGGTTTGGATATACCTAGACCTCGTTTATCAACTCGAATGCTTACGATATGACATATATAAGAAGACTATGTGCTTTTGTTTTTCATTTTTCTGATTTTTTTGAATTTTGTGCCCACCCATTTGTATCTTGGTCAAATCCTAGGTTTGATAATGATTTAAACAAGTTTATAATATGAAAATGCAAATGTAAGCATGGATCCTTCTTAGTCACTCTAAAATGAAGCGCTTTTGGGAGGTTTTTGAAATTTCCATGTTTGAAACCCAAAACCACTTCTCTTCACATGCTTGACTTCATAATTAAGACATAGTTAATTAATTTAGGGGTTAGGGGGTATAGATACATGATTTGTGTGGTTTGAATATGTATGGACCTTGTTTATCAACTTCAATGCTTACTATATGACATAAGAAAACTATTTGCTTTGGTTTTTCTTTTTTCTGATTTTTTTTTCAATTTTGATGCCCATTTGAATCTTGTCAAATCCTAGGTTTGACGACCAAGATAATTTAAACAAGTTTAAAACATGAAAATGAAAAGGGAAGCATGGATCCTTCTTAGTCACTCTAAAATGAAGCTTTTGGGAGGTTTTTGAAATTTCCATGTTTGACCACTTTCACATGCTTGACTTCATAAAAGACAGTTTAGTTTAGGGGTTAGGGGTATAGCTACATGATTTGTCTGGTTTGAATATGTCTAGACCTTGTTTATCAACTTTAATGCTTACTATATATGACATAAGAAAACTATTTGCTTTGGTTTTTCTTTTTGCTGATTTTTTTCAATTTTGATGCCCATTTGAATCTTGTCTAATCCTAGGTTTGACCAGGATAATTTAAACAAGTTTAAAACATGAAAATGAAAAGGGAAGCATGTATCCTTCTTAGTCACTCTAAACTCGGGTTTTGCCCAGTTCTATCAAGGGTTCAAAAAAATCCAACTACGGGGTTCGAACAACACGATTCTAATCCAAGAATTTTTTCGACCTCATCCAAATGGCCTCAAGCTATAGGGTTAGCATGTAGTGCAGTTTGTGTGACAATGTATGCACTATGTGTGCTATAACTTGTATGTCTTTCAAATTTGAACCAAATTTGAATAAGTTTGAAATATTTGAAAAGGGGCTTTTGGGAGGATTTTGAAATTTCCATGTTTGAAACCCAAAGCCACTTATCTTCATGCTTGACTTCATAAGACGGAGTTTAGGGGTTAGGGGTAGATACATGATTTGTATGGTTTGATATGTCTAGACCTTGTTTATCAACTTTAATGCTTACTATATGACATAAGAAGACTATGTGATTTGGTTTTTCATTTTTCTGTTTTTATTTTTCTCCCATTTGAATCTTTGTCAAATCCTAGGTTTCACCAAGATTTAGACAAGTTTAACACGTAAATGAGTTAACTTGGATTTCCTACCCTTGAATCCATAGGAAACTTTGTTCTAATGCACTATAATAATCAATCGAGTTTTTACACCAACAGGTCTGTCACTTACGTGTGGTGCCCACGCTTGAGGTCCCACACTTCAGTGAGCACAAGTCACGTGCAATAGGTACGCAAACTCCCAGCCATCTTCTTTGTCAAGAGAAGACGCATCAGGATGCGTATTGGAAGTCTGTGGGTCCTTCTGGATCCTTCGGTTGTCCCTCTCACAAAAAAAAAAAAACAAATCTCCCTCATTCTCGGCCTCGCTCGACTCGCTCGCTCGCTCGCACCTCCTGCTCACTGACAAACCCTGCACAAAAGTCAACATCATCACCCGAAAAAGGGGAGACACCATAATGCTCTCCCTTCTTCTCTCTTCCGAGTGATCCCTCTTCCTCCGAGTTTCACTCGACGGGCAAACACCCATGTGCTGCATAGTAATAATAAAAAGGTAGTAGAAAAATCGATATACGAATCTATAATTAAATAGGTTAAACTCGGGTTTTGCCCAGTTCTACAGATCAAGGGTTCAAAAAAATCCAACTACGGGGTTCGAACAACACGATTCTAATCCAAGAATTTTTTCGACCTCATCCAAGTGGCCTCAAATTATAGGGTTAGCATCTAGTGCAGTTTGTGTGAAAATGTATGCAATATGTGTGCTATAACTTGTATGTCTTTCAAATTTGAACCAAATTTGAATAAGTTTGAAATATTTGAAAAGGGGCTTTTGGGAGGTTTTTGAAATTTCCATGTTTGAAACCCAAAACCACTTCTCTTCATGCTTGACTTCATAAGACGGAGTTTAGGGGTTAGGGGTATAGATACATGATTTGTCTGGTTTGGATATACCTAGACCTCGTTTATCAACTTTAATGCTTACTATATAACATAAGAAAACTATTTGCTTTGGTTTTTCTTTTTGCTGATTTTTTTCAATTTTGATGCCCATTTGAATCTTGGTCAAATCCTAGGTTTGACCATGGTTTAAACAAGTTTAAATCATGAATATGAAAAAATAAGCATCTATCCTTCTTAGTCACCCCAAAATGTAGCTCTTGGGAGGGTTTTTGAAATTTCCATGTTTGAAACAAAAAAACACTTCTCTTCATGCATGCTTGACTTCATAAGACAGAGTTTAGGGTTAGGGGTGTAGATATATACATGATTTTCTAGTTTGAATATGTCTAGACCTGTTTATCAACTTTAATGCTAACTATAGACATAAGAAGACTATGTGCTTTGGTTTTTCATTTTTCTGTTTTTTTTTGAATTTTATGCCCATATATTTGAATCTTGGTCAAATCCTAGGTTCAACCAAGATTTAAACAAGTTTAAAACATGGAAATTAAAAGTTAAGCATGTATCCTTCTTAGTCACTCTAAAATGAAGCTTTTGGGATGTTCTTGAAATTTCCATGTTTGAAACCCAAAACGACTTCTCTTCATGCTAGACTTCATAAGATCGACGTGGGGTAGATACATGATTTGTCTGGTTTGGATATACCTAGACCTCGTTTATCAACTCGAATGCTTACGATATGACATATATAAGAAGACTATGTGCTTTTGTTTTTCATTTTTCTGGTTTTTTTGAATTTTGTGCCCACCCATTTGTATCTTGGTCAAATCCTAGGTTTGATAATGATTTAAACAAGTTTAAAATATGAAAATGCAAATGTAAGCATGGATCCTTCTTAGTCACTCTAAAATGAAGCTTTTGGGAGGTTTTTGAAATTTCCATGTTTGAAACCCAAAACCACTTCTCTTCACATGCTTGACTTCATAAGACATAGTTAATTAATTTAGGGGTTAGGGGGTATAGATACATGATTTGTGTGGTTTGAATATGTATGGACCTTGTTTATCAACTTCAATGCTTACTATATGACATAAGAAAACTATTTGCTTTGGTTTTTTTTTTCTGTTTTTTTTTCAATTTTGATGATGCCCATTTGAATCTTGTCAAATCCTAGGTTTGACGACCAAGATAATTTAAACAAGTTTAAAACATGAAAATGAAAAGGGAAGCATGGATCCTTCTTAGTCAATATAAAATGAAGCTTTTGGGATGTTCTTGAAATTTCCATGTTTGAAACCCAAAACGACTTCGATCTCTTCATGCATGCTAGACTTCATAAGATCGACGGGGGTAGATACATGATTTGTCTGGTTTGGATATACCTAGACCTCGTTTATCAACTCGAATGCTTACGATATGACATATATAAGAAGACTATGTGCTTTTGTTTTTCATTTTTCTGATTTTTTTGAATTTTGTGCCCACCCATTTGTATCTTGGTCAAATCCTAGGTTTGATAATGATTTAAACAAGTTTATAATATGAAAATGCAAATGTAAGCATGGATCCTTCTTAGTCACTCTAAAATGAAGCTTTTGGGAGGTTTTTGAAATTTCCATGTTTGAAACCCAAAACCACTTCTCTTCACATGCTTGACTTCATAATTAAGACATAGTTAATTAATTTAGGGGTTAGGGGTATAGATACATGATTTGTGTGGTTTGAATATGTATGGACCTTGTTTATCAACTTCAATGCTTACTATATGACATAAGAAAACTATTTGCTTTGGGTTTTTCTTTTTTCTGATTTTTTTTTCAATTTTGATGCCCATTTGAATCTTGTCAAATCCTAGGTTTGACGACCAAGATAATTTAAACAAGTTTAAAACATGAAAATGAAAAGGGAAGCATGGATCCTTCTTAGTCACTCTAAAATGAAGCTTTTGGGAGGTTTTTGAAATTTCCATGTTTGACCACTTCTCTTCACATGCTTGACTTCATAAGACAGAGTTTAGGGGTTAGGGGGTATAGCTACATGATTTGTCTGGTTTGAATATGTCTAGACCTTGTTTATCAACTTTAATGCTTACTATATGACATAAGAAAACTATTTGCTTTGGTTTTTCTTTTTGCTGATTTTTTTCAATTTTGATGCCCATTTGAATCTTGTCTAATCCTAGGTTTGACCAGGATAATTTAAACAAGTTTAAAACATGAAAATGAAAAGGGAAGCATGTATCCTTCTTAGTCACTCTAAACTCGGGTTTTGCCCAGTTCTACAGATCAAGGGTTCAAAAAATCCAACTACGGGGTTCGAACAACACGATTCTAATCCAAGAATTTTTTCGACCTCATCCAAATGGCCTCAAGCTATAGGGTTAGCATGTAGTGCAGTTTGTGTGACAATGTATGCACTATGTGTGCTATAACTTGTATGTCTTTCAAATTTGAACCAAATTTGAATAAGTTTGAAATATTTGAAAAGGGGCTTTTGGGAGGATTTTGAAATTTCCATGTTTGAAACCCAAAGCCACTTATCTTCATGCTTGACTTCATAAGACGGAGTTTAGGGGTTAGGGGGTAGATACATGATTTGTATGGTTTGATATGTCTAGACCTTGTTTATCAACTTTAATGCTTACTATATGACATAAGAAGACTATGTGATTTGGTTTTTCATTTTTCTGTGTTTTTATTTTTCTGCCCATTTGAATCTTTGTCAAATCCTAGGTTTCACCAAGATTTAGACAAGTTTAACACGTAAATGAGTTAACTTGGATTTCCTACCCTTGAATCCATAGGAAACTTTGTTCTAATGCACTATAATAATCAATCGAGTTTTTACACCAACAGGTCTGTCACTTACGTGTGGTGCCCACGCTTGAGGTCCCACACTTCAGTGAGCACAAGTCACGTGCAATAGGTACGCAAACTCCCAGCCATCTTCTTTGTCAAGAGAAGACGCATCAGATGCGTATTGGAAGTCTGTGGGTCCTTCTGGATCCTTCGGTTGTCCCTCTCACAAAAAAAACAAATCTCCCTCATTCTCGGCCTCGCTGACTCTCGCCGTCGCACCTCCTGCTCACATGACAAACCCTGCACAAAAGTCAACATCATCACCCGAAAAAGGGAGACACCATAATGCTCTCCCTTCTTCTCTCCTTCCGAGTGATCCCTCTTCCTCCGAGTTTCACTCGACGGGCAAACACCCATGTGCTGCATAGTAATAATAAAAAGGTAGTAGAAAAATCGATATACGAATCTATAATTAAATAGGTTAAACTCGGGTTTTGCCCAGTTCTACAGATCAAGGGTTCAAAAAAATCCAACTACGGGGTTCGAACAACACGATTCTAATCCAAGAATTTTTTCGACCTCATCCAAATGGCCTCAAATTATAGGGTTAGCATCTAGTGCAGTTTGTGTGAAAATGTATGCAATATGTGTGCTATAACTTGTATGTCTTTCAAATTTGAACCAAATTTGAATAAGTTTGAAATATTTGAAAAGTGGCTTTTGGGAGGTTTTTGAAATTTCCATGTTTGAAACCCAAAACCACTCTTCATGCTTGACTTCATAAGACGGAGTTTAGGGGTTAGGGGTATAGATACATGATTTGTCTGGTTTGGATATACCTAGACCTTGTTTATCAACTTTAATGCTTACTATATAACATAAGAAAACTATTTGCTTTGGTTTTCTTTTTGCTGATTTTTTTTCAATTTTGATGCCCATTTGAATCTTGGTCAAATCCTAGGTTTGACCATGGTTTAAACAAGTTTAAATCATGAATATGAAAAATAAGCATCTATCCTTCTTAGTCACCCCAAAATGTAGCTCTTGGGAGGGTTTTTGAAATTTCCATGTTTGAAACAAAAAACCAATAAAAATAAAAAACCAAAGCACATAGTCTTCTTATGTCACAGAGTAAGCATTCAAGTTGATAAACACGATCTAGACATATTCAAACAAGGAAAATCATGTATCTACCCCTAACCCTAAACTCTCTCTTATGAAGTCAAGCATGAAGAGAAGTGGTTTTTGGGTTCAAACATAGAAATTTTAAAAATACCAAGAGCTTCATTTTGAAGTGATTAAGAATGATACGGGCTTACCTTTTCATATTCATGTTTTAAACTTGTTTAACTCTTGGTCAAACCTAGGATTTGACCAAGATTCAAATGGGCATAAAAAATCAAAGCACATAGTCTTCGATCTTATGTCCTATAGTAAGCATTCAAGTTGATAAACAAGATCTAGACATATTCGAACCAGAAAAATCATGCATCTACCCCTAATTAACCCTAAACTCTATCTTATGAAGTCAAGCATGCATGAAGAGAAGTGGTTTTTGGTTTCAAACATAGAAATTTTAAAAACCTCACAAGAGCTTCATTTTGGAGTGATTAAGAAGGATACAAGCTTACTTTTTCATATTCATGTTTTTAAACTTGGTTAACTCTTGGTCAAATTAACCTAGGATTTGACCAAAATTCATATGGGCATAAAAATTCAAAAAAATGAAAAATGAAAAACTAAAGCACATTGTCTTCTTATGTTATACAGTAAGCATTCAAAAGTTGATAATAAACGTACAAAGCTCGATCTAGACATATTCAAACCAGAAAAATCATGTATCTACCCCTAACCCTAAACTCTGTCTTAATTATGAAGTCAAGCATGAAGAGAAGTGGTATTGGGTTTCAAACATGGAAATTCCAAAAACCTCCCGGCCACGAGCTCCATTTTGGAGTGACTAAGAAGGATCGATTTTACTTAGGTATGTAGTATTGTACATCACAAATGTGAAATGAAACAGATGATGTGAATCTCTATAAACCCTAAACCCTAATTATATTAAACCCCTAGACCCTAACACTAAACCTTGTATATATATAAACCATAAACATATATATCACTACCAAAAAATGAGTCATGCGATTCAAATGTTTGGCATTGTTTTCTCGTAGCATGCAAAATGCTCTCACACACACTTCTGGGGAAGCGAGGCCTCAAACACATGGTGCAAAAAAATATGCAGGGTTCTTGTCTAAACATAGAAGTGTATATATGCCATGTTTATTTGGTACTGTTCATAGAGGTATTATGTAAACCACAAATGATATGACTATGCATGCTTTGTTTCGATCTTTTCTATCAATCCCCACAATAACTTATTAATTCGGCTTGTTTTAAAATTTAGCTAGGTCGAGCAATCTCACGATGCTCTCACCCTGCTTGTTTTAATTTGTTCTAGTAGGAGGGTGCGGTGCATGTGTTTGGCCATTATTATATAAAATGTACTTGGCTCGATCCACACATTCAGGCCACACACCCATGTATTTTTTAAATTATTTGTTTGATCTGTACTTCATCTACACACTGTGTCAAATTTGCATTTTATCGGATTTAGCCCAAGAAATTGTATATATATGGATGCACATTGAGATAATTCATGAAACCTTGGAAATGGTCATCCTGTCATGCATGTTTCCCCGCGAATGAAAACTTGATTGGTGGCAGACAAGCAAAAACACATTTATGGGCGACAACCCAAAATGCACATATTTTGCAAAGTATTCATGCGTGCATGATGAAAAGTTGCAAATATATACATAAAATTGGGCCATGATTCAAAAGTTTGGCATGGTTCTTGTGTAGTGGTACCAAGCTCACATGCATGTGGGAGGAAATTTAGCTGGACGGACTCCAACATGGTGCCAATCTACTTGAGGGTTCTTCTCTAAAACACTGGTATGGCATGTTTGGTATTTTCCCTAGATATATGTACTACAAAATGATGAATACTCCATGTTTTTAGATTGCCTTTTTTGAATCACGTGTGCCTTGATTTCAAATCTAGGTCAAATCACTGGGGGATGGGGATGAATGTGTTTCTTTTTGATGCATCGCTAGCTCGTATTTCCGAGTTTTTTTGGGTCCCACAAATTCAGGGTAGCATCACCCCCCCCCCCAGTAAAAGTTTTAGGCGAGTAGTAGAATGGCATGACCAACTAGTTTCAAGTAAAAGTTTGAATATAACCAAAATATACCAATTGATTGATGAGTTAACTTGGCTTCATGGAAAAAATAATGTCTTGTAAATGAGATAACTTGGCTTTCCTACCCTTGGATCTATAGGAAACTATGGAGTACTAATACATTAATAATAATCACCCGAGTACACCAACTGGTCTGTCACTTACGTGTGGTTCCCATGCGTGAGGTCCCACACTTCAGTGAGCACAGGTCATGTGTCCACCAGTCTAGAGGCTCCCGTTAAAAGAAGAGCCCTCTATATTATTACTCGTATAAAGAAACATCAATCTCCATAAACATCAATCTCCCTTCTCACTTCTCAGCTTCTCACTGCTCCCCCCTCGCTCGCGCCGCCGCCGCCACAACCCCCCGCGCCCCTTTCCGATCCCTCATCAGACCTTAGACTATGGAGTTGCCTGTGCCGAAGAAGCAGCCTCTGAAGCCGACGATCCAGTGTATCAACGACTGGTGCGGGAGGGAGATCCCTTACAACGAGGAAGACAAGCACATGATGGCGTGCCCGCACGGCTATTGCTTCTGCACGCACCCCGGCTGCGAATTCGCCGATTCGAAGGTACCGTTCATCCTACACCTCAGAGAAGCCCACTTGACCGCTGTGGATAGGTTCCCGTACGACGAGGACTTCGGATTTGTTCATCTGAAGGTGCCGGCACCGGGCTCGCCAAAACGACAGCTCATCGGCTACGGGACGGATGGCGCAGTGTTCGCCTTGCACATCCACCCTTGCGGCATGGACACCGCGGTATCCTTCGTGTGCGTCAGGCCGGCGGCGTGCAACTTGCCCCGGTATAGGGTGACAATGTGGGCGAACGGCCCGCCGATGCCGGGGCCGCGTAAGCTTACCGGGGAACACTTGTTTGACGTGGTGAAGGCGGTATTAGAGCCGACGAGCAGCCCGACTCCGGGCACAGTTTCTTTGGGAGATGTCACTTCCTTCCTCTCGGTGCCGCCGCGGTACCTGTGCGGCAATGAATCATCGAAGCAGCTGACTATCTATTTGCGCATCGATAAGGAGTGAGTGAACATAACACTACCCTCAATCTTATTGGGACGATGCTAATGCGGATTTAAGTAATGCTGAATTAATTTGTTTTTCTTGTGACAGGGCGATTAGCAAGGAGAAGAGGATCTCGGTGCACAGCTAGCGACCTATATCTCGGCGTCCACCAAGTGTCCCTGAGTAGGAGATCTTGTTCTGCCTCTTCTTTTGATGTTTATATTGCTTCATCACCGTAAAAGGAAGGGTGTGTCTGGGGCTTCCTGCTTCAAAGTACTCAGTACAAGGACTAAAAGAGACGTTTTGCTGATGGTTCTTGTCAGGACGGCCGTAGTGTTGGAGGTGGTCATCTACTTCGGTGGGGAAGGACTACTTAGACCTTTATCTAAAAATGTTGAGGGATTGGATGTATTTTATGTTTACCATGAATTAGTCTATGTAATATGTAACCCAATTCGCCGATTAATGCAACTCTGGATCCTTCACTGTCATACGACTACTAAAACAAAATAAATAAATAGGCATTTTAAGTTTAATGCACATTTAATCAAGCCACATAATGTTGGCGTACTTGTAAGCAATCAGGTTTACTATTGTTGGCATGTGTGGTACAATTTCATGGGGCAATACCCAATCTAGCTTGTTCAATTACATTACATGAAGTAATTAAAATATGGATGCCTAGAATTATTCACTTCCGTACATTGCGATGGCTTATAGCGATTTCTATGACCAATCTACATCACAAATCTAGTTCAAATTTGATCTATTTTTATGAACAAAATTGGAAACTCTACTTGGCATTTTCGTTTACTATGACCAGATTCACATATGTAGTGATTCATTTTCTTTTCAAATCGCCATACCATTTCCTCGTGAACTCTTCATCTTTTTTTAGTTTTAATGAATTTCCTTTGGTTGCATTCAATTTGCTTCAAATTCACCGGCTTCACCATTCGTACAAATTGTTCATCTTTTCTTTGTATTTTTTCATGCATGAAGCATAACACCTTACCATGGTAAAATCTGCATATTTTCTACCAAAACTCGTGCCGAACTTTAAAGAACATGCAATTTTAAATTGACTAAAATTGGTTAAAACTCAACATAAGTCCACATATATTACAAACTCGAGAAATAATCAACATATATATCACCTAAATGGTCATCTTATGAAGTATGCCATGTTTCGAAATTGTTACCTTGAAAATTTGGGCAGCCACTTCACAATAAAGCTCACATAAAGCTCTTATTTTACACTAATAAAGTAGAATGTATTTTTGTGTGAAATGAAGTTGAATAAAATATATGTGAACGGTAAGATGCACATTGCTGCCAATATTTGGGATAATTATTAGTAAGTTCATACTAATATACAATGCAATCAACATGACCACACATGTGTAAGCAAGAAAATAAATCTTTCTTAAATTACCTTAAGGTTGTAAGTTTGTTATTTGTATAGCAATTTTATCTCATACGATGACTCAAGCTAGCACATTTTTTTTGAATTTGCTTCAATATTCTAGGACCCACCACATTCGTAAAATGGTAGTGCCAATTTTACGTATCGTAGTGCACAAAAGACACACACACACACACACACACACACACACACACACACACACACACACACACACACACATATGCTCACTTATTTCAATATTTAAACTATATTTTCTTCATTCAAATTTTCCGACCTGGCAATTTGAACATGTAGTTGAATTTTGAGTAAAACCGCTCATACATCAAACATGAATCCAAATAAGGTACAATTCGAGAAAATCTACACATCACATTTTGGCCAATATACATTGTATAATGCTTGTGAAAATGTAGACTATGAAATAGTCAACGCCACCTTTTTAGGTCATGAATGTCTTGGGCATCGACCAAAGTCTGGTAGGATGGTGAGGCATGAGTTACGAACATCCTTCTTCTCCTCTCACCCCCATTTGAGAGAGAGAGAGAGAGTGTGTGTGGGGGGGGGGGGGGTGGGGTAGAAAGCCATGTTAATAAATTAACTCATACATGAAAGCAAGAAATCAAACTTGATTTATATAAATCACTCTTAGGATTGTAGTTTGTTATTTTTATACCATCTATATCTCATATGACGACACAAGCTAGTCCACATTTTTAATTTCATTGAAGTTCTTTTTGTTGCACTCAAATTACTTCAACTTTTAGGACCCACCATCCGTACAAGGGTAATGGAAATTTCTATGATCTTAGTGCAAGGCTTCACACAGAGACACTCAAAGTATTTCAATATTTTAAAATTCATTTTCTTCCCTCAAAATTGCCGACCGTCCATTCGTAACATGTAGTTCAATTTTGAGTAACATCACACATATGTCAAACATCAATCTATTTTTTTTGATATTTCGAGAAAATCTTCATATCCCATTTTTGGCCATCATATAAGGTGTACTGCGTGTGAAAACATAGACAGTGAAACTTTCAGCGTCACCTTTTGGCCCTTTTGTTGTGGTTTGGCTTTTTGGCTTTGGCAAAAGCCAAAAAAAGCACCTAAATAGGTGCTTTTTTGGATTTTGGATTTTGGAAGCCAAAAACAAAGATCCTATTTTTTTGGCTTCCAAAATCCAAAAGCCAAAAAAGCACCTATTTAGGTGTTTTTTTGGATTTTGCCAAAGCCAAAAAGCCAAAAAAAGCGGGAGCGGTGTTTTGGAACATGTGTGCATATGCACCCTATATTTTGAAAAGCATCTTACATACATTTTAAATTTTAAAAAAATTGAAACTAAAAGTTCGCACGTACATCTTCACGTGCTACGTGCTCACAAAGTCGTTTCATAAAAAATCGACTTATCATGTGACGTGTGTAAAAAAGACAAAATTCAGTGCTAAAAATAATGCTTTTCACAAGATAAACTTTCTCTTTTTTATATAGACCACACAAAATATTGGTTTTTCGTGAAACTTGACGAACGCACGTATATTATGGAGATGTACATATAGAATTTTTTATCCAAATTTTTCGACATTTCAAAATATGATTTTTTGGTAGAGGGAGCATACGCACCCGGGAGCCGAATTGAATTTCCGAAAAAAAGCCACAACAAAAGGGCCCTTAGCCAAACTGGTGGGACGGTGAGGCCCGAATTAATAAAGCCACCACCATCCTTCTTCTCCACTCGCCCCTCCCCTCCCCTCCCCATCAATATCCTCTTCAAAGCAGATTAAAGAGGATGGAGTGCCCCCA
This sequence comes from Lolium multiflorum, assembly GCA_030979885.1. Taxonomy (NCBI): domain Eukaryota; kingdom Viridiplantae; phylum Streptophyta; class Magnoliopsida; order Poales; family Poaceae; genus Lolium; species Lolium multiflorum. Next base: position 282,223,493 of record CM061749.1, read on the forward strand.
CGACGGGTGCGGGAGCGTGGTCGCCTACAACGAGCTCCACGACCACGAGCTCGCGTGCCCGCACGGCCCGTGCGACTGCACAGAGGCCGGCTGCGACTTCTCCGCCTCGCCAGCAGCGCTCATCGCCCACCTCAGAGAAATCCATTCGATTTGTGTGGACATGATCCCGTACGGCACCGCGATGGCGTTCATCATCCCGGTGCTGGCACCGCCAGAGCCAAGACGTCCGGTCATCTTCTACGGGAACGATGGTACCGTGTTCGTCTGGCACACATATACGCAAGTCCAGCCGAAAAATGGATGCGTGCTGGCCAGCCTATCCGTTGAGTGCGTTAGGTCGGCGGCGTGCGTGTGGCCGGAGTACAAGGTGAGTATGTCGTCGCACGGCAAGCCATTACTTAATCGCTCTGAGATTGGTTTAATGCTCCCCAACTATACGGCCACTATTCTGGCGAACAGCACGACCACGCCGGGCGCCGCCAAATGGTCGGAACTAGAGCGGTCGTTGCAATGGTATCAACCGTGCACGGAGCTGACTATCTGGGTTCGCATCGACAGGTGATACATGCGCCTATCTTAATCTTCGTGTTTATCTAATTGAAATTGCGGTTTATGCAGTACTGAATTAATTAATTTTTGTTGTCAGAAAGTTATTCGTCGGACGGAAGTTCCTATTCGGAGCGGCGGGTTTAGGTTGCCAACTATGGGCTTTTTTCATTCAGAGGATTCACCAGGGCGGCCCTAACGACGATATATGATCTTATTTGGCGGAGAGGGACTTGCTTGCGTTTCCTATCTTCAGTTAGGGCCCTTTATGTAAACACTAAGCGCTTGATTGTATTATGTGTTTATGTTCACATACTCTATGGTGTAAAATACTATGGAATCCCATGTCCGATTAAATGCACCTCTGGACCCTGCCAGGCATTTCCCTTGTTATCTTTTCTTTTTACACATACTGTAACCATTGTTCAACGCGCAGTCCATCGGCTTGGGTGCTAGATGCTTGCTTCCTCGGGAAGGTACCCTATCTTGCCCATTTGAGAACACACGTCCCTATAATTGCTCAGAAGCCCCGCGAGGGCACGATGGTCTTTTCTGGGTGTATGTAAGATTTAGCCTTGACCAGCCCTCCGCCCTTCTTCTCTTTCTGTTCTGCTGGTAGCTAGTAACTAGCCTTCACCAGCCCTCCACCCTAACTACTGAGTAGTAAAGTACTACGTACCTCGCAAGCCATGGCTCCATTGAGCCGGGCGGCCCGGCGGCAGGATATCCTAGGGAAGACGATGAGGACTAGGACCGCCGAGAAAAACTCATCTAGCCAGCTAGCGCGTCGTTGTATGGCCACTTATGATCGCCTGAGCATTCTCGCAGAGCAGTCTATCCTCTATTCGATGGAGAGCGAGCCAGTGGGCGAGGGTTCGTCCGGGTAGGTTTCTAGTGGCGTGTCCTCCAGTTCATTCTTATTTTCTAATAACTGTTTTTTCCATTTATTTACATCTCACAGGGCCGGCGGTTCAAACGTCTACCCGGTAACCCCCACGACGGTGGCGCCCCAAGTCCGGTCGTCGGAAGCTGAGTTCGGCCCCGTTTCACGGCCAAGCCAGGTAGGCTGTATGCCTCTATCCACTTTTTTTTAATACTCCCTCCAATCCATTTTAATAGACTCTGATTTAGTACTCCCTCCGATCCATTTTATTTGACTCAAATTTAGTACAACTTTGTACTAAATCCGAGTCAACTAAAAGGGATCATAGGGAGAATACAACTTTACTAAATCCGTGTTTACTACTACTACTACTAAAAGGGATAGGATGGAGTAGTTTATGTAATCACGGCTTTCCTTTTAATTATGTGTTGATGAACACTGTGATATTTGTGGAGCGTCCAAGTGATGTCCATTCCTGTATCAAGATCTGTGCTAGAAATTAGTAGTACTCCTATTTTTTTGCGTGTAATTACTCATATATGAATTGGTTGGATTCTTTTTTGTTCCATACAATGATCGTGCCAGCAAATGGAGGTGAACATGGCCCACATAGGCAGCCAGCTGGGGAATGAACTCTCCCTCACCCCAGAGTTTGAGCCTGTTCACGTAGATTTGGCGTCCGAGAACAAGATCTGCCATAATCTTCAGCAAGGCATCAATACCTTTACTGCCGAGCTCGACAGGCTTAATGAGCAGAACCGCGTTTGTGTGGAACTGCATAACCAGAGCGTCACATTGATGAATGATGATGATGCAAACACCACCATCAAGGGCGAGGGTTCGTCCGGGTAAGTTTCTAGCGGGGTGTCCTTCAGTTGATTCTTATTTTCTAACCGTTTTTACATTTATTTACATCTCACAGGGCCGGCGGTTCAAATGTCTCCCCGGTAACCACAACGACGGTGGCGCCCCAAGTCCGGCCGTCCGAAGCTAAGTTCGGCCCCGTTTCCCGGCCAAGCCAGGTAGGCTGTATGCCTCTGTCCACTTGTTTTTTTATAGTTTATGTAATCACTGCTTTCCGATTATTATGTGTTGATGAACCCTGTGGTATTTGTGGAGCGTCCGAGTGTTGTCCATTCCTTTATCAATATCCATGCTAGAAATTAGTAGTCCTATTGTTTGCGGGTAATTAATACTCATATATGAATGGGTTGATTTCTTTTTTTTCATACAATGATTGTTGTAGCAAAAGGAGGAGAACAAGGCCCACATAGGCAGCCAGCTGGAGAATGAACACTCCCTCACCCTGGAGTGTGATCGTCTTCACAGAGTTTTGGCGTCTGAGAAGGAGATCTCCTTTCATCTTGCGCAATGCGTCGACATGCTTAAGCAGCAGAACGCCTACTGGGTGGAACTGAACAACAAGAGCGTCACATGGATGGATACTGGAAGCAACCTCATCAAGTATCTCATGGAACAGAAGTTGAAATTAAAGCTCAAGAGGCAGATCTCGAGGGTGCTAATGCGCGGACAAACCGCCGTCCTTAAGGCGATTATCAAGGAGAAGGAGGATCTCCGTGCACAGCTAGCGACCTATATCTCGGCGTCCACCAAGAGCGTCCCTGAGTAGGAGATCTTGTTCTGCTAGTTAACTGCTTCATCACCTTAATATCGCCATGTGCTCGTAAAACTGCTAGTTAACTTTCTGTTGGTATGTTGCACATTTGATCTGAACTTTGTGTTTTGCAATGCACAATTGATCAACTACTAGTAAGTGTATATTAAAATGGCGGGATACTCTTTTTAGCGGCGAAAATTTTCCATTTGTTGCTATTGTAGCGAATCTAAGCCCTTCAGAATCTTCCCTATCGTCAAGAAAACTTTCCAAAAACATAAGCATTTTGGAGGGAAACCTTGATGATATAGGCTATGAGGATGATCCTGGGTTGTGGTTCTTAGCGTGATCTGTAGATGGCAATATGCTTCTTGTTCATACCTGAGGCTGCAAGATGTTCTCTAAGGACACTGTCAGTTATGTTCAGATAAGCTAGGGAAGAGATTACTGGTCTTGGAGCATATTGTCTTTTCGTGGGATTGAATTATCCGCTCACATTGCAGTAAATCATGCATATTTTGATTTATATTTTGGTGGAGTTTCATTCGATTTGAATCATAGGTTTGTGAGAAAATATATATTTAGTTTAAACTAGTGCTCGAATACGTAAGAAGCTATTTAATCACAAGCTAGTCATCCGAATGGGATGAAATATTCATAGATTTTAAAACAAGGCATCTACATATTACTGGATTTTTTTCAAAATTTTCTGAATAGTTTTTTCTTTTTTAGCTTCGAAATAACAGATAGTTTGGAACGTTGGATCTCGAATGATGGTAGATGGTGGCACCTAGTCACTGAAGCTCTGTCCGGTTTCCAAACCAAGCTAGGAAAGGCATTGAAAATGAAGTTCTGCTCTAAAACATCTCTCATTTCATTTTGGTGCTCGCGCGGTTGCATGCTGCCCACGTGTTAAGGTACGTGTCTCTGGCATAGAGTACTACGATTATCGGCGAAAAATATATCGTAATGGAAACTGTAAAAAAAGCCCTCTCTGCTCAAGCTGATGTGACGAGACATCACTGCACCAAACGTCGTCGCAAATTTATAGATGGGTGGCGTGCTAGTCTACCATCTACCAACAGTCAAATCGGCGCCCAGTCGCAGCAGCAGCAGCCTAGAGTACTGCCTAGGTTTTGCCCCTTGCATGTCTATCATCTTTTTCTTCACCCTCCCAGAATCACGCGCACGCGCAGGATCTCGATCCCCACCACGCCGCATCACTAGTACTATACCTTTCTCTCCTCACCCCACCCGGCCGCGGCGCGCATCGTTCCTTCCATAGCGCTCGCCCTCTCCTCCGAAAACCCCAAGCGCAGTTGCATCCGCCATCCACCTAAATCCATCTTCACGTGATGGAATATTCAAGGCTTTGCCGGGGCGGCGGGGACGGCCACTTGGAGGCTCTCACCGGCGACAACATCGACCTCATCGCTGCGCATCTGGACGTTACCTACACCGTCCGACTTGCCGCATGTTCCAGGGAGCTCTACGACCAGATCAGCAATGATGAAGGTAAGATGCACCATTGGGATGAACCCTGCCTGCTGATGCCTCCGCCTGCTTATTGGTTCGATGAACCCTGGTTCGTGGCAACAGCATCTCGTCTGCATGTTACCGTGTACGACCTGGTGCCCCTCGACCATCCTCGCCGTTCTGTCACCCTGCCGTTCATGCACGACAGAAAATGGCTTGGCGCGAACGGCGACTGGATCGCCGCCGCCGATCATCGTGGGTGCCAGTGGTGCCTTGTGAACGTCTACACCGAGCGACATATCCCCCTTCCATCCCCACCTGATCCGAAGATTGGTCATGGTGTTACATATCAACCTGCTACTAAAGATTGGTTATACTATCTTTGCTGGAGTCGAGCAATTAATTTGTTGAAGATTGTAATCTGCCAAGTGCCCACAAAAGGTGGGAGGTACGCAGATTACAAGCTCATCGCCTTGTTCGACAAAAGGATTTTCTACCTTGAAGGGGGTGGCGACTGGAGAATGCTGAAGAACCCTACACCTGAACAAATTGTGCCGGCGTTCTGTGATGCCATTGAACTCGGTGGCCAAGTTTTTGCGGTGGACGAAATTAGGGGCTGGACGTACTGCTGGGACACCCCAAATGGTATTTTTCAGTCCTTATGTTGCATTGCATGATACACTGCCTTAATCAATGAAGTTATTCATGAACTACCTTGTTTATATTTTACCTTTCATAAATGACTTAATGATCACACCGCCTTTTGCTGAATATGAATGAACCGTTGCTTGCAATGAATTAGTACTAATTAGTCACCAACAAACATAGTATGCTCAGTATGTGATTGCATTCCTGAATTAGTAATTCTACGCCACTGCAGAATATGGATGTAATTAACCAGTATCTCAAAAGATAAGGTAGCACTATGAAGGCACCCTTTTTGATAACCTTTTACACCCATTGTTTCATATATAACTAATTGATTTTTGCTCCAAAAGGAGGACGAGAGACCCCCGCCATCTGCATCAGAGAGATGCATAAGGACTTTCATAAGTATATGACTTAACGATCACATCCTTTATCTGAATATGAATGAACCGTTGCTTGCAACGAATTAGTACTAATCAGTCATCAGCAAACATAGTATACTCCGTATGTGAATGCAATCCTGAATTAGTAACTCTATCCACTGCAGAATATGGATGTAATTAACAAGTATCTCAAATGTTAACGTAGCACAATGAAGGCACCCTTCTTGATTAACTTTTACACCCATTGTTTCATATAACTAGTTGATTTTTGCTCGAAATAGAGGGCGAGGTACCCCGGCCTCTGCATCGAAGAGATGCATATGGCCGTTATTTAGTACTCCATCTCATGAAACATGTTATAACTTTTTCTTACTTTTGATTTACTCCCTCCGTCCCACCAAAAGTGTCTTGAATATCTGCCTTCTCCTTTTTTCCCTTAGAAAAGTAACTCAATCAAAATCCAATTATTTACTAAACAAGAATGAAATACTTGTTATGCCTAATTTACTTAGTTTAACCTGTACCTTTTATAATTCTGTTCTTTATCCGGCTAGATTTTTCTTTGCCAAATTGCCCGAAGCTTATGCATATTTCAACCCCATCGTGGATGTTATGCCTATCATACCTCTATTTTTTTTTCTATTAGCCTTTGTTTGGCAAGCTGCTTTAAGTTTCCCATGAAATGTTTAGTACTCTATCTACCAAATTGAATGTTGTATTCATTCCAAAAAATCAACAAAATGTGTACAAGGCGAGAACTTTTATATTTTTATATTACTAGTATGTATGCACGTCAAACCATTAAAGATTCTGTTTGATAATCAAAAGAATATTTATAGCATGCCTTTCGCAAGTTTTGAAAGAATATATAAAAAATCTAAAAAAAATAGATGTAGAGAATGTATTATTCTACCAGAGTGTAAAATCTGAAATTGAGATACCCTATATTCGGGCCGCACAAAAATGACAGAATCTGATAGATTTTGAAGTTACAAAATGTTGGAAAATATATGTCAGATTTTTTTGTTGTTGCAAAACCTTAAATATAAGATATTTTGATTTGGACATTTGAATGTTGGTAGAACACAACATTGTTGACACCCGTATTTAATCTCCGTTTTCTTTGGAACTTCAAAATGCAGCTCTCAAAATTTTCAAAAACCATGCTACATGTAGCTCGAGCTATATTCATGGTTTTCGAAAGAAAATATTGCCAACAATGCATATATAAAATACGAAAACAAGAGTGGTCCTACAAAAAATGATGTTTCTTCCCATCAGTCGGCAAACGAAGGGAACAAATAAAAAATTAAAAATATGTGTACATCTAACACTCACTCATTTCTTATCTACCTTTTCCTTTGATGTTTCCTTGAGAGTTGAGACCGTAAGAACCTTCCATTGATCCATGTAGCAGTGCTGAATAGCGATTTCTTTGAACGGGGTTATTCCTATGCTTCAGGGGTTTCAGATATTTGGTCATTTTTTGGGGTAGACCCAAGGCTCACGTGATGGTTCTAAAATATTGTAGAGTTAGCTATGTGCACTCTTCACAGAGAATCCTGCTGTTGTGCACCGTTAGATTTAGCACTCCAAGGGTCATGATTGAAGCTCTATACTCAGTTTAAAACTGGACCAACTGGTAGATTGTCTGTACTCCTATATTGTATACAAATATCTAATCATATACACCGTTGGATCACTTAAGACAAAGGAAATTAACTACAGCACAGGACTTAAACTTAAGATGATATATTTGTCAAAATTTGAATGTATCTATATGCTTTCACTGTCTAGATACATCTGAATTTGGACAAATCTCAGACACTTTCGGTGGGACAGAGGTAGTATATAACTGTGTATGCACTAACTAGTGTCTAGTTTTGGCGAAGTTAAGACTAGTTTCGTGGGATGCATGCAGTATAACTGATATATTGGACACTCGATTTGAACACATGAATGACCAATGTCCTTAGCTTACATAGTCGTATTTATACTGTGAGCATGAACGATGAACAATGCTGCTGTTTGAATATGGTTGCCAGTAACACCCTATTCGTCTCCATTTCTAATATTGCAGAAAACCCGATGTCCATGTTCGTAATCCCGCCACCGGTGGTGGATGATCAGCAGTACGCGTGGTTCCTCGCTCCATCTGCTGATGGCAAGCGATTGATGATCATCCTTACAGTAAACAACATTGGGATTGCCAATGCTGAAGTACCTCCTGACATTCCCTATGCTGCTAATGGGCTTCAGCTACGGCAGTATCCTCCTGTTGCCACCTACGTCTTTGAGCAGGATCCCATATCTCTGTTCGTTGCAGCACGTGCAGGGGACTTTCATTGGAGGCAGGTTAACAGCCTCGGCGACCACTCTCTGTTCCTCGGACTCAATTACCCGATCATTGCCAACCTGAAGAAGCGTGAATCCAAAGCTCCTGATGGCACATTGGTTCCATTCATGAGGAAAAACTGCGTCTACACAGCATACCGGAAGTATCTTCATAATCAATACCCTAAAATTTTGCGCTGCAACCTCCAGCCAGATGAAGGTGAGACTGTGGGAGTTATCAGCCTTCCCAGAGTTAGTTGGGGTAGTGTCCGACAAGCGGCTATGTGGTTTAAGCCTGCTTTAAACATTGCCCGTTCGGTGTTACCTTTAAAAAAACACTGACACACTTTTTTATTATGCTTGAAGTGTTGAGAAGTAGTACACTGTTTTTAGTATGTACTAGTTTGAATCAGTTTATTTGAACACTGCCCTGCTTTTGTATTTCGTGTTGCCTTCATATTATAACCCATGCATGGTTGTTTTAGGATTGACTTTATTTCAGCACTATAATTACAATGTGTGTACGTCCTTTATAATATAGCCACCTCTTGTTGATCATAGTCGTGAGAGGACCATTCCTATTTTTTCGCCGCTAAAGGGTAAAGTACATCCCTGGGGGCAGCGATTCTTGCTGCAGGCCACTAAACATGCATCAACTATGAGCAAAGAAGTTGATGTGCGACCTAGGTGACTGTGCGGACCCCACATGTTAACCAAAGAAACAAACATGTCAATACGGAACTAATGTACATACGACAACTCCTATATGATATGTGTACGATTGAGCATCTGGAGGTGTGCTGCCACCTGCTTCCTCACACGTTGGGTTTGATCTTGTGTTGCGTACACGGATCGGACTGAAATTGTCGTGTGCATAGCAAGGTTCATGTCAATAAGGCTGAGTTTGGCATCTAAGTCTAGGCAACAAATACTTTTGGGTTCCAACGGCCATCTACATGGTATTTGCTATAGGCCTACTTGCTCAGGCTGTCGAAGCCCAATAACTAGAAATGGGCTTTTCTGCTCATGCAATTTCGGCCCTTTTCTAATGAACCATAGATCCTATGATGGCAAAAAACAAAAACACGGAGATTCTGCATAAAAGTTGTTTTTATTTATTTAGAATTATCCGGTTGCAATTTTTGAAACTGCTCATGGCCAATATGAAAATCCTTGATCGCTCCATACCCACACGGATCACGGTATTTTCAAAAATTCATAAAGTGGATTTGAAATTTAAAACATATCCTAATAATTCCATGATTTATTCTATTAACTTGCAAGATCTTGGAGCGAAAGAGCTTGTATTAGACTGCAAAAATAATACAGAAAAACCTGTCATTAACAAGAAATGAAGGTTTATCGTCCAAAGAGGATGCCATGTGGGACCCATGAGCCAGCAGCGTCCTCAACATTTCAAAGGCGGTAGGAGATCCAAAAAAAAGGCAAGTATCTCGAAAATAGGGGTCAAAAATAAATCATAGAAAGGAATCATTTATAGTTCAGAGTGGCTGACATGTGGGACAGATCTACCAGCAGCATCCTCAGCATTTCAAAGTCGGCAGAGGATCAAAAGAAAAAAAAGGCAAATAGCCAGAAATTAGGGGTCGAATACAACAAAGGAAACTTTTATTATTCATAGAAGAAGACATGTGGGACCGACCTGCCAGCATCGTCCTCATCGTTTTTAAGGCCCAGGGGATCAAAAGAAAAAGGCAAATAGCCGAAATTAGGGGTAAACAATAAATCCAACAAAGGAAAGGTTTATTGTTCATAGAGCCTGACCTGTGGGACCCATGAGCCAGCAGCCTACTCAATTTCAAAGGCGGCATAGGATCGAAAGAAAAAGGCAAGTGACCAAAAATCAGGAAAAAAATCCAAGAAAAGAAACTTTATGTACATAGAAGATGACATGCGGGTCCCATGAGCCAGCACCTTACTCCACGTTTCAGGCGGCATGAGATCGAAGAAAAGGAAAGTGACCAAATATCAGGAGCAAAAAATAATCCAAGAAAAGAAACTTTTAATGTACATAGAGGATGACATATGGGTCCCATGTTGTAGCAGCGTCCGAACGTTTCAAAGACGGCATGAGATCGAAAGAAAGGCAAGTGCCAAATATCAGGAGCCAAAATAATCCAAGAAAAGAAACTTTCATTGTATATAGAGGATGACATATGGGTCCCATGTTGTAGCAGCCGAACGTTTCAAAGACGGCATGAGAACGAAAGAAAAATGCAAGTGACCAAATATCAGAGCCAAAAATAATCCAAGAAAAGAAAATTTATTGTACATAGTTAATGACATGCGGTCCCATGAGCCAGAGCTTACTCAACGTTTGAGAGGCGGCATGAGATTGAAAGAAAAAGGCAAGTCACCAAATATCAGGAGCCAAAAATAATCCAAAAAAGAAACTTTTATTGTACATAGAGTATGACATGCGGGTCCCATTAGGAAGCAGGATCCTCAACGTTTCCAAGGCGGCATGGGATCAAAAGAAAAAGAAATAGCCAAAAAGCAAAGGGTGAAAAAATCGAAGAAAAGAAACTTTTATTGTTCATAGTGGATGACATGTGGGACCCATGAGGCAGCAGCATCCTCAACGTTTCCAAGGCAGCAGGGGATCGAAAGAAAAAAGGAAATAGCCAAAAATCAGAGGGTGAAAATAATCCAAGAAAAGAAAATTTTATTTTACATTGAGGATGACATGTGGGTCCTATTTTGCAGCAGCGGTTCTCAACGTTTCAAATACGGCTTGAGAGTTGAGATCAAAAGAAAAAGAAAGTAGCCACGAAAAGAAAGTTGATTGTACATAGAGGATGACATGCGGGTCCCATTTTGCAGCAGCTTACTCGACTTTTCCAAGGCGGCAGGGGATCAAAAGAAAAAGGAAATAGCAAAAAATCAGAGGGTGAAAAAAACCCAAGAAAATGAACTTTTATAGTACATAGAGGATGACATGCGGGTCCCATGAGCCTGCAGGTTCCTCAACGTTTCAAACATGGCATGAGATCGAAAGAAAAATACAAGTGACCAAATATCAGGGGCCAAAAATAATAATCCAAGAAAAGTAATTTTTATTGTACATAGAGGATGACATGCGGGTCCCATTTTGCAACAACGGTCTCAACGTTTCAAAGACGGACGAGATCAAAAGAAAATGCAAGTGACCAAATATCAGGAGCCAAAAATAATCCAAGAAAAAAAATTATTGTACATAGAGGATGGCATGCGGGTCCTATTTTGCAGCAGCGTTCTCAACGTTTCCAAAAAAAAAGGAAGTAGCCAGAAATCATGGGCTCAAAAAAATCCAAGAAAAGAAAGATTTCAATTGGGCTGTATCTGGCCGTCTGGGCTTTCGAACTATCCTGCTGGACGCTTTTGGACTCGTACAATTTGAGCCCACTCCAAAACAGGAAAGTCCTATGCTTCGCGAAAACAAAAAACAAGGAGATTCAACATATAAGTTTGTTTATTTAAAATTAAAGATTTATTTTTTTCCGTTTGCAATAGCTCAGAGCGAAATACATTGTTTTTGTCTGCAAAATAATCAAGATATCACATGTTTCTTGTACGGGAGGCTGACATCGGGTACCCATGAGCCAGTCGCAACGTTTTTAAAGACTACAGAGGATCGGAAAATCAGTTGGTAAAAATCCAAAAAAAGAAACATTTATCGTTCGGAGCGGATGACATGCGGGACCCATGAGGCAAGCAGCATTCTCAACGTTTCCAAGGCGACACAGGATTTTAAAAAAGGCGAAATAGCCAGAAATTAGAGGTCAAAATAACTCCAAGAAAGGAAATGTTTATTGTTCATAGAGGCTAACATGTGGGACCCATGAGCCAGCAGAATCCTCAACGTTTCACAAGGCATGGGATCAAAAGAAAAAGGAAGTAGCCAAAAATTAGGGGTAAAAATAATTCCAAGAAAGGAAACTTTTATTGTTCGTAGATGATGACATGCGGGACCCATGAGCCACTTACTCAACGTTTCAAAGGCGGCATGAGATTGAAAGCAAAAGGCAAGTGACAAAATATCAGAGCCAAAGATAATCCAAGAAAAGAAACTTTATTGCATAGAGGATGACATGCGTCCCATTTAGCAACAGCGGTGTCAACGTTTCAAATGCGGCTTGAGATCAAAAGAAAAAAAGTTGATTGTACATAGAGGATGACATGCGGGTCCCATGAGTCGCAGCTTACTCAACGTTTCCAAGGCGGCAGGGGATCAAAAGAAAAAGAAATAGCCAAAAATCAGAGGGTGAAAAAATCCAAGAAAAGAAATTTTATAGTACATAGAGGATGACATGTGGGACCCATTTGCAGCAGCTGTCCCAACGTTTCAAATGCGGCTTGAGATCAAAAGAAAAAGAAAGTAGCCAGAAATTAGGGGGTAAAAACTCCAAGAAAGGAAAGCTTTATCGTTCATACAGGCTGACATGTGGGACCTATGAGGCAGCAGAGTCCTCAACTTTCAAAGGCCGCAGGGGATCAAAAGAAATAGGAAATAGCCAAAATCAGAGGGTGAAAAAACCCAAGAAAATGAACTTTTTTAGTGCATAGAGGATGACATGCGGGTCCCATGAGCCAACAGGTTCCTCAACGTTTCAAACGTGGCATGAGATCGAAAGAAATAGGCAAGTGACCAAATATCAGGATCCAAAAATAATTCAAGAAAAGAAATTTGATTGTACATAGAGAATGACATGCGGGTCCCATTTAAGGAGCAGCGGTATCACAGTTGAGAGGCGGCAGGGATCGAAAGAAAAATGCAAGTGACCAAATATGAGGTGCCAAAAAATCCAAGAAAAGAAAGTTTTATTGTACATAGAGGATGACATGCTGGTCCCATGAGCCTGCAGGTCCTCAACGTTTCAAACGTGGCATGAGATCGCAAGAAAAAGGCAAGTGACCAAATATCGGGAGCATGTGAGAATCTTTTAATGTTCATAGAGGATGACATGTGGGACCGACCGCCAACAGCGTCCTCATCGTTTCAATGGGGGCAGGAGATCAAAAGAAAAAGGGAAATAGCCAGAAATTAGGGGTCAAAAATAAATCCAAAAAGGAAACTTTTATTGTTCAGAGGATGACATGCGGTCCCATGAGTCAGCAGCTTACCCAACGTTTCCAAGGCAAATAGGATCAAAAGAAAAAGGAAATAGCCAAAAATCGGAGGGTGAAAAAAATAAGAAAAATAAACTTTAATAGCACATAGAGGATGACATGCGGGTCCCATGATCCAGCAAGGTTCCTCAACGTTTCAAACGTGGCATGAGATCGAAAACAAAAGGCAAGTGACCAAATATCGGAGCCAAAAATAATTCAAGAAAAGAAACTTGATTGTACATAGAGGATGACATGCGGGTCCCATGAGCAGCAGCTTACTCAACGTTTCCAAGGCGGCAGGGATCAAAAGAAAAAGGAAATAGCCAAAAATCAGAGGGTGAAAAAATCCAAGAAAATAAACTTTTATAGCACATAGAGGATGACATGCGGGTCCCATGAGCCAGCAGTTCCTCAACGTTTCAAACGTGGCATGAGATCGAAAGAAAAAGGCAAGTGACCAAATATCGGAGCCAAAAATAATTCAAGAAAAGAAACTTGATTGTACATAGAGGATGACATGCGGGACCCATTTAGCAGCAGCGGTCTCACCTGAGAGGCTGCACGGGATCGAAAGAAAAAGGCAAGTGACCAAATATCGGAGCCAAAAATAATCCAAGAAAAGAAACTTTATTGTGCATAGAGGATGACATGCGGTCCCATTTTGTGCAATGTCTCAACGTTTCCAAGGCACAGACCAAAAGAAAAATGAAGTAGCCAGAAATCATGGGGTGAAAAAAATCCAAGAAGAAAGATTTCAATTGGGCTGCATCTGGACATCTGGGCTTTCGAACTATCCTGCTTGGCCTTTTGACTCGTACAATTTCAGCCCACTCCAAAACAGGAAAGTTCCGAATTTTCTAAAAAACAGGAAAGTCCTATGCTTCGCAAAGACAAAAAAACAAGGAGATTCAACATACAAGTTTTTTTATGTAAAAATAAAGATTTAATTATCCGTTTGATATAGCTCAGAGCGCAATACACTGTTTATTGTCTGCAAAATAATCAAGATATCATATGTTTGTTGTACGGGGAGGCCGACATCGGGGACCCATGAGCCAGCAGCGTCGTCAACGTTTTAAAGGCGGCAGGGGATGGAAAGAAAAAATAAACCAAAAATATGTTGGTACAAAATCCAAGAAAAGAAACATTTTCGTTCTAAGAGGATGACATGCGGGACCCATGAGGCAGCAGCATCCTCAGCGTTTATTGTTCATAGAGGCTGACATGTGGGACCCGTGAGCCAGTCCTCAACGTTTTAAAGGCGGCAGGAGATCGAAAGAAAAAATTAGCCAAAAATCATTTGGTAAACAAAATCCAAGAAAAGAAACATTTACCGTTCTGAGAGGATGACATGCGGGACCCATGAGGCAGCAGCATCCTCAACGATTCCAAGGCGGTAGGGGATCAAAGGAAAAAAAGGAAATATCCCGAAATTAAATAGGGGTTCAAAATAAATCCATCAAAGGAAACTTTTATTGTTCACAGAGGATGACATGTGGACCGACCCGCCACGTGTCATCGTTTCAAAGGGCAGGAGATCAAAAGAAAAAGGCAAATAGCCAGAAATTAGGGGTCAAAAATAACTCCAAGAAAGGAAACTTTTATTGTTCGTAGAGGATGACATGCGGGACCCATGAGCCAGCAGCTTACTCAACGTTTCAAAGGCGGCATGAGATCGAAAGAAAAAGGCAAGTGGCAAAATATCAGGAGCCAAAGGTAATCCAAGAAAAGAAACTTTATTGTACATAGAGGATGACATGGTCCCAATTAGCAGCAGCAGTCTCAACGTTTCAAATGCGGCTTGAGATCAAAAGAAAAAGAAAGTTGATTGTACATAGAGGATGACATGCGGGTCCCATGAGTCAGCAGCTTACTCAACGTTTCCAAGGCGGCAGGGGATCAAAAGAAAAAGGAAATAGCCAAAAATCATAGGGTGAAATAAAACCCAAGAAAATAAACTTTTATAGCACATAGAGGATGACATGCGAGTCCCATGAGCCAGCGTTCCTCAACGTTTCAAACGTGGCATGAGATCGAAAGAAAAAGGCAAGTGACCAAATATCAGGAGCCAAAAATAATTCAAGAAAAGAAACTTGAGTGTACATAGAGGATGACATGCGGGTCCCATTTAGCAGCAGCGGTATCACCGTTTGAGAGGCGGCAGGGGATCAAAAGAAAAAAGAAATTGCCAAAAATCAGAGGGTGAAAAAAAAAGAAAATGAACTTTTATAGTACATAGAGGATGACATGCGGGTCCCATGAGCCAGCAGGTTCCTCAACGTTTCAAACGTGGCATGAGATCGAAAGAAAAGGTAAGTGACCAAATATGAGGTGCCAAAAATAATTCAAGAAAAGAAAGTTTTATAGTACATAGAGGATGACATGCGGGTCCCAGTTAGCAGCAGCCGTATCACCGTTTGAGAGGCGGCAGGGGATCGAAAGAAAAAGGCAAGTGACCAAATATGAGGTGCCAAAAAAACTCCAAGAAAAGAAAGTTTTATAGTACATAGAGGATGACATGTGGGTCCCATTTAGCAGCAGCGGTATCACCGTTTGAGAGGCGGCAGGGATCGAAAGAAAAAGGCAAGTGACCAAATATGAGGTGCCAAAAATAATTCAAGAAAAGAAAGTTTTATAGTGCATAGAGGATGACATGCGGGTCCCAGTTAGCAGCAGCGGTATCACCGTTTGAGAGGCTGCAGGGATCGGAAGAAAAAGGCAAGTGACCAAATTTGAGGTGCCAAAAAAACTCCAAGAAAAGAAAGTTGATTGCACATAGAGGATGACATGCGGTCCCATTTAGCAGCAGCGGTCTCAACGTTTCCAAGGCGGCAAGGGATCAAAAGAAAAAGGAAGTAGCCAGAAATGGTCAAAAAAATCCAAGAATAGAAAGAATTTTGGTTCATAGAGGATGACATGCGGGACCCATGATCCTGCATCGTAAACGGCTCGATCGGAGAACGTTGAACGAGATGGCGCGATCGAGAAAAAAACAATGCCAGAGAGGCTGCCATCTCGGCCCTACATCCCTCGGCGGTGCGGATTTGCGTTGACTCGGCCGGCGAACCCGAGAATTCGCGATGCACCACGTCCCGGGCCACCATACGCGACGTTTTGGCCGCTTTCGTCGGGCCTCAAAAACGAGAAAAAAAAGTTTTGACATGCACCACGGAGGGACCAAAATCGTCGGCCATGGTACACCAGCAACCACGGCGCGACTTCAACTTCGTCGGCCATGGCAACTTTTCTTGTAGTGTCTTCGCCCCTACAACACTCGCAAGTTAGCTTTCCGCTCCACACGTTGTGTGTTTCTTGGGTATAGTCCTCTTCACAAGGGTGTGAAGTGCCTTGACATGTCCACTGGACGTGTTTATATCTCTAGAGACGTTGTCTTTGACGAAAATGTGTTCCCTTTTGCCTCCTTACGTCCAAATGCTGGTCCCCTCCTTCGGAAAGAAATTCTTCTCCTTCCATCCACCATCCCTAGTTCTCATGAGGGTGCAAATACAACTGATGATTCTGTGTCTATTATGCCTATTACTAATGTGTCACAGGTCCCTGAGGCCACTGGAGAAAATTTGGTGCCAAACCGTGCTGAAAATGTTGCTCAAAATGATGTACAAAGTTCTGCAGAAAATGACGAATCTGGCACAACTTTTGATGAAGATACTGCAGAACATTCTTCTGCCAACACGGATCCCGGAGTCGATCCGCATGCAGGTGGCAGTGGTGCGTCCCCTGCTGCCAGCCGGTCCCCTCCTGCGTGTTCGGCACGCGCGGCCGGCCAGTGCCACCTCGCCATCTGGCTCGAGGTCCCCATCTTCGCATGCAGCGCATGGCGGACACACGCCTTCGTCGACTCCCTCGTCGCCACCTGTCTCGCCTGATGGCTCTGCGGCCCTGTCGCTGTCGGCTGCTGGTGGTGATCCCACTGGATCTTCTGTGGCCAGCTCTGGTGCGGAAAACTCTGTGCATGACTCCGCTGCAACCACGCCAATAAGCTCCCCTCCGTCATCACCAGATGTGTCTCCTCCACGTATTCGTACACGCCTTCAAAAAGGTATACGTCAACCCAAACAGTTTACAGATGGCACGATTCGCTATGGCATGTTTTCCTCCACAGGTGAACCATCCACCCTTCATGAGGCTCTTGATGATTCGAATTGGCGTAGTGCAATGGAGGAAGAATATAATGCACTCATGGAAAATAAGACCTGGCATCTTGTACCTCCAAACAAAAATAGAAATTTGATTGATTGCAAGTGGGTATACCGCATCAAGAAAAGAGCAGATGGATCTATTGACAGATACAAGGCAAGGTTGGTTGCTAAGGGATTCAAGCAGAGATATGGAATTGATTATGAGGATACATTCAGTCTTGTAGTTAAAATTGCCACTATCAGAACTGTTCTGTCTATTGTTGTGTCTCGAGGTTGGAGTCTTCGGCAGCTAGATGTCAAGAACGCGTTTCTTCATGGTGTTTTGGAAGAAGGGGTCTATATGAAACAACCTCCTGGTTTTGAGGATCCACATGCACCACATCATGTTTGCAGACTTGACAAGGCTCTGTATGGACTGAAACAAGCACCTAGAGCTTGGTACTCCAGATTGAGTTCAAAATTATGTGCTCTTGGTTTTACACCATCCAAGGCTGACACCTCATTTTTTTTGTTTCAGAAATCAGGTATCACTATATTTGTCTTAGTATATGTTGATGACATCATAGTGACAAGCTCTTCCAGTTATGCTATATCTGCTCTTCTTAAAGATTTGAGTGTGAACTTTGCAATAAAGGATCTAGGTGATCTACACTTCTTTCTTGGCATTGAGGTAAAAAGAGTGAATAATGTTTTGCTTTTGACACAAGAGAAATATGCCTTGGAATTGCTTGCAAAAGTCGGCATGAGTAAATGTAAGTCGGCTCCCACACCTTTGTCTACTTCTGAACAACTGTCTCTTGAGAGTGGCACACCTCTTGGCTCTGAAGACTGCACACAGTTTAGAAGTATAGTTGGAGCTCTACAGTACTTGACACTCACACGCCCTGATTTGGCATTCTCAGTCAACAAGATTTGTCAGTATCTTCATGCTCCAACTACAGATCATTGGACAGCTGCAAAACGTATTCTTAGATATGTCAAGGAGACTACAAAACTTGGTATTACGTTTAAACCGTCATCCTCCACTCTCCTTAGTGGATTTTCTGATGCAGATTGGGCAGGTGATGTTGATGACAGACGTTCAACAGGTGGTTTTGCTATCTTTGTTGGACCAAACCTGGTGTCATGGAGTGCCAGGAAACAGGCTACTGTGTCTAGATCTAGCACTGAAGCTGAGTATAAAGCCTTAGCTAATGCTACAGCTGAGATGATTTGGGTTGAGGCTCTCCTTGTTGAACTTGGAGTAAAGTTGAGACAAAAACCGCGCATTTGGTGTGACAACATAGGAGCAACATATTTATCTCAGAATCCAGTATTTCATGCTCGTACCAAGCATATTGAAATTGACTTTCATTTTGTCAGAGAAAGAGTTGCAAACAATCAGTTGACTATTCAGTTTATTTCTACAAATGATCAAATTACAGATGGATTTACTAAGGCTCTTCCTGTCAAGAAACTTGCTAAGTTCAAACGTAATCTCAACCTGTCAACAGGTTTAGGTTAAGGGAGGCTGTTAGATATATGTATAGGTTCTTCCTTATACCCCTGGTATACCGTATGACTTGTGCACGGATATGATACCCCTGTACAACTCTATACCTATATTAACATGAAACCGTACCGAGTCCAAGGTACGATTCCACACCACAACTTTGTCACTTGCTAGTAATGACTGGTTCAACTATAACCGTAGAGCTGCCAAATGGTAGACTGGTGTGGCCTGGCCTGTTCCGCACAGATCGAGCTTGTGCGCTGCCGCGACTTGTCTTCCACCTCTCGCCGAATTCGACCTTGGAAGAACTGAAGAAGCCATTATGAACGTACCCGTACACAAATTAGCTGAGGTCGAGCTCATACGATGAGAATTCCACGAGCTGGGATGACGAAGAAGCAAGCTGTATTATTCCACGAGCCGCGACGGGCGGACGGCCTCGCCGGAGACGTTTCCGGCCCAACCGGACGGCGACCGTCGTGGTTCCAGGATCACCCCGAGCAAAACGGCCGTAGTGGGATGGATCAAGCGCGCACAGGCTGCACGCTGGCGACGTCTACGCGCCTACCAGTCCTGTAGCGTGGAAACTGGGAGCCCATCGATCGGTGTGGAAATTGGGAACGGGTGTGCCGAACAGGCCGGCCGGTAGCCTGCGTATATATATGGGGCGCGAATGCTTTGTGCAATCCATGCAAAAGATACACGTACACACCTAGCAGATACGTACACAGAGAGCTAGCTAGACTCGATTGGTGGCACGAGGATCACTGGAGATGGCAGGGCATCGTGCTGCTGCCTACATGGTTGCAGCGGCGGCGTTGATCCTTGGCGTGCTCGCAGCCATTCCGGCAGGTAATTAATCCAGATTACTCTCAACTCTCACTTAATTACTAGAATTAGGATACTGTCCCACTGCTCAGTGCTCACGAATCGATCCATCATCCACACTGACAGCGGTGCAGTCCATCGGCGTGTGCTACGGCGTGAACGGCAACGGGCTACCCTCTGCGAGCGACGTTGTGCAGCTCTACCTGTCTAACGGCATCTCCGGCATGCGCATCTACTCCCCCGACGGGGCCAACCGCGACACGCTCCAGGCCCTGAGAGGCAGAGACATCGACGTCATCCTCGACGTCGGCAATGGCCATCTCGCTGACCTCGCCGCCTGCGGCGCCAACGCAGACTCCTGGGTCCAGGCCAATGTAAAGCCTTACAAGGACGTCAAAATCAAGTACATCGTGGTCGGCAACGAGGTTCCCGACCTAGGCGGCAGCACGTGTGACATCCTCCCGGCCATGCACAACGTGCACGACGCGCTGGCCAGGGCCGGCCTCGGCGGCATCAAGGTCTCTACGGCGGTGAACTCGGGCGTCACAACCGGGTTCCCGCCATCCCAAGGCACCTTCTCCGCCGCCCACATGCCGCCCATCGCGCAGTACCTCGCCAGCACCGGGGCGCCGCTGCTCGCCAACGTCTACCCCTATTTCACTTACACGGCCACGCCCGGGAACGACCTCAACTACGCCCTCTTCACCTCGTCGGGCACGGTGGTGCAGGACGGGAACGGCCTCGGGTACCAGAACATGTTCGACTCGCTCGTGGACACGTTCTACGCCGCCCTCGAGAGCGCCGGCGCTGGAAGCGTCACCATCGTGGTGTCCGAGAGCGGGTGGCCCTCGGCCGGTGACACAGAGGCGACCCCGGGCAACGCGCAGACATACAACCAGAACCTCATCAAACACGTCGGGCAAGGAACGCCCAAGAGGCCGGGGGCAATCGAGACGTACATATGCGCCATGTTCAACGAGGACAAGAACACTGGGGCTGAGATCGAGAAGCACTTCGGGCTGTTCTACCCGGACCAGTCACCAGTTTACTCCATCAGCTTCTAAATCTATATCTATATCTATATCTATCTATACCTACCTAATAATAAAGGGAGAAGCGTTTCCGCGGTTTGGTCCGTCTTGGTCCGCTGTTTCTTGGTTAGTCCGTGCAATTTTGGTTGCGATCTGTTCGTGTTTGTAACGGACACCGATTGGCCTTCCGCGATCCGTGTCTTCTTTCGTTTCTTCCGTCGACCGTCCATGCTAGGCACGAGTCCATATCGATTTCAGTTTGAAACAAAGGGCCACGCGAGGAAATTGAAATCGAAACGGACGCTGCAGCTTGCCTCCTCCCTCACACCCCATATATAGCCAGGTATCTCTGACTCCGACCCGACACCCTATGATCCCCCAAAACTGCCGCCTCCCCTCCCGATCTCGCCTCCGTATCCTGGGTTCCGGCCTTCGGAGTTTCCGGCGCCGCATGTACCAGCCAACAGGAAGCGAGCAAGGAGAAGAGCACGGCAGAGGTGGCGGCGGCCGGACTCAGAGGAGTAGTTGCGGTCGTCATGTATGGAGGATGACGACGGGCGCGCGGGAGCGATCTGCAGGTGAAGGACGACGTGGTCGGCGAGATGTCGACAAGGTAGCCAACAATGGGATCACGTTATGAACATCGAGACGTGCATGTATAATTGGGTCGGGCATGCAACAGGCGGTGTCCCAGAGCAGGCACAAGAAGCTAGGCGGCGCCGCGGCGATCTGAGCGGATGCACGCAGGCAAACCTGCAGGAGGATGTTGTCATGTTGATGTGAACGGGAGCTGCACAATATGTGGAAGGAGATTAAACAATCTATCGAAGATATCAAACAGCTGCATACGGGGGCTCGATCTGGGCCGGGATTTTGTGCGCCTTTGGAAGAGCAGGACGTGCACAGGCTGCTGGAAGGTGGCGCACACGAGACCTCATGGGGGGCGCGATTCACGAGCAATTTTGAGGTTGATGTGTAGGCGGCGGCCAGGTCCTCGCCCATGGAGGCGGATCGGCCGGTGACGTCATCGTTGAGCGAGCTGAAGTGGGCGACTGAGCTCCCCCAGGCTTCATGGCAAGCTTTGAGAAGTTGTTGCTGGGATTTGAAGTGGGCGGTCGCCGTGGCGGCGAGTGCTGGCGATCTAGAACTGTTTACAGATGGTTTCGTGGCTGGTGAGGTCGAGGTGAGCTTTGGAGGACGAGCAGCACCGGCCACTGCCATCTATGCATCACATCTGGGGGCTCCAGCATGGTGCTGCGGCGGCCAACATGAACCGTATTCACTTTTCTTTTAACTTCAGTTCTTCTGTCTCTCCGGTCTGTGTGTTCACTATGTTTTGTGCCAAAACAAACTGAGATTTCAAGGGAGACTGTTATGTATGCAGTTACAGTCTGGTTCGGTCTTCGGATGATAAATTCAGTTAGCTTGACGGATGTCTTCTGTTGGCTGCTGAATTAGTATGTGTTCTATGGAGCCATTTTTTGGACTGGCGTCTTCTACGACTATGAACACCAACAGCTCGTTCGGCTGTAAATACAAACCTTTTGTTCGAAGCCACCCTCCACCTCTTTTTGCCAGAGAAATTGACGTACAAGCTTCAGCTATACTAGCAGCCTACAGTTCTTTTTTTAATTCAGTGATTACTTAAACTCTTCTAGCAGGTTGGAGTTTTTGTATAACACACGATTGAAAGGGATGGTCAATTGGAGCCCACTTAAATATGAGAAATTCTTTCAACATTAAAACTCCGATTGTTTCAGTGGAAGAAGTTGCACAAAAAGGCATGATATTGCTAATGGTACAAGTTGCCTGATGCTACACATGTATAAATGGTATTGGGTCAACTAACTAATTAAAACAGTATGGTAAAAAGATTTTGATACAACAAATAACATTGGAGACCTGATTTGTCCCATTCAGTTTGTAGTCCATGTTTACATATTTTTCTCAAACATACCCATGCGAGCCGATGATGTCTCTCGCCAGAGGAGCTCTAGATGAGGGGCGCTGGGACGAGCTGCGTGGGATTTTTTTTGGTGGCCAGGGAGAGGTGCACGCGACACTCTAGCCCGGGTAGTCTTAATTTATTTTTAATACAAATTTTCTTCTCCAAAATTTAAATCAAGTTTTATACTTAATTGGAGTAGTTGCATTATATACCTATTATTATAAAAACGTGTGTCAATCAAATGCTTGTGTTCAAGATTTGGACATGACGTTGAATGCTTATGTCGGTGCTGACTCACCCGGTGGCCTAGCTAAAGCAACGGGCAGAACATGCGATGGTGGCACACTTGATCGCGAGGTATTTTTTCGCCTTTGCACTTTATCATCAAATTTTGCCGCGGCTTCAATTTTGTTAAGGCATGTATACTGATATTTTACATCAATCCTACTACCGATGAAGTAATTTGTACTAATTCATATTCCATATATATGATATTTTTAATATAGATCAGTTGGATATGTTCAATAATTAACCCGATGCAACGCACGGGCAAATGGACTAGTCTATATCTATATCTATACCTATCAAATAATAAATAAAATAAGATTTTTGCGACCCAACAATCTTTTGGACCAATTTACTCAGTGGCGGACCTACGAGTATGCCGTATATGCCATGGCATACCCCGAGGCCCAGCTCGCTGCTTGTTGACGCTAGCTCTAATCTGACTTCGGGTTGTTTGGTTACCGTGTCTTTAGAGAATCCGTTTAGTCTAAACCGGTTTGGCCCTGAGTTCACGGAAAACATTGTTTGGATAGTCTAACTAATCCATGGATTGACAAAACTACATCCACAATTTCGTGTTTTGGGAAAAATGACTAATAACTACAGGAATGACGACGTACGCCGACGGCCGTGGCGTACGACGGCCAAATGTCGGGGCCGGCGTATGGCCCGGCACGGACAACCAGCCATCTGACCCTCGGCGTATCGTTGCCATCGGCGTAGCGAAGTCGCAGCCCTCGGCATATATTTGGCCCTAGGCGTAGACAGGGCTACACCGACGGCCACCCTCGGCGTAGACTATTTTTCAAATTTGTCTAATTTTGTAAAAATCATAACTAATTCATATGATGTCAGAAAAATGCGTATAAGGTATCAAAATATTCAGAAAAACATCCTCTATCGGTTTATGTCAAAATCATGCATATTTGAATCATGTACAGTACCATGTTAACATAGAAACAATTTAAACACTTTCTTATATGTCCTCGGGTTCCCGTTTTGGCCAGATGGCAATTTAAACGAAGTCAGAAAATCCCGCGGAGCTGCATGGCGTCATTTTATGTGTCTTAGTAACCACTCCAAAAGACGGAATTGGGATAGCAGTTATTTTGAAAAACCCATCACAAACAGGGCTATCAAGTCCGGAGTTCTATGGCTTTTAGGGGAAATGAGTAGGAAACGGCTCGTGACACCGCAAGTTTGTCGGAACGAGGCCATATTTGGCACGTGCGTGGTCCCTGTGATGGGAAGCAAGGCTCCGGAAGCGGATTTCCAATCCGACCCATGAGCGATGGTTTTTTCATTTTCGGGGTGCCAAAACGGTTTTTTTGTGAAGCAGCTACATGGGCGTATTTTTGTATTGCGCGAGACCTCCGCGTAGTAGTAGGACACCGCCTCCGCACCATATATCACATGTCATATGTGCGCGCTAGCTATCTGGGAATCCCTACGGCTTCCTGCGGTGTCCCGCCGAATCCGCTGAAAACTGACCGGATTTGAACTAGGGGTACATTTTCCGTCGCTCAATAAATTCCGCGAAAAATATTTTTAGGTCTACGACACATCACTTTATGTGCTAAATTTTTTCCATTTAGCGTGATGGTGAACGGGTGCACCAACGCGCCCGGTACGGCCATACCGCATCTTCGTGGGGGCCTGTTTTGGCCAAATGACAATTTAAACGAAATCAAAAAATCCGTTGGAGCCGCATGACATTATTTTATGTGTCCTGGTAACCACTCCAAAAGTCGGAATTAGAATACGACAATTAGTTTGGAAAACCCTTCACAAACAAGGCTATCACGTCCAGAGTTTTATGGCTTTTAGGGCAAATGTGTAGGAAACGGCTTGTGACACCGCATAGTTTGTCGGAATGAGGCCATATTTGCCACGTGCGTGGTCCCTGGGAAGGAAGGCATGGCCCCGGGAGCGAATTTCCAATCCGACTCATGGGCGATGGTTTTTTCATTTTCGGAGTGCCAAAACTAGTTTTTTTTGTGAATCAGCTACATGGGGCATATTTTAGTATGCGCGAGACTTCCGCGTGCGTGGAGATTTGTTCAATGGTACAGATGAGCCACGAGGACATCCATGTAAGAAGAGCGGCGAAGAGATCGATATATTACTGAAAGGTTGGAAGGAGTGCCCTGTGCCGGGAAAGATTCATCAAAATCCCGGAGAGAAAAAGAAAAGGGCAATGACGCTGCTCATGGGTGTATGGAAAGGGAGGTCCGTGTTTTGGGACTTGCCGTACTGGAAAATTCTCAATACACATCACTGCCTTGATGTCATGCATATCACAAAGAACGTGTGCGAGAGCTTGCTCGGCACTCTTCTTGATCAAAGATGGGCCAAAAGCAAGATACGACCTGAAAGTGTTGGACATCAGGGAAGATCTTCAGATCCCGCCGACCCAAGATGGATAGTCGAAGGAGGAGACGCATGCGGTCAGAAGCGCAAAAGGATTAAGCAGCAAGACTATTACTGCCCCCTCCTGCTTCACTTTTAGTCCAGCTGAGGTCGATCAATTTTTCAATATCCTTGTAGGAGTCAGAGTGCCCTTCGGTTACTCAGGGATAATAAGAAGATACATGGACCCCAAGAAACGGAACTTCAGCTGCATGAAGTCTCACGACGTCACGTGATGATGACGTAGATTCTTCCGGTTGCAATCCGAGGTATAATGGATGACCATGTCCGTGCAACGCTGACTGGGGTATGTAACTTCTTTGACGTCATAACTCGGAAGTTGATAAGCGTGAAGAAACTCACAAGGCTCCAGGAAGAGATTGTGGTGATCCTATATGAGCTTGAGATGTACTTCCCTCCTGCATTCTTTGACGTGATGGTCCATATGTTGGTGCATATCATAGATGATATCACCAATCTAGGGCCGGCATTCCTACACAATATGATGCCGTTTTAAAGAATGAATGGGGTCATTAAAGGATACGGTCATAACAGGTCGCATCCAGATGGAAGCATCGTCCAGGACTGGCTCACCGAAGAGTGCATCTCTTTCTGCATGAATTATCTAGACATCGAGGATCCTATTGGTTTGTCTCGAAACAAGCACCTCCGTAGGTTTAAGGGAATAGGCCACACAAATGGAAGGAGGGAACTGCACGTGTACATATCTGGTCGGACTTCCAACTTTGATAGGGCCAACTTAGTAGCGCTACAACACATTGACTTGATCGATCCTTGGTTGACAGAGCACAAAACCATGATAGAGAACAGTGGCAAGCTGATGACAGAAGCAGAAATATTCAGAGAGCACAACTCCTCTTTCGCGCGCTGGTTCAAATACTATTGAGTTGTGCCTACACGCGCACGTACATGTCGAACTGCGTTGAAGGTGGTGTGGTTTGCGGAGTATGTCCGGAGCAGGCCGTACCCGGTGGCTCCACGGAACGCGCCGGTGCCGCCAACGACCGGCAGCTCCCTGACGGGGTCGAGGATGGCGTCCCTTGCGAGCACGGCGATGGTGCTGCCCCGCCGTGAAGACCATGTTGACGGTCAGCATCAGCGCGAAGTCCGTCCGCGACGCCAAGATGTAGAATCCTTGCACCGTGCCGATTGCGGGGGACGCCGCGTTGGGCCCGTCCGCCAGAGGATCGTCGATGACGAACATATCCCCGAAGCGGATGGCAGGATCGACGGGCAGCGGCGTCACTCCCCTGGCGGCGCGCACCGCCATCGCCGGGCTCGACGGCACCACCGTCACGGTGTCGTGCATGTAGAACTTGATGTGCGTCGTCATCGTCTTCCTAGCCGCGGCTGCTTCCACGAGGAGGAAGGCCGAGGAGACTAAGACTTGTAGGAGCTGCATGGTGTAGACACGGCGTCTACGGTATGAGCTAGCTAGTCGAGAGTCGAGACTGCTTACACTTTGCGCTCGATCTTCACTTATATGACGACGAAATTACACGATCTCTCTTATAGACGGGTCATGTAGGTACGTGCGGGCCTGGCTCAAGTACAAGTGGCTCTTTCTTGAGTGGCTTGAATTTGAGTACATGTTTTCTTGATTTCTTTACATATGAAGGATGTTTAGTTCCTCCGACGTGCTCATATTTTCTTCGTAATATGAGAAAATTACAAAAAACGACCACATTACAGGTAAGTGTTTCAAAAAACCATCACTATTCGATTTAAGAAAAACACGTAATAAAAAAACTAATTTTCTTAAAACACTAGTCTACGTGCAAAACTGACAGGTGAGACCCGCTGTCAGGCTGACGTGGTAAGCAGTGACGGTCAACAGAGTCGGATTGGCTCACTGTCAGTTCCATCTTTGTCCCTACCTCTCCCCCCCCTACATCCCCTTCTTCTCTATCAACGGGGAGAGCTCCTCTGTCCCAGCGGCGTGAGAGCAGGGACGGTTCGACGGGAGCGCGAGCACGGACAAGGTCGACGCCGGCCTGTGGATCACCGCCGGCATCCGCATTTGAGCTCTTAGAGGGCGACGCGGGTGAGCTCGGCCAGCGTCGGTGCAAGCGAGATCTGCGAGGGGTGGCGCATCGGCTCGAGGGGCGATGAGGGCGAGCTTGGCCGTGGCACGCTGGACGATCTCCGGCCGCGGGTGGGTGCAGGTGAACGTGTGTGCAGGTTGTTCTCTCCGGCCATGGCGCAGCTAGGCGAGCTCCGGCCAGGGGAGGGCGTAGTTGAGCGTGGGTACTCCCTCCGGCCGTGGCGGCGAACTCCAGACGGCGCACGAAGAGGGCCCAGCGGATGAAAGAGGGATGGGGCGGCGCTCGCGAGCTGCGGTTGTACTCCATGGATGCGGCCGCCGCCCTGCTCCAACCGGCCTCCCTGCACATGCCCTCCACTCTCCATCCCGGCGTCCTCTGACGCCTTTGAGCACAGCCCCCGCTTCCCCTCCGACTAGGGTGGCGGCGGCCGAGCTAGGCGAGTCCCGGCAGAGCATGGGTGGCGGCCGAGTTGAGGCCGGCCAGGAGGGACGGCAGCGGACATGGAGTGGGATAAGAAAAAATAAGAAAACCAAGGGATAAGAAAAGTAAGAAACAAAGGGGCCCACGAAATTAAAATTTATAAGTACGAATGGCTTTTTTGCATAGTGTACATGCCCCCTCAGCCTGGCAGCGGGACCCACATGTCAGTTTGGCCTTAAACCACTGTTAGACACGAATGTGCTATCTGTTACGTGTTACCTCTAGAGTGGTGGTTTTTTGAAGAAAAAAAAAAGTTAAGTGGCGGTTTTTTGAAACCCTAGCCTCTAATGTGGTGGTTTTTTTTTTGTAATTTTCTCTCACAGTATAAATGTCTGCTACTGAGCGAGGTGATTCAGATTCAAGGTTTGATCTGTCATTTTGTATGCCCCATGACCGGGTTCATTTGAAAGAAATTAAATCAGATCGACATGCTTGCCTGTTTCGACGTTGGCTTTTTGTTTTGTCGGCATATGCTTTTTTTGCATTACAAATTTCAAATCTTCTTTCCGATACAAGCCACCAAATACGTGCAATTCCTTAAAAGTATTTCAGGTTTATGTAAAGCCAAATTAACGAACAACATGATGAAGTTGTGCAATTTGACTTCCTTAGACAACCTGCTGAAATCTGTGTGCAGTTTGCAAACTCATCAAATGCTAACGTTGTGATTGACGACAACCTTGTGGCAAAGAAGGCCTACTAATTATGTCTCGAGATCTGTTCTTCGTACTAATTCGTTTAGGGTGTGTTTGTTTTTTTGGATGGGGTGGAATAGAATAGAATCATTCCATTCCACTGTCACGGAACCGTTCCATCCATGTGTTCGGTTTGGACAATTTTTTTGTCACGGAACGGTTCCATCCGTGTGTTCGGTTTTGGAATGGGATGAGAATGGAATGGAATGGATGAGATAGTCACCCGATTAATTATTCTAAACTCGATTAATTATTTGCTAAACTTGATTAATTATTGCTAAACTTGATTAATTATTGCTAAACTTAATTAATCAACGTGTGACAGTCACCCGTTCCACTTGGTCCGGCCGATCGGCCGGACGGGTTAGTTCCGCATCTGAAGGAAATATGCCATTCCGAGGAATCGTTCCATTTCATTCCATTTCCTAACCGAACGCAAAAATATGTTTTAGAAATGAAATTTAACGGTTCCATTCCATTCCAGTCTATCCTACAACCGAACACACCTTTACGTAGTAGTTTGTATTGTTTGTATTGATGGCTTATCGGTGCTCCACGCCTTTGCTAGCTCCGATGGATCTGGGGTTGGGGTAGAGATGTCATGGTCTGTAGTCTTCTTCAACTATGCATCAACACTTTGTCTTCAAGTGAAGCCATGGTTGCACCGTACATGACTCAAATACTCCCTCCGGCTACCGGAGTACTTCTTTCTACTTTCACAAGAACAGACGTCGGTTAATGATTCACCATTTAATCGGACATGGCATCTTGCTTCGCATTGGAAATAGGAGTATGACACTAGTAGAAAAGAGAGCTTATGTTTGGAGCTGTCCGGAGCTTTAGCATCGGTTGGGCTACGAATCCAGATTAAAAGGTGCATTAGCACCGGTTCGAGCAGCCAGAGCTTTAGCACCGTTCGTGCGGGAGATTTAGTACTAGTTCTTGCCACGAACCGGTGCTAAAGGGTTGGCGTGCCACGAACCGGTGCTAAAGGTCTACCCTCAGTACTCTTTAGCACCGGTTTGTGGAACGAATCGGCGTAAAAGTTGTTTTGCTCCCCACGCACTCCACACGCCCCCTCTGGATGGTCTTTTTTTAGCTTTATAAAATACAAAAGAAAATAACAGAAAATTCAAAACATAAAACCGTTTGAGGTTCATGTATGTTATGCAACCTACTCTTAGCTAGGGGAAATTAACAAATTTGGATGTTGACTCTTTTTGCAAAAAAGTTTAGAAAAAGGTAAAACGGCTTTTCTGGTATAATATATCAAAATGATCGTGGGACAAAAGTTACATCTGAATTCACTCGGGTAAACCCGGTTAGCCAATTTTTTGATTCTTAAAAAGAAGATTTATTTTTTGCCAGAAATTCAGGATTTTATATTTTATATTTTTTAAAAAAACTTAAATTAATAATTTCTTGATGCAGAAAGATTGCTATTACTTAACCATAATAGTTAGCCAATTTTAAGGTTCTATCTTTTAATAAAAATTTAAATTTAAAAAAATTATTGTTTATTTATTTATTCAAGATTATTAGTACATCATTAGTTTTGTTTATTAAAATAATTAGTTGGAATTCAAACAATAAAGAAGTGTGATATTGTGACCAACATGTTAGTAGAATTGATATGATACTACTATTAATAACATGTGCGCGACTCACTTGGAAGCGGGATGGGAAAAAACTCGAAAGTTAAGCATTCTAGTGCTAGAGTTTTGGGAGGATGGGTGACCGAGCGGGAAGTATGACCACGAGTAAGAAATTTGAGTAGAAATTACAAGTCTTAGAGACTAAACTTATCAAATAACTAAAATACTAGAAATTCTGAAAAAATAGAATAAAAAGGGAGTGGAAAATAATTAAAAGAAAATTGGATAAAATAAGTGGCACCGGTAGTGGGTTCTACCGCGGCAGCCTTTTGAAGCATTTTCCTGCCGCGACACACCCTTTAGCACCTGGTGCTCCCGCCCGGGCGCTCGAAAGCCGCCACGTGGAACATAAACGGTGCTAAAGGGGGAAGCTTTAGCACCGGATGCTTTGCACAGGTTGGACAGCCGGTGCAAAAGCCCCTAATAACCGGTGCTACAGCCCTGTTTTCCACTAGTGTGATCTCGTCCTATTCCTATTTTCGCCCGAGAAGTCATGCATATATTTTCTTAAGAATTCATCTCATCAATGAGTTTTCTCACTGCGTTACCAACATGCATGGCCTCTTTTTTTTATGTGTGAAGCAAAAAAAAAAAAAGAGGAACAAGCGGGTGCCGCTCCGGCCAGGTGTTCCATGGCGGTCTGATCTAACTTTTTTTTTTCGAACCATGCATAAGCCTTGCATGTATATATTAAGAAGAAAGAAAGACCAAAAGAAGGCCAATAACATGCATGATGCACCCTTTATCTTTCTTCATCACGAAAACTTCATTGGCAACGTTGCTCGTGTGTTCTGCGGCGAGGTTTCTCAAGTTGTTTTTGATAGCAAGTTTCTGAAGTCGTTCGCTCTAGTCGCAGGGACAGGTGGTCCTTGGAAATTGCACAATCGTTGCCTTAAACTTGTCAATTTAACTCAAATTGGTCTAAAGTTAGATTAGTTGTAGTGACAGTAACATACCTAGTAACATGTAATCACACAGAGCTTTAGTGTTTAATTACATAGTCATTTTGGTGATATAGCATGTCATTAAATAAGGAGACAGGTGACTAGGGTTTCCCTGGCTCTAGTTAGTGCAGCCATCGATCTGCTCGCATCCTGTGTAGGACCATGGAGGTGCGGTGGATCCCGGTTCTTTTCGGTGGGAGGGCTCCTTTTTTGATTGTTTTCATCAGTCTATTTTGAGTTTGTGTCCTACTCAGGAAGACGTGACGCTGGCGAATCCCTGAGGATATAATAAAGTCCTCCCCGTTGAGCCGGCCGTGTATCTGGATTTGGTCCATGTTTCTTCTGATCCACACTTCTCTTAATGGGCCATGGCTCCTTCTCTCTTGCGTTGGTCCTTTGGGATTTTAGCACGATGACTTCTCGTATATCTACTACAATAAACTTTTCTACGTCAAGCTTTGCCTAACTCAAATGAGGAACGAGCAAGGACGGCTACCCGCCTTTGACTCGTTCGAGTGCTTATAGTCTTCACTAGGTGTTACCAGTTTGTCAATTCCCAACTTAGTGAGGGTTCTCGTTGTCTCCTAAATTTCCCCTAATTCTGAAATTATAATTTTCATTTCTCGACTTGTTGTCTCTTCGGCGATGACAAGGGATTAACTTGTCAATGCCTACGGGTTATAGGCTAGGGTTTAGTTAGAAGTAGAGGGCAAGTAGATCTCGAAGGTTTCAGCCGAAAAGTACTCGACGATTATGAAAACTAGGTTTGTGAGCAATGATTTGATGATCTCTTCGTCCTCGACTCCCCTTTATATAGGAGGCGGAGCCGAGGCTTCGTTTTTGTACAAGTTACGAGTCCGGGACGGTTTCTAACTCATCCCGCCAGATACAAACAACACTTCCTATTACAACTCTACTTTCCTTAATATATCTTGGAATCCCGAATCTTCTTATTCTTCGGGTAGTGGGCCTTCATTAAACCCCGGGTACTATCTCCGGCAGGCCCATTTGGGATGCCTATGTCAGTAGCCCCCGAGATTTTACTTGAATCGTAGAGTCATGGAAAATCTCCACTGTTTATTTTTATTTGACAATTTAAGCTTTTCTATATTTCTTCATATAAATTTCTATATTGTACAGGGATACTGGTAGTTGGGGCTAGTTCATCTGACGGATCAGGTACTAGTTAACTGCTCTAGTGGCAATCCGCAAAAACCTACTTCAAGTCCCGGACATGATCTCGGATACTGGTGCAACTCCGACAGTGTGCCGCTAAGGTCTTACCATTCTGTCGAGTCCCGCCAAATTTATCGAGTACCTAACGCGTCCGTTAGATTTTCTTCGTATCGTTGATACGGATAAAAGTAGCAGAGCGCAGTCTTAGGCGATGCCACGCCCAACAGAACGGATCTGGGGTCTTACCTTCGCAAATTTGCGGCATTCAGAAATTGATCGCAACTTTGGCGTTCTGAGAATATATTGTCGAGTGCTTTTCCGGCTGTTGGAATGGCACATTTTATCGAGTCAAATATGACTTATATTAATCTCCCGATGGGAGTATATGTAGAGTTAATTATAACTCGAAATATACTCTCTTGCTTTTCTATCTTTCGTCCTTTTCCTTTTAATTTCATCGGGCACGCGAACAGCGTTCCCGATGGGAGTAGCCCCGAGGCTACAACCAAGAACTTGTGCATGGTTGTAGGCTCAACATTTTAATCCACCTTGTCGCTATATTGTCATTATTTCCCGATATTCTCTCTTTTTTTTTTATCTCTCGGGTGCGCGAACAGCGCTCCCGATGGGAGTAGCCCCCGAGGCTACAACCACGAACTTGTGCTTGGTTGTAGGCTCCCGCAATTTCTATATTGCCATAGTCGAAATTTTACTTTTATCGAAGTAGCCCCCGAGCATTTGGGCAAAAACTTGTTTTTGACCAAAGGCTCCCGAAGTATTCAAATAACTTCTCCTGTCGCCATTCTTCTTTTATGTTTTCTTGTTGACATACTTTCCTTTGTCAAATTCACTTCATCTCTATTAATAGTCAGGATTTTGCTGCCTTGTGGGTCCATTATTTCCACCTCGTTGACACGTCGTGCAAGTGGGGGACACACGTCCTCCGCTTTTCCTGGCGCACGTACGGTAACACCTGTTCCATTCCATCTCAGTAAAAATACCTTTTTACCCTTGTATCTACAAGATCCTTTTTCACCACACGATTTCTTCATCCAACGGTGCACTGCTTCGCCCGAATCCTATATAAACCTTTCTTCAACCTCGGTCTACTCCTTCGCTTGCGCCGCACATTGTTCCCCTCTGCAAAAACTTCCCTTGCGCCCAACTCTATTTGATCTTCCGCACGCACAAGCATTGCTTTTTCCAGTGCCGTTGATGCCACCGCGCACGCGACTCACTCGCCACAGCACTCCGGAATCCAAGATGGCTGCTGAAGATCTTGAGGGAGAGATCTAAAATCTCCAACCAAGATGTCAACATGCTGAAGAGGCTTGGCTTGATGAAGAAAGAAGACGCCATCCGCTTTCCCAGCGAAGAAAGCTACCCCAACCCTCCAATGGAGTACCGGGTTAGTTTCGTTGATCATCTCATCCGCGGCCTTTCTACCCCAATTCACGATTTCCTCCGCGGCCTTCTTTTTGTCTATGGGATTGCACCAGCTGACCCCCAATTCCATCCTTCATATTTCTATTTTCATCACACTGTGCGAATGCTTCCTTGGAATTCCTCCTAATTGGATTCTTTGGAAACGCATTTTCTGCCTTCGCCGCAATGGCGCTCACAACGCCACCTATAACATAGGTGGAGTTGTTATCTGTGTCCGAACTGACGTTGATTACTTCGACGTCAAATTTCCTGATTCTGTCCAAGGATGGCGCAAAAGGTGGCTCTACATACACGAAGAAAGTGCCAACTCTGTAGAGCACAACATAGTCCCTTTTGACGGAAATGCCAAAATTCAACGCCGCCGTTCCTGGGATGCTGAAGCTTCCGAAGAAGAGAAAAAGGCGACAGAAGCACTTATGTCTCGTATTCATCAGCTTCAAAATACTCGAGGCAAAGAGCTGTCTGGTGTCCAAATCACTGCCTACTTTCTTAGGATTAGAGTGCAGCCTCTTCAGGCTCGCAAAAATCCCTTTGGACATATGCTGGTGTCAATGACGCCAATAGGCTCTCCAATGATCTTTCTGTGAAGGACTTGGAAAAGCTTATTCGAAGAATTTCCTCGCTGAGCAAGAGGGATCCTATTCCTTCCTCTTGCCGCGTGGAACCATACAGCTCCACCAATCCTCTCCCCAAGGTATTTTGTCTTCTCGAGTTTTTATCTTGTTCCAATTTTTCCTGCATCTCATTGTATTGATATCTCTCTAATTTTTCTTTTGTCGTTATTTTTCTGCAGAACCATCCTACTATGGATTCTCCTCCTCTTCCTGAGGGTGGAGATGTCGAGAAAGGGATGTTGTCGCCGATGACAACCAGGAGCCCCCTCTTTAGTGAATGAACCCGCAGATTCCCGAAAATCTGCGGGATCTATTGAAAAGGATGCTGCCTCCGAAGGTACTACATCAGCACAATCTCCTCCTCCTGCTGTTTCTCCAAAGAACAAAAGGAAAGGAGCAAAGTCGAAGATTCCGGGACCTCCAAACCCGAAGAAACTGCCCCTTCATCGCGAAAGGCAGCTTATGATCCATATATCGAGAGTCTCATCAGCTCGTAAGTTCCTTGTTTCTTTTTATTTTTCTATTCGAAGAATTTTATTTGCCTTGCTTTTTATGCTGCCACCTTTTTGTTTTTCACAGTGATGATGATGAAGAAACACCAACTTTGGATGTGGCTGCTCGAACGAGTACGTCACATACTTTAGTTATTTCGGAAGCGCGTTGAAGGAGAAGAATCGTCGCCTCCTCAACAAAATGTCGGCACATCTACTCCTCCTTCGAGCCCCCTTGTCCCTTCGCCGAAAAGGGCAAGGACTGAAGCAATTCCAGAGCCGAGTCTCCAATTGAGTAGTTCTTCGAACCCTCTCTTGGATGATGTAAGTTCTCCATACTCTTGTCACTGTCTGTACTTCCTCTGTTTGCTTCTAAATGCCATTATATTTTCCTCATACCGAAATTTTTCTTGCTTTGTCCTTTTCTTTCCTTAACAGCATGATCAAAGAGCTTATTCGCATCGGCTCAATTCATTGGGTATTGTGAATATGCTCACCAAACTGAAGGTGATGCCTTGCCGCTTTCTTTTGTACCGTTACTCTGTTACTCCTTTATTGTCGATATTTTAACAAAGTTCTATCTTTCTTGGCAGAGAAATTGGCGGCTAACAACGAGCGTTCCAATGCACTAGCTCAAAAATTAGAGCAAAGTGAAGAGGCTCGTAAAAAGGCCGAATTGGACGCTGTTCAAGCTAGAGCAGAGGCTGACAAGGCCAAGACTGAAGCTGCTGGTGTCGAAGATCTTAGAAAGAGACTTCACGCTGCCGAGAATTCGCTGAGCGAGCACATAGCTGCACAAGCTGCTCGCGAGGAAGCGATCCTTAAGCGTATAAGGACGCAAAGTCGCCGCTTCCTCAGTAAGTATCTGAACCACTTCATATCATTTGTATTTTCTACTCTGCATTCACTTGTTGCTCAATAAGTTTCTTTCTTGACAGACAGAACATCTCAAGAGTTTGAACTTGAAGATCCCGACAATGATGCCCTTCTTGACGCCCTTTCTTTCCTCGAGTTTCATGGGTCAGAGGCACGCGAAGGCATTGATCATGCCAATTGTCGCGGCTCTTTCCTTATTTCTTCCCGAAGAAAGAGGAACCCGCAACTTTCCTTAACTTGGCCAAGTGCTTTGATCCACCCGAAGATCTTGGGCTGAAGGTGCGTCATGAGAATATGAAGGTCGCCGTTGAGAACACTGTTGCCTTGGTAGCCGATAGCCAGCAAACTATCGACTGGGCGAAAGTTGGCGACACTGAGCAGATAGAACAATCAAGGTGGAGGTCGCTGATCAAGGCAGCTAAGCCCAACACGAAGAAAATCTTGGCCTATCTCGGGATCACGCCGTCTTCGACTCCTAGCTCATCAAGGCCGGAGGTCTAGTTGAATGCCTCTTTGCTTTTTCTTTCTCTGTTTCTTTTGCTTTTGTCGCCATTTTAGCCTTGGCGACAATTACTCTGTTAGTCCCTCTGGAGAACTTCTTTTGTAATGTCCGTGTAAATTTTCTAGAAAGTAATGAAATTCCTCTTCGTGCTTATCATTGATCCTGGGCCTTTCTTTTCCAGTTAATATTTGATAATTACTCGACCACTCCTTGTTCTGCCGCTGCTTCACCTGCATCTTCCTTCTCGAAGAAAGTACTAGTCGACCATAATCCCCTCGAAGGTTCGTCAAGCAAACATTTGTCGGAAGATTTGCAAGAACTTCGACAACAACTTCAATCTATGAAGAAACAGACTCTGGCAATGATGGAACAATCTCGGAAAGCATTTGAGCGAGAAAAACTTGCTCTTCAACAAGCCAAAGAAGCTACGGCTGCCAAGGATGTCGTATTAGAAACAAAGGGAGCCACGACCCGAGAAAATAGTATGCTTGAGCTGATGCTGGAAGCTAGCACAGATATGTTAGGTACGTTTTTGCGATCTCATGATGCGTTCTCTTTATTTTGCTGTGCCTTTCTTCAAATTTCTTGCCTTGTCGCTTAATAGGCTTCTTGATGCTGCCGCCGAGGATCAAAGAGTGAACGAGAGAACAAATCTTCTTGTCAATCTTTCCCTTAACCATGGCTGTTTGTTCTGGGCCACTCCTGAACGAACCCAACAAATTGTTAGGTTCCAAGACCGTGCTTGCCAAGTGCGCGAATTTCTCAGTTTTTGCACGACGACATTAACCCTTGTCTATAGGAATTTATTTCCTCGAAATGAGGTTCCCAAAACTCTTCCTGAATTATTGGAGGTATTCAGAGATGCCCCCCGTATTCATAACTTTGTGCGGGCTCAACTCTCTGCTGGAGCGAGATTCGCCATGATTATGATAAACATCTGTCATCCAAAGTTAGACCTGACGAAGATTGTTGCTGATTGTCTGGCCAAGAAAACGCGGCGGAAAAATGATATTGACTCAATCGATGATATGGTAGCTCCCGTGGCCGAATCGATGATAGATGAGCTTCTTCGGATGGACTCAGAGTTCTTTATCAAGGGTTCTTATGCTGAACATAAAACAACCAGAGGCTTGTCCGTAGATAGTATCTTGGGATTTAACTGATTTGTACTATATTGAAAACCTTGTATCTCACTCTTTTTTGATTTTTTTTTGTATTTCCGAGGAAATTTATTGTATATTGCCGAAGCTCTCTATATTGTTGAAGCCCCCGAGCCTAACTGGGCAAAGGTTGTACTATTTTTTCCACCTTGAAGGTTTATCTTTCTGTTGTAATAAGACATCCTTGTTTTTCCCTTGGATGGATTGCCAATCTTCGAGTATCTTTGATGTCGAAGTTCTATATTTTTATTGCGAGGTTCTTAGACCAGAGCACTTAAGATTTTTGACGTGTACACTATATTTATGATTGCTGGCTTCCGATTTTTATATTTGGCGAGGTATTAATGTACCAAGGCGAAATATTTCAGTGAATCTATATTGTATGTATTTTGAGACTTAGGCGTTGAGCCCCCGAGCGTGTCGAAAAATAAGAAGTATATCTCCACTATCTTTATTATATTGCAGCACCGCGAGCCCGCCTCATTAAAAACCTTCCGGCCCCATTAATGTTTCCTCTTGTATCTATCGACATAAAGGACATGTCGAGGTTTTGAACCAAGTGCTCTCTTTCTGCTTCGGGTATGTGTTGTAACCTTGATCTTCCTCTGTTCCGAGCCTCCCTATGGCTATCATCCGAAACTCTAGATTGTCGACTTAGATCTGCCCTTCTCCGCTGGATGCAGCTGCCTCCTTTCTTCTGTTCAACTCAGTCTCTCTGTTTTTCTATTTCTCTCAGCTCATAGCCTATATTGATAAGCTTGCAGTTCTTGAGCCGTAGCCGTTGTCGTCATTGGCTCCGAACCATCTAAAGCTTTTGCAGCTCTATCCCAGGCTGCTTGTGGAAGTTGAACTCTGACACGTGGTGTGGGCCCGACATATTTAGTGCCCATACCTCTCCTTAGATCTGAGGGATCGACATAGGGATTACCCAAATCGTCGAAAGCCTCC
Source organism: Lolium multiflorum (assembly GCA_030979885.1). Classification (NCBI taxonomy): domain Eukaryota; kingdom Viridiplantae; phylum Streptophyta; class Magnoliopsida; order Poales; family Poaceae; genus Lolium; species Lolium multiflorum. Next base: position 282,261,696 of record CM061749.1, read on the forward strand.
GATGTTTCTTCTTGATTTTCGATAGCATAAATCTGATGATATTTTGTACTCAGGTCTATGTTGGGTTTGGTGACATCATTGTTGAGATTGATGAAGACCTTGCCCACTGTGATAGATTTGTCGATGAAGTTGTAACTGTCGACATCGCTTGAGCCATCGCTTATATACGAGTCCGCAGATGACTCAAACGATGTGTCGCTGAAGATCTTGGCGAGTTTCTCTCTTGCTCTGGTGCTGACGTAACGTGTTGCCGAAGTTTCTTCTTCTGACTCGGTTGACGATGCATAGCTTGAAAAATCGGAATCGACCGCCGACGATCCCGACGAAATCGGAATTTCGACACGATACGATCCTTCCTTCTCGACGCGAAAGTGAAACCTTCCGAACGTCATCTCCATGGGCTCCGCCAGATACGCATATGCATCCAAACGGGAGGGTGGGTGAGGAACAAAATCGACAAGACCAGCAGCGATCTGTTTACCTCGGTCCATTGTGTTGCTTCCGGTTGACGATGTCGAAGATCTTGAACGTGCCATCGAGATCAGATCCTTACGCCTCTAATTCCCACAGACGGCGCCAATTGACAAGGTATTAACTTGTCAATGCCTACGGGTTATAGGCTAGGGTTTAGTTAGAAGTAGAGGGCAAGTAGATCTCGAAGGTTTCAGCCGAAAAGTACTCGACGATTACGAAAACTAGGGTTTGTGAACAATGATTTGATGATCTCCTCGTCCCTCGACTCCCCTTTATATAAGAGGCGGAGCCGAGGGTTTCGTTTTGTACAAGTTACAGAGTCCGGGACGGTTTCTAACGCATCCCGCCAAATTACAAACAACACTTCCTATTACAACTCTACTTTCCTTAATATATCTTGGGCTCCCGAATCTTCTTATTCTTCGGGTAGTGGGCCTTCATTAAACCCCGGGTACCATCTTTGGCAGGCCCATTTGGGATGCCTATGTCACTCGGTGCCCCGAAAAGGAAAAGAGTGCGTCTGAAAACTCGCGGGCGTTTCAGTACATTGTATTTTGCAGAGAAGAACTATATTTCGACTCTAGGCGTAGAATCGCCTGAGTTGCGCCACATTCCAGGGGTTTTGCTCCTCCACCCCGTTTCTTGTCCTTTATCCCGTATGCTCCTCCTCCGATTACTTCCGTGACAATGTAAGGGCCAAGCCATGGTGACTCGAGTTATGACTTTTGCGTGAGCCGAAGAACTAGGTCTCCCACCTGAAAAGATCTTGGCCGCAAACGTCTACTGTGGTAATTCTTCAAGTCATGTTGGTACTTGGTTACCTGATGTCTACGGGAGCTTCTATTCTTGTAGACAGTGTTGGGCCTCCAAGAGCAGAGGTTTGTAGAACAGCAGCAAGTTTCCCTTAAGTGGATACCCAAGGTTTATTGAACTCAGGGAGGAAGAGGTCAAAGATATCCCTCTCATGCAACCCCGCAACCACAAAGCAAGAAGTCTCTTGTGTCCCCAACACACCTAATAGGTGCGGCGAAGAGATAGTGAAATACAGTGGTATGAATAAGTAGTAGCAACTAGCATCTGCAACAAAGGCTTTGCCCAGACGAAACAAGCAAAGAGTAACGTTGGCCAGTAGGGTAACGCAAAGAAAATAGTAAACAAGCAAATGATAGCAGATTTAGGAACAAGGCCTAGGGATTAGACTTTCACTAGTGGACACTCTCAACATTGATCACATAACAGAATATATAAATGCATACTCTACACTCTTGTTGGATGATGAACACATTGCGTAGGATTACACGAACCCTCAATGCCGGAGTTAACAAGCTCCACAATAATGCTCATATTTTAGTAACCTTTAGTGTAAGATAGATCGAAAGACTAAACCAAGTACTAGCATAGCATGCACACTGCCACCTTCATGCATATGTAGGAGGAATAGATCACATCAATATTATCATAGCAATAGTTAACTTCGCAATCTACAAGAGATCATGATCATAGCATAAACCAAGTACTAGCACGGTGCACACACTGTCACCTTTGCACACGTGCAGGAGGAATAAAACTACTTTAATAACACATCACTAGAGTAGCACATAGATAAATTGTGATACAAACACATTGCAATCATAAAGAGATATAAATAAGCACCTCACTATGCCATTCAACAGTGAATAAGTATTCTGTGAAATATGGCCTAAGAGACCCACACGGTGCACACACTGTCACCTTTACACACGTGGGACAAGGAGTCTCCGGAGATCACATAAGTAAAACTCACTTGACTAGCATAATGACATCTAGATTACAAGCATCATCATATGAATCTCAATCATGTAAGGCAGCTCATGAGATTATTGTATTGAAGCACATAGGAGAGAGATGAACCACATAGCTACCGGTACAGCCCGAGCCTCGATGGAGAACTACTCCCTCCTCATGGGAGCGCTGATGAAGATGGCGGTGGAGATGGCAGCGGTGTCGATGGAGAAGCCTTCCGGGGCACTTCCCGTCCGCGGGTGCCGAACAGACTCGTCCCCCATCTTGGCTTCGCGATGGCGGCGCTCCGGAAGGTTTCTGGTTTTCGCGAACGCCCGAGGTTTTTAGGTCGGGGCTTTAGAGCGGAGAGGCGGCGCAGAGGGCTTCGGGGGGCCCACACCCTAGGGTACGCCCCCTTGGCCGCGCCGGTGTGGTGTGGTGGCCCGCCTCCTCTCCGGCGGTTCTCGTGTGTTCCGATGCTTCCGGTAAAATAGGAACCCGGGCGTTGATTTCGTCCGATTCCGAGAATATTTCGTTACTAGGATTTCTGAAACCAAAAACAGCAGAAACAGAACGGCACTTCGCATCTTGTTAATAGGTTAGTTCCGTAAAATGCACGAATATGACATAAAGTGTGCATATAACATGTAGATAACATCAATAATGTGGCATGGAACACAAGAAATTATCGATACGCTGAGACGATCAGCATCCCCAGCTTAGTTCTGCTCGTCCCGAGCAAGGTAAAACGATAACAAAGATAATTTCTGAGTGACATGCCATCATAAACTTGATCATACTATTTGCAAAGCATATGTAGTGAATGCAGCGATCAAAACAATGTATATGACATGGGTAAACAAGTGAATCATAAAGCAAAGACTTTTCATGAATAGCACTTCAAGACAAGCATCAATAAGTCTTGCATAAGAGTTAACTCATAAAGTAATAATTCAAAGTAAAGGTATTGAAGCAACACAAAGGAAGATGAAGTTTCAGCGGTTGCTTTCAACTTATAACATGTATATCTCATGGATAATTGTCAATGCAAAGCAATATAACAAATGCAATATGCAAATATGTAAGAATCAATGCACAGTTCACACAAGTGTTTGCTTCTTGAGATGGAGAGAAATAGGTGAACTGACTCAACAATGAAAGTAAAAGAATGGTCCTCATAGAGGAAAAGCATCGATTGCTATATTTGTGCTAGAGCTTTGATTTTGAAAACATGAAACAATTTTGTCAACGGTAGTAATAAAGCATATGCATCATGTAAATTATATCTTATAAGTTGCAAGCCTCATGCATAGTGTACCAATAGTGCCCGCACCTTGTCCTAATTAGCTTGGACTACCTGGATTATCACCGCAATACATATGCTTTAACCAAGTTTCACAAAGGGGTACCTCTATGCCGCCTGTACAAAGGTCTAAGGAGAAAGCTCGCATTGGATTTCTCGCTTTTGATTATTCTCAACTTAGACATCCATACCGGGACAACATAGACAACAGATAATGGACTCCTCTTTTAATGCTTTAAGCATTTAACAACAATTAATTCTTTTCTCATTAGAGATTTGAGGATGTTTGTCCAAAACTGAAACTTCCACCATGAATCATGGCCTTAGTTAGCGGCCCAATGTTCTTCTCTCACAATATGCATGCTCAAACCATTCAACTCAGTGTAGATCGCCCTTACTTCAGACAAGACGAACATGCATAGCAACTCACATGAAATTCAACAATGAGTTGATGGCGTTCCCCAAAACATGGTTATCGCACAACAAGCAACTTAATAAGAGATAAAGTGCATAATTACATATTCAATACCACAATAGTTTTTAAGCTATTTGTCCCATGAGCTATATATTGCAAAGGTGAATGATGGAATTTTAAAGGTAGCACTCAAGCAATTTACTTTGGAATGGCGGAAAATACCATGTAGTAGGTAGATATGGTGGACACAAATGGCATAGTGGTTGGCTCAAGTATTTTGGATGCATGAGAAGTATTCCCTCTCGATACAAGGTTTAGGCTAGCAAGGCTTATTTGAAACAAACACAAGGATGAACCGTGCAGCAAAACTCACATAAAAGACATATTGAAAACATTATAAGACTCTACACCGTCTTCCTTGTTGTTCAAACTCAATACTAGAAATTATCTAGACCTTTGAGAAACCAAATATGCAAACCAAATTTTAGCATGCTCTATGTATTCTTCACTAATAGGTGCAAAGTATATGATGCAAGAGCTTAAACATGAGCACAACAATTGCCAAGTATCACATTACCCAAGACATTATAGCAATTACTACATGTATCATTTTCCAATTCCAACCATATAACAATTTAACGAAGAGGAAACTTCGCCATGAATATTATGAGCTAAGAACACATGTGTTCATATGAACCAGCGGAGCGTGTCTCTCTCCCACACAAGCATGATGTAATCCAATTTATTCAAACAAAAACAAAAACAAAAGCACACAGACACGCTCCAAGTAAAGCACATAAGATGACCGAATAAAAATATAGTTTCAAGAGAAGGAACCCGATAATTTATCGATGAAGAAGGGGATGCCTTGGGCATCCCCAAGCTTAGACGCTTGAGTCTTCTTGATATATGCAGGGATGAACCACCGGGGAATCCCCAAGCTTAGACTTTTCACTCTTCTTGATCGTAGTATATCATCCTCCTCTCTTGACCCTTGAAAACTTCCTCCACACCAAACTCGAAACAACTCATTAGAGGGTTAGTGGACAATAAAAATTAACATGTTCAGAGGTGACACAATCATTCTTAACACTTCTGGACATTGCATAAAGCTACTGGACATTAATGGATCAAAGAAATTCATCCAACATAGCAAAAGAGGCAATGCGAAATAAAAGGCAGAATCTGTCAAAACAGAACAGTCCGTAAAGATGGATTTTATTAGGCCACCAGACTTGCTCAAATGAAAATGCTCAAATTGAATGAAAGTTGCGTACATATCTGAGGATCACTCACGTAAATTGGCATAATTTTCTGAGTTACCTACAGAGAATTAGACCCAGATTCGTGACAGCAAAGAAATCTGTTTCTGCGCAGTAATCCAAATCTAGTACTTACTTTACTATCAAAGACTTTACTTGGCACAACAAAACACAAAACTAAGATAAGGAGAGGTTGCTACAGTAGTAAACAACTTCCAAGACACAAATATAAAACAAAGTACTGTAGCAAAATAACACATGGGTTATCTCCCAAGAAGTTCTTTCTTTTATAGCCATTAAGATGGGCTCAGCAGTTTTAATGATGCACTCGCAAGAAATAGTATTTGAAGCAAAAGAGAGCAGCAAGAGGCAAATTCAAAACACATTTAAGTCTAACATGCTTCCTATGCATAGGAATCTTGTAAATAAACAAGTTCATGAAGAGCAAAGTAACAAGCATAGGAAGATAAAACAAGTGTAGCTTCAAAAATTTCAGCACATAGAGAGGCATTTTAGTAACATGAAAATTTCTACAACCATATTTTCCTCTCTCATAATAACTTTCAGTAGCAACATGAGCAAACTCAACAATATAACTATCACATAAAGCATTCTTATCATGAGTCTCATGCATAACATTATTACTCTCCACATAGGCATAGTCAATTTTATTAGTAATAGCGGGAGCAAATTCAACAAAGTAGCTATCATTATTATTCTCATCAGGTGTAGGAGGCATAGTATAATCACAATAAAATTTACTCTCCATAGTAGGTGGCACCAAAAGACCACTATTATTATCATCACAAATAGGAGGCAAAGTATCATCAAAGAAAATTTTCTCCTCAATGCTTGGGGGACTAAAAATATCATGAAAACCAGCTTCCCAAGCTTAGAACTTTCTATATCATTATCAACAATGGTGTTCAAAGCGTTCATACTAATATTACTACCAGCATGCAAAGAAGATTTCATAGGTTTTTTAATTTTCGCATCAAACAATCCATGTTTTAAATCAGGAAATAGAATAAGAAGCTCACTCTTGTACATTATGCCAAACTAGTGTAAACAAGAAACAACAAGATGCAATTGCAGGATCTAAAGGAAATAGCTTTGAGCACACACACAACGGCGCCAGAAAAATACTTTACCTGAGACCGTAGTATGAGTGCCTTTTACCTTTCCTCCCCGGCAACGGCGCCAGAAAATAGCTTGATGTCTACGGGAGCTTCTATTCTTGTAGACAGTGTTGGGCCTCCAAGAGCAGAGGTTTGTAGAACAGCAGCAAGTTTCCCTTAAGTGGATACCCAAGGTTTATCGAACTCGGGAGGAAGAGGTCAAAGATATCCCTCTCATGCAACCCCGCAACCACAAAGCAAGAAGTCTCTTGTGTCCCCAACACACCTAATAGGTGCACTAGTTCGGCGAAGAGATAGTGAAATACATGTGGTATGAATAAGTAGTAGCAACGGCACCAGAAAAGTGCTTTGCCCGGACGATAAACAAGCAAAGAGTAACGCAGCAAAGAGTAACGCAAAGAAAACAAGAAACAAGCAGCGAGCATATTTAGAACAAGGCCTAGGGATTAGACTTTCACTAGTGGACACTCTCAACATTGATCACATAACAGAATATATAAATGCATACTCTACACTCTTGTTGGATGATGAACACATTGCGTAGGATTACACGAACCCTCAATGCCGGAGTTAACAAGCTCCACAATAATGCTCATATTTTAGTAACCTTTAGTGTAAGATAGATCAAAAGACTAAACCAAGTACATAGCATGCACACCGTCACCTTCATGCATATGTAGGAGGAATAGATCACATCAATATTATCATAGCAATAGTTAACTTCGCAATCTACAAGAGATCATGATCATAGCATAAACCAAGTACTAACACGGTGCACACACTGTCACCTTTGCACACATGCAGGAGGAATAAAACTACTTTAATAACACATCACTAGAGTAGCACATAGATAAATTGTGATACAAACACATTGCAATCATAAAGAGATATAAATAAGCACCTCACTATGCCATTCAACAGTGAATAAGTATTCTGTGAAATATGGCCTAAGAGACCCACACGGTGCACACACTGTCACCTTTACACACGTGGGACAAGGAGTCTCCTGAGATCACATAAGTAAAACTCACTTGACTAGCATAATGACATCTAGATTACAAGCATCATCATATGAATCTCAATCATGTAAGGCAGCTCATGAGATTATTGTATTGAAGCACATAGGAGAGAGATGAACCACATAGCTACCGGTACAGCCCCGAGCCTCGATGGAGAACTACTCCCTCCTCATGGGAGCAGCGGTGATGAAGATGGCGGTGGAGATGGTAGCGGTGTCGATGGAGAAGCCTTTCGGGGCACTTCCCCGCTCCGGCAGGGTGCCGAACAGAGGCCTGTCCCCTGCATCTTGGCTTCGCGATGGCGGCGGCTCTGGAAGGTTTCGTGTTTTCGTCGAACGCCCCGAGGTTTTTAGGTCAGGGCTTTATATAGGCGAGAGGCGGCAGAGGGCTTCGGGGGGCCCACACCCTAGGGGGCGCGCCCCCCTTGGCCGCGCCGGGGTGTGGTGTGGTGGCCCTGCCCCCTCTTCGGGGCGGTTCTCGTGTGTTCGGATGCTTCCGGGCAAAATAGGAACCTGGGCGTTGATTTCGTCCGATTCCGAGAATATTTCGTTACTAGGATTTCTGAAACCAAAAACGCAGAAAAAAGGAACGGCACTTCGGCATCTTGTTAATAGGTTAGTTCCAGAAAATGCACGAATATGACATAAAGTGTGCATATAACATGTAGATAACATCAATAATGTGGCATGGAACACAAGAAATTATCGATACGTTGGAGACGTATCATTACCCTTGATAATACTTCGTCTCGAGCTTCGTCGAGTGCGTCTACGTCGTCTTCCAATGCTATCCTGGAAGTTTCTTCATTATACTCTGTGACTCTAGGGGAGTCGTGTTCTATCTCTATTGGTAGTACCGCTTCTGCTCCATGGACCAGAAAAACGGGTCTCCTGTGTCGCTGTATTTGGTGTTGTTCGGATGCTCCACAACACACTTGGTAATTCTTCGGGCCAGGTATGCCGAGCTTTTTCCAGTGGTCCCAACAGGCGTTTCTTGATGCCATTGCAGATAATGCCATTGGCTTTCTCGACTTGCCCATTGGTTTGAGGATGTGCAACTGACGCAAAGTGCAACTTGATACCCACTTCTTTGCAATAATCTTTGAATTCGTGGGATGTAAAGTTACTGCCATTGTCCGTGACGATGCTGTGGGGCACTCCAAATCTGAAGACGAGGCCTTTTATGAATTTTACTGCGGATGCTCCGTCCGGCGAATTTATCGGCTTCGCTTCTATCCACTTTGTAAATTTGTCGACAGCTACTAGCATGTATTCCTTTCCTCCTGGCCATTTTGTGTAACTTGCCCACCATATCGAGTCCCCATTGTGCAAAGGGCCATGACAATGGTATTGGTGCTAGTTCTGCTGCCGGAGAGTGAGGTTTTGCGGCAAACCTTTGACACGCATCGCAAGTCCTTACTATTTCTTTGGCGTCTTCGATTGCTGTCAACCAGTAGAATCCTGCCCGAAAAACCTTGGCTGCGATGGCTCGACTACTCGCGTGGTGGCCGCATATTCCTTGTACATCCTTCAGAATTATTCTTCCTTCTTCGGGTGTGACACACCTTTGCAGGACGCCTGAAATACTCCGCTTGTACAATTCTCCTTTGATCACCGTGAAAGCTTTGGAGCGTCGAATTACTCGCCTTGCCTCAACTGGATCATCGGGTGTTTCTTTCCTGAGGATGTATGATACATATGCTTGCATCCAAGGAACCTGTACCATCATCACCAACTCTTGTTCCTCTTCATCCTCCGTAGTTTTTGTGAGGGATGTCGAAGTTTTCTCTTTTGCTTTTTTCTGCACCTGTTTTGGCTTCGTAGATCTTTCCGCTATTTCTTCCCAGAATACTCCCGGAATTGGGAGGCATTGCGACCCGATATTTGCGAGAACGTCGGCTTCATCGTTGCTCAATCTATGTGTGATTTACCTCGCATCCATCAAATAGCTTCTCGAGTTCATTGTACACCTCCTTGTATGCTACCATGCTATCATTGACTGCGTCACATTGGTTCATAACTTGCTGGGCCACCAATTGTGAGTCGCCAAAGATTTTTAATCGAGTTGCACCGCAAGCTTTCGCCATCTTCATCCCGTGTATGAGGGCTTCGTATTCTGCTTCATTGTTAGATGCGTTAGGGAACGTCATCCGAAGGATATACTTCAATTTGTCGCCTTCAGGTGATATAAGTACTACTCCTGCGCCAGCTCCTTCTACTCTCTTGGACCCGTCGAAATTCATGGTCCAGGTTCTCGACAAGTCTGGAGGTCCTGTGTTTTGCAGCTCCATCCACTCTGCGATGAAGTCCTGCAGAACTTGCGACTTGATTGCTTTTCTTTTTCATACGTGATGTCCCGAGGGGAAAGTTCTATTCCCCAAAGGGAGACACAGCCCGTAGCTTCTGGATTGTTTAGTATATTTGACAAGGGAGCTTCATTGACCACTATGATCGGGTGTGCCGAAAAATAGTGGCGCAATTTTCGTGCTGTTGTGAACACTCCGTATGCTAGCTTTTGGTACTGAGGGTATCTTTGTTTTGATGGCGATAAAACTTCGCTGACGAAGTATACTGGCCTCTGTACTCCGTGGAGTTTTCCTTCTTCTTCTCTTTCGACAACTAGCACCGTGCTCACCACTTGGGGCGTGGCTGCAATATATAGCAGGAGAGGTTCCTTGTCCTTCGGCGCCACCAAAATTGGTGGTGTCGAGATTTTGCGCTTCAAATCTTCGAAGGCTCTGTCGGCCTCCTCGTTCCACTGGAATTTGTCTCCTTGCTTTATCAGAGCGTAAAATGGTAACGCTTTTTCTCCCAGCCTGGCGACGAATCTGCTCAAAGCTGCGACTCGCCCAGTTAGCTGTTGTATCTCTTTCAACTTTGTTGGCTTTCTCATTGTTACGATAGCTTGTATTTTATCGGGATTTGCTTCAATCCCTCTTGCTGAGACTAGAAACCCCAAGAGTTCTCCTGCTGGGACACCAAAGGAACACTTCGTCGGGTTCAACTTCAGGCAGAATTTGTTGAGGTTGTCGAAAGTTTCCTTGAGATCCTCGATCAGTGTTGTCCCCTTTTTTGATGTTATGACGACATCGTCGATATATACTTGCACGTTTTTTCCAATCTGTGTCGCCAAACACTTCGCATCATCCTCTGTATGTTGCTCCCGTTTTTTAGACCAAAGGGAATTGGTCTGTAGCAAAACACGCCGTAAGGTGTAATGAACGCGGTCTTTACTTCATCTTCTTCTTTCAATCTGATCTGGTTATAACCAATACGCGTCCAGAAGGAAAGACGTTCGCATCCAGCCGTGGAGTCGATAATTTGATCGATCCTTGGGAGGGGAAAGTGATCCTTTGGACAATGTTTATTGAGACACGTAAAGTCGACGCACATGCGAAGGACCTTAGTGTTTTTCTTTGGCACCATCACAGGATTTGCTACCCATGTGGCTTCTGTGAATATCTCTTTGATAAAACCAGCTTCTTGTAGTCGATTGATTTCTGACAGCATAGCTTTGGTTCCGAAAAACGCCGCAAAGGTTGTTTGATTGGTCTCGCTAATGGATCCAAATTTAGGTGGTGCTTTTCCCTTCACGGAGGAACTCGACGAGCGCTTTCCTATGCGATATCCATGTTGTTTGCGATAGATGTAGTCTTTTTCGGGTCTGTCGGGTGAATCTGCACCTCCTTTGAATTTTTCTCGGTATGGAAAGTTGATTCTTTATTTGGCCTTCCAACGTCTGGCAATACGTCGTAATCAGTCATACTTTGGACGCCAAATACTCAGCTTGCATCCCGAAAGTTTCTGATAACCGATGAAAGTCCTTGTCGCACTTGTCGGCTAAGGCGAAGCTTCCTTTAACGTGATTGGTCCCTTTGGTCCAGGCAATCTCCACAACAGGTATGTATAGTGTGGTACTGCCATAAACCTAGCGTATGCTGGTCGTCCCAACAAAGCGTGGTATTGCGACGGAAAATCCACGACTTCAAATTCCAGCTTCTCGATTCTATAATTCTCTCGAGTTCCAAACTGAACGTCGAGATTTATCTTCCCCAATGGATAACTTGGTTTCTCCGGTGTGATGCCGTGGAACCTTGTGTCCGTTGGCTTCAGGTTTGCTAAGGATATGTTCATCTTCCTCAATGTATCTGCATACATAAGGTTTAAGCTGCTGCCACCATCTATGAATACTCGAGAAACATCAAATCCCGCAATAACTGCTGGCAGAATAAGTGCTGACAGCCCGGTCGAGGAACTTGCTGCGGATGATCCGCTATGGTGAAGCCGATGTCTTGCCCTGACCAATTGAGGTACTCAACTGTTGGTGGAGGCATTTTCTCTGCCATGAACACCTGTCTCGAGATCACTTTTTGAGTTCTGTTGGACGGCCTTCCCTTCTGAATCATCGACACCGCTCCGTTTGAGTTAGGATCGACATAAGGTGGTGGTGGAGGTGCTGCCGCTATTCTGAGCTGGTGCCGGTTGTCGTCCGTAATCGCGGGAGGTGGTGGCAGGTGAACCTCAGTTCTGGGCTCCCGAGGATTTCTCTGTGCTGCTCGAGCATGAGCGTTCTCTGCATATCTGAACATTGCCTGAAAATTTCGACAGTCTTTCTGCAGGTGCCCTGACTGTCTTTTTCCGTTGCTGTCGATGAAAAAATGCATCTGGCACGGTCCGTTCATCATTTCTTCGGGTGATACGAAAGGCCTTGGGAACCTAGGCCCGCTATTTTGCCTGTTGCGAGAGTCGTCCCTGTTTTCGCCTCGCTGCTCGCTGCTTCTCTGATAATCATCTCTATTGTTTCCCCCTGTGTTTGCCCGAAAGCCTGCCGAAATCTGCCCTGGGGCGTCATAATTCGGGTACTGCCGGGAATCGTCGCTCGATTGGTAATTTCGACCACGGTCCTCCTCTGGTGACCTGTGCCGTTTGTTGTGGACAGCATCCTCTCCATCTGCCCATCTATTTGCTATCTCCATTAACGCGGATACTGTCTTTGGATTGGTCCTTCCCAAGTCCTCGACAAAATCTCCACGCCTAATTCCTGCGACAAACGCATCTATTGCTCTCTCGTCAGATATATTTTCTGCCGAGTTTTTTATGATGTTCCACCTTTGGATGTATTTTCTCATTGACTCATCTGGCTTTTGTCGACATGCTCTCAGCTCTTCTAACGACGCAGGTTTTTTGCACGTGGACCTGAAGTTCTTGACGAATACATCCTCGAAACTTTCCCAGCTGTCGATAGATCCTGGCGGAAGCTTTTTGATCCAAGATCGTGCGGCTCCACTTAAGTGCACCTGAATACTTTGCATGGCTGTTGCCCTAGTTCCTCCAGTTAACTTCACCGTCTCGAGGTAATCAACTAGCCAATCTTCTGGATCTTGCAGACCGTCGAATTTTTTGAAATGATCGGGTAGCTTGAATCCTGAGGGGACTCGAGTTTTTCGGACTCTCCTCGTGAAGCATGGTAGACCGCACATATCCTCGTCGTCAAGCTCCGGGGATTGCCATGATCTCTTCTGCTTTGCCTCGCTCTATCGACCCTTGCTTGTGCTCCTGTGTCTCTTGCTCCACTTGGTCCTTCAGGGGCTGCCGCCGTTGCTGCTGCAGGTCGTGGACTATTTTGCCTTGCCGCTCCTTCGGGAGGCGTTGATACAAACGCTGTCCCCATAGCTCCAACCCCTGCTAACGCCATATTGTATAATGTTTCCCTTGGATCACCTGGGGGTGGCCTAGATGCGAGGATATAAGCTTGTGTCGCCATATACCCAGCTTCTGGTGTCTTAGGGATAATGTTTCCTCTTGTATCTATCGACATAAAGGACATGTCGAGGTTTTGAACTAAGTGCTCTCTTTCTGCTTCGGGTATGTGTTGTAACCTTGATCTTCCTCTGTTCCGAGCCTCCCTGTGGCTATCACCCGAAACTCTAGATTGTCGACTTAGATCTGCCCTTCTCCTGCTGGATGCAGAAGCTGCCTCCTTTCTCCTGTTCAACTCAGCTGTCTGTTTTTCTATTTCTCTGGCAGCTCGTGCGAGCCTATATTGATAAGCTTGCAGTTCTTGAGCCGTAGCCGTTGTCGTCATTGGCTCCGAACCATCTAAAGCTTTTGCAGCTCTATCCCAGGCTGCTTGTGGAAGTTGAACTCTGACACGTGGTGTGGGCCCGACATATTTAGTGCCCATACCTCTCCTTAGATCTGAGGGATCGACATAGGGATTACCCAAATCGTCGAAAGCCTCCGATGTTTCCTCTTGATTTTCAATAGCATAAATCTGATGATATTTTGTACTCAGATCTATGTTGGGTTTGGTGACATCATTGTTGAGATTGATGAAGACCTTGCCCACTGTGATAGATTTGTCGATGAAGTCGTAACTGTCGACATCGCTTGAGTCATCGCTTATATATGAGTCCGCAGATGACTCGAACGATATGTCGCCGAAGATCTTGGCGAGTTTCTCTCTTGCTCTGGTGCTGACGTAGCGTGTTTCCGAAGTTTCTTCCTCTCCTGACTCAGTTGATGATGTATAGCTTGAAAAATCGGAATCGACCGCCGACGATCCCGACGAGATCGGAATTTCGACACGATACGATCCTTCCTTCTCGACGCGAAAGTGAAAACTTCCGAACGTCATCTCCATGGGCTCCGCCAGATACGCATATGCATCCAAACGGGAGGGTGGGTGAGGAACAAAATCGACAAGACCAGCGATCTGTTTACCTCGATCCATTATGTTGCTCCCGGTTGACGATGTCGAAGATCTTGAACGTGCCATCGAGATCGGATCCTTACGCCTCTAATTCCCTACAGACGGCGCCACCGACAAGGGATTAACTTGTCAATGCTTCACGGTTATAGGCTAGGTTTAGTTAGAAGTAGAGGGCAAGTAGATCTCGAAGGTTTCAGCCGAAAAGTACTCGACGATTATGAAAACTAGGGTTTGTGAGCAATGATTTGATGATCTTTTCTTCCTCGACTCCCCTTTATATAGGAGGCGGAGCCGAGGGTTTCGTTTTGTACAAGTTACAGAGTCCGGGACGGTTTCTAACTCATCCCGCCAGATTACAAACAACACTTCCTATTACAACTCTACTTTCCTTAATATATCTTGGAATCCCGAATCTTCTTATTCTTCAGTAGTGGGCCTTCATTAAACCCCGGGTACTATCTCCGGCAGGCCCATTTGGGATGCCTATGTCAGGCGATTTGATCAATCTGAGGTGTATTGTATTACTAACTCCGAGCTTCTCAATTTTTTCTAAATTCGGATGTACCTATAGCTAAGACATATCTATATATTTTTGTATCTAAATAAAATTGAGAAGCTTTTTTAGGAACTGAGGAAGTACTATTTTCTAATCTCTACCTTTCCATACATGATGCATAGTTTTTACCATTCAATATTTTATGTAATTCTTCTTCCAGCATTTTGTGACATCGACCCCATCATAAGTGACTTTGCATCACAAAATGTTAGAAGAAATTTTAAGGTAATATGTATAAATTATTTGATTGTTAGCTTTTGAGTGCATTTAAGTGTTATTGAAACATATTTTTACACATATATTTAGTATTATTGTTGTGATGTATGTAGTAAGAGGTCCGAGTTTTAATCTCGCCCCAAGTACTTTGCCTGGCATCGCCCTCGCGCAATGCTCTGCAGCCTAGGCTATGCAGTAGCCGGCCATGTCGCCACCTTCGTCGCAGCGAATCGACTCTCGGAGGTCGACACGCAGCCGCACGGCGCGAGGACGCCACGTGATGCGTGTAGTTGACACGTCCGTTGGGAACCCCAAGAGGAAGGTGTGATGCGCACAAGCAAAGTTTTCCCTCAGAAAGAAACCAAGGTTTATCGAACCAGGAGGAGCCAAGAAGCACGTTGAAGGTTGATGGCGGAGGAGTGTAAAGCACAAGAACACCAGGGATTCCGCCAACGTGGAACCTGCAACACAATCACAAAGATTTTTGCCCCAACGTAACAGCCAGGTTGTCAATCTCACCGGCTTGCTGTAACAAAGAATTAGATGTATAGTGTGGAAGATGATGATTGTTTGCGAAGAACAATAGAACAATTGCAGCAGTTTGTATTTCAGATGTAAAGAATAGGACCGGGGTCCACAGATCACTAGTGGTGTCTCTCCCATAAGATAGCAGATGTTGGGTGAACAAATTACAGCTTGGGCAATTGACAAATAAAGAAGGCATAACAATGCACATACATATATCATGATGAGTACTATGAGATTTAATCAGGGCATTACGACAAAGTACATAGACCGCTATCCAACATGCATCTATGCCTAAAAAGTCCACCTTCAGTTATCATCCGAACCCCCTCCAGTATTAAGTTGTAAACAACAGATAATTGCATTAAGTATGGTGCGTAATGTAATCAACACAAATATCCTTAGACAAAGCATTGATGTTTTATCCCTAGTGGCAACATCACATCCACAACCTTAGAACTTTCTGTCACTGTCCCAGATTTAATGGAGGCATGAACCCACTATCGAGCATAAATACTCCCTCTTGGAGTCACAAGTATCAACTTGGCCAGAGCCTCTACTAGCAACGGAGAGCATGCAAGAACATAAATAACATATATGATAGATTGATAATCAACTTGACATAGTATTCAATATTCATTGGATCCCAACAAACACAACATGTAGGATTACAAATAGATGATCTTGATCATGATAGGCAGCTCACAAGATCTAACATGATAGCACAATGAGGAGAAGACGACCATCTAGCTACTGCTATGGACCCATAGTCCAGGGGTGAACTACTCACACATCGATCCGGAGGCGATCATGGCGATGAAGAGACCTCCGGAGATGATTCCCCTCTCCGGCAGGTGCCGGCGGCGATCTCCTCGAATCCCCGAGATGGGATTGGCGGCGGCGGCGTCTCCGTAAGGTTTTTCGTATCGTGGCTCTTTGCATCGGGGGTTTCGCGACGAGGTTTTAAGTAGGCGAAGGGCAAAGAGGAGGCGTCACGAGGGCCCACACAATGGCCGCGCGGCCTTGGCCGCGCGCCGCCCTGGTGTCTGGCCACCTCGTGGCCCCACTTCGTAAGTCCGCCGGTCTTCTGGAAGCTTCGTGGAAAAATAGGCCCCTGGGCGTTGATTTCGTCCAATTCCGAGAATATTTCCTTACTAGGATTTCTGAAACCAAAAATAGCAAAAACAAGAACTGGCACTTCGCATCTCGTCAATAGGTTAGTGCCGAAAATGCATAATAATGACATATAATGTGTATAAAACATGTGAGTATCATCATAAAAGTAGCATGGAACATAAGAAATTATAGATACGTTTGAGACGTATCAAGCATCCCCAAGCTTAGTTCCTACTCGCGCTCGAGTAGGTAAACGATAACAAAGATAATTTCTGAAGTGACATGCTATCATAATCTTGATCATACTATTGTAAGCATATGAGATGAATGCAGCGATTCGAAGCAATGATGAAGATAATGAGTAAACAAATGAATCATATAGCAAAGACTTTTCATGAATAATACTTTCAAGACAAGCATCAATAAGACTTGCATAAGAGTTACTCATAAAGCAATAAATTCAAAGTAAAAGCATTGAAGCAACATAAAGGAAGATAAAGTTTCAGCGGTTGCTTTCAACTTCAACATGTATATCTCATGGATAATTGTCAACATAAAGTAATATAACAAGTGCAATAAGTAAACATGTAAGAATCAATGCACACAGTTGATACAAGTGTTTGCTTCTAAGATAGAAAGAATAGGCAAACTGACTCAACAATAAAGTAAAAGATAGGCCCTTCGCAGAGGGAAGCATTGATTACTATATTTGTGCTAGAGCTTTTCATTTTGAAAACAAGAAACAATTTTGTCAACGGTAGTAATAAAGCATATGAGTTATGTATAAGACATCTTATAAGTTGCAAGCCTCATGCATAGTATACTAATAGTGCTCGCACCTTGTCCTAATTAGCTTGGGTTAACACGGATTATCATTGCATAGCATATGTTTCAACCAAGTGTCACAAAGGGGTACCTCTATGCCGCCTGTACAAAGGTCTAAGGAGAAAGCTCGCATTGGATTTCTCGCTTTGATTATTCTCAACTTAGACATCCATACCGGGACAACATAGACAATAGATAATGGACTCATCTTTAATGCATAAGCATTCAACAGTTAAAATTCTCATAAGAGGTTGAGGATTGAATGTCCAAACTGAAACTTCCACCATGAATCATGGCTTTAGTTAGCGGCCCAATGTTCTTCTCTAACAGTATGCATACTCAAACCATTTGATTGTGAGAACCGCCCTTACTTCAGACAAGACGAACATGCATAGCAACTCACATGATATTCAACAAAGGTAAAAGAGTTGATGGCGTCCCTAGAAACATGGTTATCGCTCAACAAGCAACTTATTAAGAAATAAGACACATAAGTACATATTCTTCACCACGATAGTCTTTAAGCTATTTGTCCCATGTGCTATATATTGTAAAGGTAAAGAATGGAAATTTTAAAGGTAGCACTCAAGTAATGTACTTTGGAATGGCAGAGAAATACCACGTAGTAGGTAGGTATGGTGGACACAAACGGCATGGTTATTGGCTCAAGGATTTGGATGCACGAGAAGAATTCCTCTCAATACAAGGCTAGGATAGCAAGGTTGTTTGAAGCAAACTCAAGTATAAAAGGTGCAGCAAAGCTCACATATGAACATATTGTAACTATTATAAGACTTTACATTGTCTCCTTGTTGTTCAAACACCTCAACCAGAAAATATCTAGACTCTAGAGATCAATCATGCAAACCAAATTTTAACAAGCTCTATGTAGTTATTCATTAATGGGTACAAGGTACATGATGCAAGAGCTTAAACAAGATCTATATGAGCACAACAATTGCCAAGTATCACATTATTCAAGACATTAAACCATTTACCACATGCGGCATTTTCCGTTTCCAACCATATAACAATGAATGAAGTAGTTCAAATTTCGCAATGAACATTAAAGATAAAGCTAAGAACACATGTGTTCATACGAAACAGCGGAGCGTGTCTCTCTCCCAAACAAAGAATGCTAGGATCCGATTTTATTCAAACAAAAACAAAAACAAAAACAAACAGACGCTCCAAGTAAAGCACATAAGATGTGACGGAATAAAAATATAGTTTCACTAGAGGAACCCGATAAGTTGTCGATGAAGAAGGGATGCCTTGGGCATCCCCAAGCTTAGACGCTTGAGTCTTCTTAAAATATGCAGGGATGAACCACGGGGCATCCCCAAGCTTTGACTTTTCACTCTTCTTGATCATATTGTATCATCCTCCTCTCTGACCCTTGAAAACTTCCTCCACACCAAACTCGAAACAAACTCATTAGAGGGTCAGTGCATAATTCATATATTCAGAGGTGACATAATCATTCTTAACACTTCTGACATTGCACAAAGCTACTGAAAGTTAATGGAACAAAGAAATCCATCTAACATAGCAAAACAGGCAATGCGAAATAAAAGGCAGAATCTGTCAAAACAGAACAGTTCGTAAAGACGAATTTTAAAGTGGCACCAGACTTGCTCAGATGAAAATTCCCAAATTGAATGAAAGTTGCGTACATATCTGAGGATCACCCACGTAAATTGGCAGATTTTTTTGATTTTTCTACAGGGACTACTGCTCAAATTCGTGACAGCAAGAAATCTGTTCCTGCGCAGTAATCCAAATCTAGTATTGGCTTTACTATCAAAGACTTTACTTGGCACAACAATGCAATAAAATAAAGATAAGGAGAGGTTGCTACAGTAGTAAACAACTTCCAAGACTCAAATATAAAATAAAGTGCAGAATAAAATAATGGGTTGTCTCCCATAAGCGCTTTTCTAACGCTAGGCGCAGAAAGTATCAAGTGTTATCAAGAGATGAAGCATCAACATCATTACCACCTTTCTTATTCTTTTTCTTACTCTTTGATTTAGGGAATACATGTCTACCTCCCGGTGTAGAGGTGAATTTTAGGGTGCCTTCTCCCACATTTATGATTGCTCCCAATAGTTTCAGCAGGGATCTTCCAAGTGTGATTTGTCCTGTTCCTACACATTCAATAACAAGATAATCAATGTTATTCTTCCAAGAATGGTTGTATGCACACCCGCGGCTATTCCCTTAGGAATTATAACAGAGTTATCAATAAGAGTTATTCCTTCTCCCCTTCAACGAGTCCCCAAAGTGTCAAAGATTCATAAATACTCTTAGGCATAAGGCAAAATTCAGACATAATATCACAATTGGCATGAAAAGTTTCACCACCTATAACAACTTTAATAGTAGGGTCCCATGTTGAAGGTTCAGAGTTCACTAAAACTTGATCAAGACGGTTACGAACATAACTATAATTTTCTTTCAAGCAAGATGCACTTGTCTCAAGAGTGTTTAATCTATTATAAATGCTAATAAGAGCTGAATCAAAGTTATTAGCTGAACTATGTGATGCAACCAATTTTTTATGGCATTAAAAGCTTGATCACCGTCGCAATGAAGGAAATCTCCTCCCACTACAACATCCAAGGCATATCTATAGCGAATCATAAGCCCAAAATAAAAATTACTAAGGAGCAAACTTAGAGTCATTTGAGGTTCAGCTTTACGATAAGAATCAAAAATTCTGGACCAAGCATCTTTAAAACTCTCCTCATCCCCTTGTTTAAAAGTGAAGACTAATTCCTCAGGTGAAGAAGTAACAAGTGCAGCTAGACATGATAACAGAAGTAAAAATGCAAGTAACTAATTTTTTTGTGTTTTTAATATAGAGAACAAGACAGTAAATAAAGTAAGACTAGCAACTAATTTTTTTTGTGTTTTGATATAATGCAGCAAACAAAGTAGTAAATAAATTAAAGCAAGACAAAACAAAGTAAAGAGATTGGATGTGAAGAATCCCCTTGCAGCGTGTCTTGATCTACGGCGCGCCGAAAATGCTTGATGCGTGTAGCTGACACGTCCGTTGGGAACCCCAAGAGGAAGGTGTGATGCGTACAGAGCAAGTTTTCCCTTAAAGAAACCAAGGTTTATCGAGCAGAGGAGCCAAGAAGCACGTTGAAGGTTGATGGCGGAGAGATGTAGTGCGGCGCAACGGTCTCCAACGTGGAACCCGCACAACACAATCACAAGATTTTTCCCCAACGTAACAATGAGGTTGTCAATCTCACCGCCTGCTGTAAACAAAGGATTAGATGTATAGTGTGAAGATGATGATTGTTTGCGAAGAACAAGAAAGAACAATTGCAGTAGCTTGTATCAGATAAAGAATAGGACCGGGTCCACAGATCACTAGTGGTGTCTCTCCCATAAGATAGCAGATGTTGGGTGAACAAATTACACTGGGCAATTGACAAATAAAGAAGGCATAACAATGCACATACATATATCATGATGAGTACTATGAGATTTAATCAGGCATTACGACAAAGTACATAGCTATCCAACATGCATCTATGCCTAAAAAGTCCACCTTCAAAGTTATCATCCGAACCTCCAAATAAGTTGTAAACAATGCATAATTGCATTACATGGTGCGTAATGTAATCAACACAAATATCCTTAGACAGAGCATCGATGTTTTATCCCTAGTGGCAACAGCACATCCACAACCTTAGAACTTCCTGTCACTGTCCCCATTTAATGGAGGCATGAACCCACTATCGAGCATAAATACTCCTCTGGAGTCACAAATATCAACTTGGCCAGAGCTCTACTAGCAACGGAGAGCATGCAAGAACATAAATAACATATATGATAGATTGATAATCAACTTGACATAGTATTCAATATCCATCGGATCCCAACAAACACAACATGTAGGATTACAAATAGATGATCTTGATCATGATAGGCAGCTCACAAGATCTAACATGATAGCACAATGAGGAGAAGACAACCATCTAGCTACGCTATGGACCCATAGTCTAGGGGTGAACTACTCACACATCGATCCGAGGCGATCATGGCGATGAAGAGACCTCCGGGAGATGATTCCCCTCTCCGGCAGGGTGCCGGAGGCGATCTCCTGAATCCCCCGAGATGGGATTGGCGGCGGCGGCGTCTCTGGAAGGTTTTCCGTATCTTGGCTCTTGATACGTCCCAAACGTATCTATAATTTCTTATGTTCCATGCTACTTTTATGATGATACTCACATGTTTTATATACATTATATGTCATTATTATGCATTTTCCGGCACTAACCTATTGACGAGATGCCGAAGAGCCGGTTGCCGTTTTCTGCTGTTTTTGGTTTCACAAATCCTAGTAAATATTTCTCAATTGGACGAAATCAACGCCCAGGGTCCTATTTCGCTCGAAGCTTCCAGAAGACCGAAGGAGTCACGAGTGCCACGAGGCGCCGCCACAACAGGGCGGCGCGGCCAGCAAGGGGCCCGCGCGGCCCTGTTGTGTGGCCCCCGTGGCGCCTCTTGACCTGCCCTTCCGCTACTTAAAAGCCTCTATCGCGAAACCCCAGTACCGAGAGCCACGATACGGAAAACCTTCCAGACGCCGCCGCCGCCAATCCCATCTCGGGGGATTCAGAGACGCCTCCGCACCTCCGCCGAGAGGGGAATCATCTCCCGAGGTCTCTATATCGCCATGATCGCCTCCGGATCGTTGTGTGAGTAGTTCACCCCTGGACTATGGGTCCATAGCAGTAGCTAGATGGTTGTCTCTCCCCATTGTGCTATCATGTTAGATCTTGTGAGCTGCCTATCATGATCAAGATCATCTATTTGTAATCCTTCATGTTGTGTTTGTTGGGATCCGATGAATATTAAATACTATGTCAAGTTGATTATCAATCTATCATATATGTTATTTATGTTCTTGCATGCTCTCCATTGCTAGTAGAGGCCTGCCAAGTTGATACTTGTGACTCCAAGAGGGAGTATTTATGCTCGATAGTGGGTTCATGCCTCCATTAAATCTGGGACAGAAAGTTCTAAGGTTGTGGATGTGTTGTTGCCACTAGGGATAAACATCGATGCTTTGTCTAAGGATATTTGTGTTGATTACATTACGCACCATACTTAATGCAATTGTCTCTTGTTTACAACTTAATACTGGAGGGGTTTCGGATGATAACCTGAAGGTGGACTTTTTAGGCATAGATGCATGTTGGATAGCGGTCTATGTACTTTGTCGTAATGCCCGATTAAATCTCATAGTACTCATCATGATATATGTATGTGCATTGTTATGCCTTCTTTATTTGTCAATTGCCCAATCGTAATTTGTTCACCCAACATCTGGCTATCTTATGGGAGAGACACCGCTAGTGAACTGTGGACCCCGGTCCTATTCTTTACATCCGAAATACAATCTCTGCAATTGTTCTTTACTGTTCTTCGCAAACAACCATCATCATCCACACTATACATCTAATCCTTTGTTTACAACAAGCCGGTGAGATTGACAACCTCGCTGTTACGTTGGGGCAAAGTTCTGTGATTGTGTTGTGCAGGTTCCACGTTGGCGCCGGAATCCCTGGTGTTGCGCCGCACTACACTCCTCCGCCATCAACCTTCAACGTGCTTCTTGGCTCCTCCTGGTTCGATAAACCTTGGTTTCTTTCAGGGAAAACTTGCTAGTGTGCGTATCACACCTTCCTCTTGGGGTTCCCAACGGACGTGTCAACTACACGCATCAGCTCTCGGTACTGGGGCTTTCGCGACGGAGGCTTTAAGTAGGCTGAAGGGCATGTCAAGAGGCGTCACGAGGGGCCCACACAACAGGGCCGCGCGGGCCCCTTGCTGGCCGTGCCGCCCTGGTGTCTGGCCACCTCGTGGCCCCACTTCGTAAGTCCTCTGGTCTTCTGTAAGCTTCGTGGAAAAATAGGCCCCCGGGGCGTTGATTTCGTCCAATTCCAAGAATATTTCCTTACTAGGATTTCTGAAACCAAAACAGCAAACAAAAACAACAATCGTTCTTCGGCATCTCGTCAATAGGTTAGTGCCGGAAAATGCATAATAATGACATATAATGTGTATAAAACATGTGAGTATCATCATAAAAGTAGCATGGAACATAAGAAATTATAGATACGTTTGAGACGCTACGCTACCGCGCCATCTGGATGCGGGGCAGCGGACCTTGAGGGTCTCGTCGTGTCCCGCGGACGGACCCGTTGAGCCTGTGATACCGCCTCCATGGGCGGAGGGGCAGGCTGATGGGACGAAGGGCGCTTCTTCTTCGACACCCTCTTCCCCCGCGAAGGGGGACTCGCCTGGGGCTGCTGTGATACAGGGGGCTACATCACCTTCTACCCCTGTATCGACGACCTCTTCTCCCTCACCGGCTTGGTCTCCACCGCCCTCGACTTCTCCATCGCCGGTATCCACCCTGCAGCAGCCGCCACCCACGGTCCCTCCTCCCGTTGTTCAACCGACGGTGAGGCGGAGTGGGAGGTACGCTCTTGCGGTGGATGGGGCGGGGCCGACGGATGAGGACGCCATGCAGAGAGCCATGCGGCGTAAGGCTGAGAAGAACCTCGACACGGCAGGTACTAAGCAACCATCCAAGTCGTTTAATTCGTTTTCAGATACTCGTATTTCTTCAAATTTGAGTAGCATAGGAGTTAATATGGGTAGTAGGTCTGATGAGATTTCAGTTTCGGCCAATGTGTTGAGACAGACGGAGCTTGACCGTCTAACGGTTGTTCCGAATGTTTCCACTGGGCATGAAACAACAGTAGTAGACGATGAGGAAGAGGATGACATCCTAGATGGTCAGCTTCTCTCGGCTATTATTGGTAATATTTCAGAAGTCGATTTAGAACACGTGGAGCTTAGTTCTGATCTACAAGCTTCTGAACGTGGTTCTCGATCGTCGGCTGGAAAGAAATCTCGTAGATATAGCAAGAATACTAAATCTAAAATAGTTTCTCGATGAATGGCATGTTTCGGAATAGCAGAGGTCTTGGTGACTTGGCTAAACATTCCCACATTGCCGATGGTTGTAGAGATTATGATTTAGATTTCATTGCTATATCGGAGACGGGTAGGCGAAATTTCACACAAAGTTTTCTCGACCGACTGTCAGGCGGGATTAACTTTCAGTGGTTTTCTCGCCCGCCTCGTGGTAGGTCCGGTGGCATTTTACTTGGCGTCCGTATAGACACCATGACTGTCTTAGCTAGTTCTGATGGAGAGTATCACATTAAGCTCGACATTCAGAATAAAGCTGACGGTTTCACGTGGAGTCTGGTTGCTGTGTATGGTGCCGCCCAGGATGCTTTTAAGGCTGACTTTTTACGTGAGTTGGTAAATCTTACAAAAGATAATCCTTATCCGATTTTAATCGGAGGCGATTTTAATTTGTTGAGATTTCCTCACGAGAAAAGTAAAGGCCGTTTCGATGGACATTGGCCTTTCTTGTTCAATGTTGTCATTGATAGCCTTGATTTAAGAGAGGTGTTTATGTCCGGTCGACAGTTTACTTGGGCCAACAGCTTGCCTGAAGACATACGAGAAACTAGATCGCGTGTTTGCCCGTGTATCTGAAAATAAATACGTACGGTGTCTGTCCGTGCACTTGAACGTATTGTAAATTGAAAGTCTACGGACTATAAATATGTATCTAGGGTTATTGAGAAAGACAACAATCACGTTCATCACAAACCAATCTAGGCGCATCGCCAACCCCTTGTTTCGAGGGTTTTCCTGTAAGCATCATACTGCCTAGATCGCATCTTGCTCTAGGCAGTATATGTTTATTCGTTGTTCATGCGTTGCTCGGCTGAAGCCTTGTTGATGGCGAGCAACGTAGTTATCATAGATGTGTTAGGGTTAGCATTGTTTCATCGTGTCACATGCTTTTGTCCATGCAACCCTTAGACGTCTAGCCGCTCTTACACCTATCTTAGGTGTAAGGGCGGCACCTCGCTTGATCATTACTTAGTAGATCCGATCCGTTATGATTGCTCCTTGTTCTTCAAGGATTAGTTTAATATCCGCATAGTTAGGCCTTGCAAACGGGTTGCAGGATCCAGTGGCACGTAGGGTGTAGTTTGCTAGCCCTAGATAAGATGTTCCGGGATCAACTTCATGTTGGTTTTTAGGCCTTGTCTAGGGTTGGTTTATTATCACCGTGCGTGGCTGCCAGGCTCAATCACGCGTAGGATGTTCCGATTATGTGGTGAAACCCTAAATCGTCGTAGGTCGTTTTAGCTTTATTTTGATCAAGCAGGACCACCATGTGATCGTAGACCTACAAATCATGGGTGGATCGGCTCCTTGCCGATTCACAGGATAACCCGAGAGCCGATCGAGGCTCATATTTAATGTTTACGTGTATGCCATGCAGAAACTAAGCGAAGCAAATCCATCACCTTCCTGACCAAGTCAGGTGGCACGCCCTTGCACCAGCATCGGACGTGGTGCCGAGGCTTTGCGGGCCGTCGCCGAGGGACCAGGGCCAGCCGCAGTTCCGGGAGCCTCCCGGCTCTACCGTGTTGCCCGTCGCTGCTCGCCGGTGGGTTTCTGACCACAACACATTCTGGCACGCCTGGTGGGACAGTCTTCGATATCAACCGCATCGCCATCTACATCTGAGATGGCGGAAGGTACTCCAGTCACGTACGAAGATCTGACTGAGGAGCTCAAGAAGAAGTATGACGAGGCTCGAGCTATCCTCGAAGCTGACCTCATCGGCTCTTTCCAGAGGACCCGCTCACACGGCATTAGGTGGAAAGGGTTCTCACCAAGGCGCGCTCGATGGAGTGGACCCGTCCGCCCCTTCGCAGGAATCGCACCACACTCTCGTCGGAGATTAATTTCATGGTAGCTCATTCGCTACACCCGCCATTCTCGAGAGCCCGTGAACACTTTGAGCGTGTCGCCTTCGGGTGATCCAGAAATCATGAGGCATCGCACTTCCGTCAGGACCTGCTCTAGGGACTACTCAAGGAGAGATACCACTCAGCCCCGACTACCGCGCCGTTTCAGTGCGCACTTAAGTGTCGAGTTCACCGCATACGTCGTCTATAAGATCTGCAGACCCTAGTGATTACCGCTCGTATGAGGCGCTCAAGGAGATCCCTCACGGGCACACGGCACATACGTGCGGACCGCAGAATCGGGCACTCACGAACCAGATCGCAAACAAAGCAGGACTTGAACAAGGAGGAGCTTCGATCAGATCTTGAAGCGTACGTGGCTAGCTAAGTATGCCACCCGACGAACCTCCAGAGCTCAACTCCTGCAGTTGGCTCAGAGCTTGAGAAGCAAGCGTGGCTGGCTAAGTATGCCACTCCGCCGAATCTTCAGAGTTCGACTCGCAGCCAGCACCAATCAGATCGCACAATCTTGAGAGACCAAATCGGCATGGTGCCGGAAAGGAGGGCACCGGCTATGCCAAGCCGTACCCCAACGAGTACGATTTGATCCCACTACCACCCAAATATCGGCTCCCTGAATTCTCCAAGTTTAGTGGGTCGGATGGCTCCAGCTCAATCGAGCATGTGAGCCGATATTTGGCACAGCTGGGCACGATCTCAGCATCAGATGAACTACGTGTGAGGTTCTTCGCACGTCCCTCACAGGATCGGCTTTGGTACACATCGCTGCCACCGACTCAATCCGGACTTGGAAGCAAGAACGATTCCACAGCATATCACTCGAGGCTTCCGAGGCTGGCATTGCCGATCTAGCACAAGAATGCATAAGCGCGGAGAAACGTGTCGAATACATCCATCAGGACCGTTAGGAACCGATGCTATTCCGGTCGTGTGACTGAAAAAGCAGTCGAGTTGGTTGTGGTGGGTCTCGCATCACCGATCAAGGATATGGCTTCCTGCCATCTTCACTTCACTCGGCGCATATGGTTCAGAGTCATCATATGAACAACACCCTAGTTGTACCAGATAATTCATGCGTAGTCCCTGGGAGGCAGATGAAGATGAAGGCTCTGCGGGAGATCAAGAGGTAGCAGTGGCTGAATGGGTGGAGGGCAAGCCCTGCCCGCAAATGGGTTAAGCCACAAGGTCCCCCAAGAGGGCTTGACTTCGACGTGACCAAGGTTGAGCAAATTTTCGACCTCTTACTTAAGGAGAAGCTGAAGGTACCCTGGCGCCAAAATCCCCACGCACAGAGCTGAACGGAAAGCCATACCGCAAGTGGCATAACACGTTCACCCATACCACCAACGACCGCAGTGGTGTGGCGTCGCAGATCCAAATGGCGATAGAACAAGGGCGTCTAATTTTCAGCCAGTACGCCATGAAAGTCGACACACACCCTTTCCCCGCCGTTAACATGGTGGAGTGCACTTACCCCGGAGGTGCCAAAGGTTTCTCTTCCGGCATCAACATGGTAGGACCCGGGCACCACTGTAAGGACGAGACGAGGGCCGCTCTCATAACAAGGACAAAGAGGAAGCCGCTCCACGCGATCGGCTCCGGCACGATGGCAAGCGCTACATCACAGAGGGAGAAGTGAAGAATGTACGATACAGCGACCTCTCTCTCGATCACCTCTCACAACAAATACGTGAGTCATACGACCAACGCCGATGATACGACGACGATGACGAAGAGATCGTCTCGCTAGCAGGACGCTCAGAGACATCGTCGGCACGATCGCGACGAGAGCGATATGAGCGCCATGCCAAGGAAAAGTCAAGAGAGCAAGACGACGTGGATAGGCACTGGGACTGTCCCTTCTTCGTACACCGCTGGGATTCAGGAATGAGCCGATTGCTACAATCGCAACTGCCCAGAATGTAGACAGAAGAAGAAGGGTGCAGGAGACGTGTCAGTGTTCAAACGTCTAGGGCCTCTCCCATCTCGGAACAAGCAAGCTGAGTCCTCTCGGGTGGAAGATCTCGAGGAGTTAGAAGACGATGATGAAGAAGAAGAAGATAAGTACCACCGGCCAAGGTGGTGCCCTGATGGACTCAGCCGTTCCCAAAAGCGTAGGGTTCAGCGATTACGTGGTTTGGAGGAAGCCGAAAGGTTATACCTGCGCACGTTAAGGAAGGCGCGGCCTGATCTGGCCGCGAAAATTCAGCGAACTCTGGACGAAGAAGGTCGGCCATAAAAGAAAGAGTGGCGCCCCAAACATGGTGTTCATCCTTCCAGCGGAGTTTTGTGCTCCAGGATTAGACGAAGCACATGTGGCACAACTTGACTGCGGCCCACGGCCAGTTATCTTTGAGAAGCCACGAGAAGGAGCGCTGCACACCTGAAGGCCCTGTACTACGGGGTTATATCACGGGGCACCGTCAACAAGATGCTGGTGGACACCGGAGCGGCAGTCAACATTATGCCATACTCCATGCTACGTCGGTTGGGACGCTCTAGCTCGGATCTGATCAAGACCAACGTTACACTGAGCGATTTCAACGGCCAAGCATCTGAAGCACAAGGTGTTCTGAACGTGGATCTGACCGTAGGAAGGAAAACCATCCCTACGACGTTCTTTATTGTCGATAGCAAGAGCACCTATGCTGTCCTGCTAGGGAGAGATTGGATCCACACCAACTGTTGCATTCCATCCACGATGCACCAATGTTTAATACAGTGGGATGGAGATGAAGTAGAGGTCGTCCACGCAGATGACTCAGCCGAGATTTCAACGGCTGGCATGAACGTTTGGGAGACGACAGGCCAAGAGCCACTCTCAGGCATCACTTTGGACGACTGCGAGCGCATCGACGTGACAAAAGACGGGGTGAGGCTGGTCTTATCCACCGGCCTGACCGTGTAACAAGAGCAAAATCTATGGACGTACGTGGCAAGGCCGATCCTTGTGATCGGCCCCAAAAAATAAAAAGGGATAATCTTGTCTCAAGCATGTCACGTAGTTATAGTAAAGCAAGACCAAGATGTAAACCTTCATTGAGCAATACAATGGGGGCCGATTCCAGCAATCGGCCCATATTATCCTTACCATACAATGGGTTTACATCGGCTGATGAGCTGGAAGAAGTCAACATTGGTCCTGACGGAGCCGATGTTCAAGTACAGAGCCGATATCTGCAGTTACCTGACAGATTCGGCTCGGGGGGCACCTAATCAGATGAACATGTGCGATGAACATGTGCGATACATGGGCAGTGAAATATTGGGGGCCGATAGAAAAATCGGCCACATGTGCAGTGAAATATTGGGGGCCGATAGAAAAATCGGCCAGTAAAAAAAAATGCTCGATGAAAAATAAAGCCAGATATACAGCCGATGCAAAGACATCGAAGAAAAAAAGCCGATGCACAGCCATCGACTCTAGTACAAATTACACAGGATCTACCAGCTGCGTGTTCAAGGCGCGGATTTCGGCCAAGTCGGTCTTCAGTTCAGCTTTGAGGCCTTCTGCTTCCTCGAGGGAGTGAACGATGAGAGCTTCCTTAGCTTCAATGAGCTGTTTTGTTGCCCGAACCTTCTCTTCGAGGACCTCCAACCCTTTGCGCAAGGTCGCCAGTTCAGCAGTGCTGTCAGATGTGTCAGTTTTGGCGTCCAAGGCAGCCTTTTTCTCATTAAGCCGTTGGCATTTGTCTGCAATATCGGCTTTCAACGGAAGCTGGGCGTGGCGCAGGTCGATTCTCTGACGAGCCTGAAGTTGGCCACCTTCTCACACTCGTAGAAGTTGCTAGGCCAGAGTGGCGGATGGCATGGGTACCTCCTCGACTTCCCCACTGGAGGTGTCATCAGTCTGCAGAGGGAGAGGTTAGCCGATAAGAACGACAAGGGGTCAGCATGCAAAATGAGCCGAGGAGAGGATGGAGTTACGTTTGATATCTCCTGGTTTGATGGAGAGGCTTGCGGTTCCTTGCGAGCTCTCTTGATGCATCGGCTCTTTGTGCGTACGCTGCCCTGCCCCGCTTTGATGGGAGTTTGGGAAACGGCAGGTTCAGGGGCTGACCTTTTCTTGGAAGCCGACGGTGGCAAGTCTGGCTGGCTCTGCGTGGTGGTTTTCCCAGAGTTGCCCGAGCTCGAGTCCCTTCGACTGGACTGTGTCTCCTCGCTGGAGTTTTCTTCAGTAGAGGTCTGTAAAAGAAATACAAGCATGTTGCAGAAGCCTAGAAGGATAGATGAAATCAGCCAAGGCATGGATCAGCTTACGTGCAAACTTTCTTGAGCTGGAGTAGGGCTTTGGCGCTTCAAGGTCTTCCTGGCAGCTACTTTCCTCACTGCTGTTCTCGCCTTGACTGAGGCTCGGGGGGCAGCTGACCTAGTAGACACTTCCTTTTTGAAGCCGATTTGGGTGTCATCGGCCGGCTCGCATCACAACCTTCTTCAAAGGTGGTGAGATTTTGCAGAGGACCACGGAGCTGTTGGGAGGAATCTGAAAGGGGAGCCGCAAACCACTCTACAAATTGTGGACCGTCCTGTTGCTCCAAGGATGTGGGGTCATGAAAAACTCCAATCGTCGAGGTCGTTTTTATTTTCAAAACAGCCATGAACAGCCATCGGATCAGGGTGGATCTATTATGGTCGATTTAAATTACAGTCCGAGAGCCGATCGAGGCTCGTATTTAATGTTTACGTGTATGCAGGAAACTAAGCGAAGCAAATCCATCACCTTCCTGACCAGGTCAGGTGGCACGCCACCAGCATTGACGTGCGTGCCGAGGCTTTGCGGGCCGCTCGAGGGACCAGGGCTAAGCCGGGAGCCTCCCGCTCTACTGTGGCCTTTGGCTCGCCGGTGTCATTGATAGCCTTGATTTAAGAGAGGTGTTTATGTCCGGTCGACAGTTTACTTGGGCCAACAGCTTGCCTGAACCCACATACGAGAAACTAGATCGCGTGTTGATGGATACCGAATGGGAAAATAAATACCCTATGGTGTCAGTCCGTGCACTAGAACGTATTGAAAAACTGTCTGACCATGCTCCCATCCTCCTAACTACTGGGAATCCCCGTCCTGTTTGTAAACGGCCGTTCAAATTTGAACTTGGCTGGCTACATCGAGAGGGATTTCATGATATGGTTAAGAAGGTTTGGGAGAGACCGGTCGGGGGCAGCACTCCAATTTTGAGATGGAATAATAAGATGCGGACAATGCGCAAACATCTCTCTGGTTGGGCTGCCCATACGGCTGGTATCCTTAAAAAAGAGAAGGCTCGCTTATCAAATGTAATTGATGAGCTTGAGGCTGTTGCGGAGGTTAGACCGTTGTCTACGCAAGAGATTGAACTTAAAAATCAATCAAATGCGCAGATGGCGAGTCTTCTTCGCGAGGAGGAACTCAAATGGTATCAACGTTCCAAAGCTCAATTCATATTGGAAGGAGATTCAAATACGCGATATTTCCATGGCTTAGCCAATGGGAGACATCGAAACGTATTCATTCTCTTATTCAAGATGAAGGGTTGATTGAAGGCCATGAGCAACTCAAATCTTACATTACTAATTATTATAAAGGTCTGTTTGGTCCTCCGGAGGAAAGCACCTTCTCTCTTAATGAGGACTTAACGGACGATATACCCCAAGTTTCTATGGAAGAAAATGGTCTACTAACCGCACCTTATACTGAGGAAGAGGTTCAGAAGGCAATTTTCCAAATGGAATGCAACAAAGCACCGGGTCCTGATGGTTTTCCAGCGGAGTTTTATCAAACTTTCTGGGATACGATTAAATCGGACCTTCTAGATTTGTTCAGTGACCTACATATTGGACAACTAGAATTATTTCGTCTAAATTTTGGTGAAGTAATCTTGTTACCGAAAGTTAATGAGGCAGAAAGGATTCAACAATATAGACCTATTTGCCTCTTAAATGTAAGTTTCAAGATTTTCACGAAAGTGGCCACCATTAGACTTAATACGGTTGCGGATCATGTTGTCCAGCCATCACAGACAGCCTTTATGCAAGGAAGGAACATCCTTGATGGAGTGGCGGTTCTGCATGAGACGGTACATGAGATGCATTCTAAGAAATTACATGGGGTTATTTTAAAACTAGATTTTGAAAAGGCGTATGATAAAGTTAAGTGGTCTTTCCTACAGCAGACACTCAGGATGAAAGGTTTTTCTCCTGAATGGCGCGCTTTAATAAATGATTTTGTGTATGGAGGTAGTGTCGCAATCCGGGTTAATGATGACACCGGCCACTATTTCCAAACACGAAAAGGGTTACGCCAAGGGGATCCGTTATCACCGATGTTGTTTAACATTGTAGCGGATATGCTGGCTATACTCATAGAGCGGGCCAAGGCTGATGGCCAGATTGAAGGAGTGATTCCACATCTGGTTGATGGTGGTTTATCTATACTTCAATATGCCGACGATACAATTCTGTTTATGGATCATGATCTTGAAAAAGCTCAAAATCTGAAATTAATTTTGGCGGCTTTTGAGCAGTTGTCAGGATTGAAAATCAATTTCCATAAAAGCGAATTGTTCTGTTTCGGTGATGCCCAAAACGATACGGCTCTGTATACAGAGTTATTTGGTTGCGGGCAAGGCCAATTTCCTATTCGTTATTTGGGTATTCCGATTCATTATCGGAGACTTACAATCGCGGAATGGAAATTAGTGGAAGAAAGATTACAAAAACGCCTTAGTAGTTGGAAAGGTAAATTGTTGTCCCTGGGAGGAAGATTGGTACTCATTAATTCGGTACTCACAAATATGGTACTGTATATGTTATCATTCTTCATCCTACCGAAAGGAATTCTGCATAAACTCGATTACTATCGATCCAGATTCTTTTGGCAAGGGGACAGCGAGAAAAAGAAATATCGACTGGTTAAGTGGAGTATAGTTTGTAGTCCCAAAGATCAAGGAGGGCTTGGAGTTCATGACCTGGAGGTCAAGAATTCAGCTCTTCTGGGTAAATGGCTGTTTAAGCTACTTACTGAGGATGGGACTTGGCAAACTATTCTTCGGAGAAAGTATATCGGTTCGAAGACACTATCCCAAGTGGTTTGGAAACCTGGGGATTCTCACTTCTGGGCTGGTCTTATGGCGACAAAAAATGTATTCTTTCGCCATGGTACTTTCTCAATCAGGAATGGAGCACAGATACGGTTCTGGGAAGATGCTTGGCTAGACAATGCACCCTTAAGTGAACAATATCCTGCTTTGTATAGGATTGCTCATCAAGGTGATACCATTGCTACTGTAATGGCTACCTCACCTCCGAATGTGACGTTCAGACGGGTTTTACTTGGACAAAGACTTGTGGCATGGAATACCCTAATTCAACGGCTCAGAGATATTCAACGGCAATTGGCTTCATGGTATAGATTCAAGGTTTAAGTTGCTTCTTAGGGTGGGGGCGCTAGCAGTTATCTGGGCGCTTTGGCTATGTAGAAATGACAAGATCTTTAATGACAAAAATTGTTCTTTGTTGCAGGTCATCTACAGATGTACAGGTATTCTCCGTTCATGGTTACCTCTAAGTAGTGGAGAACCGACAGCTATGTACGGAGGTCTGTACACGGTTGGAGGCTACGGCGAGGGATACTTTTTCCCTACATGGGTGGCAGCATAGTCTACGGATAGATGCCCCACCTACACTTTAGGCGTTATATGATTCATCGTTCCGATATGTATCTCGCCTAGTTTTTATTATTTATCCTTTTGGACTTGAGACAACAAAACGGCTGTGTGCATCCATTATGCAGAGGCCTTTGTAATTGCTTATTAAAGTAATAAAGCATCTTTTATCGGAAAAAAAAAATCTATGCACTTCCGCCCTTTTCGCGTTCTCTCTATCTCGGGCATCCGTGTGCTCTGGCCTCTGAGATGTGGCGTGCTTGGAGTCTAGCCAGCCCATCTTCTTGGGCTAGCTTGTTTGATCGAACGTGCGCAAGGAATGCCATCCAGCCCTGCTGGCCTCCACAAGTAGCGCTCCATGCAGACGGAGCCAGAACTTAAAGCCTGTGTTGTTATTTGGAATCTGTGATGTCAAATACATATACTTTTTAATTATTTTAAATATTTTTTACAAGACTAATACGAAAATACAAAGAACTTGGCACAAAACTGTGTGGTCAAATGACCACACAGGTCTCAACGTGGCTCCGCCACTGACTCCATGCACACCTGCATCGACTCACGCTGGAACGTGTTACGTGTGCTCTCCACGTGGAGCAGACGGCACACGTCCTGCCCAACGATGATCTCAGCCCGACATGCGAGAAGATCCAAGATGGTTACAGCTCGGTTTGGCGTGTGCGCTTGGCTTCACCCGCCATGGCCTATAGGGGGAGAGCTCCTTCACGTGCCCCTCGATGGCTGCGTTCACCACCTCGAGCTCGAGGTCATGGTCACGCATCGCCTCCTCTTGGGCGGTTTAGAAGGAAGCGACTAGGGAGGCATGTTCGTTGATCATGGGTGACTCGCCAAACTCCTCCTCATCCCACTTCCCGACATCATCGTCGTTCTCCTCGACAAGCTAGTCCTTGTCCTCGTTCTCTGCGCCCTCTTGCTCCGCCTCCACGCGCTACACTGCCTCACGCTCCGCTGCTTCCCGTTCTGCCGCCCCGCTCTCCTCGGTGGCCTCTGGGCCCCGTTCGCGAGGGTCGAAGGTGAACTTTTCCCACATGGTCTACAGTCGGCGAGGCATGGCGAGGAGAGGAACAGGGTGTCGGAGAAGGAAGATAAGGACGAGTGTCCCTTCAATTGGCGAGAGAGGGCGAGGCCACACACCATGGCCTTTAAAGCCAGTGGCCGCGGTGGAAAACCTTGGCGGGAAGGCATCAGGCACCAGCGTTTCCCGCATGTAGCAACATCAATCTCGCGCACGGTAACATCTCGTATGTGCGTGGGAACTTTCTTGCCCTCGCGAGCACATCATCGCGTCTGCCAGGGGCGCGTCCCTTTCGTGCTAGCCATGGTTGCGCCGCCAAGGAAAGAAGTTTTAGCAGGAGAGGGATTCCCCTAGTGTTGGATGCACCTACCAGCCCAACGCGGACATGGTTCATTTGGCTGCCCTCAGGGCCACCCAAACAGACCAAACCAGATAAAAAGAGGTGCCATATTTGGGTGGCCTGTTGGAGATGTCCATAGTCTGTGTTTGTTCTCTCCATTTTCTTGACCAATTTTTTCCTCCATTGAATGAAATACTACTCCGATTTCCTACCAGTGTTGAAGGATCTGATGCATGATTAGGTAGGACGGACTGTTAATATTCGCTTGGCTCCGCTGTAAAAGAGCTCATGACCGGAGGGGGCATTCCAAGCGGTGTGTATGTACATATTGAATCCGGGAATGCAAAGCCAAAAGTTTATAAATTTGAAACGGTTTGGTGTCTTCAAGGGCTATTATCATCAGCGAGTAGAAGCGGACAATGATCTGAGAGTGAGGATGAAAGGGCATGCATGACATCGGTGCCAGAGTGTATATCCCACTCGGACTTACAAAAGAATGCATCAGGCTTGCACACTACTGGATTAACCTTTCCTTGTTTCATATGAAACGCCTTTTTTTTTTAACTAGACCTCTTTAAACTCGCAAGTTTGGAGGTCGGCTCGAAAGCGGTTGATGATACTCCGGTTTACATTCGGCTTGTTCTTATCCTGGGCTTGGTGGATTTGGTTGAAATGGCCGAGGGGCAACCATTTGACACCACTAGGTGGCTAGTGCTTGATGAGCTTGGCGAACAAGTCGTACTTTCTCTTGGAGGCGGTAGACCCATACACGGTTGTGATGTTGAAATCGCTTTTGATGTTGGTGCTCAGCACATGAACATCAGCCGAGACAAGTTTGGACATTCAGCATATAGCTTATCGCTTTTGATTGTATTATCCCATAGGATGAGCATTCCTCCCTTAAGCCTATAGCTTGATGCTTGATGAAGCTACGCATATTATTTCCATCAAGGAAACGTGCATCAAACTGAGAAACTGACTCGAATTGTGTTTCCTGTATACACACTATGTGACAAGTTGAAGAAGCAACAGTTTCATGCATTGTCTTTTGCCTATCAGGAACATTATTTAGGCTCCTCACATTCCATCCCAAGATATTGATTAGCAACTTAACATAAATAACCAAGGTTTCTCAGGTACGGATACATTATCTGGAGTAGCTTCCAGTAAGCAAAATACCAACGACCAAGGGAGACAAACAGGGCGTAGGCCAAACTGACCACAATGACAGCAAACTGAACCGGTAGTGCTAGGAACTGGATGGTTGACCTCGGGCACAGCAGAGCTGAAACGATCAGACATCTGCGGTCTGGTTGCCTCAGTGGTTTCATGGCCGCCGTTGACCAAGGCCTCCTCCACAAGAGTGTCCTCAGCACAACCAAGACTGAACCGCCTGCGTCAAACAAGCTATGGAGGAGTTCGCTTGCAGGTTCGAGAACTGTGCCATCTTAGATTGGCACTGATTTTAAGAACGAACTCATTGGTGTGGGGAAGGATGGGAAGCAGGTCTACTTCAAGCATGTACGGAAACTGAAGAAATCGAATCGGTACTTTAAGCTCAGCTTCTATGTTTTCGCCTTTCTCCTAGCAACAGTGTAGGTATTTGCTGGTTTGTTTCACTCCAAAATCTCAGGACCCCGCGCTTGGTAAAGAAGAAATTGCATGGTTGTACATGACTGAATATTACCTTGTATACTTTCATAAGAATAGGCGATGCCTCGTCGGTCTCTAGCGTCACTATTTTATAAGGGAAGGAATCGGAGATGGCACCTCGCTTCGGGCGTCGGTAGTTGGAACATGCAACCTCTCATCCTATTTTTGCCCGGAAAGTCATGCATATATTTTCTTACACTTCAGCTCGATCATGAGTTCTCTCACCGCGCGTTACCAACATGGCCTTTTTTTTTTTTGAATTTGCGAAGCAGATCCGCAGAGGATGCTTGTTCGGTGACGATGATTGTGTCATTACAATGCCTTCCTTCATCACAAAAGCATCACTAAACAAGGCTGCCTGTGTGTTTTGCGTGTAGGTTTTTCAAGGTCTCTGCTCTGGTCTTGTGGTATTTGTTTCATGACTTCATCTCACAAAATATTGGAGTTTCGTAATGTAGATATTGAATTACTACTAGTACTTACTCTACTACTCCCTTCGTCTTAAATTAATAGACACAACTTTATATACATGCGAATGTAGACAAACTTAAGTAAATTAATTTAGAATCGAGAAATATAGTTTTAACAAAACTGTTAAATTTTGAACTTCTGGGGGAGGGGGGTTCCTTTACATTGCTAAGGCCATCTTCACTCGCGCAACCCAAAACGATGGCTCAAATGGTCTGATTTGTCCGTTTGTCTCACGTCACATATAGAAACTGGATCACAGTCCGGCTTGCTGGCCAGTGCCCCAAGCAGTTCGAACCATTCGGTTCGGCTTTAGCTATTTTGGCTCGTTGGTCGAAGACAAAAAAGTATTTGTATTCAAATAAAACACTCAAAACACGTGAAATTTTGAAGAAGTTTCATTCATTCAAACATAATTTACATAGGAAATAAATAAAAGGAACATTACTAAGCCCCAGTTGCAGTTTCTGCCATGCGCGGGCGTCGACAGCGCCGCCACCTAGTCTTCGTCCTTGGTGAGGTCGGCGAACGGGGCGGTGTACATGGTCCATGTTGCGCCAACAGAGGGTATTCCGGCGTCCATGGTCCAGCAGAGGCGGCGGCAACCACACAGGTTGCGCCGGTGTCACGTTATGTTGCGGGTGGCGGTGGCGGCGGCGGAACCTGCTGTCGTACCCACGCGGCCAGCGGCGGCGCGTGCGGCGGTAGTGATGGTGGCGGTGGCAGTGAGGTGTTGTGCTCCGCCAGCATCGTTGTGAGGCGCATGACCTCGTCCAGGCCATCGCACGACCACTTGGCCTCCTCCTCGGCATTCAACTCTTCCAAAGCTCGAGCGATGGCTGCCTCCTCATTGTAGTTGGAAGGCAGGAATGTGTCCTTCTTAACCGCAGTCGAAGGCACGTCGTCCTCTTTGTCATCATTGTCGTCGTCCTTCTCCTTGTTGGTGGCCGCGGTGAGGTCTTCGTAATCCTTGCCTGGCTGGAAGTCATGTACTCCCCGCGTCGCCCGCCGCGCCTCATGTTGTTGCATCTCCGCTTGCAGCGTTCGCCCATCCTTCGACGCCAAGAGCACCAGCACCCTGGCGCGGCTGAGGTGCCTATCATCGGGCAACGAGGCATCGCGTTGTAGGCAGGGGTCCTCACGTGCCCACCAGTGCTGGAAATCTAACATAGGCACGTAATGTATGTTACGCTCATGTGGTTGGGGTGGCTGTAGAGCACCGCCACCTTGGCGGCTTGCGACCCGATGAAATCTACCTCCCATGGAGGCAGCGACAGATTCTGAGCGCGCCGAGGTGATGATACGTCCAAAACGTATCTACTTTCCCGAACACTTTTGCTATTGTTTTTGCCTCTAATTTGTGTATTTTGGATACAACTAACACGGACTAACGTTGTTTTCAAATGCACTGCCCTGGTGTCTTGTTTTTGTGCGTAAACTCAACTTTCAGAAAACCCCCGGGATTAATTCCAATGAGCCTATTTTCACAAGATAGACGGAGCCGTAAGACCGAAGGAGGGGGCCACGAGGCGCCCACCTCACAGGGCGGCGCGGTGGGCCCCGGGCCGCGCCGGCCTATGGTGGCGGCGCCGGCCAGCCTCCGACGCCCTCCTTCGGACTACTTAAGGGTTTCTACCTAAAAACGCACGGGGGGACGAAATTGCCGTAAGACATCCGTAACTCCGCCTATCACAAACTCGGCTCCTGGGACTATGAAACTCCGTTCGCACTGGACCGGGAATTGGAGGAGATCATCGCCATCATCATCACCGACGCCTCTCCATCAACCATATGCTTCCCCCATCCATGTGTGAGTATTTCCCCCACTGTAGGCTGAAGGGGATGGTAGGGATTGGATGAGATTGTTCATGTAATAGCATAAGATTGTTAGGGCATAGTGTCTAGTATCCGTAATTGGTACTTTTATGATATTGTTGCAACTTGTTATGCTTAATGCTTGTCACTAGGGCCCGAGTGCCATGATCTCAGATCTGAACATGTTATTGTTTCATGATGATATTCATTGTTTTATGATCTTACCTGCAAGTTGTATACACATGTTGCTGTCCGGAACCCGAGGCCCCAAAGTGACAGAAATTGGGACAACCGGAGGGGAAGGCTGTGATGTGAGGATCACATGTGTTCACGGAGTGTTAATGCTTTGCTCCGTGCTCATTAAAAGGTTCCCAATTACGAGATTCCCTAGAGGCCTGCCACCGGCTGGTAGGACAAAAAGATGTTGTGCAAGTTTCTCATTGCGAGCACGTACGACTATATATGGAACACATGCCTATGGTTGTTTAGTACTTGGATACCGTTTTATTATTATCTGCAAATGCCCTACTTTGATTGTTACATGAGTTCTTCTCATCCATGCAACGCACCATCCATCCCCGTGCCTACCGTATTTAATCCTGCTGTTTACTATAATCACTACTGCTGTCTTTGTTACATCGCGCTGATATTTCAATACCGCTACTGCTATAAAACTGTTGCTACCGATAAACTCTTCGAGCAAGTCCGTTTCCAAGTGCAGCTGAATTGACAACTCCTATGTTAAGGCTTACAAATATTCTTTGGCTCCCCTTGTGTCGAATCAATAAATTGTGTTTTACTTCCCTCGAAGACTGTTGCGATCCCCTATACTTGTGGGTCATCAAGACTATTTTCTGGGGCCGTTGTCGGGGAGCATAGCTTTATTTGCAAGTTCACTTGGATTGATATTGTTCGCTGCAAATTCTCCATCATGGGTAAACCTCGCGATACTAAAGTCGCCATATTACCATCCACTACAAGAAAAGGTACAACTCGGAGTACCTCTGCTGCTCTTGATTCACCATCTGTGATAGGTAAACTTGTTTCACCACCACAAGCTTCAAATGTTGGTACTTCTGCTGAATCTGAAAATTCCTCTTATAATTTTGATGATGCTTCTGCTGTGCTTGATAATGATGGTTCATTAGGATCTTTTTAGATGCTAAATTGCTAGGTCTAGACAAATACTGTTACACCTGTTAATTCACCCGAGTCTGTTGAATACTCTAGTGATGATCTTGATGAAGATTATGTGGAACTTGATGATGATTTTATTGATAAATGCAATGCTACTACTGTTACAAGTAATATTAAAAAGCTTCTTGCACAACGTGCTGTTAGATATAACTGTCTGATCCTAAATTTGCCACATCTCCTATAAACATTAAGGATAAGGATTATGATTTTTCTCTTGATTTATCTCATATATCTATTGTTGAGAAAACACCTTTTTGTGGTACTGAAAAAGAAAGTGCTGTAGAACACATGATTGAGTTGTCTACTCTGAGTAGCTTGTTTTCTGATGATACCAAGAAGCGTATCATTTTGTTGCTAAAAATTTCTTTCTCATTAAAGGATGATGCTAAAACTTGGTATAATAGTTTGCCTCCTGATTCTATTGATAGTCCAAGTGGTTTGCTTGATGTTTTCTTTCGAAATACTTTCTCGCTAGTGCTCAACATATTGTTTATAGAAAATTTATGGTTTGATCAGGAAGATGGAGAGAAATTGCCTCAAGCTTGGGCAAGTTTTGCTCTCTTATCAGAGCTCGGCCTGGACATGATCTGGAAAAGCATGATTTACTTGATATATTTTATAGTGGACTAACCATTGAGTCTAGGGCATTGATGTCTATGGGTGCTTCTATTCTTGTAGACAGTGTTGGGCCTCCAAGAGTAGAGGTTTGTAGAACAGCAGAAAGAAGTTTCCCTTAAGTGGATCACCCAAGGTTTATCGAATCTCGGAGGAAGAGGTCAAAGATATCCCTCTCATGCAACCCCGCAACCACAAAGCAAGAAGTCTCTTGTGTCCCCAACACACCAAATACACTTGTCGATGTATAGGTGCACTAGTTCGGCGAAGAGATAGTGAGATACAAGTAATATGGATGAGTGTGAGTGGTAATAGCAATCGGAATGAAATATGGCAGCGAGTAAACATTCAACAAAACAGTAAACAAACGGTGATTCGATGCTTGGAAGCAAGGCCCAGGGATCCCGCTTTCACTAGTGGACACTCTCAACAATGATCACATAATAGGACTACTCTACACCCTCTTGTTGGATGATGAACACCATTGTGTAGGATTACACGAACCCTCAATGCCGGAGTTAACAAGCTCCACAATATTCAATGTTCATATTTAAATAACCTTAGTGCAAGATAGATCAACACAACCAAACCAAGTACTAACATAGCATGCACACTTCTACCATCACACTATGAAAGGAGGAATAGATCGCATCAATACCATCATAGTAATAGTTAACTTCATAATCTACAAGAGATCACAATCATAGCATAAACCAAGTACTTCATGATGCACACACTGCCAACATTACATCATGGAGGAGGAATAGACTACTTTAATAACATCACTAGAGTAGCACATAGATGATATTCAACTAGATCACAAAGAGAGAGAGAGATGAACCACATAGCTACCGGGAGCCTCAACCAGGGTGAATTACTCCTCCTCATCATGGAGGCAACGATGGCGGTGAAGATGGCGGTGTCGGTGGAGATGGCTCCGAGGGCAATCCCCGTCCCCAGGTGCCGAACAGAGACTTCGTCCCCGAATTGGAGTTTCGCGATATGGCGGCGCCCCTGGAGTCTTTCTGGAGTTTCGTCAAGAGGTGTCGAAGTTTTAGGCCACGACGGCTTAAATAGGCGAAGAGTCGGAGTCGGAAGAGTCTCGAGGGGCCCACACAATAGGGTGGGGTGACCACTCTCTAGGCCACGCGCCTGGGGGAGGAGGCCCCGCCTCCCCCGCTTTCCCTTCGGCTCCGTGAGTCTTCCGCGAAATAGAATTTCTGTAATTTTTCTGGATTTTTCCGAGCACTTTGGTTTTGGGCCTTTTCTGCAATAAACAGACATAATAAACAGAAACTGGCACCTGTGGCATCTTGTTAATAGGTTAGTCCAATAAATTCCATAATATGATATAAAGTGTACAAACATGTAGGTATTGTCATAAAACAAGCATGGAACATCAGAAATTATAGATACGTTGGAGACGTATCAAGCATCCCCAAGTATTCCTACTCGTCCCTCGAGTAGGTAAACGATAAAAGATAATTTCTGAAGTGACATGCTACCACCATAATCTTGATCATACTATTGTAAAGCATATGAGATGAATGCAGCGATTCAAAGCAATGTTAATGCAATGAGTAAACAATTGAATCATATAGCAAAGACTTTTCATGAATAATACGTTCAAGACAAGCATCAATAAGACTTGCATAAGAGTTACTCATAAAGCAATAAATTCTTAGTAAAAGCATTGAAGCAACACAAAGGAAGATATAAGTTCTTCAGCGGTTGCTTTCAACTTCAACATGTATATCTCATGGATAGTTGTCAACATAAAGCAATATAACAAGTGCAATAAGTAAACATGTAAGAATCAATGCACACAGTTGATACAAGTGTTTGCTTCTAAGATAGAAAGAATAGGCAAACTGACTCAACAATAAAGTAAAAGATAGGCCCTTCGCAGAGGGAAGCATTGATTGCTATATTTGTGCTAGAGCTTTGGTTTTGAAAACAAGAAACAATTTTGTCAACGGTAGTAACAAAGCATATGTATCATGTAAATTATATCTTATACAAGTTGCAAGCCTCATGCATAGTATACTAATAGTGCCCGCACCTTGTCCTAATTAGCTTGGACTACCGGATCATCGCAATACACATGTTTTAACCAAGTGTTACAAAGGGGTACCTCTATGCCGCATGTACAAAGGTCTAAAGAGAAAGCTCGCATTTTGGATTTCTCGCTTTTGATTATTCTCAACTTAGACATCCATACCGGACAACATAGACAACAGATAATGGACTCTTCTTTAATGCATAAGCATTTAGCAACAATTAGTATTCTCATATGAGATTGAGGATATATGTCCAAAACTGAAACTTCCACCATGATTCATGGCTTTAGTTAGCGGCCCAATGTTCTTCTCTAACAATATGCATGCTCTAACCATTAAAGTGGTAGATCTCCTTACTTCAGACAAGACGGACATGCATAGCAACCTCACATGATATTCAACAAAGGGTAGTTGATGGCGTCCCCAGGAACATGGTTATCGCACAACAAGCAACTTAATAAGAGATAAAGTGCATAAATACATATTCAATACCACAATAGTTTTTAAGCTATTTGTCCCATGAGCTATATATTGCAAAGGTAAAGGATAGAAATTTTAAAGGTAGCACTCAAGAAATTTACTTTGGAATGGCGGAGAAATACCATGTAGTAGGTAGGTATGGTGGACACAAATGGCATGGTTATTGGCTCAAGGATTTGGATGCACGAGAAGAATTCCTCTCAATACAGGGCTAGGCTAGCAAGGTTGTTTGAAGCAAACTCAAGTATAAAAGGTGCAGCAAAGCTCACATATGAACATATTGTAACTATTATAAGACTTTACATTGTCTCCTTGTTGTTCAAACACCTCAACCAGAAAATATCTAGACTCTAGAGAACAATCATGCAAACCAAATTTTAACAAGCTCTATGTAGTTATCCATTAATGGGTACAAGGTACATGATGCAAGAGCTTAAACATGAGCACAACAATTGCCAAGTATCAAATTATTCAAGACACTCTACCAATTACTACATGTAGCATTTTCCGTTTCCAACCATATAACAATTAACGAAGTTTCAACCTTCGCCATGAAAAATAAAAGCTAAGAACACATGTGTTCATATGAACCAGCGGAGCGTGTCTCTCTCCCACACAAGAATTTATTCAAACAAAAATAAAAACAAAAGCACACAGACGCTCCAAGTAAAGTACATAAGATGTGGCCGAATAAAAATATAGTTTCAAGAGAAGGAACCTGATAATTTGTCGATGAAGAAGGGGATGCCTT
This sequence comes from Lolium multiflorum, assembly GCA_030979885.1. Classification (NCBI taxonomy): domain Eukaryota; kingdom Viridiplantae; phylum Streptophyta; class Magnoliopsida; order Poales; family Poaceae; genus Lolium; species Lolium multiflorum. The sequence continues at coordinate 282,305,973 of CM061749.1, forward strand.
GGGCATCCCCAAGCTTAGATGCTTGAGTCTTCTTGAAATATGCAGGGGTGAACCACCGGGCATCCCCAAGCTTAGATTTTTCACTCTTCTTGATCATAGTATATCATCCTCCTCTCTTGACCCTTGAAAACTTCCTCCACACCAAACTCAAAACAACTCATTAGAGGGTTAGTGCATAATCAAAAACTCACATGTTCAGAGGTGACACAATCATTCTTAACACTTCTGGACATTGCTCAAAGCTACTGGAAGTTAATAGAACAAAGAAATCCATCCAACATAGCAAAAGAAGCAATGCGAAATAAAAGGCAGAATCTGTCAAAACAGAAAAGTCCGTAAAGACGAATTTTATTGAGGCAACAGACTTGCTCAAATGAAAATGCTCAAATTGAATGAAAGTTGCGTACATATCTGAGGATCACTCACGTAAATTGGCATAATTTTCTGAGTTACCTACACAGAATTAGGCCCAGATTCGTGACAGCAAGAAATCTGTTTCTGCGCAGTAATCCAAATCTAGTATGAACCTTACTATCAAAGACTTTACTTGGCACAACAATGCAACAAAACTAAGATAAGGAGAGGTTGCTACATTAGTAACAACTTCCAAGATTCAAATATAAAACAAAGTTACTGTAGCAAAATAAACACATGGGTTATCTCCCAAGAAGTTCTTTCTTTATAGCCATTAAGATGGGCTCAGCAGTTTTTATGATGTACTCGCAAGAAATAGTATTTGAAGCCAAAAGAGAGAATCAAGAAGCAAATTCAAAACACATTTAAGTCTAACCCACTTCCTATGCAAAGGAATCTTGTACACAAATGAATTCATGAAGAGCAAAGTGACAAGCATAAGAGGATAAAACACGAGTAACTTCAAGGTTCTCAACATAAAGAGGGGAAACTTAATATTATTAAGATGCATATAACCATGTTTCCCTCTCTCATAATAACTTTCAGTAGCATCATTAATGAAATCCACAATATACCCATCACTTAAAACATTCTTATCATGGCTCATATGTATAGAAGTATCATTAATTTTGGCATAAGAAGAGTTCTTCTTATTAATAGTAATTGGAGCAAGATTATTATCAAGAATTTGAACATGGTAAACAAGTTGCATATTAAGGGAATTGTTTTTGGCAATCCAATCATAACTATGACAAGTTTCATAAGGATAGTTATAACCTATATCATAGCATTCTTTATAATAATCATTAAAGGTCGGAGGCACAGTGTCATCATAAGAAATAGAATAGTTATCTTTCACAGTCGGTTTATCTGTGACCATACCATCATTGTTATTAGAAGGAGATGTATCAAACACATAATGATCAGTAGCAAAAGGATTTTCAAACACCTCTTCCCCAAGCTTAGAGCTTTCTATATCATTATGGGAGGAAGCATGGATAGCACTGACACTATGGCAATTATTATCATCATCATTTTCAGAATTAGTTTCCCAGAGATTTGCAATATCAAAAGTAGTGTGCTCATTCAAATCATGATCACTAATGTATGTAAAGGGCATAGGAAGATCATCGTATTCAGATTCATTATCACAATAATCATTAGGAGCAACATACTTACGGTTACCTAGCGTTATCTCATTCACGCGAGGATACGCCGTTACCTCTTTCTTTTTATTCTCCTTCTTCTTCTTCTTCTTCTTCTTCGTTCCTTCTTCTTCTTCTTCTTCTTCTCTTCCTTTTCCTCGTTCCCTTCTTTAGGAGGAAGAGGCTTGAAGGGTGGCTTGTCCGCATAACCTGATTTACTTTCAAAAACAATAGAAGAAACTTGGGAGGATCCCTCCTTTTCATTAATTAGTTGAAAACACACAGCGGTCCTATCATATTTTGGCAAGGTGTCATCTTCTAAAATATTTTGTATGTAAGTATTTGTATGACTATTATCAATGCAATAAGAAAAACACCCATGCAGGACATCATCAATATCAAGATCACTCATATGTAACAAAGAGATTTTTCTCGACAGCTCTTCACACCCCAAAAATAAAGTAAGTTCATCATGCTGATTAGGAGTAATTTCATCATCACAATACAAATTTGCAGCACTCATTGGGTTCAAATTATCATTGGAGGGGCATTGAAAATTAAAATGACCCACTTCATGGCAAACTTCACAAATAAAAGGATAGAGGGCACAAACTTTTTACCAAGATCATCTAGAGCCCTAAACCACTTTCTAGTTTTTTCATTAGCATGATGGATACAATATTCATCTTTGATTTGATTAATTCCACAAGGTCTATGTATTCCACAAAAATTAACATGCTTATAGGAAATAACATTCTTAGGAGTTTGAGCATGCTCATTACAATAATTAACAACAATTTCATTCTTCATGCAAGCCTCTTTAAAAGGTTCATGATACTTATCAAAATTCTTTTTAGGCAATTCAAAATGAGAAGCAAAGGCTTTATAAAGATTTGCAGCAACCTGAGAGTCAAGACCATAAGTAGCACTCATATTTCGAAATTTATCAGTATCCATAAAAGCTTCAATGCATTCATAATCATAATTTATACCTGACTCTTCACCTTTGTTGTTCTCCCATCCTTCAGCGTTCTCCTTAATCCGATCAAGAAGGTCCCTTTTAAACTCTTCTTTGTTGCGCGTGAATGATCCAGAACAAGTAGTATCCAGCAAGGTCTTATCTTGAAAAGAAAGTCTTGCATAGAAATTATCAATGATGATATTACCTGGAAGCTCATGATTGGGGCATTTGAGCATTAAATACTTCAATCTCTCCCATGCTTGGGCAATACTCTCTCCATCATGAGGCCAGAAATTATATATTCGGTTTCGGTCTTTGTGAATTTCACTTGGAGGATAGAATTTAGAATAAAATAGAGGCACAATATCCTTCCAATCAAGAGAATGCTCATCCTTCAGCAGTTTATGCCAATGCGCCGCTTTACCAGACAACGACATAGAGAATAATTTCTTCTTCACTTCATCCATAGAGATACCTGCACACTTGAATAACCCGCATAATTCATGCAAAAACAGTAAATGATCTCCAGGATGGACAGTTCCATCCCCTTCATAGCGGTTATCCATAACACGTTCAATAATTTTCATAGGTATTTTATATGGAATACTTTCAGTAGGTGCATTTAAAATATCACAAGCATCATTAGAGTTATCGCATATGGGAGATAAAGTATTATTAGAGCAAATTTTCTCCCCTAAAGATGGGAAGCTAAAAGTACTAGCTTCCCCAAGCTTAGACTTCTTCATAGCATTAGCAGTAATTGCATTCATACTAATAACATTGCTACTATCATGCAAATAAGGTTCCATAGGTTTTTAATTTTCGCATCAAACAATTCTAAATTAGGAAAAAGATTAAAAAGCTCACCAAAAAATTTGTTGTTTTCCATTATGCCTAACTAGTGAAAATAAAAAAAACAAGAAACAAAAGATGCAATTGCAGGATCTAAAGGAAATAGCTTCGAGCACTCACACACCGGCAACAGTGCTAGGAAATAGCTTAGTAGTCGGAGGATGTGAATACCTTTTACCTTACCTCCCAACGGCGCCAGAAAAGTGCTTGATGTCTACGGGTGCTTCTATTCTTGTAGACAGTGTTGGGCCTCCAAGAGCAGAGGTTTGTAGAACAGCAGCAAGTTTCCTTAAGTGGATCACCCAAGGTTTATCGAACTCATGGAGGAAGAGGTCAAAGATATCCCTCTCATGCAACCCTGCAACCACAAAGCAAGAAGTCTCTTGTGTCCCCAACACACCAAATACACTTGTCAGATGTATAGGTGCACTAGTTCGGCGAAGAGATAGTGAGATACAAGTAATATGGATGAGTGCGAGTGGTAATAGCAATCGGAATGAAATATGGCAGCGAGTAAACATTCAACAAAACAGTAAACAAACGGTGATTTGATGCTTGGAAGCAAGGCCCAGGGATCCTGCTTTCACTAGTGGACACTCTCAACAATGATCACATAATAGGACTACTCTACACCCTCTTGTTGGATGATGAACACCATTGTGTAGGATTACACGAACCCTCAATGTCGGAGTTAACAAGCTCCACAATATTCAATGTTCATATTTAAATAACCTTAGAGTGCAAGATAGATCAATACAACCAAACCAAGTACTAACATAGCATGCACACTTCTACCATCACACTATGAAAGGAGGAATAGATCGCATCAATACCATCATAGTAATAGTTAACTTCACAATCTACAAGAGATCACAATCATAGCATAAACCAAGTACTTCATGATGCACACACTGCCAACATTACATCATGGAGGAGGAATAGACTACTTTAATAACATCACTAGAGTAGCACATAGATGATATTCAACTTGATCACAAAGAGAGAGAGATGAACCACATAGCTACAGCGGAGCCCCCCGGTGGTGAATTACTCCCTCCTCATCATGGAGGCAGCGATGGCGAAGATGGCGGAGACGACTTGGAGATGGCTCCGGGGCAATTCCCCGTCCTGCAGGTGCCAACGAGACTTCTCCCGAATTGGAGTTTCGCGATATGGCGGCGCCCGGAGTCTTTCTGGAGTTTCGTCAAGAGGTGTCGAAGTTTTAGGTCACGACGGCTTAAATAGGCGAAGAGTCGGAGTCAAGAGTCTCGAGGGCCCACACAATAAGGTGGGGTGACCACCCTCCGTGCCGCACCGGCCTATGGGGAGGAGGCCCCTGGCCTCCCCGGCTTGCCCTTCTCGGCTCCGTGAGTCTTCCGCGAAATAGAATTTCTGTAATTTTTCTGGATTTTTCCGAGCACTTTGGTTTTTGGGCCTTTTCTGCAATAAACAGACATAAAAAAACTGACACTGTGGCATCTTGTTAATAGGTTAGTCCAATAAATGCCATAATATGATATAAAGTGCAAGCAAAACATGTAGGTATTGTCATAAAACAAGCATGGAACATCAGAAATTATAGATACGTTGGAGACGTATCAGGCATACCTGGATAGTTGTGCTGGTTGTGTTTTCAGGAAAAGAACTCCAGATGACGCTGAAGAATTATTGGCTAGAATAGGCCGAAATCATGATGATTGGACTACACCTGAACCAACCCCGACACCAATATTGAAGAAGAGGGGTTTGATTAAATTAAATGATGAAGATATGAGGGAAGCCAAGAAATCTCTTAAGGAGAAAGGTATTAAATCTGAAGATGTGAAGAATTTACCCCCATAGAAGATTTATGTAAGATAACTCCCCCTTCATCCATGATTGAGGTACATTCTCTTCAACGCTTTAGTAGGGAAGATATTCCGTACTCAAAACCTCCTGCTCAATGTTTAGATGAGTTTGATAATTACATTGTTAAGCAAGATAATTTTAATATGAGAGTAGAGAATCATTTAATGGAAAATTCTCAAGCTATTAGTGAATTGCATGATATTGTGGAGAGAACCTCCAATGATGTTAAGATGCTTGTTAAACATTTTCATATGGTTCAAACTCAAATTGATCAACTCACTAAAGTGCAAAATGACTTGTTAAAAAATAGTTCTAAAGAAAAACATGCTTATGAAGTAACAACTAGAGGTGGTGTTTCTACCAGGATCCTCTATATCCTGAGGGGCATCCCAAAAGAGTTGAACAAGATTCTCAACGAACTGAAACTAGTGCTCCTTCTAAGAAAAAGAAGAAGAAACATAAAACTGTTGTAGAATCCTCTGAACCTAATGATCCTAATAGTATTTCTATTTCTGATGCTGAAACGAAAGTGGTAATGAACATGATAAAGATAATGATAAGAATGATGCTTCTGATAAAGAAGAGGTTGAAGATGAACCTGAAAAGCATGCTAAAAATAAAAAGTATACTAAAGAAGATTTTATTGCTAAGAAAATGGTAATGAAAGGGAACCTTGGGTTCAAAAGCAAATGCCTTTTCCTGCTAAGAAACTAAAATCAAAGGAATAAGAACACTATAATAAATTTTGTGATTGGATGAAACCTTTATTCTTGCAAATCCCTTTGACTGATGCTATTAAATTGTCTCCTTATTCAAAGTATATGAAAGATATTGTCTCTAACAAAAGGAAAATTCCTAATGAGGAGATTTCCACTATGCTTGCTAATTACTCTTTCAATGGCAAAGTTCCAAAGAAGCTGGGCGACCTAGGTATACCGACTATTCCTTGTTCCATCAAGAATAATTATGTTAGAACTGCTCTATGTGATTTGGGAGCAGGTGTTAGTGTTATGCCTTTTTCTCTTTATAAGAGACTCTATTTGGATAAGTTGATACCAACTGATATATCTTTGCAAATGGCTGATAAATCTACTGTTGTTCATGTTGGTATATGTGAGGATGTTCCTGTTCAAGTTACTAATAATTGCTTAATATTAACTGATTTTTTTGTGTTGGAAATGCCTGAAGATGATAATATGTCTATTATTCTTGGGAGACCTTTTCTTAACATCGCAGGGGCTGTTATTGATTGCAATAAAGGAAAAGTTACTTTCAATGTCGATGACAAGGAGCATACCGTTTATTTTCCCAAGAGGATTGATAAAGTATGTGGAGTTAATACAATTTCTAATTTGAGAACCATCAAAGTGGGAGCTATTGATTGTCCTATATATGAGCCTAAACAAGGATATCAAAGTATTATGATTGGATCCATATCAATTCAATACAAGGTAACATGATTGATTTGAGGTTTATTTCTTCTTATGTCATGTAAAATTTATTTGGTGGCAAGACTTGATCAACCTTGTTAACAAGTATATTTTATATGCATAGAAGAGCTAAGCAACATTTCTTTCTTTCTCCACTTGCTTTACTTGCTGTAGCACTACTTGTTTTGCAAAATGCTTTAGTTGTTTAGAGGTTTGAAAAATCTTTTTCTGCCCTGTAATAATAATTTTAACACCCAGAAATGTGCGTTTTTCAAAGTTCTCAAAAATTTACAAAAATTATACCGTTGGTCTTATTTTTCGAAGAGCAACCTGGGAGTGCCTGGGGCTGACTGGGGGCACCCTGGGCTGCCCCCATGTGCCGGCGCGGCCAAGGAGGGGGCGCGCCACCCTGTGGTGCCCCCTCCTTGCCCTACTAAGTCATCTCTTCCTCCCATTCTACTCTCTCTCCCGAAAAACTCGTACTAACTTTCTCTCGCGTTTCTGCTCAAGAGCTCAAGATTTCTCGATCTCTTTGCTCAGCCCAGATTTATGTCTGAAATTTGGCACATTTGCTCTCCGTATGTGACTCCTCCGATTATCCAAATAGAATTTTGTTTGGTTAAGTATATCTTGAATATTTTGCTGCTGTAGGTAACATGTTAAGTGAGCTTGCATGCTTGTTCTAAGTTGTAAAAATTAGTTTTGATGCATGTTTAGTACTCTACCAAGTTCCTATAGTAGTTTGCCTCATTTTTATGTCTCCAAATCAAATTTTATAATGTTTGTTGAAAAATTTCAGAAAAAGAAGATGCATAACCATACCTTTGGAGAACTGTTCGAAAGAGAGACAACAAGCACGGGGAGGCCCTCAAGGGCAGCCACTCGAATTAGATGATCCTATAATGAGGATGTCATCGCACCGAGCTTCGAAGTTGAAGAGGATAATGGAGTTCCTAATGCTTCATCCTTTCCATGCTATGACTTTTTGCGTAATGCAGGGCTGCTTGATGACTTCTTGTTCCTCATCAATAATGTGGGCTTATCTACCTATATGGAAGATGAGAGGAGTCAATACTACATGCTAACTAAAATCTTTGTTGAAAGCTTTAAGTTCAACAACACACACTTCACACCATCAGTTACATTTAGGATTTATGATAGGCCTATTACTATGAAGTTGAAAGATTTTTGTGCTGCATTGGATATTGCTCCTGTAGGTACAGCGAAGAAGATCGAGAAAAGCCCCAAAGCTTTGACGGAGCTCTATCGAGAAGTTACCAATGATGATAGCCGCACCATTCAGCGCGGCAAGATAAGAAACATTCAACTCCCTGCCATTAGATATTTCGCTTACTATCTTGCTACTAGCATTCTTGGTAGGGAGAACACTAGCAACATTTCTAGTTATCATCTTGCTTTTCTAGTTGCTGCACTTACTGGAAATACACCTTATCATCTTGGTGCTCTTGTTGCTCGTCGTTTATCCAATAAGGGGCCTATTTTTGGAGGAATTGTTGCCTCACGTATTATGGCATATCTAGATCTTCCTCTTGATCCTACTGATGAGAAATTAACTCCTATAAGGCTTGATATTGCTGCTATGAAGAGTCACCAATTTGTCACAACTGACTCTAGTTTAGAAAATATTGTCTATAAAATGTTGTTTATTGACGGGGATGAGAGGGAAATCCCTTTGCCGCAGGCCGATTTGTTCAGTGTTCACAGGAGACCGTGGTCGCACTCTAAGGAGGAGGTGGATGAGCAGCTGAGGATACATGGTTTCCACCAGCAGCATGACTCCGAGGACGTCGAGCCCTCCTACGGGTACACCGCCACGTATCCCGGTGCGTCTTTCCAAAGACATACCCGCAACAGGATCCTTCTTCCTCATACTACGGAGGTGTCACTTCATGGGCACCATGGGATTGATCTCCACTTAGGCCAAAAGCCTAACACTAGTAGAGAAACCCCCCTTTTGAACCGGTTCGAAAGGGCCTTTAGTACCGGTTTTGGAACCGGTACTAAAGATCCGCATTAAGGCCTCCCACCTTAGTACCAGCCCTCACGAACCGGTACTAAAGGTGCCTCCACGTGGGCACGGAGGAGCCCGCGGGGCTGGAGATCTTTTTTTATTTTTTTTCACAAAAAGGCTATTTCGTTTAAATTTTTTTATCCATTTTTTCTAATTATTTTTCACTCCCTTTTTTTCACAATTTCTAATATTTCCGTTAGTCTCTAACTACACTTAATCTCTAGTCAATTACTTACCCTTGGTCAAACTTCCCGGTCGGTCACCCATCCTCACACTACTCCAACACTAGCACGCTTAACTTCCGAGTTCCTTTCCGTCCCACTTCCAAGTGCTTCGCGCGCATGTTGTTGATAGTAGTATCATATCAATCCTATTAACATGTTGGTCAATGTCACACTTCTTTATTATTTGTATTGCAAATAATTTTTTTAATAAACAAAAGTAATGATGTAATAATAATGTTGAATAAATAAATAAAATTAACTTTTTAATTTGTATTATTTTTATTTATTTTTTAAATTTTTAATATTTTTTTGCCAAACCTTAAACCTGAAAATTAGAAAATCTTATAATTTTCTAAAAGTAATAGTAATATTCTGGGATTCAAAAAATCTTATAATTATTAATTTTAATTTTAAAAAATAAAAAAATATAAAATCCTAAATTTCTGGAAAAAACCTAAAATCTTCCTGCTTTCATATTTTCATTTGGAATTTTGAGAATCTAAAAATTGGCTATCCGGGTGAATTCGGATGTAAATTTTTCCCAGGATTTTTTGATATATTATACGTTTTTTTCCGACGTCGTATTGAAAAGTTAATGCGGTTTTACCATTTTTCAAACTTTTTTTACAAAAAAAGTCACAATTCGAATCTCTTATTTTCACCGAATAGTAGATTGCATAACATACAAGAATCTGAATTTTTTTTTTCAATTTTCTATCATTTTCATTTGTATTTTACAAAGCAAAAAAAGGCGATCCACGGGGGGGTGGAGGTGCGTGGGGAGCAGGAAAAACCTTTAGTACCGGTTCGTGTCACGAACCGATACTAAAGGTTTTTCCGGCTGACGCTAACCCTTTAGTACCGGTTCGTGACACAAACCGGTACTAAAGGTCCTTACAAACCGGTACTAAAGGTCTGGGCAGTGCAACCGGTACTAATGCACCCTTTAGTATCGGTTCGTAAGGAAACCGGTACTAAAGGGTTGGACAGAAGGCCCTTTTTCTACTAGTATAAGCTTGGGGGGAGGTATACCGGCATCACTCATTCATTGCATATTAAAATTGTCGGATACTTGTACATACTTGTTTATCTTCTTAAAGTGGTTTCTAATAAGAGGGAGATGATATTTGGGGAAGTGCTATTTGAAAACAGATTCTGGACTGATACCAAAAAAATTCCCAAAAACAGCCAGAACGTTATTTTACGAAGACAATTTTGTGCATGTTCCCCAGGTTATTATCTAACTTTCATTAGTGGAGCACTTTTCGAGTTGAGCAGCTGAAGATTTTCGTAAAAATAGATTACTGTACTGCTGTCAAGTTTGACGAATTTCTGGTACTTTGTATTTATGTGACTCTTTTAGTTTTCATCTTCTTGTTTTTGCCTTGTTTCTTTCCTAAAACACAAAAAGACTAAAAATATTTCTGTTGCTTCTCTTTACCATTTGTTTATTTTGGTTTCTTGTTCCTATTTTGCTTTATTTGCTATCGTTGGTTTGCTATAAGAAAATCCAAAAAGATTTTGCTTTGTTTGCTTGTTTCCTTTTGTTCTTGTCTCCAATTCGAAAACACCAAAAATATTTGTTGTTCTTCTTTGGTTTTGTAAAGTTCATTATGGAGTTCAGCGGTCTCCGGTGGCTGGAGCTTGGTTTTCATTCCATATTATTCAAGCTACACAAGTGAAAGGCAATAATGACGATCTACGACAACTCGACTATGGTGAGAGGCTGGTATGAACTCTATTTGTTTTCATTTTTGTACATATACTCATCCATGTGAGCATTCTTAGTTGGTTCATGTGAGGTATATGTCATTTAAGAAAGTCTAGTAGTTCATGATCTCTCATGTTTAGCTCCAATTTATTAATATGAGTAGCATATCATAAATATTTGCTTGCGTTGTTTTATTCATAGATAGGTATGACATTGTGGTATCCTCCTCTGAATAATTCACTTGAATCGACTTGGCACATGCTCACGCATGCATATGACTGAACAAAAGTCAATTAAGCCTCAATGATTCACTTTGCCTCAGATTTCTTGTATCACTTTTATGCCACTGTTAATTTATTTTGTCGCAAGCATGATTATGACAGTTATTGCTCTCTTGATTGTCGCTTCCTATCATTGCTAGCCTTCACTTGTACTGAGCGGGAACGCTGCCGTGCTTCCAAACCCCGAAACCAAGTTATTCCAAAGTGTCCACCATAAATACCTATGCATGGCATTTCAAAACATTCCAAGTAAATTCTCATGTGCTACCTTTAAACCTTCAAAATACTTCTCAATTTGTGTCGATGTTTTATAGCTCATGAGGAAGTATGTGGTTTTTTTATCTTTCAACCTTGTCATTTACTCCTGGCAGACTTTCACCAATGGACTAGTGGCACATCCGCTTATCCAATAATTTTGCAAAAAGAGCTGGCAACGGGGTTCCCAGCCCCAATTAATTTACTTTCATCAATAATTCTCTTCACATGTTTTGCCCTGATTTATCAGTAAGCAACCTAAATTGAAAATAGACACTCCTCCATGGTATGTGATTGATGGAAGGCACCCGAGGATTCGGTTAGCCATGGCTTGCGTAAGCAAAGGTTGGGGGGAGTGTCATCCATAACGAAACTAAAGTATATGTGTAAACAAAAGAGAAGATGGATGATTTACCTTGCTGGTAGAAATAACGTCCTTCATGGGAGCCGCTCTTGAAAGTCTGGTTGACGAGGTAGTTAGAGTACCCACTATCATTCGTTGACAACAACAAACACCTCTCAAAATAATTTTACTCCTATTTTACAAATGAAAAGCTCTAGCACATGTTAATCCCTGCTTCCCTCTGCGAAGGGTCAATCTTTTACTTTTACATTGAGTCTCCATTCTTTCTTTGAGCACCTTCTTGAGAGCACAACTGTCATTCTTAGTATAATATGCTTGTCCCAAAATGTGATTAATTGTGGTATAACTTTGATGCTTTTATCTTTGATAATCTTTACTTTCAGTCTTTCCATGAACTTCGAAGGTGCCCGAGCATTTATGTTTTGCTGTACAAATACGGGCAAGCGAGATACCACTTTATCATATCCTTTTATGAACATTGCAATCTTGTTGATAGACATGATTCATGATGCTTATTATTAATTTGTTGGTACCTTTTCCATGATTGACATAGCTATTCGATGACTTTATTTGCATGTATCTTATTATGAATTGCCTAAGTACTTGTCCATATCATGAGAATATTTACATCATATGAACAAATGTGTTCGTGAAAGTTCTTTTATCGCACTCAGTTGTTAACTGAATTGCTTGAGGACAAGCAATAAGCTAAGCTTGGGGGAGTTGATACGTCCAAACGTATCTACTTTCCCGAACACTTTTGCTATTGTTTTGCCTCTAATTTGTGTATTTTGGATACAACTAACACGGACTAACGCTGTTTTCAGCAGAATTGCACCTGGTGTCTTGTTTTTGTGCGAAACTCAACTTTCAGGAAAATCCCCGGGATTAATTCCAATGGGCCTATTTTCACAGAAGATGGACGGAGCCATAAGACCAGAAGGAGGGGGCCACGAGGCGCCCACCTCACACAGGGCGCGGTGGGCCCCGGGCCGCGCCGCCTATGGTGGCGGCGCCGGCTAGCCTCCGACGCCCCCTCTCGGACTACTTAAGGGTTTCGACCTAAAAACGCACGGGGGTTAGACGAAATTGCCGTAAGACATCCAGAACTCCGCCGCCATCGCGAAACTCCGTCTCGGGACCGAAACTTCGTTCGGCACTGTCGGGACGGGGAATTGGAGGAGATCATCGCCATCATCATCACCGAGCCTCTCCATCAACCAGCCATGCTTCCCCCATCCATGTGTGAGTAATTCCCCCGCTGTAGGCTGAAGGGGATGGTAGGGATTGGATGAGATTGTTCATGTAATAGCATATAAGATTGTTAGGGCATAGTGCCTAGTATCCGTAATTGGTACTTTTATGATATTGTTGCAACTTGTTATGCTTAATGCTTGTCACTAGGGCCCGAGTGCCATGATCTCGATCTGAACATGTTATTGTTTCATGATGATATTCATTGTTTTATGATCTTACCTGCAAGTTGTATACACATGTTGCTGTCCGGAACCCGAGGCCCCAAAGTGACAGAAATTGGGACAACCGAAGGGGAATGCTGTGATGTGAGGATCACATGTGTTCATGGAGTGTTAATGCTTTGCTCCGGCGCTCTATTAAAAGGAGTACCTTAATTACCGGTAGATTCCCTAGAGGCGCTGCCACCGGCTGGTAGGACAAAAGATGTTGTGCAAGTTTCTCATTGCGAGCACGTACGACTATATATGGAACACATGCCTATGGTTGTTTAGTACTTGGATACCGTTTTATTATTATCTGCAAATGCCCTACTTTGATTGTTACATGAGTTCTCTCATCCATGCAGTACTGTTCATCCATCCTCGTGCCTACGATTTTAATCCCGCGTTTACTATAATCACTACCGTTGTCTTTGTTACAGCATGTTATTTACTATCTGTATCGTTATAAATCTTGCCCGATAAACTCTTGCGAGCAAGTCTGTTTCCAGGTGCAAATGAATTGACAACTCATGTTAAGGCTTACAAATATTCTTTGGCTCTTGTGTCGAATCAATAAATTGGGTTTTACTTCAAGACTGCTGCATCCCTATACTTGTGGGTCATCAGGTGACCATCTTGGCGGAGATGACCGGTGACGGTGGCGCGACGAGGATCTAGTCTCGTGGTCGGTTGTCGTCGTCTTCAGCCACTTAGGCATCTTCATCGACATGGAGACGGTTGTGATCGTTAGCTGGTACTAGCGATGGCAGTAGGGACGAGAGGAGGGCGTTGAGCCAGGTTAAGTATCCATGGCCATCAATGCCCGCGTAGCTTTCCAGTGCCATTGACATCAATGTCGGCGTAGGAGTTGATGCGATGGTGGCAGTGGTCAGTGATACGTTGCAAACGTATCTATAATTTTTGATGCTCCATGCTTGTTTTACACCAATTTCTATATGTTTTGTTTAATTTTATTGTACTTTTATACATTTTCCGGAACTAACATTTTTAAGATGCCATAGTGTCAGTTCCCTGTTTTTTGCTGTTTTGTATATGAGAAAAGTTGTACAGGAAAGATCACGGAATTGAACGAAACAAAATACGAAGTTCCTATTTTAGTGTAACGAAGACGGAGTCCAGAGGATAGACGGAGACGAGCCACGAGTCGGCCACACCAGCCCATGGCGCGGCCTGCCCCCTGGCCGCACCTTGGGGTGGTGTGGGCCCTGATGATTGATGTCTACGCACGCTTCTATTCCTGTAGATAGTGTTGGGCCTCCAAGAGCAGAGGTTTGTAGAACAGCAGCAAGTTTCCTTAAGTGAATCACCCAAAGTTTATCGAATCAGGGAGGTAGAGGTCAAAGATATCCCTCTCAAGCAACCCGCAATTACGATACAAGAAGTCTCTTGTGTCCCAACACACCTAATACACTTGTCGATGTATAGGTGCACTAGTTCGGCGAAGAGATAGTAAGATGCAAGTGATATGGATGAATATGAGTGGTAATAACAATCTGAAATAAATATGGCAGCAAGTAAACATGCAGTAGAACAGTAAATAAACGGTGATTCGATATTTGGAAACAAGGCCTAGGGATTATACTTTCACTAGTGGACACTCTCAACAATGATCACATAAATAAATAACTTCTCTTCACTTGTGCTACTTTCTCACACTCTCTTGTTGGATAACAAACACCATTCATTGTGTAGGGCTATAAAAGCACACCTCAAGCCGGAGTAAACAAGCTCCACAACATCCGGAGTTCATATTAAAGTAACTCTAGAGTGCATAATAGACCGTTGCAATTTAGACCGAGTACTAACATAGCATACACACCGTCACACCAATAGCTATGAAAGGGGGAATAGATCGCATCAATACTATCATAGTAATAGTTAACTTCATAATCTACAAGAGATTACAATCATAACCTACGCCAAGTACTACATGATGCACACACATCTATGATCTATGATCAGGGCGATGACGGTGTTTCTGCACTGTTTCCTTCTTGAAGGCGTCGCTTTTGGAGAAGATGAATTTTTGGTGTTGTTTTGGTGGTGGTTGGTTCGCTGCTACAAGAAATAGATCACTATTGCGGCATTTTTATGTAATTCTTTTTATTTTTTGGCTATGTGCATCTGTATTGCCATTAGGGCAGTATGTTGTTGCAGAGGCTGGGTGTAATTGGTATCTTCTTGATATTAATATATACTCTTTGTCAAAAAAATGATGCACACACTGTCAACATTACATCATGGAGGAGGAATAGACTACTTTAATAACATCACTAGAGTAGCACATAGATTAATAGTGACACAAAGCTCATGATCACATAAATATCACACCATGGGAGAGA
This sequence comes from Lolium multiflorum, assembly GCA_030979885.1. Lineage (NCBI taxonomy): Eukaryota > Viridiplantae > Streptophyta > Magnoliopsida > Poales > Poaceae > Lolium > Lolium multiflorum. The sequence goes on from CM061749.1 coordinate 282,321,310, forward strand.
GAGATGAACCACATAGCTACCGGTAGAGCCCTCAGCCTCAGGGGTGAACTACTCCATCCTCATCATGGGAGACAAGATGGCGATGAAGATGGCGGATGTCGATGGAGATGACTCGGGGGCACCTGCCCCGGCGGCGTGCCGGAACAGAGATCCCGTCCCCCGAAACGGAGTTTCGCGATGGCGCGGCGCCCTGAGTCTTTCAGAGTTTCGTCAATTGGTGTCGGGTTTTTAGGTCACGAGGGATTTTATAAAGAGGCGGAATCGAGGAGCCGTGAGGCCCCTCCCCATAGGCCGGCGCGCGAGGGGCCACCCGCGCCGCCATATGGTGTGGGTCCCCCGCTGCCCTTCCTCGTCTCCTTCGGACTTCGGGAACCTTCCGTGAAATATAAGATCGTGGGCTTTGTTTCGTCCAATTCCGAGAATATTGCTCGAACAGCCTTTTTGGAACAAAAAACAACAGAAAACAGGAACTGGCACTGTGGCATCTTGTTAATAGGTTAGTTCCGGAAAATGCATAAAATCATTATAAAGTGTGAGCAAAACATGTAGGTATTGTCATAAAACTAGCATGGAACATCAGAAATTATAGATACGTTGGAGACGTATCAATGACCCACAAGTATAGGGGATCGCAACAGTCTTCGAGGGAAGTAAAACTCAAATTTATTGATTCAACACAAGGGGAGTCAAAGAATATTTATAAGGTTTAACAGATGAGTTGTCAATTCACCTGCACCTGAAAATAGACTTGCTCACTGGGCTATCTAGTAACAGTTTTTAGAAGTGTAGTGAAGTAACAGCAGTAGTGAAATGAAAACAGCAGTAGCGATGATTGCAGTAGACATCAGGATTAGAATACTGTAGGCACATGGATGGATGAACGGGCGCTGCATGAATCATAGAGTCCATATAATAGCAAGACGTGGGCATTGCAAGTAATAATGATATAAGCATCCTAGTATAAAATAACCATAGGCGTGTGTTCCTATTTAGTCGCATGGTGCGCAATGAGAAACTGCACGACATCTTTTGTCCTACCAGCTGGCAAGGGCCTCAAGGAAACTAATGGTAATTAAGGTACTCCTTTTAATAGAGTACCGGAGAAAGCATTAACACTCTGTGAACACATGTGATCCTCGCATCATAGCCATCCCCTCCGGTTATCCCAATTATTGTCACTTTGGGGCCTCGGGTTCTGGACAACAACATGTGTATACAACTTGCTGATATGTTCGAAAACAATAATCATCCTCATGAATCAATAACATGTTCAGATCTGAGATCATGGCACTCGGGCCCAAAGTGACAAGCATTACGCATAGCAAGTTGCAACAATGTCAAAAATACTAACAACAGATACTAGGAACTATGCTCATAACAATCTTATAGCTATTACATGACCAATCTCATCCAATCCCTACCATCCCCTATAGCGGGGAATTACTCACACATGGATGGGGAATCATGGATGGTTGATGGAGAGGCATCGGTGATGGCGATGGAGATGATCTCCTCAAAATTCCCGCCCCGATAGTGTGCCAGAACGGAGTTTCTGGTCCCCGGATTGGGTTTCTGGTGGCAGCGGAGCAGCGGAACTCTTTCTGGAAAAACGTCAAACCCCCCTCGGTTTTCAGGTCAGGGGCTTCTTATAGTGCGAAGGAGAGGTCGAGGGGGTGGCCGAGGCGGCCAGACCACCCCTAGGCGCGGCCAAGGCCTGGCCCACGCCTAGGGTAGGTGTGGTCCCCTCGTGGCCCCCCTCCGTCTCGTCTTCTGGCTCCGTGAGTCTTCAGGTGAAATATGAGTTATGCGATATTTTCAGGGAATTTTCCTGAAAGGTTGATTTGCACAAAACGAGGCACTAGAGCAATTCTCACGAAACAGCGTTAGTCCGCGTTAGTTGTATTCAAAACACACAAGATAGAGGGCAAACAATAGCAAAGTTTTGGAAATGATTTGGACGTATCAGGCCCCTCGGTCACCCACCGACCTCCCCCTTCAGGAAAAACCTAAATACGCGAGCCTCCATTCACGAAAAGTTCCGTCGCGGCTGCTATCACTGACCCTAGCTCGTGAGGGTTAAGCCTCCCGAACCATGCAGAGGTAGATCATCACCGGAGGCCTCTACATCGCCATGCCCGCCTCCGAAGTGATGTGCTAGATGGTTGTCTTCTCCAATTTATGCTTCATGTTTAGATCTTGTGAGCTGCCTATCATGATCAAGATCATCTTTATGTAATGCTACATGTTGTGTTTGCTGGAATCCGATGAATATTGAATAGTATGTTGAGATCGATTATATACTTATCATATGTTATTTGTGATCTTGCATGCTCTCTGTTGCTAGTAGATGCTCTGGCCAAGTATATGCTTGATACGTCCAATTTGCATCACTATTTTATATCATAATTTGCTGTTATTCATTGATATATTTCATATTGGGACACAATACTTATGTTATTTCATCTATTTTGCATGTTTCATGATTATTTGGAGATCGAGCATCGGAGCCAGGATTCTGCTGGAAAAACCGTCAGATGCAATATTTGAAGCTCAATCGTGGAAGGAAGTTTTACAGAAAATCCTATTTTTCCGATGACTGAGGGAAGCCAGGGGAGCCAATTTGACCTGGGTGGGCCCACATAGGGTGGCGCGGCCCATGGCCGGCCGCGCCACCATGTGCTGGAGCCCCTCGGCCTCTTTCGCCTCCTTTTCTCGCGAAACCCTTCTTCCGAAGACAAAGCCACAGAGAAATCCTCACGAAGGGTTGGCCTCCGCGGGGCGGAGAACACCGCAGAGAAAAGAGCTCTCCGGCGGGCGGAATCCGCCGGGAAATTCCTCCCGGAGGGGGAAATCGACGCCATCGTCACCGCCATCGAGCTGGACATCATCTCCATCACCATCATCATCATCTCCACCATCATCACCGCCATCTCCACCGCTGGACATCGTCACCGCTGTAGCAATTTGGGTTTGATCTTGATTGTTTGATAGGGGAAACTCTCCCGGTACTGATTTCTACTTGTTGTTTATGCTATTGAGTGAAACCATTGAACCAAGGTCTATGTTCAGATTGTTATTCATCATCATATCACCTCTGATCATGTTCCATATGATGTCTCGTGAGTAGTTCGTTTAGTTCTTGAGGACATGGGTGAAGTCTAATTGTTAGTAGTGAACTATGGTTGAGTAATATTCAATGTTATGATATTTAAGTTGTGGTGTTATTCTTCTAGTGGTGTCGTGTGAACGTCGACTACACGACACTTCACCATTTATGGGCCTAGGGGAATGCATCTTGTACTCGTTTGCCAATTGCGGGGTTGCCGGAGTGACAGAACCTAAACCCCGTTGGTATATCGATGCGGGGAGGGATCGCAGGATCTCGAGTTTAAGGCTGGGGTTAGATTTATCTTAATTACTTTCGTGTAGTTGCGGATGCTTGCAAGGGGTATAATCACAAGTATGTATTAGTCCTAGGAAGGGCGGCACATTAGCACAGTTCACCACACAACACTTATCAAAACAATGAAGATTAATCAGCTGTATGTAGCGAAAGCACTAGACTAAAATCCCGTGTGTCCTCGAGAACGTTTGGTCATTATAAGTAAACAAACCGGCTTGTCCTTTGTGCTAATTGGGCCACTCGCTGCAATTATTTCTCTCGCATTTTACTTACTCGTACTTTATTTATCTGTTACATCAAAACCCCCGAATATTTGTCTCGTGAGCATTTACAGTGAAATCTTCATCGAAACTTTGTCAACACCTTCTGCTCCTCGTTGGGATCGACATTCTTACTTATCGAAGATACTACGATACACCCCCTATACTTGTGGGTCATCAAGACTATTTCCTGGCGCCGTTGCCGGGAGTGAAGCGCTATTGGTAAGTGGAATTGGTAAGGAAAACCTTTACTGCTTGTGCTGATTTTATTTCTGCCTGCTGCTATAAGTCATTATGGAGAGATCTTCTCTTCAATTTCTATTTGGGAAATCTACTACTACGCAACGGTAGTGGATGAGGCGCCAGGTGAGGAAGTAATACCATATAAAATACCTACGAAAATTATTGAACATGTTATGGATAACCGCTATGAAGGGGATGGAACTGTCCATCCTGGTGATCATTTATTGTTTTTGCATGAATTATGCGGGTTATTCAAATGTGCAGGTATTGCTATGAATGAAGTTAGAAGAAGCTATTCTCTATATCGCTGTCTGGTAAAGCGCGCATTGGTATAAATTGCTGAAGAATGGTGATTCTCTTGATTGGGAGGACATTGTGCCTTTATTTTATTCCAAATTTTATCCTCCAAGTGAAATTCACAAAGATCGGAACCGCATATATAATTTCTGGCCTCATGATGGAGAGAGTATTGCCCAAGCTTGGGGGAGATTGAAGTCTTTAATGCTCAAATGCCCCATTCATGAGCTTCCTGGTAATGTTATTATTGATAATTTCTATGCAAGACTTTCTTTTCAAGACAAGACCTTGCTGGATACTTCTTGTTCTGGATCATTTACACGCAACAAAGAAGAGTTTAAAAGGGACCTTCTTGATCGGATCCAAGAAAATACTGAAGGTTGGGAGAACGACAAAGATAGAGAATCAGGTATAATTTATGATTATAAATGCATTGAAGCTTTTATGGATACTGATAAATTTCGTAATATGAGTGCTACATATGGTCTTGATTCTCAAGTTGTTGCAAACCTTTATAAAGCTTTTGCCTCTCATTATGAATTGCCTAAAAAGAATTTTGATAAGTATCATGAACCGTACAAAGATAAAATTGATTCATCTATTAATAAGTGTGTTGTAATTGAAACTGCTGATCGTGTTATTCCTGAAGCTTATATTGAAAAAACTCCTTTTCCTGCTAAAATGAAAGAGTACTGTTATAAATAGTGCGGTTCATAAAAGTGAAAAGAAACCTAGAGAACCTAAGAACAAATAAAAGTTGAACCTGCTGTTGCCATAGTTAAAGATCTTGTGACTGAAAATGTAGAGGATGGTCATATTATTTTCTTGTGAAGATGCTTCTAATATTGTTTCACATCCTAATAAACCCAAACAAGCTAGTGTTCCTATGCTATCTGTTAAAATTGGTGATCATTGCTATTATGGTTTATGTGATATTGGTGCAAGTGTTAGTGCTATACCTTATGAGCTTTACACGGAGATTATGCACGAAATTGGTTCTTGTGAACTTGAAGATATTGATGTGGTTATTCAGCTGGCTAATAGAGAAACTATTTCTCCAATTGGTATTGTTCGAGATGTGGAAGTTCTATGTGGTAAGATTAAATATCCTGCTGACTTTTTGGTACTTGGTTCTGCTGCTAGCGATTATTGTCCTATCATTTTTGGTAGACCTTTTCTAAATACTTGTGGAGCTATTATAGATTGCAAGAAAGAGAAAATTTTGACTAAATTTGCTGGTGAATCTTATGAGTTTAACTTCTCTAAATTTACCAAAACTCCTTATCTGAATTGCCTAGTAATGATTTTAAAATGGAGCAGTGTGCATCTATTGTTCTTGTTCCTAATAATCCTTTGCAGCAACATTTGGAGGATAGCGAGAGTGAAGTTTTTAGGAAAGAAAGAGATGAGCTTGAGGAGATTTTTCTTCGCCAACCTATTCTCAAGCATGATTTACCGGTGGAAGATTTGAGTACAACACCGCCACCAAAGGAAGATCCTGTTTTTGATTTAAAGCCTTTGCCTGATAATCTTAAATATGCTCATATTGATGATAAGAAAATATATCCTGTTATTATTAGTTCTAAGCTTACAGAGTTTGAAGAAGAAAGATTATTGCAAATATTGAAGAAACACCGAGGTGCTATTGGCTATACTCTTGATGACTTGAAGGGGATTTCTCCCTCTATTTGCCAACACGCCATTAATATGGAAGATGATGCGAAGCCTGTTGTTGAACCTCAGCGTCGTCTAATTCCCAAGATGAAGGATGTGGTAAGAAATGAGGTATTACGACTTCTTGAAGCTGGTATTATATATCCTATTGCCGATAGTAGATGGGTTAGTCCTGTGCATTGTGTTCCTAAGAAAGGAGGAATGACTGTTGTGCCTAATGATAATGATGAGCTCATACCTCAAAGAGTAGTTGTAGGGTATAGAATGTGCATTGATTATCGAAAAGTTAATAAAGTTAAAGAATCATTACCCTTTACCATTTATTGATCAAATGCTAGAAAGGTTATCTAAAAATACTCATTTTTGCTTTCTTGATGGTTATTCGGGGTTTTCACAAATTGTTGTTAAAGCTAAAGATCAAGAGAAACCACCTTTACTTGTCCCTATGGAACTTATGCTTATAGGCGTATGCCTTTTGGTTTATGTAATGCACTGCTACTTTTCAAAGATGCATGTCTCATGGCTTTCATGGATAGACGGGGTAGTTGCAAGATATTCATGTGATTTTTTCTTTCTTATAGGATGGGGAATGCCACTTGATGGTTAAATATTGATAATGATGTTTTTAAGAGATGAGAAACTAACCTAACCTGTTCTTAATTGGGAGAAATGCCACTTTATGGTTAATGAAGGAATTGTATTGGGACATAAAATTTCCGAGAGAGGTATTGAAGTTGATAGAGATAAAGTTGAAGCTATTGAGAAGATGCCCTATCCAAGGGATGTTAAAGGTATTCGTAGTGTTCTTGGACATGCTGGATTTTATAGGAGATTTATTAAAGATTTCTCCAAGATTTCAAAGCTTCTTACTAATCTTCTTCAAAAAGATGTACCTTTTGTTTTTGATGACGATTGTAAGGAAGCTTTGAAACTCTAAAGAAAGCCTTAACAACTTCTCCTATAGTTGAACCTCGATTGGAATTTACCATTTGAAATTATGTGTGATGCTAGTGATTTTCCTGTAGGCGGTTCTTGGACAACGAGTAGATAAAAAATTAAATGTTATTCATTATGCTAGCAAGACTCTTGATGCTGCTCAAAGAAATTATGCTACAACTGAAAAAGAATTGTTAGCTGTAGTCTTTGCCTGTGATAAATTTAGATCTTATATTGTTGATTCAAAAGTTACAATTCATACTGATCATGCTGCAATTAGATACCTTATGACAAAGAAAGATGCTAAGCCGAGGCTTATTAGATGGGTACTTCTTTTGCAAGAATTTGATTTACATATTGTAGATAGGAAAGGTGCTGATAATCCTGTTGTTGATAATTTGTCTAGATTGGAAAATATTGCTTATGATCCTGCTCCTCGTTAATGATAGTTTTCCAAATGAACAATTGGTTGTAATAAAGGTGAGCTCGCGAGACAGTCCTTGGTATGCTGATTATGCTAACTTTATTGTTTCCAAGTACTTGCCTCCAACCTTTTCAGCTCAGCAAAGGAGGAAATTCTTTTATGACTTGAGGCATTATTTCGGATGACCCACACTTATATAAAGAAGGAGTGGATGGTATTATGCGAAGGTGTGTTCCCGAATATGAACAACAGGAGATATTGAGTAAATGTCATGGTAGTGCTTATGGAGGACATCACGCGGAGATAGAACCGCGCAAAAGGTTCTACAATCAGGTTTTTATTGGCCAACTCTCTTCAAAGATGCAAGGAAGTTTATTTTATCTTGTGATGATGTCAAAGGGTTGGTAATATCCCCAGACGCAATGAAATGCCTATGAATTATACTCTTGTTATTGAACTGCTTGATTGTTGGGGATTTGACTTCATGGGACCTTTTCCCTCTTCAAAAGGTAACACTCATATACTTGTTGTGTGATTATGTTACTAAATGGGTGGAAGCCATACCTACAAAAAGTGCTGATGGTGAGACCTCTTTAAAAATGCTTTTAGATATTATTTTTCCTAGATTTGGAGTACCTAGATATATTATGACTGATGGAGGTTCTCATTTTATTCATGGAGGTTTTAGAAAAACTCTTGCTAAGTATGGTATTAATCATAGAATTGCTTCCGCTTATCACCCTCAAAGTAGTGGTCAAGTAGAACTATCAAATAGAGAAATTAAATCTATCTTGCAGAAAACCGTTAATAAATCTAGAAAGAATTGGGCTAGTAAATTGAAAGACGCACTATGGGCTTATAGGCTTATAAAAACCCCATGGAATGTCACCTTATAAAATGGTTTACGGAAAAGCTTGTCATTTACCTTTAGAACTAGAACACAAAGCTTATCGGGCTGTTAGAGAATTAAATAAAGATCCTAAACTTCGGTGATAAGAGGTTGCTACAATTAAGTTCTCTAGATGAATGGAGAAGTGAAGCTTATGAAAATGCTAAACTCTTTAAAGAAAAAGTTAAAAAATGGCATGATAGAAGGATCATCAAAAGAGAATTTAATATTGGGGATAAAGTCTATTGTATCGGTCTCGTCTCAGATTCTTTGCAGGGAAATTACTCTCGAAATGGGAAGGACCATATGTTGTTGAGGAGGTGTATCGTTCAGGAGCAATTAAAATTAGCTCTCTCCAAGGCAATGCTACGCAAGTGGTGAATGGACAAAGACTCAAGCATTATATCTCGGGTGATTCTTATAATGTTGATGTTGATATTATTCGAGTGGAAACACCGGAGGCTTTCATCAAAGGACAAATTGACAGTCCGCCAGAACTCGACTTTGAATAGGTAACAGTACTGGTAATGAAAAGTTCACGATTTACTTTCCGAACATTATTTTTGTTGTTTTTGGAAAATATGAAAAATTACGAGTTCGAAACGGAGTGGAAAGGACGCACGAGGGCGTTCCACCACAAGGCGCGGCATGACCAAGCCCGCGCCGACCTATGGTGCGGCCGCCTCGTTGCCCCTTTCCGACTCTTGTTCGATCCGGTACTTTCCGTTTGTTCTGAAAGTTTTTATTATAAAATCCCCCGGACCCCGGGGTCCGTATATCGCTTTCTCGACGTGTTTTGTTTATTTGTTTCGCAGATTTGTTTTAGATCTAGAGCCATCATGTCTTCATCGGGAACTCCGAAGGACAGCTCCCCGAATGTTGGCAACTTGTACATGGAGGAGCTGAGGATGCACCCAATGGAGTTGATGCTCGTCGAGGGAAAACTGCAGATCAAAGATGTTCAGGGTCCCAAAGGAGAAGGAAGCTTGGAAGACAGGATGGAGAAGCTAAAACAAGAGGTCTTCAATTATAAGAAGATGGCCGAGCGTGAAGTGGATATCTTTCACAAGATTGTGTCCGAACTCATTGAACACGAGAAGGAAACTGCAAAGCTATGGGGCGACATCCTCTCACTTCACGACACCACCAACAAACTCCAAGCTCAACTCTATGACATCCATAATCAGAACTGTGAGTATGAAAACAGGTTTAAACACATAAGCCGTGCTGCTAGTTTCAGGATTTCCGAGACCAAGATGTCATTTGTTGATGGAGAGCCTCTATCTTGGAAGTCTTAAGACAGGAATTCATCACCACCATCGCCAAAGGATTGATTCATCAACGGTATTGGCATCCCCTTGGTTTGTTCCAAGCTTGGGGGAGTGCCGCGGTATCACATTACCTTTTACTTTTTACTATCAAGTAGTGTCATATCATGAGTAGGGAAGTTATCGTATAAGATGGGTTGCAGTGTGGAAGTATCTCTCCTTTAGTTTGTCTATGTATCCCTTGGTGTGAGTTATCGTTATGGAATATTAATGAGAAGTCTTATCATTTACATATTGCACACCTTATTCTAGTTTGCAATTTCTATTATATGACTGATCTTGATTTTAGTATTGGTACTACTTTGGGAGCATTGAGTTAATCTATTTGGTTTTGGCAAACTTAGCAAGGGTCAATAGCAACAACACTTTGAGTTTTAGAAGAATAGAGGAAACAAATGTAGAAGATGTTATTATCTTTCTTATCAGTTCTTAGCTTAGTATTCTAAAGTTAAAACTGTTTGTGCTTACAAGTAAGATGCATGATTGTTTCTATCACATGTATATTTGTTTGTTTCCCTCAACTCTTATGCTTGCTAATTAACCTTGCTAGCCAAAGACCTACTGAGAGGGAATACTTCTCGTGCATCCAAACTTGAACCCAAACCTATGCCATTTGTGTCCACCATACCTACCTACTGGGTATTTTCTGCCATTCCAAGTAAATACTTCATGTGCTACCTTTAAACAATTCAAAACTTATTACTTCTTATTTGTGTCAATGTTTTATAGCTCATGAGGAAGTATGTGGTGTTTTATCTTTCGATCTTGTTAGGCAGCTTTCACTAATGGAGTAGTGGCTTCATCCACTTATCCTATAATTTTGCAATAAGAGCTGGCAACGGGGTTCCCAGCCCCAATTAATTAACTTTCATTAATAATTCTCTTCACATGTTTTGCCCTGATTCATCAGTAAACTTAATTTTGCAATAGACACTCCTCCATGGCATGAGATTGTTGGAAGGCACCCGAGGATTCGGTTAGCCATGGCTTGTGTAAGCAAAGGTTGGGGGGAGTGTCATCTTTAAATAAACTAAAGTACATGTGTAAACAAAAGAGAAGAGGGATGATCTACCTTGCTGGTAGAGATAACGTCCTTCATGGGAGCCGCTCTTTGGAGGTTTGTTTGGCAAGGGGGTTAGAGTACCGCTACCAGTCGTTGACAACAACAAACACCTCTCAAAACTTTACTTTTATTCTCTTTATATGATTTCAAAACTGAAAAAGCTCTAGCACATGATTTAATCCCTGCTTCCCTCTGCGAAGGGCCTGTCTTTTACTTTATGTTGAGTCAGTAAACCTATTTCCCTCCATCTCAAGCAAGCATTTGAGTTGTTGTGATCAAACCATTATATTTTGATTTGCTTCATCATGTCTTTACTCTTTCTTGTTTAGTACAAGTTTTACCTGAATGAATATAGCTTTGAAAGTCATCAATGATTAATATGATTGAGTATGCAAGTTTACCATAAGTTTTAATATGAGAGCGCTGCTCAATAGATAAAGTATAATCTGTTAACTGTTCTCTGACCAAGAACAAAGTTTGCCATCACCAATTATGATTCCTTATGCACCTTTATTTGTGATTACCTTATACTTGTTTCAAGTTGAGTTGTATGAGGAAGTTGTTTATTATAATGTCTTGTGTGAATGAATATGATGCTTCTCGTCCGTATTTTATTTATCGACTCTTCACTCCATAAACATGTGGTCCTGTTTACTGAGTTCAGTTTCGCTTGGGGACAAGCGAAGTCTAAGCTTGGGGGGAGTTGATACGAAATTTCATATTTTATATCATAATTTGCTGTTATTCATTGATATATTTCATATTGGGACACAATACTTATGTTATTTCATCTATTTTGCATGTTTCATGATTATTTGGAGATCGAGCACCGGAGCCAGGGATTCTGGAAAAAGCACCGTCAAGATGCAATATTTCGGAAGATCAACCGTGGAAAGGAAGTTTTACGTAAAATCCTATTTTTCCGTATGACGGAGGAAGCCGAAGGGGAGCAGCCAGGACGGGGTGGGCCACACCATAGGGTGGCGCGGCCCATGGCCTGGCCGCGCCACCATGTGGTGTGGAGCCCCCTCGGCCTCTTTCGCCTCCTTTTCTTCTAAACCCTTCGTCCCGAAGCCACAGAGGAATCCTCACGAAGGGTTACACCACCTCGCGGAGAACACCAGAGAGAAAAGAGCTCTCCGGCGGGCAGGAATCCGCCGGGAAATTCCCTCCGAGGGGGAAATCGACGCCATCGTCACCGCCATCGAGCCGGACATCATCTCCATCACCATCATCATCATCTCCACCATCATCACCGCCATCTCCACCGCTGGACATCGTCACCGCTGTAGCAATTTGGGTTTGATCTTGATTGTTTGATAGGGGAAACTCTCCCGATACTGATTTCTACTTGTTGTTTATGCTATTGAGTGAAACCATTGAACCAAGGTCTATGTTCAGATTGTTATTCATCATCATATCACCTCTGATCATGTTCCATATGATGTCTCGTGAGTAGTTCGTTTAGTTCTTGAGGACATGGGTGAAGTCTAATTGTTAGTAGTGAACTATGGTTGAGTAATATTCAATGTTATGATATTTAAGTTGTGGTGTTATTCTTCTAGTGGTGTCGTGTGAACGTCGACTACACGACACTTCACCATTTATGGGCCTAGGGAATGCATCTTGTACTCGTTTGCCAATGCGGGGTTGTTGAGAGAAACCTAAACCCCGTTGGTATATCGATGCAGAGGGATCGCAGGATCTCGAGTTTAAGGCTGTGGTTAGATTTATCTTAATTACTTTCTTGTAGTTGCGGATGCTTGCAAGGGTATAATCACAAGTATGTATTAGTCCTAGGAAGGGCGGTACATTAGCATAGTTCACCCACACAACACTTATCAAAACAATGAAGATTAATCAGTGTATGTAGCGAAAGCACTAGACTAAAATCCCGTGTGTCCTCGAGAACGTTTGGTCATTATAAGTAAACAAACCGGCTTGTCCTTTGTGCTAAAAAGGATTGGGCCACTCGCTGCAATTATTTCTCTCGCATTTTACTTACTCGTACTTTATTTATCCTTTACATCAAAACCCCCCGAATATTTGTCCGTGAGCATTTACGTGAAATCTTCATCGAAACTGCTTGTCAACACCTTCTGCTCCTCGTTGGGATCGACATTCTTACTTATCGAAGATACTACGATACACCCCCTATACTTGTGGGTCATCAATGCTCGTAACTCCAAGGGGGAGTATTTATGATCGATAGTGGGTTCATGCCTCTAGTAATCTGGTAGAGTGAAAATAACTTCTAAGATTGTAGATGTGTTGTTGCTATTAGGGAGAAAACAACAATGCTTTGTCTAAAGATAATTCTATTGTTTACTTTACACACATTGCCTAATGCGATAATCTGTTGCTTGCAACTTAATACTGAAAGGGTGCGGACGCTACGGAAGGTGCGTTATTAGTCATAGACGCAGTTGGATTATGGTCTATGTGTTATGTTGTAATGCTCAAATAAATCTCATAGTAATCATCTTGTCATGTATGGTCTTTATTTTTTCAATTGCCTAGCTGTAATTTGTTCACCCGGCATGTTATTTATCTTTATGGAGAGACACCTCTAGTGAACTGTGCACCCCAGTCATTTCTTTTGCACTGATAAAATCATCCTGTTATGTTTACTTACTGCAAGCATTGTTCTCTTTAATTCCACTGCAAATAAACATATCTTTCCACACTATACATATAATTTTTTGTTTTCAGCAAAACCGGTGAGATTGACAACCTCACTGTAAGTTGGGGCAAAGTATCTTGGTTGTGTTGTGTGCAGGTTCCACATTGTTGCTCACGCCGGTAGTGCGTCCTGCCAAAAGTCAGCTAGCAACACCTTCAGAAGTCATATTTTCTTCTACCGGTCGATTAAACCTTGGTTTCTTAGTGAGGGAAAACTTGCTATTGTGCTCATCATACCTTCCTCTTGGGGTTCCCCAACGTTGTGCAATTGCGCAACATCAAGATCTTTTTATGGCGCCGCTGCCGGGGAACTGAAGAAAAGTTACACCACAGGGATTGCCAACTCCCACGGCAACAGCTCTTTTTCTGGCGCCGTTGCCTGGAAGAAAGAGGATTTCTGCAAGGAGAGCCTATCATCTCCAATCTCTTTACTTTGTTATTATTTTGCTTAGTTTATTTTATTTTGTCTTGTTTGCTTCTTTATATCGAAAACACAAAAAAACTAGTTTCTTTTATAGTTATTATTTTGTTGCTGTAATTTTAGCTCATTATGTCGATCCCTAAGTACGTTCTGAAAGACCTATCAATAGGTAGTGGTTGTCTAATTGGGAGAGATAACATTGAAATATTATTTAATCATGTTAGTAAGCACAAAGATGTTGAGGATAAATCCTTAGTAGAACTTGCTCCTAATTATGAAACTGTTGCAGCTTATTTAGTTCAATGTTAGAGGCTAGATTTGTTAGCCTTAACCCCATAATGCAGCAAATGTTTCTTAAACTTAATGAAGATGAGGATGATGAAAAGAGAGATTTTATCCTGCAAAATTTGCTTAAATTTTGTAGAGATGTTGTTATACAAGGTAGGAAAGTCTTTGATCGGTTTTAGATGCTAGGCTCATGTGTAGATGTTATTGGTACACTTGAAAACACAGACAAAACCAAACCTGAAAATAGGGAGGAAATCAAAATACTAATACCTTTAAACTCATAGAAATGCATGAAGCTTTGGAAAAGAACTTTGATTGGATTGTTCCTGAAAACCCATTTGATGAAAGTAGCGAGCCCAAAAGTGTTGAGAGAGGGTCTTCTAAAAATTATATGGATAAAGTATAATTCCTTGTTGAAAATACTTCTAGCATTGATCTTGATGCTTCTTCACTTGAAAATACTTGGTCCGAGCTCTTTTTCTGCGCCTAGCTGAAAGGCGTTAAAGAAAAGCACTCTTGGGAGATAACCCATGTTTTATTTCTGTAATTTTTTTGTTGAGTCTTGGAAGTTATTACCTCTGTAATAAACTCTACTTATCATTTTTATTTCGTTTTTGTGCCAAGAATAGTCTCTAATAGGAAGAAAGTAAGATTTGGGGAAGTTGCCTTCCTGAAACAGATTCTATGTTGTCACCATAAAAATTCATATGCCCAGAAAAAACGTAATTTTGAGCTGCCAATTTTTGAGAACATGCCCCAAGTTATTATCTAACTTTAGTTAGTTGACCACTTTTCGATCTGAGCAACAGAAGATTTTCGAAACAAAATCAATCTTTACCTATTATTCTATTTTGACAGATTTCTGTCACTACTTACATTTGCCTCTTAATCTCTTTCTTTTTTAGTTCTTTTGAGAGAAAGAGTTTTTTGAAAAAGTTGCTACAGTAGCTAATGTTTTAATGAATGTTTCACATATGTTAGAACTGAACCCAAGTGAAATTGTTATTTTGATTGCACTAATACTGCTAATAAGAATTGTGTTAAGTTTTGTATGAAGGAATTTTTTCAAGTGTAGGGAGAGAAGAATGATGTAATGAGATGAAGAATAGACAAAAGCTCAAGCTTGGGGATGCCCATGTCATCCCGAGAAATATCCAAGAGGTACAAGCATCAAATCTTGGGGATGCTTTAAATCTTGGGATGCCCAAGGCATCCCCTCTTCATCCCCTCTCCATTCACGAAAAGTTCCGTCGCGGCTGCCATCGCTGACCCTAGCTCGAGAGGGTTCTGAACCTCTTCCCGGCATCCTGTCAGAGAGGGAGATCACCACCGGAGGCCTCTACATCGCCATGCCCGCCTCCGAAGTGATGTGCTAGATGATTGTCTTCTCCAATTTATGCTTCATGTTTAGATTTTTTGAGCTGCCTATCATGATCAAGATCATCTTTATGTAATGCTACATGTTGTGTTTGCTGGGATCCGATGAATATTGAATACTATGTTGAGATCGATTATATACTTTTCATATGTTATTTGCGATCTTCCATGCTCTCCGTTGCTAGCAGATGCTCTGGCCAAATATATACTTGTAACTCCAAGAGGGAGTATTTTTGCTCGATAGTGTGTTCATACCTCTAGTAATCTGAAAGAATGACAATAACTTCTAAGATTGTAGATGTATTGTTGCTACTAGGGAGCAAACAAAAATGCTTTGTCTAAGGATAATTCTATTGTTTACTTTACACACATTGCTTAACTCCAAGAGGGAGTATTTTTGCTCGATAGTGGGTTCATGCCTCTAGTGATCTGGAAGAGTGAAAATAACTTCTAAGATTGTAGATCTGCTGTTGCTACTAGGGAGAAAACAACAATGCTTTGTCTAAGGATAATTCTATTGTTTACTTTACACACATTGCTTAATGCGATAATCTGTTGTTTGCAACTTAATACTGAAAGGGGTGCGGACACTAACCGGAAGGTGGATTATTAGTCATAGACGCAGCTGGATTAATGTCTATGTATTATGTTGTAATGCCCAAATGAATCTCATAGTAATCATCTTGTCATGTATGGTCTTTATTCTGTCAATTGCCAGCTGTAATTTGTTCACCCAACATGTTATTTATCTTTATGGAGAGACACCTCTAGTGAACCGTGGACCCTGGTCCGTTCTTTTACATTGATAAAATCATCATGTTCTGTTTACTTACTGCAAGCAATGTTCTCTTTAATTTCACTGCAAATAAACATCTCTTTTCACACTATACAACTAATCCTTTGTTTTCAGCAAAACCGGTGAGATTGACAACCTCACCGTAAGTTGGGGCAATATCTTGGTTGTGTTGTGTGCAGGTTTCACGTTGTTGCTGACGTCGATAGTGCGTCCTGTCAAAAGTCAGCTAGCAAAACCTTCAGAAGTCATTCCTTTCTCCTACTAGTCGATTAAACCTTGGTTTCTTACTGAGGGAAAACTTGCTACTGTGCTCATCATACCTTCCTCTTGGGGTTCCTAACGGTGTGCAACTGCGCAACATCAGTCAGCGACGGTTTGATGGCCACCGCTACTGTCATTGGTCAGCCTTCTCCTTTCGGTCCCTGCATGCTGGCCCGTGGTACGCGTGGGAGGACATCCGTGTTGTCCGCCCAAGCACATCTGTTCCACAAATTTGATGCACATTGATGGTGATGTGGGCATTACCCTTCGAGTACCCATTATTGCTATACCTGGTGTGGATTATGGAGGTGGACTAGCACAAGGACTCGACAAGCTGGACCCGCATATAGTATCGACTAAGGAAAGCTGAAAGAAGGAAACTCCAATATGTAATAGACTAGAACTCTTGTAAACCCTATCCTGGTTGCATATATAAAGCCACATAGGGGCACCCCTTATACATAACGTAACGTACACCTAGACATTGCATCATAGAGATTAGACTAAACAAGATACAATTCGCCTACGGTGGCACCCTGTACACATATATTCATATACTGGATTGCTAGCAGGACGTAGCGATCCTCCACCGCGAGGACGTGAACCTTGGTACGTCATATGCCATCTCGCTCCCAAAATCTTCGGGCGTCGCCTTTTCCAAAACCTATGTCCATAACATTGGGCATTGCCGAGAGTACAACCTCGTCAGATGTGTCGCGTTGGACGGGGTTGGTCTGTTTGAGTCGGCCATTGCATGTACGTACGCCTTTCCGCGCGGAACTATTCGGGTGCGGCAGAGCCGTTTCAGTCGCGCCGGCCCTTAAAGCGCACGGAACAAGGCCACCACACGCCCCGTGTAGTCAGCTTTCAGGTGGTTCCAGGTGGGGCATGGCTCGTTGATACGTCTCCAACGTATCTATAATTTCTGATGTTCCATGCTAGTTTTATGACAATACCTACATGTTTTGTTCACACTTTATATCGTTTTGATGCATTTTCCGGAACTAACCTATTAACGAGATGCCGAAGTGCCAGTTCCTGTTTTGTGATGTTTTTGGTTTCAGAAATCCTACAAAGGAAATATTCTCGGAATTGGACGAAATCAACGTCCAGGGTCCTATTTTCCACGGAACGTTCCAGAGCACCGAAGAGGGGCCAGAGGGGAGCCAAGGGGGCCCCACCCCACATGGCGGCGCGGCCAAGGGGGGGCGCGCCCCCTATGGTGTGGGTCCCTCAGGACCCCTCTGGGGCTGCCCTTCCGCCTATAAAGTCTCTCCGTCGCGAAAACCATAAAAAGAGAAGCTACGATACGAGATAAGTTACGCAGCCGCCGCCATCGCGAAGCCAAGTTCGGGGGACAGAATCTCTGTTCCCGCCGGACGGAAATTGCCCCCGAGTCATCTCCATCGACACCACCGCCATCTTCATCGCCATCGCTGTCTCCCATGATGAGGAGGAGTAGTTCTCCCCGAGGCTGAGGGCTCTACCGGTAGCTATGTGGTTCATCTCTCTCTCCATGTGATCTTTATGTGATCATGAGCTTTGTATCACTATTAATCTATGTGCTACTCTAGTGATGTTATTAAAGTAGTCTATTCCTCCTCCATGATATAATGTTGACAGTGTGTGCATCATGTAGTACTTGGCGTAGGTTATGATTGTGATCTCTTGTAGATTATGAAGTTAACTATCACTATGATAAATATATTATCTTGGATTTATGATTTGACGTGGATATCCCTATGAGTGGTGTTTGTCAAGTACTTGATGAACTCTGAGCGGAGCTTTTGTAGCCACTACACGATTAGTGATTCCATTAGGAGAGTTATCCAGAGTAGCACTATTATACACTCTAGAGGTTACTTTAATATGAACTCCGGATTCGGTCTCCATGGTGTGACGGTGACGGTGTGCGCATCGTGTGTGTATCCTTTATGAAGTTGTGGAGCTTGTTAACTCCGGCTTGAGGTGTGCTTTTGTAGCCCTACACAATGAATGGTGTTTATTATCCAACAAGAGAGTGTAGCATTTATTTATTCAGTTATGTGATCAATGTTGAGAGTGTCCACTAGTGAAAGTATGATCCCTAGGCCTTGTTTCTAAGCATTGAAACACCGTTTCCAACAAGTTCTATTGCATGTTTACTTGCTGCCATATTTATTTCAGATTGTTATTACCACTCATATTCATCCATATCACTTGCATTTTACTATCTCTTCGCCGAACTAGTGCACCTATAGATCTGACAAGTGTATTAGGTGTGTTGGGGACACAAGAGACTTCTTGTATCGTAATTGCAGGGTTGCTTGAGAGGGATATTTTTGATCTCTACCTCCCTGAGTTCGATAAACCTTGGGTGATTCACTTAAGGGAAACTTGCTGCTGTTCTACAAACCTCTTCTCTTGGAGGCCCAACACTGTCTACAGGAATAGAAGCGTGCGTAGACATCACTCGTCCGCCGTGGTGGTGCTGTAATATACAAATTCCACCATTTAGTTGCATCCGACAGCAGTGTCCGTCTTCATTCTATGATGTCTTCATCTTTTGATGATGTTTTTGTTAAAGGCAATGTTTTGGGAGCGGGGATTTTCTTCAGAGTGAAAACCAAAGACCTGTGATCAGGCGACGACAGTGTTTGTGCACTATTTTCTTTCTTGGAGGCATCGCTTATGGAGAAGCTATTCTTCTGGTGTTGTTTTGGTGGTGTTAGTGTTACTGTTTCAAAAAATGGATCACTATAGCAGGACTTCTCTTTTTTTGTACTTTTTTTTGGATGCGTGCATCCTTAATTCCATTAGAGCATGACGTTGTTGCAGAGGCTATGTGTAATTGGTATCTCCACGATATTAATATACGCTCTTTATCAAAGAAAAAAATAGTCTACAAGTTACATAAGTCACCGTACAATAAAGCCCGGTCAGTCCTGATGTTACCGCCTTGACATCACCATCGTTGAGGCCTAAGGATTAGCTCTTCGGAAAAAAAAGAAACTTCAAGATTGGATAGGCTTGCGGTGTTTTCTCTGGTCGGAAGCTCGTCACCATTTTGTCCGTCGCCGGTGTTATCCGACCACGATATGATCCCATGTTCTCTCTTATTTTTTGCGAATCATGAGCCCATGTTCTACGTCGTCGGTGTTGTTTTCCCCGGGCACGCAGCCAGTCCGTGGATATGGAATTGCTGAAGCAGCTCGTCCTGCAGTTCGCTGAGGAAATTTTACTCCTACCTACCACTCACCTTATAGTCATGTTCATTCTTTCAAAGAGATATTTTTTTGAAAACAGAGGTAAAAGTTTTGCCTCATCTGTTAATTAAGAAGAAAGTGCACAATGTTTAGGAGAAAACCACGCGAAAACCTACAACAACAACAGCACACAACACACCAACCCAAAACACCGCTCACCCACACTCACCAAAACCAAGCCTAACAGAAAACCGAACACCCCAACGACATGGCAACACAAAGAGCACAGAACCACACGAATGAACACTCTAGACACGACACACCTACACCGTACCGACAAAAAAGCTAGGGCAAAGGGGCCAACCATCAAGCAACTGCAGATGCTATGTTTGGAGCACCTCTCTTCTTGCTACCACACTTGTCTGGGCTAGCACCATCACTCTTGGACGTACCCTTACACCCAGGGTAGGCAGTTGCCAAGGTTGCGAGAAAAACGTAAATCTTCCTGGCAACGAAAGCTCGGGGCACATGTGTCAACACTCATAACTCAGCAACCACATGCCCACCGGACTCAGGCGAGAGACAGATAGTCTAGTCGACATCATGAGTCTTCTCAACGGCAAGCGCCTCAGCCACGATCAAGTCAAAGCGATAAACATCGCGTGATCTCTCCCTATGTGCGTATGCATGCTCATATGCACAGGCGGACCTTACTGGAGGCCAAACACAAAATACTTCAAGTTCGCCCCCTCAACTACCGTCTAATGCATGTTTGCCCCTCCAACAATAATGGTCAAGGTCCACCATTACTTGTATGCATAAGGTTCTCCATTCATAAGCATCCCTAAAAGCATCTCCATCGAGGAGACCCAATCAGTCCCGTCCTGTCCGGACAAAAATGGACAACACCTCCTCTGCATCAACGGGTGGGGATAGAAGGGAGAGACAAGGAAAACATGATAAATTGGGTCGCTCCGCTGTGGCATCTTTCTGAACAGGTCGAACAAGCCACCTCAAACTGTCCGTGGGAGGACCAAATTGAATAAAATCGGACGATTTGGTCGTCAATTTGGATCGTACCGTTGGAGATGTCGTAAGAGTGATGCCCACTGCAGGACCACGTACAAAGCTAGGTGATGAGCGGTGTGTTGGAAATTAATCTAAACCTACCAATGATGAAATGGTATGTTTAGTTAGTTTCCTCAACGTACTCGGTTGTTTCCGGAGTTCATAGCTAGCTTAGTTAGTTTTTTTTTTGCGAAACACAGTACAATTAAAGACGCTCATACATACGCGTACACACTCACCCTTATGAATGCACACACGCACACCCTACCCCTATGAGCACCTCCAAGAGACTGCGTTGAAGAACTGATCCGGTGGGCCTTGGACGTCGCCTCCCACTGAAGAATATTCTGCCTTTATGAGACACCAAAGTGTCAAATCTGGAATTTGAACTCTGGTGAAATGGGGGTGCCACTGCCCTCCTAACCATCCAACTATAGGTTGGTTCTCCTACCTTAGTTAGTTTGAGTAGGATTAGAAGTTCTTGTACGTGTAGTTTCCTCCTCGAAATAGGCTTTTGCCCCGCTATATTAATATAGCAACCACCCGATACACATGCTGGGGCCTCAGCACAAGCAAGCCCAAAGGAAAAACAAAAGAAAGAAAAGAGAAAACAATGCCAACAACAGCAACTCGATGAATCGATGATGACCCGCAGCCGCTGCGCCCTCCGACGAAGTCCCACCACGATCCCATAGCTACGAATCACCGCGTACCAAGCAACACCTTCAAGAAGGAATGCGACGACGACGACGCTGCTGCCCGGACATGTCCTAGGGTTTCCCCCGGTGCGCGAGGGATAGTGGAGAGGGGGTACATCCGACGCCCTTCAAGAAGGAATGATGACACCCTCAAGCGCCACCACGTCAGTGTCGGAAGACCGACAAGGATTTCTCCCGACCCCCAAAGAACCGCGACCCGAAGGATTCGAAGTCTTCCTTCCATCAACGCCACCCACCAACATGCGCCACCACAGCCTTGACACCACCCTCGCCATCTCACTGCGAACCAACACGAGACCTCAAGGACAGAGAACGAAGGACGACAAGGACCAGGGACGGCATCGCCACAGCCGCGCGGGAGGGAACTACCTCCACCGCTGTCGCGGTAGCCGTCCGGACGCGGCATACCAGACCCAGCTGGCCCGGCCGGGCCCAGAACGGGCCCGTAAAGCCCCCGCCGCCACGCTGCAGCCGGCCGGCTGAGCACCACCACCTTGACCCCATTACCTCCGTTGCCAACCCCAGGAAGCACCGCCGCAGAAGAAGTCGCCGGCCCGCCCGCCCGTACCCAGATGGGGCCCAAAAGGGCCCAGATCTGGGCCGAGGCAGACTCCAGCCGTGAGCCGCCGCGCAGCAGCGCCCTGCCGCCAAGAGGCAGCACCACCGCGTTCCATTCACCCGGGGGAGAAGCTCCGCCGCCGGACACGTTGTTGGCCGAAGATCACCGCCGCCGGCCGGCTCTGCCCCGCGCAGACCTCCACGCGCGCGGGTAAGGGAGGGCCGCCGCCGCCGACACCATAGGGGCTTTGCCCGGCGGCTTCTGCCGGCGGCGGCGGAGAGGGAGGGCGAGAAGGGAGGTCGGAGGCGGCGGGCGGGGTTATCGCCCTGCGTCGCCCGCGGGGGACGAGCGCAGGAGGCCGAACCGGGTTTTTTTTTCGTATGTGTAGTTTCCAAGTCATGTGCTAATTGGCTTGGTGTTGTCCGGCTATACGAGTCTGTTATGTATGGGTACGTGTCCAGTGTCCTAGTCGAAGTGAGATACTAGATGGGTCGGTTTGCTAGTTTCCGTAGTGTACGTCCGATCGTTTCCGACCAGGATTGCTAGGTCGGTTATGTTAGCTAGGTTTTGGTGCGTGTGGCCGTGCGTGTACATACACACGTGATGTCTATAAGATTAAGGTGTAACCGCAAGTTGAGAAATAAAGACAAAAAGAAGGATACTATACGTGTTCCAGGGCACGTGCGTGCATGTGTTCATCTAGTATCATGTGATTGATTCGTGGGAGAATCTTAACACGGTGCGCGCAAGAAAAAAAGCTAAGGCTGGAAGGGGAAGAAGACTCCATCGGACGCAAACAGATAGGTAAATTATCCATGTTACAGGCTTAGAGCAAAATCAGTAATACTGTCATATGTATAGCTTATGCCAAGTCATATATAGCTAACTGAAGTAGAGTAGTAGACACTAGTATAATAAGTTAACTGTTAAGTTGGTTTTGTTTAATGTATATCTCCTAATCTTTTGGATGGTGTGCTTGCATGCAAGACTCAAAGAACATGCATTTAGTGCATACAGCCGGCCTAAAGCTTGTGAATAGGTTTCATGCGAGCGGTTATCTTCTTGTTTCCTTTTGAGCCGACTACAGGTAAGAGCCCGCTTGTTTCTCTCTCTTTACGTCTCTCCCCTTCACATAGGATTTGCTGACTTGGATTTCCTTACAGCACCCATACATCAATAACATTACAGCATACAGACGAGCTGTGCCATGTTAGATGGTCCAGATGTGGATCTCGCAATTAATGGCACAAAGCGACACATCCCAGATCGATTGATTAGAGCAGTTTCAATAGTATAGCCGGTTGTTGGCTCTAAGCAAATTGTTATGTCATTTATAGCTAACTTGTACCTAACATGTACAATAGTTGGCTATAAAAATGTAATACTTTATCAATGTATGCCCCATCTTTCACTCTCACAACATACTTAGAAGCACGTGCTAGAGTCCACTTACATTCTCTCTCCTCCAATTAGACAAAAATATATTATTTTATTCCTTATAGACAGCTGCCTGGATCCCAGAAGTTATACAGATTCTCCATCTTTAGCTTATTCACGACACTTAGTCAAATGGGCATGAAATACGTTTCCATAGGAAAAAGAAGAGGCCTGAACAAGACGTGGCTTTGGGAATGTGATATCAGGAGGCACATGGTATCCCCATCTCGAGTGCAAGTGTGCCACAAGAACATCGACATCGACTGATTTAGAGCATTTCCAATAGGCATTGCTAAAATTTTGGTATAGAAAGAACGGAGAGAAGGTATATCAATCCTAGCTAAAATGTGTTTAGTTAGCATTGCTATTGCAACAATCCAAAAGTGGAAATGGGCACATGTGACCCACATATCAGTGGGTTAACTTTTTTTCTTTATTTTTCCTTCGTTTTTTTCTTTTCCTCTTCCTACTATCTACCTGGTGGTTGCTGGACATAGGGGATGTCGCCCGCCCACACACACCCGCCCACTCACGCCAGTCGTGCACGACCACCGCGCCCGCTGGCTGCTCACACCCGTCGCGTCTGGCAGCCGCAAACACCCGCCGCCCACCAACTCCACCGCCGGGCACACATCGCGCAGACACGCACAAACCAGCAGGCAGGAAACCGCCAGGGACAACGATGGGCCGGGAGGGAGAAGAGGGTGCGCAGCGGAGCTCCTCCGCAACCGGTATCGCTCGCGTTGGCCTCCTACGGTGGAGCAGCAATAGTTGCTTAGGCACTGGGCGAGGTCGTCGTGGAGCAGCAATAGCTGCCTAGGCACGGGGCGATGTTGTCGTGGAGGAGGAGGAGGAGGGGGAGAAGGACGAGCTAGAGCTCCATGGCGGCCACGGTGGCCAGATTTGGCGGTGACGGGGACGGGGATTTTTCTAGCTCGGTAGTTGGTCTTCTCCCGCGTGGCTTTGGGAGATATGCAAAGTGCCTCTTGGCTTTGCAAATATTTCAAGTGGAGGGTCCAATACACCAAGCTTGCTAAAAAAATTAGTGAAGGGACCACTTATACAAAGGCTATTGGAGATTTGGAGAGAACCAAATTACTATATTTTTTAGTTTATACCAATCCAAGAAAAAAATAGCAATGCTCTTGGAGATGCTCTTAACATCTCTCCTACACCTATTATGCACACTGACACAGAGACAGACACAACACGGATCGCAAGATTTTCCCAGCAATTTCGGGTTCATATTGTTCCCGCATAAATAGCATGATACTATGCATTTTAGTCGGAGATCCAACATATTTACAACTTGACCATAGGAAAGGAGGGAGGAATGATGTCGTTAAATAGTACTGTTTCTATTAATGGCTTGTCGGTGCTTCACGTCTTCACTGGAGAAGTGTCTTCGCTCCCGACAATTGATCTAGAGTTGGGGTAGAGTTGCCACACTCTGCTTCTTTAACTGTGCCTATTTTGTTGAAAATTTGATGAATATTTTGATAAAAAATTGGCAGGGTTTACAGTACGTCCAGACTTGATGAAAATCTTGGGTCCGCCATTGCACACTATATCTTTTTCTTCATATAAAAAAACTGCACGTGTGTTTTACCCTTAGAATTTAAGGTCATTTGCTCTAGCCGTCCTGTAAATGTTTCATTTCACAAAGTCTTGGAGTTTCGTAATATAGCTATCAAATTTCTACCAGTATACTTTTAGCAAAACTGTTAAATTTGCAATGTAAGTGGCAGCACCCGAAAAAGGATATATGGGCCTGAAAGCGGTAACTATTTGGCCTGCCACTACGAACCTCTGAGTGTTATAACGGTAACAAATATGAACCTGAAATCACCGGGAAAATTTTGCAATTCCTGCAGAGGTTAAACTGCCCCAGCCCGTGTGTGTAACTGATGCGGGAGAGACGATAAACCAGTCGATGTTCTTGCGGCGCAGTTGCACTCCAGATGAGCACATTCTCATGCAGTATACTGTCCTCGCCTCTATATATGTCCATCCATCCTGATTCCTGACAGTACGACATTTCCGTCGTTACCATTTAATGTCGTGTTCTGGCCTGTTCTTTCGAAACGTATTTAGATGTTTGTTGGGGAGATTTCTTGCCTCAACTGAATGAGTGTGGCGAATATACCAAAGCTGGAGCGTCTGAATCTCGTTTGGGTTTCTGGCCGAGGTTTCTTTCAGCTCTTCACTTCCGGAAGTACATATATATGTCCTCATGTAGGCGCGACAGGACACTAATCAATGAATCAATCAATCTGGGATGCGTCGCCATGCGCCATTAATTCGAGATCCACTGCTGGACCATCTGACACTATCTTGGTGTGCTAACATGCAGACCCTTCTAGAAGCTCTCCGCATGTGCGATCATTGCAGGGAAGAGTGAAGCAGGACCGAGTCACTGAACCTGCGCCTGCTAGCTGAAAAGAACTGAACAGAGGAGAGGCTTTTTGAAACCTGAACTACGATGTCCCCTAGCTACCAGCCTCCAAGTGCCAAGAGGGATCGTCGTGTTTGAATACTATTCATGCTCAAATGATCCATGGATAATCGGGTCGGGGGCTAGCGGGTGTTCCTTTGTTAGTACGACTTTATGCACATGGACATGTACATTATGAAGTTCACTTCCATTAGGTGCAAATGAAGCAGACCATTTTGCGGAAATTTAATTCGGCTCCCGGGTGCATATGCTCCCTCTATTAAAAAATTATATTTTGGGAACAGAATATGTCCAATCATGACGAGCTGCCGTCCCTAACGACACACTGCTCTTTACTCTACAACTCTGATAGTGGTAACATGTACTCCATCTGTTCCATGATGTTGCTGATCTAGGGCATCTTTTTTTTTTCGAAATGGGGGTATACCCCGGCTTCTGCATCATGACGATGCGCACGGCTTTTTATTAGAAAAAAAGTTTAGAAATGTATTGTTTACAACTCACACATCACCGAGGATTGATACAAAAATCAACCATCGAAACAAACACATACTATGACTACACATCAACATAGTCTTCTAGTATGTCGCCAACCAGTCTGGCACAAGATATCATGAACGATCATTAGGAGCCGTATGCATCCAGAAGCCATGGCATCCCGCTGCCCCTCCGGTGAGAGTAGGGCCCAAAGCTGGACCCAATGGGAGACCATGTGGATAACCTGCAAGAAATGAATTGTTAAAAAATATAACATTTCTGACCCTCCAAATAGACCAACATAAAGCAGAAAACCCAATCCGGATAAAAGTCTTAGATTGTCTATCTACTCCGTTTAACCAATTACCAAACATATTAATAATATTGGTCGGAGGTGGAAGATCATAAGCAAAATTTACCGTACGCCATAAAAGCTTAGCCAAAGGAAATTCAATGAAAAGATGTTGAATGGTCTCCTCTTCCCCACAGAAAACACATTTTGTAAAACCACTCCAGTGACGTTTAGCTAAATTATCCTTAGTTAACAGTACCTTATTACTCAAAAACCACATAAAAATCTTAATCTTAAGGAGAATTTTAACCTTCCAAAAGTATTTTCTCAGAAATAGAGTATGATCACACATAAGATCCTCATACATCGACTTCACAGTAAATAAACCATTCGTTGTCAAGTTCCAAACAAAGCGATCATCTTCTTCATTCAAATTTACCATCATAAGCTTCCGACATAATTGCAACCATGCGGTCCATTTGTTACCACTTAACACCCTTGGAAAGTAATATTCAATGGTGTTTGGGCTAACACTTGTGCAACAGTGACATTCTTCTGGTGTACAATATTATACAACAACGGATACTGATGAGCCAAAGAAGTATTTCCTAACCATATATCTTCCCAAAAGCGGGTACGCATACCATTACCCACTTTAAAAAAAAACCCTAGAAAAAAACTCCTGTTTGACTTCCATCAATCCCTTCCAGAAAGGGGAATCGGTAGGTCTAACTTGCACCTCCGATAACGTCTTCTATCTTAGGTATTTATTTTGTAGCAATTCTTGCCACACCCCATCTTCATTCACAAATTTAAAGAGTCACTTACTCAATAAGCATCTATTTTTGATTTCAAGAACCTCAATACCTAATCCCCCTTGATCTTTCGGTCGACAAATAATATTCCATTTAGTAAGCCGATGTTTTCGCTTGTTTTCGTCTGACTGCCAAAAGAACCTAGATCTATAGAAGTCCAAACGTTTCCTTACCCCAACAGGTATTTGTAGGAAGGGCAACATAAACATTGGTAAACTAGTTAAAACTGAATTAATAAGTACTGACCTATCACCATAGGAGAGTAACTTCCCTTTCCAACATCCTAGTTTACTCTAAAAATGTATTTTTACCGGATACCAGTCCGAATTCCTGAGTTTTTTTGTAATGGATTGGAATACCCAAGTATCTAAAGGGGAGCTGGCCAGCATCACATCCAAAGATCTGTTTGTACTGGTCCTCTTCTTCCTTTGCCTTCCCAAAACAAAAAAATTCACTTTTATGAAAGTTAATCTTAAGCCCCGATAACTCTTCAAAGAGACATAAAATTAATTTTATATTAACAGCTTTGTTGAGGTCGTGTTCCAAAAAAAAAGGATAGTATCATCCGCATATTGTAGTATAGAAAGTCCTCCATCAACTAAATGTGGAATTAACCCTCCAACTTGACCATCCTCTTTTGCTCGTTCAATTAGGATGGCAAGCATATCCACTACGATATTAAAGAATATTGGAGACAAAGGGTCCCCTTGCCTTAAACTTTTTTTTGTCTGAAGATAATGACCAATATCATCATTCACCTTGACCCCAACACTACCACCTTGAATAAATTGTTGCACTAATCTACCCCATTCTGGAGCAAAGCCCTTCATTCGCAATGTTTGTTGTAAAAAAGTCCATTTCACTTTATCATATGCTTTCTCGAAGTCGATTTTAAATAACACTCCATCCATTTTCTTAGTATGTAACTCATGAATTGTTTCATGAAGTATGACTACCCCTTCCAAAATATTTCTACCTGGCATGAAGGCTGACTGGGTTGGCTTTATAACTCTTGGGGCAATCCCCGAGATACGATTCGTACCAACTTTAGTGAATATCTTAAAACAAACATTTAGTAAGAAAATAGGTCTATATTGTTGTATTTGTACCACATTTTCTTTTTTGGGTAGCAAGGTAATAACTCCAAAATTTAGTTTATAAAGAGGCAATTCCCCTTTGCTAAACTGTGAAAACAGAGCCATGAGATCATCTTTTATTACCACCCAAAATTTATGGTAGAACTCGGCTGGAAAACCATCTGGTCCAGGACCTTTATTCAGTTCCATTTGAGAAATGGCATCAAACACCTCCTCTTTCGTAAAGGGGGCTGTCAGAATGTCATTCTCAATGGATGAAATTTGCGTGATATCATGGATGTCCTCCTCAACTAAAGAAATATTGGTTGGTGCCAGTGCCCCAAACAATTTCTTATAAAATCTGTAATGTAAACTTTCAAATTATCTTCCCCAACAATAGTCCCCTCATGTTGCTCTAATTGGAAAATTTTCTTTTTTCGATGTTTACCATTCGCTATCAAGTGGAAATACCTCGTATTGTTCCCTCCTTCTTGAATGTGTTTAACTTTCGCTCTTGGGCCTATTTAGACTCCTCTTCTCTTCTTAATTTGTTTAGACTATCATTTGCCTTTTTTTAAATCCTCCCTATCATGCGTATTCAAAATATTTGTTTCCGCTTTCAAATCTAGAGTATCAATAATATTTAACAATCTTTCTTTCTCTTTTTTGTACTTTCCACTTTGATTTTTTGCCCATTCCTTAAGGAATCTTCTTATATGTCTTAACTTATTCAACCAAACCTCCATCGGATTAGCTCCACCTATAACTGAATTCCACTCCTTTACAATCATACAAAAAAAAACCTCTTGACGCAACCAATGTAGCTCAAAAGAGAATTTTGCTTGATTACCCAGATGTGCTTTCATCCCTGAATCTATGAGTATTGGAGTATGATCAGAATCAGCTCTAGTTAAAGCTCTTACCGTTACCAAAGGGAATTTTTATTCCCACGAGATTGATGCTAATACTCTATCAAGCTTCTCATATGTAGGTTCTTCTCTTCTACTTGCTCACGTAAATTGTCTTCCAGTTAGAGCAATTTCACGCAAGTTCAAATGCTCAATAATTACATTAAAAACAAAGGGCCAACGCGCTTTTAAATTATCATTATTTTTCTCCTCTCTCTTGTGTATAATATTGAAATCACCACAAACCAACAGCGGTAATGTTTCAGATCACAGGTTCTCACTAATTCTGCCAAGAATTCTGCTTTGTGCAAGTCTTGGGCCGCCCCATATACCGGCACCAGAATCCATTCAAAACCATCTGTCTTACATTTAATGTGCAGCTTAACACAAAAATCTCCCGTGCTTACCTTTAATACTTGCAACGATCGGAGTTTATTCCCACTAAAATACCCCTCGAGCGACCATGTGGTGGTAAACCAAACCGAGAGAAATTATATCTTGCCGCCAACTGGTTCAAAAAAGGAATCGAGAAATTAGATCTCCCAGTCTCCAACAAGGCTATGAAGTCTAATTTATGTTCTCTAATTGCCTCTTTAACAAACAAATGTTTAGCAGTATCTCCAAAACCCCATGGATTCCAATTAATTCCTTTTAGATTTGGCATTATGAAAATTGTTTTTTAATTCTTTTCCTAGTACTTTTGCGAATATTAATAGCATCATACACTTTTCCCTGTCTAGTTTTCTTTACCTTGACCATTGTTTAAGATGTTTCAATTGGGCATCTCTTGCAGACTGGAAAAATAAGAATAATATAATAAAGGATTTAGAGGGGATGTTTCTAGTATCTTATTTAGCACGACCAAATGTTGAGACGGAAGGTTCGAAATGAGCCTGTCTTTGAATGCACAACTAGATTTTCGTACCTCGAAACATTTCCAGTATATCCGAAAATATTTTTAATGCACTCCCGCCGATTTATATTACTTGTCACTAGCATTGATGTATCTACAACTAAAATGTGTCTAGATCATGTTTAAAAACTAGGCCGAATAAGCGATTAATAGGCCGATTACTCGCTACTAGGGGTCTGACCGTGTCGATTACCTCTAATCGCTTGTGTTAATCCTTCAACCCGATTAATTGTTTTGATATCTCGATTACTATGAATATTCTTGATTAATTAGTCCACTTTGGTCAATAAAGCTGCAAAATTTTCAATGTAGATCGCCCGTGTAGCCTCTACCCTGTCTAAATCAAGTAGGTTTGCGAAGGTTCAACTTGATTTTCACCTCTAGGAGCTTGATTCCCGCCGCCGTAGAACAATTGCTCACCGTTGCCGACCAGACCTTGGTTACAAGATCTCGATCACCATGAGGAGCTTGTCGAAGAGATCCAAGATGCCTTCAGATAGGGTAGGTGGTTGAGATGCAAGATAGATGGTACCGTCGGTAGGTGGGGGAGATAAATATCAGAGGGCAAAGGAGGAATAGCGAAAGAAAGGAACATTGTGGCGGCTAGTGGCTACTTTATCGCTCATGAGCTAGAAAATTACGTCACATAGGAGAATCATACATGTTTTAATAGGATTTTGGGCTTTAAAAAAATAGGACAATAGGAAAATCATACATGTTTTAATAGGATTTTGGGCTTTAAAAAGTAGGGCAAGCATATAGAGATCCATATACTATTTATCTTTTCCTTATATATATATATGTGTGTGTGTGTGTGTGTGTGTGTGTGTGGTGTGTGTGTGTGTGTGTGTGTGTGTGTGTGTGTGTGTGTGTGTGTGTGTGTGCGCGCCGATCGAGCAGTTTACGATTACTAATTTTCTTACCATTAATGTAGATACATCTATATTAATATTAGAGACAATTAATATTGATCGGGAATGCGTAACTATAGCCATAATCCTCATTTCTTGAATTGTAACTAATGAAGAACGCGAATACAATTTCCGCTCTGCTCTGTGTCTCATGTCATTAAGCTGACGGTAGCGATGACATATTCACGGCCAAAGACCATTTCAAAGCAATCAAGCCACAGAGAAAACATTTCCTTTATTCTATCCATTAGACTGCTGGAGATCAAGGTTGGTACATGCCGGGCAACTCCGCGACTCGAAGCCGCAAAGCCAAGTCAAAGGCGACATCTCTCCTCTCGAGACATCGAGGTGTCATCAGGCTCCTCTTGTCCGAAGAACGGCCAACACCGGAGCGGAATCTAGCTTGGGTCGCACGGATACATTGAACTTGGACACTGTCTGCTGCGTCTAATTAACAATTGCTAAGGTGGATGCTCGTCTGTTGGACAGTCAAGAAAAAGTCTGTTCACGACCTATATATACTCAGCTGTGTTGCTGCGATCCTTCGTTAATTAGGTGCATGCATGATGGGCCGGCGCATGAGTATTTGTTTACGTTCTTTGTCACCAAGGCAAGAACATTACGTGAATGGCACGCTACATCGCGATTTTTTTTAAATAATACATCTTTTTTTGTTATTTTCAGAAATAATACTCTATTTTAATTTTTGTCACAAATAATACACTATCGGGAACAGCAAATCCAATTAGGGATAAATCGGGGCAGGGAACAGCAAAATTCCAAATGAAAATATGAAAGAAGGAAGATTTTAATTTTTGCTAGAAATTGAGGACTTTAATTTTTTTTAAAAAAAAATTAATACCGTAATTGCATCCTGCATTGAGATTTTTATTACTTAACCATTGAAGTTTATTTAAATAATTGTTTTAAATTTAAAATAATAAAGAGTTTTGATATCACGGTCAAGGTTAATAGGATTGATATGGTAGTATTATCAGCAATATTTCGTGAAGAAGATCGATGCTCAACCGAAAGGAACGAAGATGTTAAACGTGCTAGGGATGGAATAGTGTGAGGATAAGTAACCATAATGGAAAGTTTGACCATCAGGGTAAACCCTAAGATTAAGCGGTAGTTAGAGTTAAAATGGTCCATATGAGAGATTTAAAAAATTGAAAAAAATTAATTACATTTTTTTAAGTTAACGGACGGATCGGCGTGGCCTGCATCGAGGGCCTATATGCTGACGGCCACCGTGTCTCTGACGCGGTGGACCTTCACCGAGGAGCTACGCTAGGAGTGGCCCTCGGCGTATACTACACCGACGACGACCTTTTACGACTACGCCGAGGACATAACGCGCCATTCCTGTAGTGGGACAGGTTTGGTTGGTAGGTAATCCTCAGTTTCACATGAAACGGAGATACGTTTGATTGATCTCTTTGTTCGTATAGATACACATATATTTAGACGTGTTTATATAAATATACATAAATCTAGATAACTCCGTGGCATATAATTTGGAATGTAGGGAGAACTTTTGTAGGAACTTAAAAAAAATTATGCAGGGTGTGTTTGGTTTGCGAGAATCCATATGATAGCAGGACAACTATCTGCTATATTTCATGAAAGCTAAATTTTCAGTGAGTTTTTTTAAAGATCAAATCTCAAAAGTCGCGAGTCAAACTCAAATCACAACAAAAAAACATTAGTATTCCATAGAAATAAAATTAAACATATAGTATACAAAAAAATTATGAATAGTATGCATTAAAACAATAAAAAAATCATTGGCACATTAAAAAAAATAAGTTGTACACTAAAAACATTTGAAAGTTAAAAATAGTATATATCAAAGGTGCAACTTTCGAAATAAAGTTCGAAAAATAATACTATGTGAAATATTTATCTCCCGCACTTCTTTACATCGGAACACTATTTAGCACCCAGGGTACAGAATACTTGTTTGCACCCACTATATTTTTACGTTGTTGCATTCGTAAATTTATGTTTTGTAGTAATAAATAGGTTCTTATTGTCTCAAGACAAAAAAAAATGACATAATAAAATGCAGCGTATTAGTCATTACAGTGTAAATAACACAAGTTTTTTTGAACCACATTGCTAAAGGAAGCTCATACCG
Organism: Lolium multiflorum; assembly: GCA_030979885.1. Classification (NCBI taxonomy): domain Eukaryota; kingdom Viridiplantae; phylum Streptophyta; class Magnoliopsida; order Poales; family Poaceae; genus Lolium; species Lolium multiflorum. The sequence goes on from CM061749.1 coordinate 282,354,610, forward strand.
TGCAAATTTTACATTAATGAAAAGAAGTCAAGAGATTAAACAAAGATGGCAAGGATTTTACGCCCTATTTTTCTGTATCCGATAAAGAAAAATATTAAGTCATGTCCATATTTTCTTCTATTTTTCTCAACATGCGAAATAAGATAAAATTTTCGTAAGCATGATGTGTACGACTACAAAAAAACATGGTGAGTGTAGAATAACTATTTTGCACCCTCGGTTCATATAGCGCGTACCCTTTTTTACATTATATTTCATATAAAAAATTATTTACCCTATTCACTTGACAAAAAATTGTTTCATACGGCTATTCAGTTACTCCTTATTGAAAATTTCATAAATATAAGACATTGATTTTTTTTTCTTACTGAACATGCGCACTATAGTGTGAACTCTTAGATTCTTTGTTCCTGGTAACATATTATTCGCCAATGTACCTGGACGAGAAAAATCCTAAAGTACTACAGGTAATCAAATAAAACCAAAGTGTGATAAGTACCACTTTTTTGTGAGGCACGATGTGAAGCTTTGTGGCTCCGACTACGACCCACTAAGAGCATCTCCAGTCGCGTCCCCCAAACCGTCCCCCAAAGCGATTTGGGGCGCGCCGGACAAAAAAGCGTTCCAGCCGCGTCCCCCAAAGCCCTTTTTTGTCCGGCGCCCATACGGTGTCCGGCGCCCCGAGCCCGTCCCCGTCCCACAGGGGACGCTCCGGGGACGCCGGACACAACGAAAAGCGAGGCGGGCTCCCACATGTCGGCGACTATTTGCATAAACCGTTGGTTCGCGCCTCTTTTCTCGTCGCTCCTTCCTTCCCGCGCCTCCCACCCCACCGCCGCCGCTGGATTTCCCGGCCGTTTGGGCGTTTGATCTGTGCTGCGAGTCGGCACCGTTGTCGCGGCTGGGGCTCCCGCCGTCGCCGCCGCGCGCGTGCCGCGCCTCCCGAACGCGCCGTCAAATCCGCCCCACCTCCGCGCACGAAGGTGCTCGACGACTTGCCAGGTAGGCGCGATTGGTCGCTGTTTGTTGCGTCGTCGCCTCGGCGCAATTTTAACCATTGATTTTGCTTTAGCCATGGACAGCGACGATGAGATGGTTGCCCTGGCTGGCGGAGGACAAGCGTTCGACGACGACCTGCGGGAGCATTTGCTGATCATCGCGTCCCTCCAGGACATGCTTGACGCTGAGGCGGAGAGAAGAGGCCGCGCCGCGAGGATCAAGGCCGGGAAGAAGGAAGTCGAAGCCCCGGCAGAGGATGGAGGGGCATGCCATGCTGCACAACGACTACTTCGCCGACGAGCAACACATGCCGACAATTTTCGGCGCCGGTACAGGATGAGCAAGGGCCTTTATGAATATCCTCCACGGCGTTCGGAGTTCGACCCCTACTTCAAGCTCAAGCTCGACGTAGGCGTTCTCGGGTTCTCATCCATTCAGAAGTGCACCGCCGCCATGAGGATGCTTGCATACGGAGCACCTGCCGATACACAGGACGACTACCTTCGCATGAGTGAGTCTACTGCCATTGAGTGCATGTACAAGTTTTGCCGAGCTGTGGTGGGAAAGTTTGGCAAATACTACTTGAGAGGGCCAACTGAGGAAGAGACTGCAAGGATCATGGCACAAAATGCTGCCAGAGGATTTCCTGGAATGCTTGGAAGCATCGATTGCATGCACTGGGCATGGAAGAACTGCCCGTTTGCTTGGCAAGGTATATACAAAGGGCGTCATGGATATTGCAGTGTGGTGCTTGAAGCTGTGGCAGATTATGACCTGTGGATTTGGCATTCTTTCTTTGGCATGGCGGGATCACACAATGACATCAACGTGTTGCAGCGGTCTCCGGTGTTCAGCAGACTAGTGGAAGGGCATGCTCCACCATGCAACTATGAGATCAATGGCCACCAATATACCAAAGGCTATTATCTAGCCGATGGTATATATCCAAAATGGGCCACTTTTGTCAAAACAATCTCGAATCCATCAGGTCTGAAGAATTCTCACTTTGCTACACGACAGGAGGCTTGCAGGAAGGATGTCGAGCGGGCATTTGGTGTGCTTCAAGCACAATTTGCCATTGTTCGGTACCCTGCTCTAAGCTGGTCTCACGACCAAATGTGGGAGGTGATGCAGGCTTGTGTGATCATGCACAACATGATCATCGAGGATGACCGCAAGAATCATGTTAGGTCACATGTTGGTCCCTATGAGTGTCAAGGCCCTCTCGCGGAGGTTGATCATGAGTTGCCTGCAGATTTTGCTGATTTTCTCGCCATGCACGCAGAGATCCGTGACAGCAATGTGCATGAGCAACTTCAAACTGATCTCGTTGAGCATTTGTGGAGGATCAAAGGAAATACCGTGGCACCTTGATGTATCATCTAGCCCTTTTTATTATATTTGATTACTTGTTTTATTGTTTATTGTAATTTAATTTGAAAACAATCCTCGAAAACATTTTTTTCATATGCTACATTTGATATAAATGGTTTATGTGTTAAAAAAATTATTTTAAATGTTTGGGGGCGGCGTTTGGGGGACGCGGCTGGGGAGCGACGTCCCCCAAACGCGGCACGAACAAAACACGTCCCCCAAACGCTCAATCCGGCGCGGTTTGGGGGACGGTTTGGGGGACGCGACTGGAGATGCTCTAAGCCTATCCTCCTATGTGGTCCACAAGAGATTCAACCTGTCCAATTTGTATTTTCTTTGAGATGTCCCAGTTTCACATTGTTTCATGGTATCATCCGACTCAGGTAACATACAATTCCTTCAAATAATACACACCCCCACTATGTCCTATTCGGAACTCACCCATCCTACGGCCACCTTTGCGTTTTTGGTGGCTTATGCTACGCAAACACATCATCATCTGCTCATCGGAAGCAGCGTGGCGACCTCCTGTTTGTTGTCGGTCATCGGCGGGAGAGCACATATATACGTCATTAAAAAGATAGCGCGCTATTTCAATATTATAACGACGCTATAACGTATTTAGAAGGTGAACCATGCGCTATGCACAATTTACTCGCAATGATGCTACTCTCGTTGTTAGCGACACTCAGCTCACTATTTGTTGTAACGTTATAGCGCGTTAAAAGATTATGGAACTAGCCCACGAGCTCCCGATTCCAACCAACTAAACCCTAGGTCGGCAACCAACTAGTCGCTACTTTCGACTCCCCACGCTGCGGTGGCAGCTCAGCAGCAGCGCCACTCCAGCTCAGCCCGGCCCCCGGCCATCTCCATGTGGCATGTCTTGACCAGAATCAATATGTGGACGTGCGCCTTGATCAGGAGCTCGATCTGACACCGGTCTTCACCGCCCGGCCACCACCTCTTGCACTGCATGCTCCAGTCATATCTAATTTCATCCTCGCATATTCTCTTTCAACTTGGCCATTACCGGAAGGTAGTTCAGTAGTGGTATCCGTAGCCCGTAGACACTATGATTTAGCTCTATAATTCTTAGTTCAGTTCAGCTCTAACTCTATGCTTCTTAGTTTTGTTCACTTATGTAGTTCTTGTTGCATGTTCTTGTTACATAGTTCAGCCCCGCCCTCCGTGTATGCCGGGATGTGCTCTTACCATCTCCGACGCCATCCATGAGACCATCATTTTTTTTCCTTTTTCCTCTCTTGTGCTATAAACGAGCAGTCGTGTTCTTATCTAGGTTGACGATGGTGCTACTGTAGGGCGACGATGACATTAGTGTAGGAAAACGTTGCATAGAAAACAAAAAATTTCCTACCGCGAACACGCAATCCAAGCCAAGATGCAATCTAGAAGACGGTAGCAACGAGGGGGTATCGAGTCTCACCCTTGAAGAGATTCCAAAGCCTACAAGATGAGGCTCTTGTTGCTGCGGTAGACGTTCACTTGCCGCTTGCAAAAGCGCGTAGAAGATCTTGATCACGATCGCTTCCGGCGCCACGAACGGGCAGCACCTCCGTACTCGGTCACACATTCGGTTGTTGATGAAGACGACGTCCACCTCCCCGTTCCAGCGGGCAGCGGAAGTAGTAGCTCCTCTTGAATCCGACAGCACGACGGCGTGGTGTCGGTGGTGGTGGAGAAATCCGGCGGAGCTTCGCTTAAGCGTGCGGGATGTGGTGGAGGAGAGAGACCGCTAGGGTTTGGGGAGAGAGGGGGTTGGGCGCCGGCCCTCTAAGGGGTGCGGCCAAGGCTGAGGCTTGAAGTGGTCAGCCCCCTCTATGCCCCTCATTATATAGGTGGAAGCACCAAGAGTTCTAGTCCAAGTCTTCGAATAAGACCCCAACACTAAAACCTCCCATATGTGGGAAACCTACTCAAGGAGGGAGTCCTACCCAAGGTGGGACTCCCACCTTTCCTTGAGGTGGGTTGGCCGGCCACCCTAGGGGAGTCCACCTTGGACTCCTCCCCTTTATGGTTGGCTGGTCATGCAAGGTGGAGTCCCTCGGGACTCTACTTTCCATGGTGATTTCTTCCGGACTTTTCTAGAACCTTCTAGAACCTGCCATAAATGCACCGGATCATTTCCAAACTTGGAATATGACTTCCTATATATGAATCTTATTCTCCGGACCATTCCGGAACTCCTCGTGATGTCCGGGATCTCATCCGGGACTCCGAACAAATATTCGAACTCCATTCCATATTCAAGTTCTACCATTTCAACATCCAACTTTAAGTGTGTCACCCTACGGTTCGTGAACTATGCGGACATGGTTGAGTACTCACTCCGACCAATAACCAATAGCGGGATGGAGATCCATAATGGCTCCCACATATTCAACGATGACTTTAGTGATCGAATGAACCATTCACATACGATACCAATTCCCTTTGTCACGCGATATTTTACTTGTCCGAGGTTTGATCTTCGGTATCACTTTATACCTTGTTCAACCTCGTCTCCTGACAAGTACTCTTTACTCGTACCGTTGTATGTGGTCTCTTATGAACTCATTCATATGCTTGCAAGACATTAGACGACATTCCACCGAGAGGGCCCAGAGTATATCTATCCGTCACCGGGATGGACAAATCCCACTGTTGATCCATATGCCTCAACTCATACTTTCCGGATACTTAACCACCTTTATAACCACCCATTTACGCAGTGGCGTTTGGTGTAATCAAAGTACCTTTCCGGTATAAGTGATTTACATGATCTCATGGTCAAAAGGACTAGGTAACTATGTATCGAAAAGCTTATAGCAAATAACTTAATGACGAGATCTTATGCTACGCTTAATAGGGTGTGTCCATTACATCATTCATATAATGATATAACCTTGTTATTAATAACATCCAATGTTCATGATTATGAAACTAATCATCCATTAATCAACAAGCTAGTTTAAGAGGCATACTAGGGACTTCTTTGTTTGTCTACATATCACACATGTACTAATGTTTCGGTTAATACAATTATAGCATGATATATAAACATTTATGATAAACATAAAGATATAAATAATAACCACTTTATTATTGCCTCTAGGGCATATCTCCTTCAGTCTCCCACTTGCACTAGAGTCAATAATCTAGTTTACATTTGTAAAGATATAACACCTTGGCCTTATGGTGCTTTATCATGTATTGCTCACGGGAGAGGTTTTTAGTCAACGGATCTGACACGCTCAGAAACGTATGTATTTTGTAATTCATTTGCGTCTCAACGCATCACTTATTTCCAAATGAGTCGGCATTAAATATGTTTGATCTTCTGGTGGAACCTTAATTCCGCGGTCTGAAATATGTCACTAATATTGTCACACACAATATAGCTTCAAAGTTCTGACTCTGTCGGAACTACACCAAGTTCTCAAAGAACCTCTTGACTTAACATCCTTTGTCATTGTCAAAATAATGACATACTCTGCCTTCTTTTGTAGAATCCGTCACAATATTTAGAACTCTTCTAAATCTAGCATAGATAACTTCTAGCTCATTGTACTACCTTTTAAACAACACTTAGTCTAATTTGAGATTGAAATTATATTTTATATGTGACAATACTGTAGGTACTCAATAAATGATCATCATATGAATCATTCTGGTATATGCTCATAACACTTTATAGCACATGATATCTGATTGTGTACATATTATTCGTGATCTATAAGCACTCATGTGTTTTTACTCATTGAGTGTCAGATACACTTAAGTCTTGTTAAACCTTCACATGACAAGAACATTTTCTTAATATTTCTATATTGAACTACTTCAATATCCATCATATGTACTTTGACTTAAACTTATTTATGTGTTTCAATCTATCTTCATAGATCTTGACACTAAATTTGTTTCAGTCCATATCCTTTCATTGAAGTTAATTCTCAATGAAACCTTTTTAATCAAGTATATAATTACATCATTTATAACCAACTATATGTCACCTACATAAAGTATTATAAATGTGTCTTAGCGCTCCCACTTAATTTCTTGCAAATGCAAGCCTCTTCATCGTCTCTGATGAAATCAAAAACTCTTTGACTATTTCATCTGGTGAAGATTCCAACTCCGCAATACTTACTTCATCCAATTGAAGTTCGTATACCTATCTAGTATTCCACGGACCAGCAAAACTCTTGGTTGTATCTTGTATACACCTTTAATACATACTTCTGATAAGTAATGTATTTTGCCATCCTACTAGCATATCTTATAAAAGAAATATGTAGTGATTACTAGAATAATCCACATAGACTATAAGCATTGCTACGGAAGATCTAATCTTATCGTATTCAACTCTTTGAACTTTGTCGTAAACAATTTTTCGATAAGTCAAGCTTTCTTCAAGGATATTTCATCCAAGTCTATCAATTTCATAGATCCATTTACTTTCATAAAGTATTCATCTATCTTGGATTTCATGGCACATGGCCATTTTAACGGAGTCAGGGCCTGATGTCTACGGGAGCTTCTATTCTTGTAGACAGTGTTGGGCCTCCAAGAGCAGAGGTTTGTAGAACAGCAGCAAGTTTCCCTTAAGTGGATCACCCAAGGTTTATCGATCTCGGGGAGGAAGAGGTCAAAGATATCCCTCTCATGCAACCCCACCACAAAGCAAGAAGTCTCTTGTGTCCCCAACACACCTAATAGGTGCACTAGTTCGGCGAAGAGATAGTGAAATACAGTGGTATGAATAAGTAGTAGCAACGGCACCGAGAAAAGTGCTTTGCCCAGGACGGTAAACAAGCGGTAATGCAGCGGTAGTAGCAACGGTAAAACGGTAAACAAACAGCGATAGCGATATCTAGGAACAAGGCCTAGGGATTACACTTTCACTAGTGGACACTCTCTCACATTGATCACATAACAGAATAGATAAATGCATACTCTACACTTTTGTTGGATGATGAACACATTGCGTAGGATTACATGAACCCTCAATGCCGGAGTTAACAAGCTCCACAATAATGCTCATATTTTAGTAACCTTTAGTGTAAGATAGATCAAAAGACTAAACCAAGTACTAGCATAGCATGCACACTGTCACCTTCATGCATATGTAGGAGGAATAGATCACATCAATATTATCATAGCAATAGTTAACTTCGCAATCTACAAGAGATCATGATCATAACATAAACCAAGTACTAACACGGTGCACACACTGTCACCTTTGCACACATGCAGGAGGAATAAAACTACTTTAATAACATTGCTAGAGTAGCACATAGATAAATTGTGATACAAACACATTGCAATCATAAAGAGATATAAATAAGCACCTCACTATGCCATTCAACAGTGAATAAGTATTCTGTGAAATATAGCCTAAGAGACCCACACGGTGCACACACTGTCACCTTTACACACGTGGGACAAGGAGTCTCCGGAGATCACATAAGTAAAACTCACTTGACTAGCATAATGACATCTAGATTACAAGCATCATCATATGAATCTCAATCATGTAAGGCAGCTCATGAGATTATTGTATTGAAGCACATAGGAGAGAGATGAACCACATAGCTACCGGTACAGCCCCGAGCCTCGATGGAGAACTACTCCCTCCTCATGGGAGCGCAGCGTGATGAAGATGGCGGTGGAGATGGCAGCGGTGTCGATGGAGAAGCCTTCCGGGGCACTTCCCTCCGGCAGGGTGCAGAACATTCTGTCCCCGGATCTTGGCCGCGATGGCGGCGGCTCGGAAGGTTTTCCGTATCGTGGTTTTCGCCTCGGGGTTTCGCGACGGAGGCTTTAAGTAGGCGAAGAGGCGGCGCAGGAGGGTCGAAGGGGTGGCCACACCATATGGCGGCGCGGCCGGGGCCGGCGCGCCGGCCTATGGTCCAGGGGCCGTGCCCCCCTCAGGTCCTTCCCGGTGTTCTGGATGCTTCCGGTGAAAATAGGAACCTGGGTCTTGATTTCGTCCGATTCCGAATATTTCGTTACTAGGATTTCTGAAACCAAAACAGCAGAAAACACAGGCACCGGCATCTTGTTAATAGGTTAGTTCCAGAAAATGCACGAATATGACATAAAGTGTGCATAAAACATGTAGGTATCATCAATAATATGGCATAGAACATAAGAAATTATCGATACGTCGGAGACGTATCAAGCATCCCCAAGCTTAGTTCTGCTCGTCCCGAGCAGGTAAAACGATAACAAAGATAATTTCTGAAGTGATATGCCATCATAACCTTGATCATACTATTTGTAAACATATGTAGTGGATGCAGCGATCAAAACAATGGTAATGACATGAGTAAACAAGTGAATCATAAAGCAAAGACTTTTCATGAATAGTACTTCAAGACAAGTATTAATAAGTCTTGCATAAGAGTTAACTCATAAAGCAATAAATCAAAGTAAAGGCATTGAAGCAACACAAAGGAAGATTAAGTTTCAGCAGTTGCTTTCAACTTGTAACATGTATATCTCATGGATAATTGTCAACATAGAGTAATATAACAAGTACAATATGCAAGTATGTAGGAATCAATGCACAGTTCACACAAGTGTTTGCTTCTTGAGGTGGAGAGAGATAGGTGAACTGACTCAACATAAAAGTAAAAGAATGGTCCTTCAAAGAGGAAAGCATCGATTGTTATATTTGTGCTAGAGCTTTTATTTTGAAAACATGAAACAATTTTGTCAACGGTAGTAATAAAGCATATGAGTTATGAAAGTTATATCTTACAAGTTGCAAGTCTCATGCATAGTATACTAATAGTGCCCGCACCTTGTCCTAATTAGCTTGGACTACCGGATCTTTGCAATGCACATGTTTTAACCAAGTGTCACAATGGGGTACCTCCATGCCGCTTGCACAAAGGTCTAAGGAGAAAGCTCGCATTTTGGATTTCTCGCTTTTGATTATTCTCAACTTAGACATCCATACCGGGACAACATGGACAACAGATAATGGACTCCTCTTAAATGCATAAGCATGTGGCAACAATTATTATTCTCATATGAGATTGAGGATGTATGTCCAAAACTGAAACTTCCACCATGAATCATGGCTTTAGTTAGCGGCCCAATGTTCTTCTCTAACAATATGCATGCTCCAACCATAAAGGTGGTAGATCTCTCTTACTTCAGACAAGACGGACATGCATAGCAACTCACATGATATTCAACAAAGAATAGTTGATGGCGTCCCCAGAAGCATGGTTATCGCACAACAAGCAACTTAATAAGAGATAAAGTGCATAAGTACATATTCAATACCACAATAGTTTTTAAGCTATTTGTCCCATGAGCTATATATTGCAAAGGTGAATGATGGAATTTTAAAGGTAGCACTCAAGCAATTTACTTTGGAATGGCGGATAAATACCATGTAGTAGGTAGGTATGGTGGACATAAATGGCATAGTGGTTGGCTCAAGTATTTTGGATGCATGAGAAGTATTCCCTCTCGATACAAGGTTTAGGCTAGCAAGGTTATTTGAAACAAACACAAGGATGAACGGTACAGCAAAACTCACATAAAAGACATATTGTAAACATTATAAGACTCCATACCGTCTTCCTTGTTGTTCAAAACTCAATACTAGATGTTATCTAGACTCTAGAGAAACCAAATATGCAAACCAAATTAGCAAGCTCTAAGTATTTCTTCATTAATGGGTGCAAAGTATATGATGCAAGAGCTTAAACATGAGCACAACAATTGCCAAGTATCAAATTATCCAAGACATTTTAGAGTTACTACATGTAGCATTTTCCAATTCCAACCATATAACAATTTAACGAAGAAGAAACTTCGCCATGAATACTATGAGTAGAGCCTAAGGACATATTTGTCCATATGCTACAGCGGAGCGTGTCTCTCTCCCATAAAGTGAATGCTAGGATCCATTTTATTCAAACAAAACAAAAAACAAAAACAAACCGACGCTCCAAGCAAAGTACATAAGATGTGACGGAATAAAAATATAGTTTCAGGGAAGGAACCTGATAATGTTGTCGATGAAGAAGGGGATGCCTTGGGCATCCCCAAGCTTAGACGCTTGAGTCTTCTTAGAATATGCAGGGGTGAACCACCGGGGCATCCCCAAGCTTAGAGTTTTCACTCTCCTTGATCATAGTATATCATCCTCCTCTCTTGACCCTTGAAAACTTCCTCCACACCAAACTCGAAACAAACTCATTAGAGGGTTAGTGAATAATCAAAAACTCACATGTTCAGAGGTGACACAATCATTCTTAACACTTCTGGACATTGCTCAAAGCTACTGGAAGGTAATGGAACAAAGAAATCCACCCAACACAGCGAAAGAAGCAATGCGAAATAAAAGGCAGAATCTGTCAAAACAGAACAGTCCGTAAAGACGAATTTTAAAAGGGCACCAGACTTGCTCAAATGAAAATGCCCAAATTGAATGAAAGTTGCGTACATATCTGAGGATCACTCACGTAAATTGGCATAATTTTCTGAGTTACCTACAGAGAATTAGACCCAGATTCGTGACAGCAAAGAAATCTGGAACTGCGCAGTAATCCAAATCTAGTATTTACTTTACTATCAAAGACTTTACTTGGCACAACAAAACATAAAACTAAGATAAGGAGAGGTTGCTACAGTAGTAAACAACTTCCAAGACACAAATATAAAACAAAGTACTGTAGCAAAATAAACACATGGGTTATCTCCCAAGAAGTTCTTTTCTTTATAGCCATTAAGATGGGCTCAGCAGTTTTAATGATGCACTCGCAAGAGATAGTATTTGAAGCAAAAGAGAGCATCAAGAGGCAAATTCAAAACACATTTAAGTCTAACATGCTTCCTATGAAGAGGCATCTTGTACACAAATGAATTCATGAAGAACAAAGTGACAAGCATAGGAAGATAAAACAAGTGTAGCTTCAAAAATTTCAGCACATAGAGAGGCATTTTAGTAACATGAAAATTTCTACAACCATATTTTCCTCTCTCATAATAACTTTCAGTAGCAACATGAGCAAACTCAACAATATAACTATCACATAAAGCATTCTTATCATGAGTCTCATGCATAAAATTATTACTCTCCACATAGGCATACTCAATTTTATTAGTAATAGCGGGAGCAAATTCAACAAAGTAGATATCATTATTATTCTCATCATCAAATATAGGAGGCATAGTATTATCAAAGAAAATTTCTCCTCAATGCTTGGGGGACTAAAAAGATCATGAAAACCAGCTTCCCCAAGCTTAGAACTTTCTACATTATTATCAACAATGGTGTTCAAAGCGTTCATACTAATATTACTACCAGCATGCAAATAAGATTTCATAGGTTTTTTAATTTTCGCATCAAACAATCCATGTTTTAAATCAGGAAATAGAATAAGAAGCTCATTGTTGTCCATTATGCCAAACTAGTGTAAACAAGAAACAAAAAGATGCAATTGCAGGATCTAAAGGAAATAGCTTCGAGCACAAACACAATGGCGCCAGAAAAGTACTGTTACCTGGAACCGGAGTATGAGTGCCTTTTTACCTTTCCTCCCCGGCAACGGCGCCAGAAAATAGCTTGATGTCTACGGGAGCTTCTATTCTTGTAGACAGTGTTGGGCCTCCAAGAGCAGAGGTTTGTAGAACAGCAGCAAGTTTCCCTTAAGTGGATCACCCAAGGTTTATCGATCTCAGGGAGGAAGAGGTCAAAGATATCCCTCTCATGCAACCCGCAACCACAAAGCAAGAAGTCTCTTGTGTCCCCAACACACCTAATAGGTGCACTAGTTCGGCGAAGAGATAGTGAAATACAGGTGGTATGAATAAGTAGTAGCAACGGCACCAGAAAAGTGCTTTGCCCAGGACAGTAAACAAGCAGTAACGCAGCGATAACGCGAAAACGAGAAACAAACAGCGATAGCAGTATCTAGGAACAAGGCCTAGGGATTACACTTTCACTAGTGGACACTCTCTCAACATTGATCACATAACAGAATAGATAAATGCATACTCTACACTTTTGTTGGATGATGAACACATTGCGTAGGATTACATGAACCCTCAATGCCGGAGTTAACAAGCTCCACAATAATGCTCATATTTTAGTAACCTTTAGTGTAAGATAGATCAAAAGACTAAACCAAGTACTAGCATAGCATGCACACTGTCACCTTCATGCATATGTAGGAGGAATAGATCACATCAATATTATCATAGCAATAGTTAACTTCGCAATCTACAAGAGATCATGATCATAGCATAAACCAAGTACTAACACGGTGCACACACTGTCACCTTTGCACACATGCAGGAGGAATAAAACTACTTTAATAACATTGCTAGAGTAGCACATAGATAAATTGTGATACAAACACATTGCAATCATAAAGAGATATAAATAAGCACCTCACTATGCCATTCAACAGTGAATAAGTATTCTGTGAAATATAGCCTAAGAGACCCACACGGTGCACACACTGTCACCTTTACACACGTGGGACAAGGAGTCTCCGGAGATCACATAAGTAAAACTCACTTGACTAGCATAATGACATCTAGATTACAAGCATCATCATATGAATCTCAATCATGTAAGGCAGCTCATGAGATTATTGTATTGAAGCACATAGGAGAGAGATGAACCACATAGCTACCGGTACAGCCCCGAGCCTCGATGGAGAACTACTCCCTCCTCATTGGAGCAGCAGCGGTGATGAAGATGGCGGTGGAGATGTGATGGCGTGTATTTCACACGTTCGTTGGGCAACCCCAAGAGGAAGGTATGATGCGCACAGCAGCAAGTTTTCCTCAGAAAGAAACCAAGGTTTATCGAACCAGGAGGAGCCAAGAAGCACGTTGAAGGTTGATGGCGGCGGGATGTAGTGCGGCGCAACACCAGAGATTCCGGCGCCAACGTGGAACCTGCACAACACAACCAAAGTACTTTGCCCCAACGAAACAGTGAGGTTGTCAATCTCACCGGCTTGCTGTAACAAAGGATTAACCGTATTGTGTGGAAGATGATTGTTTGCAGAGAAAATAGTAAAAACAAGTATTGCAGCGGATTTGTATTTCAGGTATTAAAAGAATGGACCGGGGTCCACAGTTCACTAGAGGTGTCTCTCCCATAAGATAAAAGCATGTTGGGTGAACAAATTACAGTCGGGCAATTGACAAATAGAGAGGGCATAACAATGCACATACATGACATGATAAGTATAGTGAGATTTAATTGGGCATTACGACAAAGTACATAAACCGCCATCCAACTGCATCTATGCCTAAAAAGTCCACCTTCAGTTATCATCCGAACCCCCTCCAGTATTAAGTTGCAAAGCAACAGACAATTGCATTAAGTATGGTGCGTAATGTAATCAACAACTACATCCTCGGACATAGCGCCAATGTTTTATCCCTAGTGGCAACAGCACAACACAACCTTAGAACTTTCTGTCACTGTCCCAGGTGTCAATGCAGGCATGAACCCACTATCGAGCATAAATACTCCCTCTTGGAGTTAAAAGCAAAAACTTGGCCGAGCCTCTACTAGTAACGGAGAGCATGCAAGATCATAAACAACACATATGTAATAACTTGATAATTAACATGACATGGTATTCTCTATCCATCGGATCCCGACAAACACAACATATAGAATTACAGATAGATGATCTTGATCATGTTAGGCAGCTCACAAGATCCAACAATGAAGCACAATGAGGAGAAGACAACCATCTAGCTACTGCTATGGACCCATAGTCCAGGGGTGAACTACTCACTCATCACTCCGGAGGCGACCATGGCGGTGTAGAGTCCTCCGGGAGATGAATCCCCTCTCCGGCAGGTGCTGAGGAGATCTCCGAATCCCCGAGATGGGATCGGCGGCGGCGGCGTCTCGGAAGGTTTTCCGTATCGTGGTTTTTCGCATCGGGGGTTTCGCGACGGAGGCTTTAAGTAGGCGGAAGGGCGAGTCGGGGGCGACGAGGGCCCACACCATAGGCGGCGCGGGCCCCCTTTGGCCGCGCCGCCATGTGGTGTCGCCACCTCGTGGCCCCACTTCGTATGCTCTTCGGTCTTCTGGAAGCTCCGTGGAAAATAGGCCCCTGGGTCTTCGTTTCGTCCAATTCCGAGAATATTTCGTTACTAGGATTTCTGAAACCAAAAAAACAGAACGCACTTCGGCATCTTGTTAATAGGTTAGTTCCAGAAAATGCACGAATATGACATAAAGTGTGCATAAAACATGTAGGTATCATCAATAATATGGCATAGAACATAAGAAATTATCGATACGTCGGAGACGTATCAAGCATCCCCAAGCTTAGTTCTGCTCGTCCCGAGCAGGTAAAACGATAACAAAGATAATTTCTGAAGTGATATGCCATCATAACCTTGATCATACTATTTGTAAACATATGTAGTGGATGCAGCGATCAAAACAATGGTAATGACATGAGTAAACAAGTGAATCATAAAGCAAAGACTTTTCATGAATAGTACTTCAAGACAAGTATTAATAAGTCTTGCATAAGAGTTAACTCATAAAGCAATAAATCAAAGTAAAGGTATTGAAGCAACACAAAGGAAGATTAAATTTCAGCGGTTGCTTTCAACTTGTAACATATATATCTCATGGATAATAGTCAACATAGAGTAATATAACAAGTACAATATGCAAGTATGTAGGAATCAATGCACAGTTCACACAAGTGTTTGCTTCTTGAGGTGGAGAGAGATAGGTGAACTGACTCAACATAAAAGTAAAAAGAATGGTCCTTCAAAGAGGAAAGCATCGATTGCTATATTTGTGCTAGAGCTTTTATTTTGAAAACATGAAACAATTTTGTCAACGGTAGTAATAAAGCATATGAGTTATGTACATTATATCTTACAAGTTGCAAGTCTCATGCATAGTATACTAATAGTGCCCGCACCTTGTCCTAATTAACTTGGACTACCGGATCTTTGCAATGCACATGTTTTGACCAAGTGTCACAATGGGGTACCTCCATGCCGCCTGTACAAAGGTCTAAGGAGAAAGCTCGCATTTTGGATTTCTCGCTTTTGATTATTCTCAACTTAGACATCCATACCGGGACAACATGGACAACAGATAATGGACTCCTCTTTAATGCATAAGCATGTGGCAACAATTATTATTCTCATATGAGATTGAGGATATGTGTCCAAAACTGAAACTTCCACCATGAATCATGGCTTTAGTTAGCGGCCCAATGTTCTTCTCTAACAATATGCATGCTCCAACCATAAAGGTGGTAGATCTCTCTTACTTCAGACAAGACGGACATGCATAGCAACTCACATGATATCCAACAAAGAATAGTTGATGGCGTCCCCAGAAGCATGGTTATCGCACAACAAGCAACTTAATAAGAGATAAAGTGCATAAGTACATATTCAATACCACAATAGTTTTTAAGCTATTTGTCCCATGAGCTATATATTGCAAAGGTGAATGATGGAATTTTAAAGGTAGCACTCAAGCAATTTACTTTGGAATGGCGGATAAATACCATGTAGTAGGTAGGTATGGTGGACACAAATGGCATAGTGGTTGGCTCAAGTATTTTGGATGCATGAGAAGTATTCCCTCTCGATACAAGGTTTAGGCTAGCAAGGTTATTTGAAACAAACACAAGGATGAACGGTACAGCAAAACTCACATAAAAGACATATGGTAAACATTATAAGACTCCATACCGTCTTCCTTGTTGTTCAAAACTCAATACTAGATGTTATCTAGACTCTAGAGAAACCAAATATGCAAACCAAATTAGCAAGCTCTAAGTATTTCTTCATTAATGGGTGCAAAGTATATGATGCAAGAGCTTAAACATGAGCACAACAATTGCCAAGTATCAAATTATCCAAGACATTTTAGAGTTACTACATGTAGCATTTTCCAATTCCAACCATATAACAATTTAACGAAGATGAAACTTCGCCATGAATACTATGAGTAGAGCCTAAGGACATATTTGTCCATATGCTACAGCGGAGCGTGTCTCTCTCCCATAAAGTGAATGCTAGGATCCATTTTATTCAAACAAAACAAAAAACAAAAACAAACCGACGCTCCAAGCAAAGTACATAAGATGTGACGGAATAAAAATATAGTTTCAGGGGAGGAACCTGATAATGTTGTCGATGAAGAAGGGGATGCCTTGGGCATCCCCAAGCTTAGACTTGAGTCTTCTTAGAATATGCAGGGGTGAACCACCGGGGCATCCCCAAGCTTAGAGCTTTCACTCTCCTTGATCATATTGCATCATACTCCTCTCTTGATCCTTGAAAACTTCCTCCACACCAAACTCGAAACAACTCATTAGAGGGTTAGTGCATAATAAAAATTCACATGTTCAGAGGTGACACAATCATTCTTAACACTTCTGGACATTGCATAAAGCTACTGGACATTAGTGGATCAAAGAAATTCATCCAACATAGCAAAAGAGGCAATGCGAAATAAAAGACAGAATCTGTCAAAACAGAACAGTCCGTAAAGATGGATTTTATTAGGCCACCAGACTTGCTCAAACGAAAATGCTCAAATTGAATGAAAGTTGCGTACATATCTGAGGATCATGCTCGTAAATTGGCTTAATTTTCTGAGCTACCTACAGGGAGATAGACCCAGATTCGTGACAGCAAAGAAATCTGGAACTGCGCAGTAATCCAAATCTAGTACTTACTTTTCTATCAAAGACTTTACTTGGCACAACAAAACATAAAACTAAGATAAGGAGAGGTTGCTACAGTAGTAAACAACTTCCAAGACACAAATATAAAACAAAAATACTGTAGTAAAAACATGGGTTGTCTCCCATAAGCGCTTTTCTTTAACGCCTTTCAGCTAGGCGCAGAAAGTGTATATCAAGTAACATCGAGAGATGAAGCATCAACATCATAATTTGTTCTAATAATAGAATCATAAGGTACCTTCATTCTCTTTCTAGGGAAGTGTTCCATACCTTTCTTGAGAGGAAATTGATATTTAATATTACCTTCCTTCATATCAATAGTAGCACCAACAGTTCGAAGAAAAGGTCTTCCCAATATAATGGGGCAAGATGCATTGCATTCAATATCCAAGACAACAAAATCAACGGGGACAAGGTTATTGTTAACCATAATATGAACATTATCAACTCTCCCCAAAGGTTTCTTTTTAGCATTATCAGCGAGATTAACATCCAAATAACAATTCTTCAATGGTGGCAAGTCAAGCATATCATAGACTTTCTTAGGCATAACAGAAATACTTGCACCAAGATCACATAAAGCATTACAATCAAAATCTTTGACTCTCATTTTAATGATGGGCTCCCAACCATCCTCTAGCTTTCTAGGAATAGAAGTTTCAAGTTTTAGTTTCTCTTCTCTAGCTTTTATGAGAGCATTTGTAATATGTTTTGTGAAAGCCAAATTTATAGCACTAGCATTGGGACTTTTAGCAAGTTTTTGCAAGAACTTTATAACTTCAGAGATGTGGCAATCATCAAAATCTAAATCATTACAATCTAAAGCAATGGGATTATCATCCCCAAGGTTGGAAAAAATTTCAGCAGTTTTATCACAAGCAGTTTCAGCAGTTTTAGCAGTTTCAGGTAATTTTGCGCGCTTTGCACTAGGAGTAGAAGCATTGCCAACACCAATTATTTTACCATTAATAGTAGGAGGTGCAGCAACATGTGAATCATTAGCATTGCTAGTGGTGGTAATAGTCCAAACTTTAGCTACATTTTCCTTTTTAGCTAGTTTTTCATTTTCTTCTCTATCCCACCTAGCACGCAGTTCAGCCATTAATCTTATATTCTCATTAATTCTAACTTGGATGGCATTTGCTGTAGTAAAATTTTATTTTCAATATCCCTATTAGGCATAACTTTCGATTTCAAAAGATCAACATCAGAGGCAAGACTATCAACTCTAGAAACAAGAATATCAATTTTATTGAGCTTTTCCTCAACAGATTTGTTAAAGGCAGTTTGTGTACTAATAAATTCTTTAAGCATGGCTTCAAGTCCAGGGGGTGTATTCCTATTATTGTTGTAAGAATTCCCATAAGAATTAGCATAACCGTTACCATTATTATAAGGATATGGCCTATAGTTATTACTAGAATTGTTCCGATAAGCATTGTTGTTGAAATTATTATTTTTAATGAAGTTTACATCAACATGTTCTTCTTGGGCAACCAATGAAGCTAACGGAACATTATTAGGATCAACATTAGTCCTATCATTCGCAAGCATAGACATAATAGCATCAACCTTATCATTCAAGGAAGAGGATTCTTCAACATAATTTACCTTCTTACCTTGTGGAGCTCTTTCCGTGTGCCATTCAGAGTAATTAACCATCATATTATCAAGAAGCTTTGTTGCTTCACCAAGAGTGATGGACATAAAGGTACCTCCAGCAGCTGAATCCAATAAATTCCGCGAAGAAAAATTTAGTCCTGCATAGAAGGTTTGGATGATCATCCAAGTAGTCAGTCCATGGGTTGGGCAATTTTTAACCAGAGATTTCATTCTTTCCCAAGCTTGAGCAACATGTTCATTATCCGATTGTTTAAAATTCATTATGCTACTCCTCAAAGATATAATTTTAGCAGGGGGATAATATCTACCAATAAAAGCATCCTTGCATTTAGTCCAGGAATCAATACTATTCTTAGGCAGAGATAGCAACCAATCTTTAGCTCTTCCTCTTAATGAGAAAGGGAACAATTTTAATTTTATAATGTCACCATCTACATCTTTATATTTTTGCATTTCACATAGTTCAACAAAATTATTGAGATGGGCAGCAGCATCATCAGAACTAACACCAGAAAATTGCTCTCGCATAACAAGATTAAGTAAAGCAGGTTTAATTTCAAAGAATTCTGCTGTAGTAGCAGGTGGAGCAATAGGTGTGCATAAGAAATCATTATTATTTGTGCTAGTGAAGTCACACAACTTAGTATTTTCAGGGTTGGCCATTTTAGCAATAGTAAATAAAGCAAGCTAGATAAAGTAAATGCAAGTAAACTAATTTTTTGTGTTTTTGATATAGCAAACAAGACAGTAAATAAAGTAAAGCTAGCAACTAATTTTTTTGTGTTTTGATATAAGTGCAGCAAACAAAGTAGTAAATAAAATAAAGCAAGACAAAAACAAAGTAAAGAGATTGAGAAGTGGAGACTCCCCTTGCAGCGTGTCTTGATCTCCCGGCAACGGCGCCAGAAAATATGCTTGATGGCGTGTATTTCACACGTTCGTTGGGCAACCCCAAGAGGAAGGTATGATGCGCACAGCAGCAAGTTTTCCCTCAGAAAGAAACCAAGGTTTATCGAACCAGGAGGAGCCAAGAAGCACGTTGAAGGTTGATGGCGGCGGGATGTAGTGCGGCGCAACACCAGAGATTCCGGCGCCAACGTGGAACCTGCACAACACAACCAAAGTACTTTGCCCCAACGAAACAGTGAGGTTGTCAATCTCACCGGCTTGCTGTAACAAGGATTAACCTTGAAGATGATTGTTTGCAGAGAAAATAGTAAAAACAAGTATTGCAGCAGATTTGTATTTCAGTATTAAAGAATGGACCGGGGTCCACAGTTCACTAGAGGTGTCTCTCCCATAAGATAAAAGCATGTTGGGTGAATAAATTACAGTCGGGCAATTGACAAATAGAGAGGGCATAACAATGCACATACATGACATGATAAGTATAGTGAGATTTAATTGGGCATTACGACAAAGTACATAGACCGCCATCCAACTGCATCTATGCCTAAAAAGTCCACCTTCAGTTATCATCCGAACCCCCTCCAGTATTAAGTTGCAAAGCAACAGACAATTGCATTAAGTATGGTGCGTAATGTAATCAACAACTACATCCTCGGACATAGCGCCAATGTTTTATCCCTAGTGGCAACAGCACAACACAACCTTAGAACTTTCTGTCACTGTCCCAGTGTCAATGCAGGCATGAACCCACTATCGAGCATAAATACTCCCTCTTGGAGTTAAAAGCAAAAACTTGGCCAGAGCCTCTACTAGTAACGGAGAGCATGCAAGATCATAAACAACACATATGTAATAACTTGATAATTAACATGACATGGTATTCTCTATCCATCGGATCCCGACAAACACAACATATAGAATTACAGATAGATGATCTTGATCATGTTAGGCAGCTCACAAGATCCAACAATGAAGCACAATGAGGAGAAGACAACCATCTAGCTACTGCTATGGACCCATAGTCCAGGGGTGAACTACTCACTCATCACTCCGGAGGCGACCATGGCGGTGTAGAGTCCTCCGGGAGATGAATCCCCTCTCCGACAGGGTGCCGGAGGAGATCTCCAGAATCCCCGAGATGGGATCGGCGGCGGCGTCTCGGAAGGTTTTCCGTATCGTGGTTTTTCGCATCGGGGTTTCGCGACGGATGCTTTAAGTAGGCGGAAGGGCGAGTCGGGGCCGACGAGGGCCCACACCATAGGGCGGCGCGGCCCCCTTTGGCCGCGCCGCCATGTGGTGTCGCCACCTCGTGGCCCCACTTCGTATGCTCTTCGGTCTTCTGGAAGCTCCGTGGAAAAATAGGCCCCTGGTCTTCGTTTCGTCCAATTCCGAGAATATTTCGTTACTAGGATTTCTGAAACCAAAAACAGCGAAGAAAACGGCACTCGGCATCTTGTTAATAGGTTAGTTCCAGAAAATGCACGAATATGACATAAAGTGTGCATAAAACATGTAGGTATCATCAATAATATGGCATAGAACATAAGAAATTATCGATACGTCGGAGACGTATCAAGATGGCAGCGGTGTCGATGGAGAAGCCTTCCGGGGGCACTTCCCCGCTCCGGCAGGGTGCCGGAACAGAGACTCCTGTCCCCGGATCTTGGCTTCGCGATGGCGACGGCTCGGAAGGTTTTCGTATCGTGTTTTTCGCCTCGGGGTTTCGCGACGGAGGCTTTAAGTAGGCGAAGAGGCGGCGCGGGAGGGTCGAAGGGGTGGCCACACCATATGGCGGCGCGGCCAGGGCCAGGGCGCCGGCCTATGGTCTGGGGCCCAGTGCCCCCCAGTCCTTCCCGGGTGTTCTGGATGCTTCCGGTGAAAATAGGAACCTGGGTCTTGATTTCGTCCGATTCGAGAATATTTCGTTACTAGGATTTCTGAAACCAAAAACAGCAGAACTGGCACTTGGCATCTTGTTAATAGGTTAGTTCCAAAATGCACGAATATGACATAAAGTGTGCATAAAACATGTAGGTATCATCAATAATATGGCATAGAACATAAGAAATTATCGATACGTCGGAGACGTATCAGGGCCCATCATAACTTCTTTGTTTTGTAGTTGGTTTATCATTGTTCAAAATCAATCCTTTGTCCACAAATCATTTATTTGATCACAAAGTAAACCATACCTACAAGGTTCAATATGTACTTCGATCTCCATGGCTAAAACACTTTGTAGTCATGAGAGCCATGATCGTCGTGGCCGCTTCCGAAACCAATTCCGATGCTGCGCTACTCTGATCATTATGCTCAGGTTCATAAACCTTATCAAATTATATTTTCCTCCCACTCAAATACTTCACTCGAAACAATTTCTCGGAAATAAGAAACATTGACAAACACTTTTGTCTTTGTCTCGTGGGAAGAATTCCCAATTAAATCTCTGGGATAACCAACAAAGACATTCATCCGATTTTGGTTGACTATTAGGGTTTATACCCATGCCATAACTTGTATGGTGTCATTTCAACGGATCATGATGATGCTCTATTCAGTGTAAAAGCGGTAGTCACTAAAGCATAATCCACAAAAATATAATGGCATCAATATTTTATCTCATCATTGATCCAACAAAGTTTGGATATATCTCTTGGATACTTCATCATCACTATGATACTCCAAGAAACGTAAGTTGTAGAACAATTTCATAACTCTCTTAGATGTTCGCTAAAACTCGTAATTCAAATATTTCCACCATGATCCAATCATAGATATTTGATTTTTCTATTACGATGATTTCCATTTCATGCTGAAATTTATTTGAATCCATTCAAATGTTTCAAACTTCTTCCTTATTGAATATATCCACATATATATACTCATTGTTGAAAGTTTTCATGAAGTAGAAGAATCTCCCGCACACAACTATGCCCAGTGAACCACATACATCATCATGTATTTTTCCACTAAGTTAGTTGCCCGTTCAACTTTTGGCCTATGAACGGTATTTTAATCATTCTCTTTAGAAAAGATTTGCAAGCGGATTCAAAAATCAAATGACTCCAAAATCCATTTGCATGGAGTTCCTTCATGCGTTCCTTTCTAACATGACCTAAATGGCGGTTCCACAAATAAGTGGAATTCAAATCATTTGCCTTATGGCATTTTAGCGTCAGTGTTATGTATGTGTGTTTCACCATTAATATTTATAATAACTTATCCATCGTTCATGGAGTAATGTCATAATTTGAACAACTCATTGTTTTCATTTGACCAGAGCAAAATAACAATTATTAAGTTCTTTATTATAAATTCTAAGGGCTAGATAGAATGCCAACGACGAACATAATAACACTTTATTTTGTTCCAGACGTGTATTCCTATCATATTCCTTGTCAGTCACTTAGGCCATTGTATTCTTGTATTGTGTTGTTTTGTATGACACTTCATACCAACCAATATAGTACTAATACCCAAGAATTTCATTGCGTGACTAAACTAGGAATACATCCATAACATGTATATCATTTATATACACCTGAGCTAGACTTTCTAGTCTTTTCTTTCTTTCTGCCAAAATATCTTTTGCAGTTTCTCTTTTAGCTTTCCTCATTATTCAGAAAAACATTTCAACATCAATAACTTCTAGGTTTGTTGGTCAAATACCAATAACCTTGAGGTTCTTACTTTGAAGTTGATCATCATATGACAAGTGTTCTAGATTTCACTTATTAGTAACTATGTAATATGATGAACAATTTCACTCATAATTTTATCCATCAATTCATGACAACTTTTTGAGACCATGTCTATACATGCTAGGCTCATAAAGTTTAAACCTTGGTATTTGCATGTGCAAATCTAGCTTGCACCCGTTGTATGCACTCGTAGAATCTATCACACCCGATCATCACGTGATGCTTCGAAACGACGAGTCTTAATAACGGTGCATATTAAGGATGGTCACTTCATGGATATGCGAATATTGTTAGTGCCCCAATAGTTGGAGGATTGTGACGCCTTGCGTCTTCAACCTTCGTACATTCCCATAAAACTTATGAGTTTATGTAGTCTCACCAAAATATATTCTATCATCTTGCAATAAGGTCTTAGATATCACATATATCTCATACCTTGATTATTTCTGAAAACTAAATTTTCAGCTCCTTACTTTTCAAACAGATTTGAACTTCAAGTTTTACGGAGACAAGATAACTTTAGGTACTAATTGAAACCATAGCTCTTTGAATCAACAATGTGAGGTTTACTAAAAGTTTGCAATAGGACTTAATTAACTCTTGATTCTTTAACAATACGGTACCAATCCGTAAAGTTTCTTGTCAGATTTTAACAGTATTTATATCTCAATTACAAGACTAGCGCATAGTAGTAAACGGATGCCAATACTACAAAATTAATTCAAAATACTACTCAGACTATGTTTATGATAATTAGTTCATGTTTTAATCTAATTACTAATGAACTCCCACTTAATACAACATCCCTCATAGTTGTTAAGTGGTACACGATCCAAATTCACTACACCAAAACCGATCATCACTTGAGATGATGTAGCTTCAATGGTGAACATCAACATGTTGATCATATCATCCATATGACTCGTGTTCAACCTTTCGGTTTCCGTTGTCCCGAGGCCATGTCTGTACATGCTAGGCTCGTCAAGCAAACCCAAGTATTCCGCGTGTGCAACATGGCTTACACCGTTGTATGTGAATCGTTGAATCTATCACATCCGATCATCACGAGATGCTTTGAAACGACGAACTGTTACAACGGTGCATACGAGGGGAGAACACTTTATTATCTTGATATTAATGTGAGGGATCATCTTATAATGCTACCGTCGCGTTCTAAGCAAAATAAGATGCATAAAGGATTAACATCACATGCAATTCATATGTGATATGATATGGCCCTTTTGTCTTTGCGCCTTCGATCTTCATCTCTAAAGCACGAACATGATCTCCATCATCAACGGGCATGATCTCCATCATCGTCGGCGTAGCGTCAAGGTTCATGGCGCCGTCTTCATGGTTGTTCACCTCATGTAGCAACTATTACAACTACTTTGAAAAACTACTCAACATGAAATATAAAGACAACCATAAGGCTCCTGCCGGTTGCCACAATACAATAATGATCAACTCATACATATTCATCATCACATTATGGCCATATCACATCACCAAACCCTGCAAAAACAAGTTAGACGTCTCTAATTTGGTTTGCATATTTTACGTGGTTTAGGGTTTTCGAGAGAGATCTAATCTACCTACGAACATGAACCACAACGGTGATACTAATGTTGTCAATAGAAGAGTAAATTGAATCTTCACTATAGTAGGAGAGACAGACACCCGCAAAGCCTCTTATGCAATACAAGTTGCATGTCGAACGAGGAACAAGTCTCATGAACGCGGTCATGTAAAGTTAGTCCGGGCCGCTTCATCCCACTATGCCACAAAGATGCAAAGTACTCAAACTAAAGACAACAAGAGCATCAACGCCCACAAAACCATTGTGTTCTACTCGTGCAACCATCTATGCATAGACACGGCTCTGATACCACTGTAGGAAAACGTTGCATAGAAAACAAAAATTTCCTACCGCGAACACGCAATCCAAGCCAAGATGCAATCTAGAAGACGGTAGCAACGAGGGGTATCGAGTCTCACCCTTGAAGAGATTCCAAAGCCTACAAGATGAGGCTCTTGTTTCTGCGGTAGACGTTCACTTGCCGCTTGCAAAAGCGCGTAGAAGATCTTGATCACGATCGCTTCCGGCGCCACGAACGGGCAGCACCTCCGTACTCGGTCACACGTTCGGTTGTTGATGAACACGACGTCCACCTCCCCGTTCCAGCGGGCAGCGGAAGTAGTAGCTCCTCTTGAATCCGACAGCACGACGGCGTGGTGTCGGTGGTGGTG
Source organism: Lolium multiflorum (assembly GCA_030979885.1). Lineage (NCBI taxonomy): Eukaryota > Viridiplantae > Streptophyta > Magnoliopsida > Poales > Poaceae > Lolium > Lolium multiflorum. The sequence goes on from CM061749.1 coordinate 282,380,201, forward strand.
GAGAAATCCGGCGGAGCTTCGCTAAGCGTGCGGGATGTGGTGGAGGAGAGAGACCGCTAGGGTTTAGGGAGAGAGGGGGTTGGGCGCCGGCCCTCTAGGGGTGCGGCCAAGGCTGAGGCTTGAAGTGGTCAGCCCCCTCTCCTATGCCCCTCATTATATAGGTGGAAGCACCAAGAGTTCTAGTCCAAGTCTTCGAATAAGACCCCAACACTAAAACCTCCCATATGTGGGAAACCTACTCAAGGAGGGAGTCCTACCCAAGGTGGGACTCCCACCTTTCCTTGAGGTGGGTTGGCCGGCCACCCTAGGGAGTCCACCTTGGACTCCTCCCTTTAGGGTTGGCTGGTCATGCAAGGTGGAGTCCCTCCGGGACTCTACTTTCCATGGTGATTTCTTCCGGACTTTTCTAGAACCTTCTAGAACCTGCCATAAATGCACAGGATCATTTCCAAACTTGGAATATGACTTCCTATATATGAATCTTATTCTCCGGACCATTCCGGAACTCCTCGTGATGTCCGGGATCTCATCCGGGACTCCGAACAAATATTCGAACTCCATTCCATATTCAAGTTCTACCATTTCAACATCCAACTTTAAGTGTGTCACCCTACGGTTCGTGAACTATGCGGACATGGTTGAGTACTCACTCCGACCAATAACCAATAGCGGGATCTGGAGATCCATAATGGCTCCCACATATTCAACGATGACTTTAGTGATCGAATGAACCATTCACATACGATACCAATTCCCTTTGTCACGCGATATTTTACTTGTCCGAGGTTTGATCTTCGGTATCACTCTATACCTTGTTCAACCTCGTCTCCTGACAAGTACTCTTTACTCGTACCGTGGTATGTGGTCTCTTATGAACTCATTCATATGCTTGCAAGACATTAGACGACATTCCACCGAGAGGGCCCAGAGTATATCTATCCGTCATCGGGATGGACAAATCCCACTGTTGATCCATATGCCTCAACTCATACTTTCCGGATACTCAATCCCACCTTTATAACCACCCATTTACGCAGTGGCGTTTGGTGTAATCAAAGTACCTTTCCGGTATAAGTGATTTACATGATCTCATGGTCAAAAGGACTAGGTAACTATGTATCGAAAAGCTTATAGCAAATAACTTAATGACGAGATCTTATGCTACGCTTAATAGGGTGTGTCCATTACATCATTCATATAATGATATAACCTTGTTATTAATAACATCCAATGTTCATGATTATGAAACTAATCATCCATTAATCAACAAGCTAGTTTAAGAGGCATACTAGGGACTTCTTTTTTGTCTACATATCACACATGTACTAATGTTTCGGTTAATACAATTATAGCATGATATATAAATATTTATCATAAACATAAAGATATAAATAATAACCACTTTATTATTGCCTCTAGAGCATATCTCCTTCAATAAGCTGAGGGTGTTGCTACCATCTATAGTTGAGGTGCTGAAAACAAGCGAATGCATTGTTCCAAAGAGTGGTGTGGCTGGCACAAAAGTACCTGGTGTTGCTACTAGTGGGATCGCATTATTGGAATTTTTCTGCGGATGGTGGCGCTGCAAATGATAGAATGCACTGCTACAAACAGAAGACGAGGATGCTACAAACGGTACTTGGTGTTGCTACTATAGGATCACGTTTTCGGGATTTTTTTTGCGCACATCATGCTGCAAACGACAAAATGCATTGCTGCAAACAGTTGCTGGGGCTGCTATAAATGGTACTCGGTGTTGCTATTACCGGGATCATGTTTTTGAGATTTTTTTACCGCCGGCGATGGCACTGCAAACAACAGAATGCATTTCTGCCAACAGTAGCCATGGATGCTACGAACGTTACTCGGTGTTGCTACTACCGCGATTATGGTTTCGGGATTTTTACTGGGGACGCGGCGCTGCAAACAACAGAATGCATTGCTGCAAACAGTAGCGGGGACTGCTACAAATGGTACTCAGTGTTTCTACTACCGGGATCATGTTTTCGGGGTAGCGTTGAGCGTCCCCCGGGGGATCGGAGGGCCCCGATCCCCCGCCTAGAGAGCCGTCTAATGGCGCATCGTAACTGTCCAGGATCGTTGTCTTATCCCTTCGCTCTTCCCGTCAACGCATCATCATCGAGAAAAAATCCCCGAAGCTTTACTTGGACTGCTCTGCTCCCGGGCTCTCTGCTACAAATGGTACTCAGTGTTTGCAGCAACAGCGGCAAGCAATGGTGGGTATTGTAGCACCCACGACCTACTTTTGCAGCAGAGCCGACAGCAGTGGCGGCCGGCGTTCGCAGCAAAGCGACCCACGGCGGCGGGCCTGCGACCAGCGTTCGCAGCAGCGATGCTCCTCGTTGGTAGCAGGCAGCGGATGAATTGTAGCAGCTGGGTGGCCATGGCGGAGGAGATGTGTCAAACTTATGTAGCAGCGTCGGCCGGCCGTTGCAGCAACATGAAGTGTCGAAGGACGAAAAAAATGAGAGGTAGGGCAAACCTTAAACGATGCAAATACCAAACTAGCCCTAAAACAGTAATGATGTATGGGTTCAAACACAATCACTTAGTACAATAAAAATAAAAACATATTTAATCAAACTAGAACCTAAAAAACATACAAATAATACCAACTCAATGGCAAAGCATTACCTTTTCTTAAAAAATCTAATGTTATTCAAACAACCAAGGCTTCTGATTATCCCTCATTTCAATGCATAACTTAGCCTTGATTGTCTTTGTTGCCAGGAATTCCTTTCAATTGTTTATGCCGCCACGGGTAAAACCAATGCCATCTTAATAATGAGATGGGAGAAAATATGATGTGCCTTTCAAATATTTAGAAAATCTCAAAAGTTTCCAATTCTACGAGTATGAATGATGAATAACTCAAGCTTATCTTGTATATACTAAGGTCCAATCAATGATAATTCTCTCTAATACAAGATGTTATTTACATTGATCCTAGAATATGAGTCTCTGGAAGGGCTCTCGCTCAATGGATCAAAGGTACGCCGGATGACTCCCAAGGAGCTTTTATTGATGGAGACGTTTGGCACCTCGATGTCAGGGCATCTCCAACGGGCCGACGCATATTTATGTCCGTTTGCGTCGGGCACGGACACAAAAAACGTCCGCATGCGTCTGCCCCTTCTCCAGCGGCAGAGACGCATTTATTTGACCGCATGCGTGATTAGAGAGGAGAGAGAGGGAAAGATTCTGTTTGTGTGGCTAGGAATAAGCGCATGCGTGATTAAAGGAGGAGAGAGAGGGCTGCATGCAGCCCAACCGGACACAAACGGACGCGCGGACGCGTCCGCACAGGCGCATTCTTGGGTCCACGTTTGCGTCAGGACGGACGCTGCGGACGTTTTGCGTCTAGCCGCTGGAGCTAATTTTTTGTCCGCGCAGACGCAAACGGACGAAAAACGTCTGTTTGCGTCGCCCCGTTGGAGATGCCCTCAACTCATCACATCCTAGGGTCGAAGAAGGTCCCAATGGTTTGGTTCTTCGCCGATGAAAGTGGTACGTGAGTTGAGTTTAGAACGCCGTGAGACAGTTCGGTTCCTATAAACGTTGGTGTTAAAGGGAGAACTGCGAGGAGCCAACCCTACTACGAGAGGACTGGGTTGGGTCAACCCATATGTTTGGAGGTAAATAGTGTATTTTTTTATAATCGATTTTGTGCAGTGTTCACTAAAATAAGCATAACTTTATCATACGGAGTCCGTTTTCGTAGTATGATCACTCAAAATTTTCAGCAAAACACGCTCATCTAAGTATATTCACCAAAAATCAAGGTAGGACGGCTGCCCTACCTTGTCCTACAGGAAGCTTCGCCGCTGACAACATGGATGCTGATTGAAGCAGCGGAAGGCGCGGCATGGCATGGCCATACGCGGGCGGAGCTTGGCCTATGAGTAGCGGGGAGAAGGGAGATGGCTGGCGACGGGACAACTCGGGCCTACCGGGAGGACACGGGGACAAGGCAGAGTTTGACTAGAACGGGGATGAGGACGCGGCGCGGCTGAGGCGAGGAGGCGGGTGGCTGGAGGTGCGGTCGTCTCGCGAGGCAGCGGGGCGAAAACTACATGGATGATTTGTGTTCAGGCGAGCTGCGCGACGAGCTAGAGTGAAAACCAGGGGAAGAGAGTGAGTGGACGGGAGAAAATCAAAGAAAAAGGGATTGTGGGCTCCGCGCGGACGCGTGGAGAAGGAGGAGGACGGAAGGCGTGCTGTCCCCGGGTGATAGTTACTAGTATTTTCCTTGAAAAAAACAGGACTGCGAGGAGGAGCTCCCAAGGCTTCTTCGCAGCCGTCAGGCAGCAGCAGGCGTGGGACCCAGCCGTCCGTCCGTACGTGCGTGCGTGCGCGCAGCACGGGAGAGCGAGATGTCACTGTTGTGGCGGCACATGTATGATGTATGTCGGCCGCGCGGAGGAAATTGCACAAACCACCTATTTTTCCTGTGTTTGTTGCACAAAGTACTCACTATTGATGTCTGTTGCAAAGAACACCAACTTTACCTGTACTTTGTTGCGCAGAAGTCCAAACTTAGGATTAGTCGATTAATTAGTTAACAACCAAACTGACAAAGGGGACCACCAAATATACATGAGTCGAACCAACTCTCCTATCTGTCATATGTCCATAAGAACCAGCTCTCATATATATATATGTAACTATTTTAGAGAAACAATATTACTGTAAGTGGGAAAGTTTCAAATAATTTAGAGAAACAATATGAACATCAGGTGGCAGACAACATAAGAGCATCTCCAGTCGCGTCCCCCAAAACGAGCCGGATTAAGCGTTTGTGGGACGTGTTTCGTTCGTGTCGCGTTTGGGGGACGTCGCTTCCCAGTCGCGTCCCCCAAACAAAATTTCGGAAATTTTAAACTTAAGCGAAATTCGATAAGATTCGTCCAAACTTACATAGATTTGAACGAAATTTGACTAAATTTAAACTAAACCTAATCTAGAAGTACTTGCGCGGCGGAGGCGTCGTATCTCTGGAATTTACATGTCGTCGGTGACGACCTCCCTTGACGCGCTCGACGACGGGCTCGTCGACGGGCTCGTCCTTCACCGCTTGGTCTGCCTGCCGACGGTGAGATCCACGAGCGGCTTGCCGTCGCGGATGGACATGGCGATCGCCATGTCGAGGTCGCCCTCCGGCGACCTTGTCGTTCATGGACGCCAAGCACGCCGCCCGCAGCCCTGGGCATCCTCGGGGTCGTCGCCGGCGATGAGCGCTCGCCGCTTCTCCGCCCGGCGGCGCGCTGCGCCGCTTCCTCGGCTCCTCCTTCCTCCGGCCGGGATGAGGAGGGCGCCGCCGCCTCTCTTGCGCCACTGCCGCCGCCACCCTCGTGTTTGGGCGTCGCCGCTCCTCCTTCGCCTCGCGTTTGGAGGCCAGCGGGCGCCGATGCAGAGACGGCGTCGATCGGGCCGGTCCTTGATGTCGTCCCTCCATTGGTCCGTGCCGGCTTCGGCGCGGCGGGCGCCAATGCCGTTCAAGGCCATCTTCCGGCCCGCGCGCAGGGCATCCGCCGTCCGAGACGCGTCGGGCCCGCGTCGCCGCCTCGCTTTCGTTGTGTCGGCGTGCCGGCGTCCGTGGGACGGAAACGACCTCGGGCGCCGGACACCGTATCGGGCGCGCCGGACAAATTGGGCTTTGGGGGCGCCGTTGGTCCCGCGCCCCAAATTGCTTTGGGGGACGGTATGGGGGACGCGACTGGAGATGCTCTAATATTTAGAGACAGTATTCCATCAGTTCTAGCATAGTTCTAGCATATATATTCCATCAGGTCGCACATACATCAAGTCACACATAACAAAAGGTTACAGCCATCTTATATTTCATTCATTTTGATTGGCTTCTGCTTGGTAGCCTAGACCAGCCGTGAAGTAAGAATAGAGTCTTGTGCTTTCATACCCTTGCCTTCCTAAATTCGAACCGCTTGCACCTGATGACCTTTCTGTCACAGAAGAATTTTGATGAGCAGAAGGCCGTCGAGGAACATGAGGTGGAGCTGGCCGTCGAGGAACATGAGGTGGAGCTGGCCGTTGAGGAGCTTGAGGTGGTGCAGCAGCCCGCGACCGCGCTTGACGTGGCGCAGCAGCCCGCTGCGACGCTTAAGTTGTTAACCAAACTAATCCCAACTTTGAACTTCTGTGCAACTATATACAGGTAAAATTGGTGTTCTTTGCAACAAACATCAATAGTGAGTAGTTTGCGCAACATCAACAGCAAAAGTAGGTGGTTTGTGCAATTTCCTCCGGCCGCGCGTGTCTCTATCGAGCTTTGCTGCAAATCATCGCTTGTCTTCGGAATACACAAGACAAGCTTTGGTATACGCATGCCGATCACAGGCAGTAAGAGATGGCCGTGAACGTACGATCAGTGTGTTTTAAGTTGTCACTTGTCAGAGCATACATTAAAAAAGATTGTATGCCAATCAGCTCGTCTTATCTCCATCAAACAATCAGGCTTCTAAGTAATTAGACGTCTTATACATAAAAGCTGATCTTTCTAGCAATCTGGTAATAGTTACACCTCGATATGACACTTAATAATTAATCATTCATGTAGCTTATAACATTTTTTCACAAAAAAAGGTAAACGATTTGTCAGAATTCATTGGGAAAAACGTGAATTCACAAACATTAGTGGAGAAATAGTGGTATCGTGGTCCAACCACAAAAATAACACTAAAATTTCATGCCAAAATAAAATGATTGTATGCATCAATCCATACGGAGGGCCGGGGCCATCCTTTTCGACAAAAAATAAAATAATGCCTTACTTTGCGGCTTCACCTCTAATCTTTGTGATGATGGTGAGTGAAATGGTGCTTTATCGAGATGACGCTTAGAAAGGAGGCAATGACCTACCTTTGGTGACCTCAATTTTGTCACGGGGTTGATCTACCAATATTTAGCAACAGAAGTTTACAGAAGGGTCATGCTATTGTACAGAGAGACGAAACCGCGAGAGGCCAAATGACCATGTGATGGAACTCGATACGCGTTTGGTCTACAACAGCTATAATTTGCTATCACTAATGTTGATTTTGAGTATTACGCCGGATATAGTGACGACAAATATTGATGACGCTTGTGAATGTGACACATATGTCTATCCTCTGTACCTGACCGGATGATGGCTTCAGTTTACACTGAACAATTCCCTTGGTTCTGATTGTTAATATTATCTTAAACATGAAGTCACTTTTGAAAAAGTTTAACATATGTTTCTTTAATATCTTTGACCCATGTTTTAACCCCAAAATATAGCTGCACGTCTTTCGGCCACCCCAGAGAATCGACACGCATCTCACCTAAGAAAAACACCACGTATGTTTATAAATTATTATGTGGTTGTCGAATTGTACTATCTACTATGTATGCCTGGGCTATTTGGTGACATGCATGGTGTTGAAAAATGAAAACTTTGTTAAGCTGGCAAAAATATGATTGGACAAATAAAATCACTCTCATAGGTAGCTAATCCAAATCAGGAATGGACTATGGCAAGAAAGGAAACTGAATCTCTGTACATTCCTGCCTGAAGACCTGAAGAATAGTCCGTTTGCAGAAACTGGACATAGAGAATTTCGTGCACATGAGCTCCAGTGCACCCGACAGCTGGTGCTCTGTGATTAGCTCGTTTCAGCGTTGGTAGCTGTGCCAGAATTTTTTTGCATAGAATACAGACGCTTGGAAATCCTATATACGAGCTGTTCCGTATTGAATTACAGTGCCGTGACCAGAAGGTGGGTGGGCGGTTAAAGTCAGCTGTGCCAGAAGAATAGGAGACACGGTCACTGTTTTCCCGGACACATACAATATCAATATGTTTGGCGGGCGATACTTTTGCAGAGCATGTGTTTGGGCAATTATGGCTGTGAAGGAAAGGAATTTTTTACAACTATATTACTTTCTCCGTTTCGGTTTAACAGACGTACATGTAGTTTAAAATAAAATTTAACCATTAATTAGCTAACAAAATATAAATTATATATATATATGTTTCTAAAAAATCTATACCATTCGATTCATATTAAAAAAGGTTTCAAATAACATAACTTTTTTAAACATATATTTCATATTTAATTGACCAAAATAATGGTTAAACAATTTTTTTAAACAACGTGCCTGTTAAGCTGAGACAGATGAAGTAGTTGTGTTTCTAAATTTTTAATTACATTTAAGTGTAATTTGTTGTTTGAAGCGTGGCCATCCATATTTTGTTAGCATCTTGCTAATGAAATTATCTGTACCGTGAATCCCACTCACCGAGAGCACTGCTACAAACCGACAACCGTCAAGAGCACCATCAAGGACGAATTTCCTAAAATATCTTACGATATTTTTTTACTACTAAATAAAATAATGGAATTACTGGTAAATATGAAATTGGAAGAATCGTTTTTCTATTATTTATACAAGTCTTTGTTGTGCTGCAGAAATTACATATATAAACAAATTGAAAAAATGATTCAAATGGAGAAGTCAAAGTTGAGCTGGTTTTCACACTGCAAACCGGTTAAGCTAGCTCAACCAGGAAAACTTACTGACTACCCATACCCATCAGGTCTGCCTGCTTTCAATGGTTTCGGCATAATTGCTGTCCACATGGTACCTCATTAAATGCACAGTAGCAGGAAATACATCAGCGTTGCTCATACTACCTCCGATTCAAGGAATAAGGCGCCCTCGTTTTACGTGCTTTTCGTTTGACTAAGAATTATTTTAAATATATAAGGATTGTTTGTATGAAGCTAACATCATTAGAAAGTGTTTTTCAATACGAATCCAACGATACTAATTACATGTAATATAACCAAGATTTTGTTGCTCATTTTTTATGGTCAAAGTTCGCCTTGGAATACGCGTGCGCCTTATTCCTTGGGACGGAGGTATAGTGCATATATACTCTAATGAAGATGTCTTTGTACTGCAACTATACAGACAAATGGATGGCTAGATTCGGAGAAGGAACGGCTCAGAGTAGCTCCAACTGGCGGGTGCACTGAAGCTCATGTGCCATTACCACTTTTCGCTGGACATAGCGTTAAACCGGCCGATGTTTTTGTGGTACAGTTGCACTCCAGATGAGCACACCATGCGTTAGACTGGTCTTCGCCTCCTGATATCAGATTCCCGCAGTCACTGACGTCTTGTTCTGGCCTTTGTTTCCCCTATCGATGCTTATTTAGAAGTTTGCTGAGGAGATTTCATGCCCCGACTGAAATTGCTAAGGGCATCTTCAGCGGCGACCGGAAATGCGTCTGGCACCACCTTCAGCGGGCGACGTAAAGTGACCGGACCGTCCGCGTAGACGCAAACCTGGCCCGAATATACGCCTGGGATGCGTCTCTGTGGACACTCGGCGGACGCGGAAAGTGTCCGCTCGCGTCTGACGGACGTTTCGTCGGGCCCTCCTGGCAGCGACGCAGCGTCGATGCGTCTTCTCCGCGATCTGCGAGGCGTCGCTTCGGCGTGCGCCGCGTAAATGGCGATGCCTCGCGTGGCGCGCGACCGTCACCTACCTCTGCGCACGTAGTAATGGCGATGCCACGCGTGGCGCGCCGTCGCCTGCCTCGACCTATATAAACGGGGGCGCGAGCATCTCATCTCATCTCCCGCACTAAACCCTAGACGCCGCTTCCGCTCGGCCTCCGGATCCACCATGAGCGGCCGGACGCGCGGCGGCTCCTTCGCTCCACCTCCGCCCTCTCGCTCCGCCTCCCCGGCCTCCTCGAGCTCCGGGAGCTCGACTCCGACGACGACACGGCGACCTTCTCGACCCGGTCGGGGACACCAAGGACTTGGCACTCGCGGCGCGGAAGCGGAGGAGGAGGCGGCGGGCCACGCGGCGTTGGACGCCGAGTTGGGCAGCGCAGCTAGCGGCGCCGCGGTGCGGAGGACGACTCGAGATATCTTGGTCTTCCGATGATCCGATGCGCCTACGCCGGAGGAGGCGGCGAGAAGCAGAGGCTATCGTGGAGTCGTTCGAGACGCTCAAGGATGACGCCGCGAGCGCGAGGCTGGAGTGCAAGAGGATGCGGCGGCGCACCATGAGCACGGGACGGCGGAGAAGCAGGCGATGGAGCGACGCAACGACGGTGCCGGCCCATCCGAAAGCAAGTAGTCTAGTCTTCTAGATCTACATTGTATAGTTTTTATGAATTAAAATGTATTAATATCTATATTTTTAAATGCGTTGCAAATCTAAAAATGGATCGCCCCGGTGGACGCACACCCAGACGCAAACGAACACTCGGACAAAATATATCCGCAGAGCGATGTAAACGAACGCTCGCAACCACTTTTGGGCGTTTGAAATGCGTCGCACCCTTGGAGATGCCCTAAAGCTTGGAGCGTCTGAATATCTTCTGGGTTTGAGGCCGAGGTTTCTTTTCGCTCTTCACTTACTTCCGGAAGCACATGTCGTTCTCGTGTAGACGCGGCAGGACACTAATCAGTGAATCAATCGATCTGGGATGCGTCGGCATGCGCAATTAATGCGAGATCCACTGCTGGACCATCTGACACTATCTTGGTGTGCTAACATGTAGACCCTTCTAGAAGCTCTCCATGTGCGATCATTGTAGCGAACAGTGAAGCAGGACCGAATCAAAGAACCTGTTTAGCTGAAAAGAACTGAAAGGAGAGATTTTCTGAAACCTGAACTATGATGTTACCAGCTTTCAAGTGCCAAGAGGGATCATCGTATAAGAAAATTGACGCGTGCTCAAATGAGCTGTGATTATCGTCACTTCCCATTCTACGTATGGATAGTCGGCCGGGGCTATTGGCTGTTCTGCGATTCAGCCAAGACCATGGGCACATGGACGTTATGAAGTGCAGCTCCATTTGGTGAAAGAGACCAGATTACTAGCGTACACACGTAGTTGAAGATAAAAGTTTAACCACAAATTTGATCAATAAATCATAAATTATATTGTATTGATTAGATTTATAGTCAATATTTTTTCATATTAATCAAGTTTATGGTTAATTTTTTTCTTCAACTATGTGCGGCTTAATAAACCGGTATGTATGGAGGGGGTATTTTCGGAGCATAATATGTCCAATCACGAGGAGCTGCCAGCCAACGACATGCTTCCTCCCTTCCATATATCTAGACGTGTTTTGGTGTATAGATACATGAAAGTCTAGACATATCTGAAACAACTAATATGCAACACATGTTATAATACTCTTTATTATGGAGTACAAGTTTTTCTACTATGAAAAGGACCCTAACATTAGAAGAAACACCGAACAATATAAAGCACCTCTCTGTGACCTGGCCTGACGTTGTTGGCTGCGGACGGGAAGTCGCCAACGGGTCAATAAGACCACATCCGTCCCGGAGAGGAAGAAGAAGGAATAACCGTCGATGAAGCTCCTTGATGATCCAGAGATCCCACAGCAAAAAAGAAGTCCTCGAGAACCACACCACTCTCACAAGCTTCTCGACGTCGCTGCCGAGATGAGGCTGAAGCTGGGGAGACTTTGTTGGACAAGTAATTGATGCCCCACCAAACCAAAACCTTAAAACCATGAAAACGGATCCCTCCCACCGACGGGGGCTGATATCCACGCCGCCTCCATGGCCTAAAGGCCACGGAAGTGAGGCAGATCAGTGGAGGCACCGACATGAGGGTGGCGCTAATCGTTTGTGTGTGTTTCTCTCAGGGCAAAGGGGTATATCAACACATACATAATCTTTATTAAAAGTTGAGTACAACTCTTTTTTTTCATGGAGGTTAAACCCTTGACCTATGCATAAAAATAATGCACATAACCTTGTTTATTTATATTATTCAAAAAAGATTTACAAAGAAATACAATGATCAACCTAAAACCACCTCACTAGGAAAAATTGTCGCAATACATATAAGCTTGATGAAGGAGGTGGCCATGTTAGGGAGGGGAGACCTTGATCTCACACCTACATATATCATCTTAAAACCGGAGGCCTCACAAACCCGCCCAACGATGAGCCAGGAACACAAACTGGTCCAACAACTACTTAATTAGTTTCCATTGATGCACACGCTCTAGAAGTCGCCGCATCTGTATTCCCTGTCCCATCTCCAGTGCAGGGATCAAGGCATCGACCTTGCCTAGATAAGGCCACATGCTTGTGCGCGTCCATCATGACACCTCTGCCACCGAGACCCCGCAGCACCATGCTGAAACTTTCTATCATCGATGCGGTAGAATATCGCACGTCGCCCGACCTTCTACCCCGTTAGACCACCAGTTGCTCCAAAAACAATGCGCCCAAGAAGGGAGACAATCGCCGATCATAGTCATTGTTCGATCCGAGAGATCTAGATCCAGGGATTTTCCCGAAACAGTTTGAGCGAGGAGGCGAGGGCTACATTGGCGATTCCTTCGACAAGGTAACGACGTACAAAACGCCGCTATCATCAGCCATGACTAAGTCAAATAATGTATACCAATAATTTTAAAATGTAGTTCTAGGATTCATATTTTTTAAAAACATAGATATGTTGTAATGACGTAGTAACTAAAGAAGACCGCAAATGCAATTTCTGCGCTGCTGTCTGTCTCATGTCATTTAGCTGACGAGAGCGATGACATATTCACGGTCAGGGCCAAAGGCCTTTCAAAGCAATCAAGCATTCAAGCAACAGATAAAACATTTCCTTTATTTTATTCATTAAACATTTAGTAATCTAGTACAGATCGAGGCACGTACATGCCGGGCAACTCCGCGACTCGAAGCCGCAAAGCCAGGTCAAACGCGACATCTCTACTCCCCAAGCTCGTCCCGAGACCAGGAGGCGTCGAGGCGCCACCTAGCTCCTCTTGTCCGAAGAACGGCCAACCCTAGAGCGATCGGATGATGCTTGGGTCGCACGGATACATTGAACCTGGACACTGTCTGCTGCGTCTAATTAACAATTGCTAAGGTGGATGCTCCTCTCCTCTGTTGGACAATCAGAAAAAAGTAAGTTCGTCAGTGCATGGCCACGACATAGTCACACTTATATATACTTATTATGTTATATGCTGCTGCGATGCTTCGTTAGTTAGGTGCATGCATGATGGGCCGGCGCATGAGACTATTTGTTTACATTGTTATCTGCATGGCACGTACCAGAGGGTTTTGGTTGGTTGGTAGATACTGTGCATTTGTTTTTTCAGAAACTTAAATCTGTGAGAATCCATATGATGTTTTGTTATTTGAGATGGTAACGGTCAACTATGTCAACTATCTGCTATATTTCATGAAAGCTAGTATTTCAGTGGTTTTTGTAAAGATCACATCGGTCGAATAAATCTCAAATTTCACAAGCCAGACCAAAACCACACGGAAAAAAGATCAGTTGAACATCACAGAAACAGCTATATGCATGGGACATACACGAACTTGTTATGTAAGTGCAAACACACAATACAAATTTCTTCTAAACCCTACACCCAAGACATTGCCTATTAGTCAATTTTCTTTTTTACCACAGCTGTTGAAATTTGCAAAATTGAAGAGCAAATTCGGTAAACAGTACTCCATGCTATTAAATTGCTAGCCAGGAATTTGGGAGAAAGAAAGAAAGTAAATGAGCATGGAAATTGGAGAAGAGTTGGGGCTCAATTCAATTCAAAGTCGACGAGGTCAGCGTCCATGGCCGTGGGAGGTGGCGCCGATGTCCCCATGGCGTGCAGGGCCGGCTACGACGAACACGGCTGCAGGCGCACTTCAGCGAGCTTGGCGTGGGAGTTCGCCAGGTCCACGTCGACCTGCACTGAAGCATGGAGGCACCGACCATCATCATCGACATCGCCGCCGCCTGGCGGAGCAACAACTGCGTGAAGAGCAAGTCGCTCTCCTCAGCGGTGGCTACCTGTGCCTCGGCCACCTCGAACACCGCCTCGCGGTGGCCTCCGCCGCGTGTTGGCGGGTGTAGGCGTCGGTCTCCTCCTTCCTGAACGTTGCCCTCACTGGCAGTTCTGCCATGTCCGGATCATCGGATAGTAGGCGCGTGCCATGTCGGCTAGGTGGCTCCAGGTGCGGTCGTGCTCGGCCATGGTTGCTAGCTATGGTTTTTGCACTCATGGCCACGGCAGCGCCGTCCCTTTATAACCGCCACGGGGGCGGGAAAGTTGTAGTGCTCCCTTTCCCGCACGTGGGAATCGAGTGGCCATGCGTGGGAATCGATCGACTACGTACAATGTTGAGAAAATCGCTTATCGGTTTTAACTCGATCGGCTGACGATTAGGGATTAATGAAAATTTTAGCCGATTAATCAGACGATAAATAAATTAATTGGCCGATAAATAAGTTAATCGTCTAATCGGTGACCCACCGAGTAGCGATTAATCGGCCGATTTTTTAAACAATGGTTGCATGCAGGAATTGGTAATCGCAGGCGACAGACCTCAACAGACGCTAATCGGCACCGGCCGTTGTTGACGGTGGGAAAAATACGGCGGGCCGCTGAGGCTGGCCTAGATGCGAACGGATATGTCATATGCAGGTCGGTTCAGCAAACAAAAATTCCACTACCCAATGCAAACAAAATGTATTGGGCTGCTGGAGATGATTTAAAGTGAATTGACCATGTAGATGTCCTGCCCGTGGACAGCTCTAACTATTCCGATCTGCACAGGTACGGGGGACCTAGGGCATGGAAAATCACCCTACATCGCGCCCACGGTTGCTTGTCGTGTAGTAGATCGGCTACCGCTCGGCCTCGCCCTACCTCGTGCCCGCGTGTGGCAGCGCGCGTGTCAGGCTCTGGACAACCACGTGCAAACCCGCACGGAACTTGGTGTCCAAGCTAACTATGCCTCGTGTACCATAGACCCACGAGAACATATCTAGTGATACTATCCCTTACATGATACCATGATACCACTCTTTAGAATTAAAATTTTAAATGTTAAAAAATTTAAAACCAAAATTTTGGGTGTTCACAAGATGCGTCTCTACGTGTCCCTGTAACTTTCATAACTAAATTCAAAATACCCTAAGAGAAACAAAAATGAGAAATCAAACATGAATAGTGTCACATAAAGACAAAAACACAAAATGCCACTGTTCACATACAATTTGTCTTTTTTGTTTCTCTTGGTGTATTTTAAATTTGGTTGTGAAAAATCTAGAGAATGTAAACACACATCTTGTCAACAGCCACAATTTTTTTTCTAAATTTTTGGACACTTAGAATTCAAATTTTATGAAGTGGTATCATGGTATCATGTAACGGATGGTATCACTAGATATTTTCCCATAGACCCACGACGAATTGGCTATCCGCCCAATCGCGGCCCCGCACACAATACAGCGATAGAAATAAAGAGGAAAAAAACAGGACTGCCAAGGATGAGATTTTCGCAGCCGCTACGTGCGGCACGGGAGGGCGAGATGTCGCTGTTCATGTCGGCCGCGCGAGCTTTGGTGAAAATCATTCGCTTGTCTTCCGAATACACAAGGCAAGCTTTGGTACACGCATGCCCATCACAGTCAGTAAGAGACGAGACGACCTCTGTGTTTTAAGCTGTCACTTGTCATTTAAAAAATATTACCTCTGTCAAATAATCAGGCTCCTAAGTCCTAAGTAATTAGACGTCTGTACTCATTGGCGGACCGAGAATTTAGGAAAGACCGGGGCTAATTTCTAATGCCTAAAAAACAACGAAAAAATCTACCTTTGTATCCTCTCTCAGTAACACCATATAATATCGAAAGCATAGTATAAATAGATAAGTTCAGTTTTGACGTGAAACATAAGTTGTGTATCCAGATAACAATATGAAAAGCACACAAAAGTGTGGTGGCAATTTTTAGTACCTAATAATGAAGCTTTGATCTGATACCCTACCATTTCTTCAGCAATCATGGGTGAAGAGGCAGAGCCTACAAAGACAAGACAAAAAAAAAAAAAAGAGAAAATAGTATGGATCAATGGATGAATATGTGATGCATAAGATTTATTGATAAGAAAGTAACTTACCACTAGCAACACATGGTATTTGTTTTTTGAGTGACCTCAAATTTTGGAAACAATCCAAAATCTTATCAACTTCAATGCTCCCAAATATGTCTCTCTCAATATAGCATACATAGTACTACCTCTGACCATAATTAGATGTCCGAAGTTTAACTAAATTTAGATGTATCTGAACACTCCGTAGTGCATAGATACATCCGAATTTGGACAAATCTTTGACATATTTTTATGGACGGAGGGAGTATGATTCATCCAATCATTATCCATCTTGTTCCTCAAATCTTTTGGATGAACAACATTGCGAGAACTAAATTATTGTTGATGGGGAGGGGTTTTACCTGTATGTTCGGGAAATGTCCCACTTTCGCCGACATTCATACCAGATTCTTGAGCAGTAGTAGGTTGACTTGAATTGGAAATTTGTGAAAGCTGGCCGAAAATAAGATGATACCGGTCTTGATGAACAAGACTGTACTGCATGAGCTGATCTGGCTAACAATCTGGTAACACTATCATCTTAGTCGGGACTTATTCATCAAATGACCATTCATGTGGTCCACAACTTGTTTTTTCTGGAAAACAGGTCAAAGTTTTTCCTCATTTATTTACGTAGGATTTCACAAGAGACATTAGTGGAGAAACGACGAATGGCGTGTATCGATATCCAACAACAAAAAAAGTATACTCATGTGATAGAATCACGCTAAGTTTCATGCCAAAATAAAATGGATGGATGCAACGATCCATGCAGATGCCAGGTCCCCCCTCTTCAAGCAAAAAATGATATCTAAAATGGTACACATCTCTTGTTTCAACATTCCAAGAGACGAGCATAAGAAACCAGGCAATGACCTATCTTTGATGACCTCAAGTTTGTTGCGGTGTTGAACTGTTGATCAAACCTAATATTTCGCAAACAAGTTTACAAAAGAGGCACGCTATTTTATGATGATGAAGGGACGAAACCGCGAGAGGCCAAGTGACCACGTGATGCAAACATTTTTTTATCACTAATGTGAATTTTAAGTATATATTACACCGAAGATAGAGACGGCATGTATTCATGAATTGATTTGCCGATTACGAATGTGACACCTATATATGTCTATCCCTTGCAGCTGACTGGATGATTGGTTCAGTTTACATTGAACAATTCCCTTGGTCCTGGTTGCTAACATTACCTGGAACTTGCGCCTACTTAGTAAAATGTTTAACGTATGGGTTTTACCTTTGACCCGAAAATACAGACACGTGTCTCTTTGAGCCACGCGTCTCGCGTACGAAAAACACCGAATATGTTTGTAAATTGTTACCACGCAGTTGTTAAATTGTGCTGTATAAACCGGGGTTATTTAATCACATGGTGTTGAAAAGTAGATATAAAAGATGTCCCCTACTAAGCAGACACAAAAACATTTTTACACGTTTGTTGAGTTGTACTACGTACGTACACCGGGGTTATTCAACGCCCTGCTGTTGAAAATACATATGAAAGAAAATTATGCGAAGCGGTCGAAAATATGATTGGACAAATAAATCTGCTCTCATAATTAACCCATATCAGAAATTGAGCATGGCAAGGAAGGGAACTCAATCTCTGCACATTCCTGCACGCAGTGTCATGAACAATACTCCGTTTGCAGAAACTAGACATTGCTATTTTCGCTGTACAAATTCTGCCATATGGAGATACTAGGACGGAAGTCCACGTTTCCCGACCCACAGGGCAGGGCAAAGGGGCGCTCGCCCCGGGCCTTCGGGAGCGAGGGCCCGGCCCAAGATTTCTTTGATGCTTGATATATTTATATTTATACTTGTATTTAGTCTGTAGAGTTTAACATAATTCTAGAACGTATAGATGTCCTAAGCTACAGTTTACCGTGCATTTTACAAAAAAAATATGTTAATATTTACACTTTAAAATATATTGTTTAGAATTAAAAAAGACAGCCCGGTGCATGAAAAGCTCCCGTTTTGCGCGGGTCCGGGGAGGGGTCGGACCACATTGGGTCATATACTGTTTAGAAGAATTCTATAAAATATACAATGTGCAAGCTCCAGGTTACCGTGCTTCTACTCAAACTTCTTTTAACAAAAACATTATTTAAATATTTTCCCGAAGATACGATTTCTCCCTGGTCTTTCCAAATGTCTAGAACAAAACTGACCGTCATAATTTTTTTGATTAATTTTAAAGATATATATGTATATACATGTGTACATAAGTAGATATTAGTAGAAATCAGAATCATAGGATAGTTCGCTCGATCAATAGAAATAAATATTTTCAAACGTCGTCTTCAAGATTTCGAAGACCATGGATCTTTCAAATGTAAATATTATTTAGTTTCTTATTGCATTACCCTAATATTTCTCTTGACCAATACTAATATTTTTAGGTCTTTTGTGTGTGATGGAGATTATTAAGGGGCTAGAACACCAATCATGCTTAAACTTTAAGTAATATATACAAATTTAACATAAATAAATATCTTTTAAAAAAATTGATGTCATATCGCCCTAGGGCCTGGACCGGCCCTGATTCTGAATGTTGTGGAGAATGCCAAGAAAGTTCACATTATCGACTACGGTGTCTACTATGGCTTCCAGCGCCCGTGTCTCATTCAGCGGCTAGCTAACATACCTGGATGGCCCCCTAGAGCTTCGGATCACGGGAATTGACACGCCTCAGCCTAGGTTTCGACCTGCAGGGTGTATAGAGGAGACCGGGAAGTATCTAACTGATTATTCTTGGACCTTCAACATTCCTTTCAAGTACGATGGCATCGCCGATGCTGGCGGAGTCGTAGATGACATGATCGAAACAGCCGATGCCGCGCCTTGTGCCGACAGGCTTCCCACAGACGGCTCCAATTGACGAGGGTGCTCCCCGGCAATGCCCACCATGAGGGGCCTAAGGTTGGCGGAATCCTGCAGGGTGACACGAGACATCGGATAGCAAACAAACGAGGAGAGAGATATACCCAGGTTCAGGACTCTCGATGAGGTAAAACCCTTACTTCCTGCTTGTTTGATCTTGATTATTGAATATATTGCATGCCAGGTCCCGAGAGTTCTGTCCGGATTCGACTAGGTTAGAAAGAGATCTACTCTAATCTTTCCTTGTTCGTAAAAAATCCTTCTTCAGGTGAATATCCTTTACTGGAACCGACGTTTGGGTCCACCTTGGTCATTGGGCAGTCTTCATGGGCCCCTGGTTGGGCCGTAGGAGGTAGCCTAATGTTGGTTACCCGAAGGGTAATAATGTCCATATCAAAGAGGAAGATGGACAAGAAGAATAATAAGAAGAAGGACTACAAGGAAGAAGAAGATGAACTGATTTTTGAATGGGACAATGTTTCATTGAGCTATGAGCAGGTGCACTATGCCGCTCGAGACGCTCGCCTGGGCTTCGAGATGGCTAGGAGGTTTTGGAGGCTACTTGGCTACAATAGCCAGGTTGATCATCTCAATAGTATTGATGATGAGTAGATGGAGGTGTGATGTGTGGTGTGTGTGCCTTCTATATTTGTATGAACCTATTAATCGTCTCAATATATCAAATCTTTCTATTGTTATTCAAATTCCTCAATTTTTCTAATTGATGTTTACAGATTTAAAGATATTAATTATGCCATATTATATGAAGAATGTAAATATTATTCGATAATAATAATAAATGAATAAAAACAAAATTATTTCATATTCAATTTTCTTCACATTTTTCTAATAATAATGGATATATTATTTGTTCAATTGCGATTTACAGATTTAAAGATATTAATTATGCCATATTATATGAATAATGCATATATTATTTGATAATAATAATAAAATGAATAAAAAATTATTTTATATTCAAATTCCTCACATTTGTCTTATAAAAGTGGATATATTATTTTTCCAATTGTGATTTACATATTTAAAGATACTAATTATGCCATACTATATGAATAATGCATATATTCTTTGATAATAATAATTTAAAATGTATAAAAACAAAAAATTTCATATTCAAATTCCCCACATTTTTCTAATAATAATGGATATATTATTTGTCCAATTGCAATTTACAGATTTAAATATATTAATTATTTGGCCATATTATATGAATAATGCATATATTATTTGATAATAAAAATAAAAATAGTTTTAATACTTATTTTATTTTCATCGGAATTCAATATTATTATCTCATTCATTTTGTTACTTAAATATTTTTGTTGGTTTCAAAAAATACAGAAATGTGACATAATGGTATAACAGTTAATAAGATTGATATGGTAGTATTTACAATAAGGTACAATCACATTCGCGGGAGCACAACAGGAAGGAACCGAGGAGTTAAGTGTGTTGAGCGTGGAGTAGTGTCAGGATTGGTGACCGACCGAGATGTAACCAAGTCTAGAATTTGACTAAAGATTAAGTATATTTTGCCACTGCGTTTTAAATAATTGGAATTTTACATGCTTATAATACAAGAGATATATCTACTTAAATACTGTGATTGCATTATGTTTTGCCAAGTTCGAATGTTAATGTGTGCATTATTTTTCCACAACTTATATGGAAGGCATGAGCGGGATCTGGGGATGATGCCTTGTTCACCGGTTGTTGGCCTATAGTAGCTCTCTTTCCTAATTTAATCATATTGCAATTTCCTGGTGGTGAAGCCCAAACAGAATACCGCTCCGTACATGAAGAAGGGCCTCATGATGAGCTTTAGGAAGATGGAGCAATAACACATGCTGAGTTGGAAAAATAAGGGTAACAATGCAGTCCATTTGAAGTTGGAAAAAGATCATCCACAGTTGAAGAACATGACAAAGAACAGAGGAGTTTCATTCTCTGAATAAGGGAAATCAAAATGGTAGGATATTGTTCTACTGATGTTTTTGCAATTGCAAAATCTATGTATCTCTGGTACTCGTGGTAATGCTAAGGCAGTTTAATTTTTATTGTATTCCAGAAAAAAACATGTCTGATTCGAGAGGGGGATGATGACCCACAAGTATAGGGGATCGCAACAGTCTTCGAGGGAAGTATTACCCAATTTATTGATTCGACACAAGGGGAGACAAAGAATACTTGTAAGCCTTAACAGCGGAGTTGTCAATTCAGCACCTGGAAACAGACTTGCTCGCAAGAGTTTATCGGTAGTAACAGTTTTATAGCATAGGAATAGTGAAATAACGGTGAAATAAAACAGCAGTAGTGATTATAGTAAACAGCAGGATTAAAATACTGTAGGCACAGGGACGGATTTAACGGGCGTTGCATGGATGAGAGAAACTCATGTAACAATCAAAGCAGGGGCATTTGCAGATAATAATAAAACGGTATCCAAGTACTAATCAATCAATAGGCATGTGTTCCATATTTAGTCGTACGTGCTCGCAATGAGAAACTTGCACAACATCTTTTGTCCTACCAGCCGGTGGCAGCCTCTAGGGAAACTACTGGAAATTAAAGTACTCCTTTTAATAGAGCACCGGAGCAAAGCATTAACACTCCGTGAACACATGTGATCCTCACATCACTACCATCCCCTCCGGTTGTCCCGATTTCTGTCAGGGGCCATTGGTTCCGGACAGACATGTGTATACAACTTGCAGGTAAGATCATAAACAACGAATATCTTCATGAATCAATAACATGTTCAGATCTGAGATCATGGCACTCGGGCCCTAGTGACAAGCATTAAGCATAATAAGTTGCAACAATATCATAAAAGTGACATCTACGGATACTAGGCACTATGCCCTAACAATCTTATGACTATTACATGACCAATCTCATCCAATCCCTACCATCCCCTTCAGCCTACAGCGGGGAATTACTCACACATGGATGGGGGAAACATGGCTGGTCGATGGAGAGGCGTTGGCGGTGATGGCGGTGAAGATCTCCTCCAATTCCCGTCCGGCGGGTGCCGAGCGGAGACTTGGCTCCCGCGACGGAGTTTGCGATGTGGCGGCTCTGGAGGGTTCGGCGACTTCGACTTCTCCTCGTGCGTTTTTAGGTCGAACCCGATAAGTAGTCCGAAGGGGGCGTCGGAGGCCAGCCGAGGGGCCACACCACATGGCCGCGCGGGCCCCCGGGCCGCGCCGCCTATGGTGTGGGGCCCTCGGGCCTCCACCTCTCTTGCCCTTCAGCTCCGTCAATATTCAGTAAAATGCATAAATTCCGAGGATTTTCCCGAAAGTTGGATTTCTGCACAAAAACGAGACACCAGAGCAGTTCTGCTGAAAACAGCGTTAGTCCGTGTTAGTTGTATCCAAAATACACAAATTAGAGGCAAAACAATAGCAAAGTGTTCGGGAAAGTAGATACGTTTTGGACGTATCAACTCCCCCAAGCTTAGCTTATTGCTTGTCCTCAAGCAATTCAGTTAACAACTGAGCGATAAAAGAACTTTCACGAACACATTTGCTCATATGATGTATATATTCTCATGCTATGGCTAATACTTAAGCAGTTCATAATGAGATACATGCAAATAAGATCATCCAACAGCTATGTCAATCATGGAGAGGTACCAACAATTAATAATAAGCACCATGAATCATGTATATAAGCAGGATTGCAATGTTCATAAGAGAATATGATAAAGTGGTATCTCGCTTGCCCGTATTTGATCGGCAAAACATAAATGCCGAGGCACCTCTGGGTTCATAGAAAGACTAGAAGTAGTGATTGTCAAAGATAAAAGCATCAAAGTTATACCACAATCAATCATATTTTGAGACAAGCATATTATACTAAGAATGACAGTTGTGCTCTCAAGATAGTGCTCAAAGAAAGAATGGAGACACAACATAAAAGTAAAAGATTGACCCTTCGAGGGAAGCAGGGATTAACATGCGCTAGAGCTTTTCATTTGTAAAGAGAGTAAAATTATTTTGAGAGGTGTTTGTTGTTGTCAACGAATGGTAATGGGTACACTAACTACCTCATCAACCGGACTCACAAGAGCGGCTCCCATTTTATTTATTTTTGGTTGGCACTCCTTCCAACCTTTCTTTCACAAACCATGGCTAACCGAATTCTCGGGTGCCTGCCAACAATCACATACCATGAAGGAGTGCCTTTTTATTTAAGTTTTATTATGATGATGACACTCCCCCAACCTTTGCTCACACAAGCCATGGCTAACCGAATCCTTCGGGTGCCGTCCAACAATCACAAACCATGGAGGAGTGTCTATTTAAGTTAATTAATTCGGGAGTGGGAATCCCATTGCCAGCTCTTTTTGCAAAATTATTGGATAAGCGGATGTGCCACTAGTCCATATGAGAATCCGTCAAAAGTAAATGACAAGGTTGAAAGTTAAACACCACATACTTCCTCATGAGCTATGAAACATTAACACAAATTGAGAAGCATTTTGAAAGTTTTAAAGGTAGCGCATGAGAATTTACTTGGAATGGTTTGAAATGCCATGCATAGGTATTTATGGTGGACACTTTGGAACAACTTGGTTTTCAGGTGTTTGGAAGCACGAGCGGCGTTCCCGCTCAGTACAAGTGAAGGCTAGCAAAAGACTAGGGAGCGACAAATCAAGAGAGCAATAGTCATAATCATGCTTGCGGCAAAATAAATTAACGGAGGCATAAAAGTGATACAATAACTCTGAAGCAATATAAATCATCGAGGCCTAATTGACTTTTGTTCAGTCATATGCATGCGTGAGCATGTGCCAAGTCGATATAAATGAATTATTCAGAGGAGGATACCACAATGCCATACTTACTTATGAATAAAACAATGCAAGCGAACACCCATGACATGCTACTCATATTAATAAATTGGAGCTAAACATGAGAGATCATGAACTACTAGACTTTCTCAAATAACATATACCTCACATGAACCAACTAAGCATGCTCATATGGATGAGTATATGTACAAAAATGAAAGCAAATAGAGTTCATACCAGCCTCTCACCACAATCAGATTGTCGTAGATCGTCATTATTGCCTTTTCACTTGTGTAGCTTGGATAATATGAAATGAAAACCACGCTCCAGCCACCAAAGACCATTGAACTCATGATGAACTTTACAAACCAAAGAAGAACAGCAAATATTTTTGGTGTTTTCGAATTGGAAACAAGAACGAAAGAAAACAAGCAAACAAAGCAAAATCTTTTTGGGTTTTCTCATAACAAACCAACGATAGCAAATAAAGTAAACTAAGAGCAAGGAACCAAATAAACAAATGGTGAAGAGAAACAACAGAAATATTTTTGGTCTTTTTGTGTTTTAGGAAAGAAACAAAGTGAAAACAAAAGAATGCAAACTAACAGAAACACAGAAAAGCAGGATGACAGAAATCTGCCAAATCCTGACAGCAGTACAGAAATCGAAATTAACAAAAATCTTCCATTGCTCAGACCAAAAAGTGTTCAACTAATGAAAGTTAGATAACAACCTGGGGAACATGCTCAAAAATTGGCAACTCAAAATAACGTTCTGGCTGTGCGTACGAATTTTTTTGGTAACAGCCCAGAATCTGTTTTTGGACAGCACTTCCCCAAATATCATCTCCCTCTCATTAGAAAACCACTCTAGAGACTAAACAAGTATGTACAAGTATCCAGCAACCATAATATGCAAAGAATGAGTGATGCCGGTATACCTCCCCCAAGCTTAGGCTTTTGGCCTAAGTGGAGTTCATTCCCAACGAGGGTCGGAGTTCCACGCCGGTGGATCATACATGGAGTGGTAATAGGGCCCCTGTGCAGAAGAATATCGTGGAGGTTCCACATGCCCATGATGTTGATATGAGGAGCTCGCTGCATCGGATGAAGAGTCGGGGTGCTCCTCGGCCTCCTCCACATCTTCCCTTGCACGACGGCTTTCCCTTTCTATGTATGCGTTTAGCTCATTTTCTGTGATCGACCACCCGTTCCACTATCATTGGAGAAGCTCCTCCCATTACAAATCCTTGTATAAAGATTTGAGAGCTCCCGCGGTGTTCCCCTGATCTTCTCGCAGGATCCCCACCGCGGCACTCTAATTGTTGTACAAAAATCACTGAAAGGCAAGTCGATAGTTTTGTTATAAATCTTGTACCGGACCATGGGGTTAGTTTGAGACCGGTGAAATTCGAAATCCTGCACAACCGACACCGTTAGTTTAGCATATTGGTGAGGTTCACCAACAGTAAAACCTTCCAACCCTGCATTGGAAATCAGTGTTTGAACATCTTGCAGGATTCCTGCATTCCGCATAAAATCCATGCATGGGTAATAAGAGGGGTATACTCCCTCTTCACGATGAACTCTCATGACTTGCTGTACCTCCAACTCTTCTTGGTTAAGTTGGTGCATACTCCCTTCCATTTTCTGAAATTTTTCAACAATCATTATAAAATTTGATTTCGAGGTATATAATTGAAGGGAACTACTATTGGAACTTGCTAGAGTACTAAACATGCATCAAAACTAGTTTCTACCACTTAGAACAAGCATGCAAGCTCACTAAACATGTTATCTACAGCAGCAAAATATTCAAGATATACTCAACCAAATGAAATTCTAATTGGACAATCAAAGGAGTCACATACCAAGGAGTAAATGTGCCAAATTTCAAACAGAAATCTGGGCTGAGCAAGGAGATCGAAAAATCGCGAGTTCTTGAGCAGAAACACGAGTGAGAGGAACTTGGTACGAGTTTTTCGGGAGAGAGAAGATGCTGGGAGGAAGAGATGATGTAGTGGGGCAAGGAGGGGCCCACACCACAGGGTGGCGCGCCCACCTCCTTGGCCGCGCCGGCCTGTGGTGTGGCGCCCTCTGGTGCCCCACAGGTCATCCTCTGGTACTCCCAGGTGCCTCGTCGAAAAATAGGACCAACGGTGTAATTTTTGTAATTTTTAGAGAACTTCAAAAAATGCACATTTCTGGGTATTAAATTAATGATTACTGCGCAGGAAAATGATTTCTAAAATCTTAAACAACTAAAGCATATTGCAAAACAAAAGTTGCTACAGCAAGTAAAATAAGTGGAGGGAGAAAGAAAGAAAGAAATGTTGTTTAGCTCTCTTATGCATTAAAATATACTTGTTAACAAGGTTGATCAAGTCTTGCTACCAAATAAATTTTATATGACATAAGAAGAAATAAACCTCAAATCAATCATGTTACCTTATATTGAATTGATATGGATCCAATCACAAGAGTTTGATATTCTTCTTTAGGCTCATATATAGGACAATCAATGGATCCCACTTTGATAGTTTTCACATTAAAAATTGTATTGACTCCACATACTTTATCAATCCTCTTGGGAAAATAGACAGTGTGTTCCTTATCATCAACATTGAAAGTAACCATGCCTTTATTGCAATCAATAACAGCCCCTGCAGTATTAAGAAAGGGTCTTCCAAGAATAATGGACATATTATCATCTTCAGGCATTTCCAACACAACAAAATCAGTTAATATCAAGCAATGTTGAGTAACTTGAACAGGAACATTTTCACATAAACCAACAGGAATAGCAGTATCAGCCATTTGCAAAGATATATCAGTCGGTATCAATTTATCTAAATCAAGTCTCTTATAAAGAGAAAAGGGCATTACACTAACTCCCGCTCCCAAATCACATAGAGCAGTTCTAACATAATTATTCTTGATGGAACAAGGAATAGTAGGTATACCTGGGTCGCCCAACTTCTTTGGAATCTTACCATTGAAGGAGTAATTAGCGAGCATAGTAGAAATTTCCTCATTGGGGATTTTCCTTTTGTTAGTAACAATATCTTTCATATACTTTGAATAAGGAGGCAATTTAATAGCATCAGTCAAAGGAATTTGCAAAAATAAAGGTTTCATCCAATCACAAAATTTATTATAATGTTCCTCCTCCTTTGATTTTAGTTTCTTAGCAGGAAAAGGCATTTTCTTTTGAACCCAAGGTTCTCTTTCATTACCATCTTTCTCAGCAATAAAATCTTCTTTAGTGTACTTTTTATTTTTAGCATGCTTTTTAGGTTCTTCTTCAACCTCTTCTTTATCAGGAGTATCATCCTTATTATTATCTTTATCATGTTCATTACCACTTTCAGTTTCAGCATCAGAAATAGAAATACTATTAGGATCATTAACAGGTTCAGAGGATTCTACAACATTCTTATGTTTCTTTTTCTTTTTCTTAGATGGAGCACTAGTTTTAATTAGTTTAGAATCTTGTTCAACTCTTTTGGGATGCCCTTCAGGATATAGAGGATCCTGGGTAGAAACACCACCTCTAGTTGTTACTTCATAAGCATGTTTTTCTTTAGAATTATTTCCCAACAAGTCATTTTGCACTTTAGTAAGTTGATCAATTTGAGTTTGAACCATATGAAAATGTTTAACAAGTATCTTAACATCATTGGAGGTTCTCTCCACAATATCATGCAATTCACTAATAGCTCGAGAATTTTCCATTAAATGATTCTCTACTCTCATATTAAAGTTTTCTTGCTTAACAATATAATTATCAAACTCATCTAAGCATTGAGCAGGAGGTTTTGAATACGGAATATCTTCCCTAGTAAAGCGTTGAAGAGAGTGTACCTCAATCATGGATGAAGGGGGAGTTATCTCACATAAATCTTCTATAGGAGGTAAATTCTTCACATCTTCAGGTTTAATACCCTTCTCTTTAAGAGACTTCTTGGCTTCCCTCATATCTTCATCATTTAATTTAATCATACCCCTCTTCTTCACTATCGGTGTCGGGGTTGGTTCAGGTGTAGACCAATCATCATGATTCCGGCCTATTTTAGCCAATAATTCTTCAGCGTCGTCTGGAGTTCTTTTCCTGAAAACACAACCAGCACAACTATCCAGGTATGCCCTAGACTCAATGGTTAGTCCACTATAAAATATATCAAGTAAATCATGCTTTTCCAAATCATGGTCAGGCTGAGCTCTAATAAGAGAGCAAAATCTAGCCCAAGCCTCAGGCAATTTCTCTCCATCTTCCTGGTCAAAATTATAAATTCTCTGCAAAGCAGCATGTTGAGCACTAGCAGGAAAGTATTTACGGAAGAAAACATCAAGCAATTCTTTTGGGTTTTTAATAGAACCAGGAGGCAAATTATTATACCAAGTTTTAGCATCATCCTTTAATGAGAAAGGAAAAATTTTAGCGACAAAATAAGTACGCATCTTAATATCATCGAGAAAACAAGCCACTAAGAGTAGATAACTCAGTCATGTGTTCAACAGCACTTTCTTTTTCAGTACCACAAAAGGGTGTTTTCTCAACAATAGCTATATGAGATAAATCAAGAGAAAAATCATAATCTTTATCCCTAATGTTTATAGGAGATGTGGCAAATTTAGGATCAGGAGATAGTTTATATCTAACAGCATGTTCTGCAAGCAACTTTTTAATTTTTCTTGCATCAGTAGTAGCATTGCATTTTTCAATAAAATCATCATCAAGCTCTACATAATCTTCATCAAGATCATCACTAGAATATTCAACAGACTCAGGTGAATTAACAGGTGTAGCAGCATTTTCATTAGGAGTTTCATATTTTCAATTTGTCTAGACTTAGCAATTGTAGCATCTAGAAAAGATCCTAACGAACCATCATTATCAAGCACAGCAGAAGCATCATCACAATTATGAGAGGAATTTTCAGATTCAGTAGAAGTACCAGCATTTGAAGCTTGTGGTGGTGAAACAAGTTTACTTATCACAGATGGTGAATCAAGAGCAGCAGAGGTACTAAGAGTTGTACCTTTTCTTGTAGTGGATGGTAATATGGCGATCTTAGTATCGCGAGGTTTACCCATGATGGAGACTTTGCAGCGAACAATATCAATCCAAGTGAACTTCCAAATAAAGCTATGCTCCCCGGCAACGGCGCAGAAAATAGTCTTGATGACCCACAAGTATAGGGGATCGCGAGGGAAAAGTATTACCCAATTTATTGATTCGAGACAAGGGGACAAAGAATACTTGTAAGCCTTAACAGCGGAGTTGTCAATTCAGCTTCACTGGAAACAGACTTGCTCGCAAGAGTTTATCGATAGTAACAGTTTATAGCAGTAGGAATAGTGAAATAACGGTGAAATAAAGACAGCGTAGTGATTATAGTAAACAGCAGGATTAAAATACGTAGGCACAGGGACGGATTTAACGGCGTTGCATGGATGAGAGAAACTCATGTAACAATCAAAGCAGGGGCATTTGCAGATAATAATAAAACGGTATCCAAGTACTAATCAATCAATAGGCATGTGTTCCATATTTAGTCGTACGTGCTCGCAATGAGAAACTTGCACAACATCTTTTGTCCTACCAGCCGGTGGCAGGAAACTACTGAAAATTAAGGTACTCCTTTTAATAGAGCACCGGAGCAAAGCATTAACACTCCGTGAACACATGTGATCCTCACATCACTACCATCCCCTCCGGTTGTCCCGATTTGTCACTTCGGGGCCATTGGTTCGGACAGCGACATGTGTATACAACTTGCGGGTAAGATCATAAACAACGAATATCTTCATGAATCAATAACATGTTCAGATCTGAGATCATGGCACTCGGGCCCTAGTGACAAGCATTAAGCATAACAAGTTGCAACAATATCATAAAAGTGACATCTACGGATACTAGGCACTATGCCCTAACAATCTTATGACTATTACATGACCAATCTCATCCAATCCCTACCATCCCCTTCAGCCTACAGCGGGGAATTACTCACACATGGATGGGGAAACATGGCTGGTCGATGGAGAGCGTTGGCGGTGATGGCGGTGAAGATCTCCTCCAATTCCCCGTCCGGCGGAGTGCCGAACGGAGACTTCTGCTCCCGCGACGGAGTTTCGCGATGTGGCGGCTCTACGGAGGGTTTGGCGACTTCGACTTCTCCTCGTGCGTTTTTAGGTCGAACCCGATAAGTAGTCCGAAGGGCGTCGGAGGCCAGCCGAGGGGCCACACCACATGGTCGCGCGGGCCCCCGGCCGTGCCCCCTATGGTGTGGGGCCCTCGGGCCTCCACCTCTCTTGCCCTCTCCGTCAATATTCTGTAAAATAGGGCCTTACATAAATTCGAGTTTTCCCGAAAGTTGGATTTCTGCACAAAGAGACACCAGGCAGTTCTGCTGAAAACAGCGTTAGTCCGTGTTAGTTGTATCCAAAATACACAAATTAGAGGCAAAACAATAGCAAAAGTGTTCGGGAAAGTAGATACGTTTTGGACGTATCAGGTGTTACATACCTGAACTCCCTGAGCTTCTCTGATGATCCGCCTTGTGACTCAATGAAATTCGGGAGGGACAGGTTGAACTCCAGATACACGAGATCTCTAGCCCGAGCCATGGTTCAGTGTACCCTTTATATGGGGCGTTTATGGGAAATGTTTTAATTAGCATAGAGTACTGTATGGGTCAAGTTAATTTAAATTATTTGTTCACTGTAATTTGTGGGAAGGTGATATTACATACCTGAGGAAGGTAATTTGTGAGATTACAATAGCGTGAATCCTGGGCTGGTGATTCCTAAAGCGGCCCAGGCTGATTAAATGCGCGAGTTGATATTGTGGGAAGGTAAGGATGACCAAAAGGACGACGAAATAAGGGGAGAAGGGGGAACACATTCCTTCTTTTTAAGTAGTAGAGATACACAAATTTAGCATAAATAAATATCTTTAAAAAAATTGGAGTAGGGGGGGCATGGCCCCTACTCTAAGAAAACTTCGCTAGTGTGAACAAGGAGCCCTTGATGCCATATCGTCCTAGGCCCCCAGAAATCTATGGACCGGCCCTGATTCTGAATGTTGTGGGGAATGCCAAGAGAGTTCATATTATCGACTACGGTGTCTACTATGGCTTCCAGTGGCCGTGTATCATTCAGCGGCTAGCTAATGGGCCTGGAGGCCTCCCAGAGCTTCGGATCATGGGAATTGACACGCCTCAGCCTGGGTTTCGACCTGCAGGGCATATAGTGGAGACCGGGAAGTATCGAACTGATTATGCTCGGACCTTCAACATTCCTTTCAAGTACGATGGAGTTGGCGATGCTGGCGGAGTCGTAGATGACATGATCGAAGCAACCGATGACGCGCCTTGTGCTGACAGGCTTCCCACAGAGGACGCCAATTGACGAGGGTGCTCCGCGACAATGCCCACCATGAGGGGCTTAGGGTTGGCGGAATCCTGCAGGCTGACATGAGACATCGGATACCAAACAAACTGGGAGAGAGAGATTTACCCAGGTTCGGGGTCTCGATGAGGTAAAACCCTTAATTCCTGCTTGTCTGATCTTGATTATCGAATATATCGGGTTACAATGGGGTTGCCGAAGTCTATGGTTATGATCTCGTCGAGAGGCTGAGATTCTAAGGTCCTCACTCCTGACTTGCGGTGAATCTATGTGTTGAAGTTGTTCTCCCTCTCCTGGCCCTTATATTGCAGGCCAGGTCCCGAGAGTTCTGTCCGGATTCGATTAGGTTACAAAGAGATTGAAAGATCGAGATGTCGCCTAGAGGGGGGGGTGAATAGGCAATTACAAACTCTTTCGGATTTGTCTTGTAAGAATGCGGAATTAAACTATCGTTTAGTTTACAAGCACAAACCCTAGATATGCTAAGCTCAACTAAGTATAACAATAACAACTAGAGCTAAGCAAGATAGGCACAAGATATATGTAGCACAAGTGATAGCAAGATATATGTACTTCAAGCACGATGGCTATCACAAGGAAAGAGAGCTCGGGTATAGAAATAACCGAGGCACGCGGAGACGAGGATGTATTCCCGTGTTCCCTTGCTTTGCAACAAGGTACGTCACGTTTGGAGGAGTGGAGGTCCCACGAAGGATTCCCCGCGCCACGAAGGCTCACCCTATTCTCCGAACCACACCCACGAAGGATAATGGCCCTTTCCTTATGGTTAGCTTTTCCTCCGCTCCGGAGATGGCAAGCTCCACAACCACTTCACAAGCTCCACGAAGGAGAAGCCCGGGCCTCTTCACAATCTTCTTGAAGAGATCACCGGAGCACCAACCGCCAAGCCAACTAGGAGGTTTCCCTCCAAGAGTAACAAGCTCACGGTCTCTCACTCGAACTAATCGTGGTGGAGAGCTCAACACTATGCAATTATGCAAAGCAAGAACACTAGAGGTGTTCAAATCCTTCACTCTCAAATCCCACCCAAGCAACAAATGCTAAGATGAGATTGGAGAGGAAGAACAATGGGGAAAGTCAACAAAAGACTCCAAGATCTAGATCCCAAGAGTTCCCCTCACTTAGAGGAGAAATGGATTGGTGGAGGTTGTAGATCTAGATCTCCTCTCTTAGATCCCTCAAGAATGAGCAAGAATCATGGGAGGGAAGGGAGAGGAAGCAAGCTCAAGAGGTTCAACAATGGTGGTCAAAAACGTGCTCAAGAACCCTAGAAAACTGTTGGGGAAGAAGCCCCTTTTATAGCCAAACGAAATATGACCGTTTGGGGCAGATCTGGGAGTTTCGTGCGCCTGGCGGAAATCCCGGTCGGACCGGGCCAGGGACCGGGCCGCTGGCGGAAAACCCGGTCGACCGGGCCAGGGACCGGGCGCCCCTGAAAGCCCCCTGGAAACCGTCCGGATGGCACCGGTGTGGGAGCCGGTCTGTGCCGGACGAGCCGGTCAGACAGCCGGCGCCACCGGGCCAAACATGAAAACATGGTTTACAAAAACCATGATAACTTTTGCGTCCGGACTCCGATTTTGATGATCTTGGGCTTGTTGGAATCAGGACAACAAGCCCTACAACTTTATGCATAGAAACATCATTGTCCACCCACGGAATAAAAACCATAAGATGAATGTTTGACCTATCTATAAAAGAGACACCGGTAAAACCTCCAAGCTTGAAAACGCAATAGAAGATGCATATGGATTCCGTTTTCGATGAACTTGGGCTTGTTGTAAAGCTAGCAACAAGCTCAAGAACCTCACACAGAGAAATACCAAGAAGCAATAGATTTATGGAATGCAAAGCATGCAAAGGGTTGAGCTCCCTAAGACGATGTGATCAAGTTACCCAACCGAAAGCCCCTCTTGATAGTGCGGCTATGTATCCTATAACCCGGTCTCCCAACAACCACCTTGAGACCGGTAAAAGCAAAACCTAGCAAGGCCATACCTTTGCCTTGCGCATCCCGCTTGATCTCGATGATAGATCTTCAAGCTCAACTCAAGCCGGAATGCCTCACTTGATCATTGTTGCTTCGTGAAGACTCACAAATGCTCCCCCATACACCATGATGGGAAAGCTCCATTGATGCATATCTTCATATGTCCATTATCACCAAAATGGACGGCAAGCTTCAAGCACATGATCCTCTTGAGATGCTCAGTCTTGAACTTGCCCAACTCAACCTTGATGACGATCACCACTTGACGTCATCCTCTCATGGGCTATATGAGATCTCACTTTTGATGCATGCCCATGGAAAGATACCTAACCCACATAGACAACACAAGGGAACATATATGATGGGTTAGTTCATAAAGCATAATTGACACGGCTTACCCTACCACATGACTTCTCGTGGCACATTCTTCATGCTTCATGTGTTGACCAAACTTGAATCTATTCTTAACTCTTTGTATTGGTCAACCTTGTATCTTCTCATGCTCTATCATACTATCTTGAGGCGTATATAGAATTCTTCATTTGCTTGCATGCTCTAAATCTTAGTCAACCATAGCTCAACTTATGAGACTATCATGACACTGACTTAGAGCCATAACTTGAATTCTTCACTTGGAATCAAGCACTTAAGATCTTGATCATTCATTGCTTATCACATAAGCTAGAGCATGGCTAATACTGAGTTCCACATAAGAACTCCATCTTCATTTCTTCTTCTTGATCATATCATATATATATCTTTAAATCGATGATCTTGATGCCAATACACAAGGTATATCTTTATCTTCATGGCATCCATACTTGAATCCAACACATGGACTACAAGTAGTACCTATGGAATATTCCTTCATATAAACTCAATGAAAACATTAGTCCATAGGGGTTGTCATTAATTACCAAAACCACACATAGGGGCAATATACCCTTACAATCTCCCCCATTTTGGTAATTGATTACAACCACCATAAGAGGGTTTATATTAGAGACAAGTACGCAACTTATCTGAGAATAAGTTGTATACGAGAGGTTGTATTTGATATGGTCAAGTAACACAAAGCTACTAACCCATATCAAAACCAACTCTACTCACACAACTACAACTAATTCAAGGGATGTGAGTAGAACCAATATATATAGAGCAAACTCCCCCACAATGTATGCACGTGTGATGAACATGAATTCATTGCATACATTGTCAAGATTAACCTTTGGGACAATTTCCACTATATATATACAACCATGCAAGACATATAAATATGGAATGCATGAGAGGCAAAACACTTAAGCACAAACCAAACTTAAGTATAAAACCATTCCCTTAAACCCTCTAAACTTCTCCCCCATTGGCATCGAGTGCCAAAATGGGTGAAAAATTTAGAAAGCCAATATAATGTGAGTTCCTCCCCAAGGTGTGCACTTCTCATAATTTGAGTGGAATCAAATGCACATATCCAATGATGAATACTTGAAGGAAGTCAAACTATATTGAGGATCAAAGATTGCACAAGGATAACATTGTGAAGGAAGTTTTAACAAATAAAGCAAGCAATCAAAGATCCAATTGGATGAACAAAGATATCATGATAAGAGAGATATAGTGCTCTAAAAATAAGGAAGCTCCCCAAGGTTCGTGCATAATTTATAATGTTTGCATTTGAATACAATATGCATAAACATGGAATCCTCATTCCCTCCATATCATTTAGAGCACAACCAAGATAAAGATAATATGCTTATCAAGAATAACTTGAGTCCAACAATTACGAGATATGAGTGCAAGAAGGAAAACAAATAAACCAAGCACTCATAAATCTTCTTTACCAACACCACTAAGAAATAAAAGGATAAAAGATGGTCGGCAAAGAACAAGGATATCAAGGTGATGGATTAACGCTCTTATGTATATAAGTTTCTAAAGTGGACAAAATGATCCATAAAGAAACATGCACACAAGAGGTTAACAAAATAAATAAGACAAGATATCCAAGATGAAGTCATAAAATATACCAAAGGATGTTTGCTTAAAAAGCATATATAGCCTATGGCTCCAATATTCACTTGTGGCATATGAATGAGCTTCAACCAAGAAAATCTCAAAAACATCACAACTAACAATAAGGGAAGTAAAGCTAGTTGGAATGTTTTGAGAGAGGCAACAAGTATCACAAATACGGATATATTTCACAATTTTATCAATATTGCACATAAGAGCTCTTGAGGAATTGATATGCAATAAATTGCTAGAAGGCATATTTAGGATAGGTGAATCATAAATATGATTTATATATATATATATTCCTATCATACGCATCTTCTCAAATTGCTCAAATGTTCAATAAGAAGTTTTCTTTACAAAGGATTTTTCGAAATAAATAATTTCATGCCAAGATGCAACCTACAAGAGGTTGGATGCTATAGGAGTATGCACGAATAAGATACTTGTTACCGAGATAGCAATGGCATGATGTGGTAGATAAGAGTTCATTCATCATCCTAGCTTGACTCCAATTATCATATGGTGACAACACCTTCCTTATAGATGAGACAAGCCTCCATTACATCTCCAATGTACCTAAAACAACATTCAAGTACATCTTGGTCCCCAAACTTATTGGGTCCAAAATGGTTAGAATAACCACAATACATAGGACACACTCCATATAAATATGTGCATATTTATAGATGAAATTTGAATTTCATGCACATCTTAGCCGTTTAGGATTTGATGGAGTATACCCTATATAATGGATCAAAGAAAGCAAGCATGCTATAAATGTAAACAAATTACATATAAGCATGCATAAAGACTTTAAAGATCCAAGAAAGATATACTTTGGACAAAACACCAAATGAATTTGAAGAAAGCATAAAGATGTGACCAAACAAATTTGTTGTCCAAATTATATCAAAGACGCAAATCACAAAAGATTTGTTCAACAAAGTTCAATCAAATGAACTAAGAAGAAACCATTGAGCATAAAGGATGAAATAAAGCAAACATGCTCAAAGATTTATCTCATTCAAGCAAGTAAAACATGTAAGAAGGAATGAGATAGCAAACTCCCAAAAAGAGCAAGGTTCGAACAAATAAACCAAACCCTTCTACACTTTTCACAATGGCACAATGTACCGTAAGGAAAAGGTTTGTCTTCCAAAATAAACACTTGATATGAATCAAGAGAATTTATCAAAAGATTCTTCAAAGGGACAAAGAAGACACATGGGAGCAACAAAGATTTCTTGGAAATAAAATAAGTAAATAAGAAGCAATCCAAGGTGAAGATGATCCATGAATTCAACCACATACAAGGTTATCAATTGTCAAAGACAATGAGTATATTGGAAATAATTTCCGGTGGTGAATTGACAATGATAGTAAGGATCAATTTCACAATAAAAGGCATAAGATAAGTATATAGAATTAAGCACTATGCACGGATGAAGATTCTTGATAGCTTCAATTAGTCAAACAATCACGCACGGCAATGATTAGAATAACTTGAAGCAAACGGTGTCCCAAATAAGATATAGAGATATGTATTTGAGGAAAACCGTACCAAGAATTTCTTAATCAAACAAGAGTCCATAAGATGAGCCAATAAAAGCTTTTTAATAGAAGTGGAGCTTGTTTGAGCAAACATGCCACCTAGGAACAAGATAATTAAGAGCATCAACTCTAAGTGGCATAACCTCATATGTTCACATTTTCTAGGCTTGTGATATGTACAAAACATATTACTCCCCCATAATGTGATAAAACATTTCTTCTAAACAAGAGGCAACTAAAATTCAACTAGAGATGATTAATGGACATTTAGAATTTGAATTTATCATGAGTATGGCATACCACATAGTGACTAGATAATCTTGCAATATCAATACTAAGTGGTGATACCCATGTACACACATTTTAGAGAAAGAGAGATGCACAATGCATATCACTCCCCCAAAATGGGATGTTCCATTAATCACTCAAAGAGAGCCAAATAAGATATCATCAAGATGCATTAGGCTCAAAACAATACACAAGTATATGATGAGTCAAACAAACATACTTGAATACACAAGATAGGCAAGTAAGACTCAACACATACAAACACATATTTGATACAAAACCAAACATGCAAAGGGGCAAGTAACTTACAATGAATATGAAGAGTTGAAGTATAAGTTACCGCAAGGAGGAACATTGGATATAAGATATAGATGATGATCCATACGACTTGGCTTGGTCAAAATATAATATATGAAGATCCCTTAATTCTTCATGAAATAGCCAAGTCTCCAATGACCTCCACATACACCTATTGATCACGTTTGAGCTTGTTGGTCCCCAACCAAGTTGGGTCCTAAGAGGTTAGTCACAATAGGCTTGGCAACCCAAATGGTCCTTTTCTTGAGACCACTTTGAGTTCCAACAAACTTGGCAAACACATTGCCATCCTTATCCTTACCAAGAGAATAATCATTATCAACAATTATAGGGTTGAATAAGGTACTATTTAAACATGAAGAAGCAAAGTGCCCCTTCACACGGCATAAGTAGCAAGTGTTCCCCTTTCTCTTCTTTATTGATTTCTTCTCTTGTGGAACAATATCTTGATTCTTCTTGGGAAGTGGCCTATCTTCAACTTGAGGTCGAGCATGAGCTAGACCTTGACCTTGTGGCCATTTCCCTTGTTGTTTCTCACTCAAGTGCTTCTTCTTCTTCAATGGGCATGATCTAACATGATGCCCTTCAATCTTGCACTTGAAGCAAACCAACTTGGCCGAATCATTGACTTTGTCTTGGCCCTTCTTCTTGTTGTTCTTGCTCTTGGACTTGTTCTTGTTATTGGAGTTGAATCCAAGTCCACTCTTGTCATTGGGGGATTGTTGCACACTTAGCATCTTGTCAAGTGTGGATTTCCCTTCATGACGCTTTTCCAAGTCTTTCTTCAAAGAAATAACTTGGGCCTCGAGCTCTTTTATTTCCTCTACATGGTTAGTAGAAATACAAGTACTAGAGGAAGTAGAAGCTTCATTGTTAGAGCAACGAGGCAAAGCAAGTAATCCAACACAAGGTGTGTCACTAGTTTGACTAGATGGATTACAAGTACTAGCACATGGCAATATAGCATTTGTAGTAGAGATTGTGCTAATGTCCATATGAGGCTCACAAGATGTTACCTTAGTGATACTAGCCTCATGAGCTAACTTTAGCCCATCATAGGAAATTAGAAGGTCATCATGAGAGCCCGAGAGCTTTTTATGACTTTCTTCCAATTTCCTATAATTGCTAGTTAGCAACTCAAGTTGAGCTCTCAACTCAACATTTTCCTTTAGGATAGATGCTTCACAAGAAGTAGAGTTAGTAGCACAAGCATCAACAATAGTTTTCTCATTTTCATGCTTATAGGATTCAAATTTTTGTGTGAGCATAAAATTAGTATGCTTCTCATCTTTTAGCTCATGCTTGAGGAGAGTGAATCTCATTTCCCCATTTTCAACATGGGACTCCAACTCCACTATGGTTTCCCTATATTTACTCAAGGTATCCATAGAGTGTTCGAGATTAGCACGAGCTTCTTTATTACCATGAAGAGAAGCATATACCATTGCCATATTATGCACCAAGATATTATATTCTTCATCATTATCATCATCATCACTCTCATCATTAGAGGAAGTGTTAGGAGTAAAAGTAGGAGATACCTTTGATCCATTTTCCATAAGGCACATGTGCATACCGGAGGATGAAGATGAAGAAATTCTTGAATCCTCATTTGAAAACATGTCTTGATCCATAGAGTGTTCGGTTTCCTCTACATTATTAGTCAACAAACAACTAGAGGAAATATAAACATTTTGATTATGGAAGCAAGACAAGGCAAGCATATCAGCATGGGATTTATGTAAGCAATTTGCACATGATATGCAAGGACTATCAACACAAGCATGTAAATTATTTTTAATGCTAGATGTGTTTAAGTCCAAAGAGGAAGTATTGCAATGAGATAGAGATGAAGAATCATCACTATTGAGCACAATATCAACATTGCGATATTCCTCACCACTCACCATATCATTACCTCGTGTCTTGCTACACGTTGGTGAAGTGGAAGAAGATGGGAACTCATCACGGCCGGAGGTGGAAGCAACTTGGAGCTCTTCATGATGTGAAGGGGAAGAGAGCTCCTCGGAGTCACCACCAACCAAATTAGAAGTGGATCCACCAAACATTTCCTTAAGCTTGATCCACATCTCATGAGACGATTTTCGCTTTATATATATCAAGAACCTATGAAAATCTGGTCTCAAAGAGAATACAAGATCATTAGATACTTGAGCTTCAAGATGTAAGTTTTTCTCATCCTCTAAAGATAGATTTTGAGGGTCCATCGGAGGAGAAAAACCTACATCTAGAAATTGCTCAATGTTTGGACACAAGGTCCGAAGTTTGCAAAGCAAGCAATTTCGCCACAAAAGATAATTTGTGCCAACAAAGATAATTGTGTCATTGTGCACTAAGTTACTAGCCGACATCTTTACTCTCAAGGCGGTGAAGCCTTAAACAAGGAGAGACCTTGCTCTGATACCAATTGAAAGATCGAGATGTCGCCTAGAGGGGGGGTGAATAGGCAATTACAAACTCTTTCGGATTTGTCTTGTAAGAATGCGGAATTAAACTATCGTTTAGTTTACAAGCACAAACCCTAGATATGCTAAGCTCAACTAAGTATAACAATAACAACTAGAGCTAAGCAAGATAGGCACAAGATATATGTAGCACAAGTGATAGCAAGATATATGTACTTCAAGCACGATGGCTATCACAAGGAAAGAGAGCTCGGGTATAGAAATAACCGAGGCACGCGGAGATGAGGATGTATTCCCGTGTTCCCTTGCTTTGCAACAAGGTACGTCACGTTTGGAGGAGTGGAGGTCCCACGAAGGATTCCCCGCGCCACGAAGGCTCACCCTATTCTCCAAACCACACCCACGAAGGATAATGGCCCTTTCCTTATGGTTAGCTTTTCCTCCGCTCCGGAGATGGCAAGCTCCACAACCACTTCACAAGCTCCACGAAGGAGAAGCCCGAGCCTCTTCACAATCTTCTTGAAGAGATCACCGGAGCACCAACCGCCAAGCCAACTAGGAGGTTTCCCTCCAAGAGTAACAAGCTCACGGTCTCTCACTCGAACTAATCGTGGTGGAGAGCTCAACACTATGCAATGATGCAAAGCAAGAACACTAGAGGTGTTCAAATCCTTCACTCTCAAATCCCACCCAAGCAACAAATGCTAAGATGAGATTGGAGAGGAAGAACAATGGGGAAAGTCAACAAAAGACTCCAAGATCTAGATCCCAAGAGTTCCCTCACTTAGAGGAGAAATGGATTGGTGGAGGTTGTAGATCTAGATCTCCTCTCTTAGATCCCTCAAGAATGAGCAAGAATCATGGGAGGGAAGGGAGAGGAAGCAAGCTCAAGAGGTTCAACAATGGTGGTCAAAAACGTGCTCAAGAACCCTAGAAAACTGTTGGGGAAGAAGCCCCTTTTATAGCCAAATGAAATATGACCGTTTGGGGCAGATCGGGAGTTTCGTGCAGCCGAAATCCCGGTCAGACCGGGCAGGGACCGGCCGCTGGCGGAAAACCCGGTCGACCGGGCCAGGGACCGGGCGCCCCTGAAAGCCCCCTGGAAACCGTCCGGATGGCACCGGTGTGGGAGCCGGTCTGTGCCGGACGAGCCGGTCAGACAGCCGGCGCCGGGCCAAACATGAAAACATGGTTTACAAAAACCATGATAACTTTTGCGTCCGGACTCCGATTTTGATGATCTTGGACTTGTTGGAATCAGGACAACAAGCCCTACAACTTTATGCATAGAAACATCATTGTCCACCCACGGAATAAAAACCATAAGATGAATGTTTGACCTATCTATAAAAGAGACACCGGTAAAACCTCCAAGCTTGAAAACGCAATAGAAGATGCATATGGATTCCGTTTTCGATGAACTTGGGCTTGTTGTAAAGCTAGCAACAAGCTCAAGAACCTCACACAGAGAAACACCAAGAAGCAATAGATTTATGGAATGCAAAGCATGCAAAGGGTTGAGCTCCCTAAGACGATGTGATCAAGTTACCCAACCGAAAGCCCCTCTTGATAGTGCGGCTATGTATCCTATAACCCGGTCTCCCAACAACCACCTTGAGACCGGTAAAAGGAAAACCTAGCAAGGCCATACCTTTGCCTTGCGCATCCCGCTTGATCTCGATGATAGATCTTCAAGCTCAACTCAAGCCGGAATGCCTCACTTGATCATTGTTGCTTCGTGAAGACTCACAAATGCTCCCCCATACACCATGATGGGAAAGCTCCATTGATGCACATCTTCATATGTCCATTATCACCAAAATGGACGGCAAGCTTCAAGCACATGATCCTCTTGAGATGCTCAGTCTTGAACTTGCCCAACTCAACCTTGATGACGATCACCACTTGACGTCATCCTCTCATGGGCTATATGAGATCTCACTTTTGATGCATGCCCATGGAAAGATACCTAACCCACATAGACAACACAAGGGAACATATATGATGGGTTAGTTCATAAAGCATAATTGACACGGCTTACCCTACCACATGACTTCTCGTGGCACATTCTTCATGCTTCATGTGTTGGCCAAACTTGAATCTATTCTTCACTCTTTGTATTGATCAACCTTGTATCTTCTCATGCTCTATCATACTATCTTGAGGCGTATATAGAATTCTTCATTTGCTTGCATGCTCTAAATCTTAGTCAACCATAGCTCAACTTATGAGACTATCATGACACTGACTTAGAGCCATAACTTGAATTCTTCACTTGGAATCAAGCACTTAAGATCTTGATCATTCATTGCTTATCACATAAGCTAGAGCATGGCTAATACTGAGTTCCACATAAGAACTCCATCTTCATTTCTTCTTCTTGATCATATCATATATATATCTTTAAATCGATGATCTTGATGCCAATACACAAGGTATATCTTTATCTTCATGGCATCCATACTTGAATCCAACACATGGACTACAAGTAGTACCTATGGAATATTCCTTCATATAAACTCAATGAAAACATTAGTCCATAGGGGTTGTCATTAATTACCAAAACCACACATAGGGGCAATATACCCTTACAGAGATCTACTCTAATATTTCCTTGTTTAACGTCTTCTTGCCTTGTTCGTCAAGAATCCTTCTTCGGGTGAATATCCTTTACTGGAACCGACGTATGTGCCCACCTTGGTCATTGGGCAGTCTTCATGGGCCCCTGTTTGGGCCGTATGAGGTAGCCCAATGTTGGTTACTCGAAGGGTAATGCCCACATCAAAGAGGAAGGTGGACAAGAAGAATAAGAAGAAGGATGACAAGGAAGAAGAAGATGAACTGATTTTTGGATGGGGCAATGTTCCATTGAGCTATGAGCAAGTGCACTATGCCGCTCTATACGTTCGCCTGGGCTTCGAGATGGCTAGGAGGTTTTGGAGGCTACTTGGCTACAGTTGCCAGGTTGATCGTCTCAATATTATTGATGATGAGTAGATGATGGCGTGGTGTGTGGTGTGTGTGCCTTCTATATTTGTATGAACCTATGAATCGTCTCAATATATCAAAATCTTACTATTGTTATTCAAATTCCTCAATTTTTCTAATTGTGGTTTACAGATTTAAAGATATTAATTATGCCATACTATATGAATAATGCATATATTATTTGTACAATTGCGGTTTACAGATTTAAAGATATTAATTATGTCATATTATATGAATAATATATATTATTGGATAATAATAAATGAATAAAAACAAAATTATTTCATATTCAAATTCCTCACATTTTTCTAATAATAATGGATATATTATTTGTCCAATTGTGGTTTACCGATTTAAAAATATTAATTATGCCATATTATATGAATAATGCATATTTTATTTGATAATAGTAGTAAAAAATGAATAATTTTTTTATTTCATATTTAAATTCCTAATTTTTTTCTTATAATAGTGAATGTATTATTTTTCCAATTGCGGTTTACATATTTAAAGATATTAATTATGTCATACTATATGAAGTAGAAGGATACATCGCGCGTTGCAGCGGGAATTTCTCTGATAACTCTATTTTGCAAAAAATAAAAGGGTATAAGTTGATTGGAATAGGATGTTATTTGTAGGAACTTGCATGATTCAATTGGCGTAGATGATGTGGATAATTGGATGGCTTAAAAAATTGATGATGTGGCTTGTATGTAGAGTATTAATGAATGTTAGTGGGGGGTGACATGGACAATTGGATGGCTAATAGAATGGATGATGTCGATAGCTTGCATGTTGAGATAGACAACTTAAATGACCCTCTAGTGGGGTTTTGCTTTATAAGAGATATAGATAATGCATATATTCTTTGATAATAATAATTAAAAATGTGAAAAAAATTATTTCATATTCAAATTCCTCACATTTTTCTAATAATAATGGATATATTATTTGTCCTATTTGCGATTTACAGATTTAAAGATATTAATTATTTAACCATATTTTATGAATAATGCATATATTATGTGATAATAATAATAAAAATAGTTTATTACTTATTTTATTTTCATCGGAATTTAATATTATTATCTTATTCATTATTTTTTACTTAATTTTTTTCTTTCAAAAATACAGAAATGTGATACAATGGTATAAGAGTTAATAGGTTTGTCAATTATTTTTTACTTAATTTTTTTTTCAAAAAATACAGAAATGTGATACAATTAGAAAAAAGAAAAACAATTTCGAAAAATAATAGTTAGTTCTAGTTGGGTTTACGAGCCGGGACTAAATATCCTCCAGCCCAAACGCTGTATCGCATCCACGTGGAGGGCCGTTTGTCTCGGCTGGTAACCGGGTCGGGACTAAAACCGTTACAAGTCTGGATAGAAGGGCCTATCTCCACTAATGGCAAGATCAGAATTGGAGCATGCCAAGAAAGGAAACTCAATCTCTACACATTCTTTGCACGTAGTGTCTTGAACAATACTCCGTTTGTAGAAACTTGACATAGCGCATTGCTATTTTTGCTGTATAAATTCTGCCATGGAAAGAAGTCC
This sequence comes from Lolium multiflorum, assembly GCA_030979885.1. Taxonomy (NCBI): domain Eukaryota; kingdom Viridiplantae; phylum Streptophyta; class Magnoliopsida; order Poales; family Poaceae; genus Lolium; species Lolium multiflorum. The sequence goes on from CM061749.1 coordinate 282,424,474, forward strand.
CACGTTTCCCGATTAGAAGAGTCGCAGAGCTGAGCTGCCGCGGCAGTCAAGCAATAGTCATGGTGTCAAGCATCATCAACGCACGGACAAGCCAAGCGCTTGCGCCTATCCACGAAGGCAGACAGTCCACGGACCTCGCGGGCCCAGGACCAGACGCCGGTTTCTTGCTTCCTGGAAGCTTCGTCCGTGCTGCCGCATATCCATCCGTGCACCCAGCTCGTACGCCCGTCCGCATCCACGCCGCCCATCGCAGGCCAGCTACACGCGACTTACGTGGACAGGGCGCACGCACGCGGCCACGCTCGGCTTCGGGTGTCGACATTTCCGCCGAGCCAGGCTATTGGCTGAACCCGAGCTGGGCCAAGCCAAGCCTGCGCCTCTCAAAAACACCACTCCGCCTCCTTTTTTTCCGCCATTATCCCCCCTCGCGTCTCTTCTCGCGCTCGCCCCAATTCGGCTTGGCTGGTCTCCCTCGCCACGAGTCTCTCTGCAGGTGCGCTCGTCGACGCCTATGCCCCCACTCCTCATTGCTGGGTGGCGAATCAGTCGTCGCGTCTCTCAACCTCTGGATTCCGGCGCAGTTATCTGAAATCTTGATTCTTTCTTTGTTCCAGGTGGCAGATTGGAGTATCTTGCATGCTCTGTGGCGGCGGCGGCGCTACTGTTGCCGCGGTTCCGTGTTGCTGCCCGTGTCGATGGTCATGGACGCCGCGCTGCGCGACTGGCGCGCGCCGCTACCGATGCCCGGCGGATCCAAGCGCCTGCCAATCTACCCCCAAATCCCCGCAGCCGCCGCCGCCGCCACCGCAGGCGGTTTCACCGCGGAGGAGCTCGACTCGCTGCTATTCCTTCCCTCCGACGCTAGCGGCTACCTGATGAATGGCCCCTCCGCGCCCCTCCTCCACTCCCCGTCCGCCGACAGCGCGTCGCCTCCGAGGGATGCCGCCTCGGTTTCATCTTCATCACCGGCGGCGCGGGCGCGGGCGGGGCACGCCCACCCGGAAGACTCGGAGGCCGTCTCCGACATCGACATCGTCCTCGGCTACATCGACCGGATGCTCATGGCCGAGGACATCGACGAGAAGTTCGAGCACTACCCGGCGCACGCCGCGCTCATCGAAGCCCAGAGGCCTTTCCTCGAGATCCTCGCCGACCAGCCACCCAGCTCCGGCGGCAGCACCGTCGACAGCCCCGACTCGGGCACCAACTCCTGCACCAGCCTCAGCTCATGCACATGCGCCGCGCCCGGCCCCGGCGCGGCACAGTCACCGCCGGCCATCGACTTCTCCGTGGCCGAGTTCCTGCAACCGGCACACCTGCTGTACCCGGATCTCAGCAGCCCCGACAGCTGCGTGGTCGACGCTGCCGGCGCCTGGCCGTACGATCCGACGGAGTTCTACCAGCTGCAGACCAACCCTGTGTCGGAGCCTGGCACGATGCTCTCGCAGTCCTCCTCCTTCGCCTCTTCCAACGGCAGCAGCAGCCTTGCACTTTCAGACGGCTTCGACTCGTTTCTCAACACTGCTGCTCCTGTCGCTGATCCTGGCTTGACCGATTTTGTGCTGCAGAGCCAGCAGGCTTCGCAGTTCAGCCGCGGGTTCGAGGAGGGAAGCAGATTTCTGCCCCAGGAGAGCAAGCTCGTGATTGACGTCGACAGCTTACCCTCTGCCGCAAGCCTGCACCATGCCGGGGTTAAAAAGGAGAAGAAGTTCCTCGAGGTCAAGACAGAGAAGCCTGATGCTCACCGAGGGAAGAAGCATTTCCATGGCGATGACTTGGATGCGGAGGAAGGGAGGTGCATCAAGCACTCGTCGCCGGTCATGGACGCGGATCACCTCATACGCGAGATGATGGACAAGGTCCTGCTGTGCAACGGCGAGACGTGCTCCAAAGGCGTCAAGGAGCTGCGCGAGGCCCTGCAGCACGACGTGGCGAACCATTCAGGGGCTGCCAGTGGCAAAGGGTCCGGCCACGGCAAGGGCCGCGGCAAGAAGCAGCCCAAGAAGGAGGTGGTGGACCTGGAGACCCTCCTCGTCCATTGCGCTCAGTCTGTTGCCTCTGATGACAGACGCAGCGCGACCGAGCTCCTGAGGCAGATCAGGCAGCATTCGTCTGCTGATGGTGATGGCGACCAGCGTTTGGCGCACTGCTTCGCCAATGGCCTCGAGGCGAGGCTTGCTGGCACAGGAAGTCAGATTTACAAGCTATATACCATATCACGGTTCGCGTGCACCGATGTGCTCAAGGCCTACCAGCTGTACCTGGCGGCTTGCCCGTTCAAGAAGATCTCTCATTACTTTGCCAATCAGACCATTCTGAATGCTGTGGAGAATGCCAAGAAGGTTCACATTGTCGACTATGGTGTCTACTATGGCTTCCAGTGGCCGTGTCTCATTCAGCGGCTAGCTAACAGGCCTGGAGGGCCCCCAGAACTCCGGATCACAGGAATTGACACGCCTCAGCCTGGGTTTCGACCTGCAGGGCGTATACAGGAGACCGGGAAATATCTAACTGATTATGCTCGGACCTTCAATATCCCCTTCAAGTACCAATGTATCGCATCTCAGTTTGAGGCTGTCCAGATAGATGATCTCAACATAGAGAAGGACGAGGTTCTGATTGTCAACTGCATGTTCAAGTTCAAGACTTTGATGGATGAGAGCGTGGTGGCTGACAGTCCAAGGAACATGGTGTTGAACACAATAAGGAAGATGAATCCACGAGTTTTCATTCACGGGATCACCAATGGATCTTACAATGCACCTTTCTTCGTCTCACGTTTCCGGGAGGCATTGTTCAATTATTCTGCTATGTTTGACATGCTGGAGGCCAACATTCCAAGGGATAATGAGCAGAGGCTGCTCATTGAGTCGGCTCTGTTTAATCGGGAGGCAATCAATGTAATCTCTTGCGAGGGACTGGAGAGGATGGAGAGGCCAGAGACGTACAAGCAATGGCAGTCGCGGAATCAGAGAGCAGGATTGAAGCAGCTCCCGCTGGATCAGAGTATCATGAAGCGTGCGAGGGAGAAGGTGAAGTGCTACAACAAGAATTTCATCATCGACGAGGACAACAAGTGGTTATTACAAGGGTGGAAGGGGCGCATCCTGTTCGCGCTGTCAACATGGAAGCCGAATCACCGATCTTCTTAGCTTCTGCGGTTTCTATGAGATCCAGAATACTGTAAATGGAGACCTGTTCACATTTTTGGACTCTCGGGCTGATTGTTCCTGGTCTGCAACCTGTCTGGTAAAAGCCATTTGTTCACTAGGGATATGGTTCATTTCTTTGCTGATGCAGATGATGAAGCTGCTTAGTTCTGTAGCATATGCTTGTTGTGTGCCCATAGGCAGGTAGTTTTGGCAGGAACAGTTGGTGCATATTTTTTGGTAGAACAGGCTAGGTATGTTAATTATTCTAGACATAGGTGTTTCATGCACGGATCGGTCTTGTATTATATTTCTTCTTCCAGTTTTATTTAGTAACGTTTCAATTATCCGTTTTACATGGTATGTGACTGTTGTGCTTGCTTGTAATCTAATTTGTAAATAGACCTAGTGTCATGAACCCTAGTATGTGAAGAATGCATCCTTAAGTTCTGTTGCAGGACATATATAGCCCTCCACTATTTGGTCTATCGTGCTTAGCTTCCTTGTTGGTTTTGTTTTACATTGCATGCTGCCGCAGTGCTACTGATCACCAAAAGTTAGTTTCATTTGCCGGATTGTGATAAAGTGTAACTGTTTACTCAATACAGTTATAGGGATCTACCTTACCAATAATATTTGTTTGAAACAATGAAATACAAAATCTTGGTTTGTCTAGTAACATGGCTCACTGCTGGTGTTCTGCACTTTCACTTCTTATTATGGTCTGAACATGCTGTGTTGGTTGTTTTGTGAAACAATCAGCATTACTTTATCTTTTCAATTTGATAGTTGGTTTATCTTTTTTGGAATTGTAAGTTGGTATTTGTTATAGACAAGCAAACATGGCTCTTGAGTTCGTGGTGATTGTGCATTTTAAGTTGCCTGTTGACATTCGGGAAATAAACATTGTCTTCAATTGCAGTAAGAGAAGAACTGACATTCCAGTTTGCTTGTCTGTCTGGTTGTTTGTTTGCTACCCAATCCTCGTCTCATCGTTTGGAAATAAACCTTATGTTGAATTGCAATAAAAGGAAGAACTGACATTCCAATTTGCTTGTCTGTATGTTTGTTTGCTATCCAATCCTCAATTCTCATCCGTTTGCTACCTTTGAGTCTGGGCGATTGACAGGTCAGCCAACAGCCGCGCAACTATGGCCACATGAATACATGATGGTAGACCACAAGAGCTTTATAGTAGGCTACAGCTTGTGTACTCTGTGATGGTCGTCTTTGGTATCTAGAAGGAATGATGTGGTCGGCAACGTGTGAAACTGTTGGAGATGACAGATGGCACGATTGATCCTTAGTGCAACTTGCCAGGTACACTTGCTACTGCTGAAACCGATCGCCCGCCATGGACATCGCTTTCTCCTGAAAAGAACGGCGCATCCGCCAAAGAAGAGAGCAATCGTTTCTTTACTGCATGTATCGTCAATCACTCGAGCACTCGGGGGAGAAGATTGGCCCAAAAGAATCCATACATAGGCCTGGGTTACAAGGAAGAAACACTTGAAAGGAAGTTGCAACAGCGATAGTAGAAGCCACGGGGAATCTACGCCTCAACGGAGGCCACGCCGAGGTGCTGGAGAAGTATGTAGAATTGTCGATACGATCCAAGATTGCTGAAAGTTACCGCGAGAGCTATGGCGGCTTGGCGATAACCGCATCAGACAAAGGCATGTCTTGTTCTTTGGCGGCAACGTATAGGCGTACACTGGAAGACGCTGACCAGTGTAGTTCTCATCCTGGAGATGGAATTTGTTAGATTCCGACAGCAATAGATGCCGTTCACACTGTGTCATCAGCAGAGGCGAGGTGCGCTGAACCTGATCTGGGAGCGGAGCAGTTCATAGCCTCGAGGCACGCGCAGGCGAATCAGGCAGAAGATACCTGCATAAGAGCAATTTCAATAGTGCAGCCGGGTGCTGGCTATAAGGCCAGCTATAGTCAGCTTATAGCTAACTTGTACAATAGTTGGCTTTAAGGATTGATAACTTTATGTGTAAAAGGCCCACCACACATACTCACAAAGTGCCTAGGAGCACGTGCAAGAGCTGGCTCTTGCATGAGAGCCCATCTCTCTTCTCTCTCCACTTCTCTCTCATCCACCTAAGCAAAACAACACTATTTTAATTCTTATAGCCTGCTGAGTCAGCCTTATTGTACTTGCTCTAACATGGCCTGAATATCATACTGCTCCTGATAGATTTAGGAGGATCAGAACGGGATATACAAAGGGGAAAGCGCGGCGGATTTTATTCCATCCCGCGGCGAGACGGCGGTTCGCACTTATTTATACACCAACTCTAAAGTATCCAGTGTCATCACTGTGTAGATGACAAGTAGGGCGTTGTATATTGAAACAGGGTCTCCTCAAACAAACTCTAAAGTATCCAGTGTCATACGAAGCAGGGAGATGTGAGATCTCAAACGAACATTTTGTATTACCAACATTCGACTGGTTCAAAGATCAGTTTCTTGAAATCGATTGCTTTCGAAAAGCTATAGAAAGACAGCAGAGATTATGAACATGCTTTTACTTGCAAAGTAGGCGACTTTCCTTTTAGATACTTAGGCGTTCCTTTGCATTGTACTCCGCAGAAGATTGTGTAGCGTAGATTGGAAACCAACCGAAGAGAAAGTGGGAGAAGAAGGCAGCTTACTGCCATGGCAGCTTTGCTTTCTATGGGGGGTCGTCTTATCTTTACCTACTAATAAAGGAAGTAAGGTTTCTCCCCAATTTTTTCGTCCGTTTTAGACATACCCCTGGGTTTTGGCTTTATTACGTAGAGTTGCCACCGCACACCTGTTTTGCGATGGAAAAGAAAACCGCGTCGCTGGTTGCTGGGTGTCCGTCGCGGCCTCGCGGACGTTCTATGATGATGGGCCTTTGTCCGTCCGTTTGTTTTGGCGTTGTGCAGCCCATAGGCCAGGTCTCCATGGAACGATATGCTGTTTTTCCGTCCGGATCGCTATCCTACCTTGGACTCGATGGATGAGGCCTTACCGAAGAGAGAGTGGGCTGATTTTTATTTGTAATAGGCTGAATCCATCATGCTAAATCTGACTCCGGTTCAAAGAGTTAATTTGAGTGCGCCGATTTTTATTTTAAGGAAAGCCACACGTATGCTTTATGTAAATAGTCCCACCTCGCTGCTGTAAGCCAAGTTCCACCGATTTATATACGTATTTATTCTGGATCTACCAAGCCTCCTTGGAACAACAAGCAGATGATGGCTACAAGGGCGAAAGATATTGCGAGCGAACTGAACGAGAAATTGAATCGTCGTGGCATGATGCTTATAGAGAAAAGTGAGATCAGAATTTGGAAAGAGATGCATCCAACGAATGGCACGGTGGAGGCGAGCTAGATATTGCAAGGGACCTGTGTGTACAGGCTGCTGGCCGGATCGAAATCTTTGATTTGCCACTAAAAAAATATGCTGAGGCGGAGCGGCTGCTGGCCGGATCGAAATCTTTGATTTGCCACTAAAAAAATATGCTGAGGCGGAGCAGTCGAGCTAAATAGAGGCAGGGACCTCTGTGTGTGTACAGAATGCCGGCAGGTGAGCTGAGTCGTGAAATATTTAGAATCTTCAAATTGACACCAAGAAATGTGCTGCTACGGATTTAACAAGTTTGTGCAAAATTTGGATATAAGATGTGTTTTTCTCGAGTCAATATTTGATTGCCGCCAACAAATGTGATGTACCAATTTAACAAGTCTGTGCAAAAAAATCAAAAATATTGAATGAGCTTTCACTTTGGCAATTATGGGTTTGATTTTGGATCAGAAATCAGGAACTAAATGAAGAGACAAATAAGGACGACCGGCTTCCTTTACTTTCTACAGTCACTTATCTTAGAAACTTACTGCTCCCTCCGTAAACTCGGACTCGAGACATCTAAACATATAGAGAAAAAATTATGGACATAGATAATAATAGATATGATGCCGTCACTCATTCAGGATATTTTTATATTACGTGCGACAGATAGTATACACATTGTCACAGATGGTCTCTACCCGTAGCAACGCACGGGCTTTTGTGCTAGTTCTTACTAAAACTTGTCCAAGTAATGTCACTAGTATGATGATGGCTTTCTTTAGAACGCCTAAAGGTGTAATCAAAGCGTATAGATTCCATTAGGGCTAGAGTGCTTTGGCAAGAAAAAGGAGTAAAAAAGTACCACTTAGTTCATTGGGTGGATGTTTGTGTACCCAGAGATCAAGGTGGCTTGGTTGTTACAATTTAAATTACAAGAATATTATATTTTTTTATGTAAGTGGTTCTGGAGACTTGAAAACGAAGAAGGTTATTGGCAAAAGTTGCTTAGGTCTGAGTATTTGAAATCTGGGTCTTTAACCCAAGATAGAAAGTTTCTAGATGCGCTCAGTCTGGCTTGATGGAAGTGAAACATATTTTTTATAGTTCTTTTAAAAGAATTATTGATAATGAAAAATGACATTTGTAAAAAATATGAAAAGATGCTCTCAGTTCTGGAAGGATGCATGGGTAGGATATAAATCTTTCTATATTTATTCCGTAGAATTTATAATTTGACATTGGTAAAGGATGTTACTGTAGCTAAGGTTTTCGCTCTAGATTTTAATTGCATAAGATTCAGAAGATCCCTTTATAGGGAATCTCTAGATATGTGAAATAGACTTCTAGATTTATGTAGTCAGGTACTCAGGTATCTCGTTGGAGGAACCTCACAAAATAAGTTGGCTGCTAACTAAATCAGAAACCTTTTCTGTTAATCCGTTATATTCTTACCTATCTACTCGTAGGACATTTTTTCCTTACAAACTGATTTGGAGGATGAGAGTTCCCCTGAAAATCAAAGCTTTTTTTGGTTAGTGATTAAGAATATGGTGCTGACTAAAGATAATCTAATCATCAAAGGATGGAAAAGACACCGTCTATGTGAATTTTGTGGAGTTGCAGAAACTGTCGATCATCTGTTTTTTGGCTGTTGCAGAAACTGAAAATCAAAGCTTTTATTTGGTTGGCTCTCCGTCTACGATGGAAATGATATGAGTGGAAAGACTGAGAGCGCCCTTGGATTGGAACTAAAGTTCCCTGTGATCAAACGGATGCATCACACTTTCATGCATTGGCGGAGCCAACACCGGGTCGAGCATGGTCAACCGACCCGGCTCAGATTTTGGGGAAAAAAAAATCCCAACCTCGCTCCCTGTCCCGCACGCACGGAAACGCCCCGAGTGGCCGAGTCCCCGATCTAATCCCCACCTCGCTCGCTCCCGCAAGCCCGCTCGCTCCCGCAGGCCGCCACCGTCGCTCGATCCCGCCGCCGTCGGTCGCTCCCGCAGGCCGCCGCCGTCGCTCGATCCCGCCGCCGTCGGTCGCTCCCGCAGGCCGCCGCCGTCGCTCGTCGCCGCCGTTGCTCGATCCCGGCGCCCTCGCTCGCTCCAGCACGGCGCACGCCGGCGCCCTCGCTCGCTCCAGCACCGGCACGCCCTGTTTCCGGCCGTCCCTGACCGCCCCCGCACCTCTCCAGTCTGCAGGCTCCACGGCCGTCCCTGACCGCCCCCGCCCCTCTCCAAGCTCCCTCATCTCTGCTTGTTCCGGCGGCCGTCTTCGATGGACTTCAGCGACGAGGCTGACCTGGCTGCTTGGATTGAAGAAGGGGAGGCCGCTGAGGCAGCAGAAGAAGCACGCAAGAGGGCACGCACAGAGGTTGAATTTCCCCCATTTGCCTTGAGTTTTGATACATATTTGTCTAGTTTGTTTCCTCATGGTTTGTTTTATTTTTATTGTTGTAGGCAAATGTCCCAGAAATCTTTGATCTAGCAAATTTGGTTCCCGATCCCGGAATTCGGAGACCAATTGACTCAATGATTTGCTATGCTGAGAAAGAGATATTTGCACAAATTGATGACAAGAAGATTATGCTTCGTTTACATGCCTACAGTAACCGTAGAGGTCATCTTCCTCGTGGATTTCGACTTCCTAGCATGGATTCAACTTAATGGTATGATAATATCTCCTCAAAATATAGCACTTTTGTATCTAGTTCTTGTTTTTTAGTCAGTTTGTACTTCTACTCGGTGAAATATGATAAATGCATCAGTTTGGACCATTTTTTGTTGATTACATGTGATTTTTTGCCCCAAATTTTTTTAGAGCTTATTTGTTCGACCCGGCTCAATTCAAATCCTGGCTCCGCCACTGCTTTCATGTGTGTACTCACATTACCATTGGGAAGCATGTTTCCAGTTTCTGGACATCAAGATGGCTAGGCGGAGCTGCTTCGGGCCTCCCGCTGAGATAGCTACAAACCTGTATAAGTTATCAAGGTTGAAAAAACTAACTGTTGCTCAAGCCATGATGGCGGACAAGTGGATGACACGGCTTCACTGCATTAAATTCAGAGCTTCAACTTAGGGGATTCACGATTCTATGGATTAAATTTCATCTTTTTGATGCAGATGGCAGGGCATTTTCTCATTTTGAAAAATGGATAAATTGCAAGACATCAAACTATCCAATGAGGAGGACCAAATTGTTTGACATCTCAATCCCGCTTTCTCTGCCATTGACTTCTCGAAGCTGTGGAAATCTAAAGTCCAACCTAAATGCATAATTTTTTTGGTTGCAGCTAAGACAACACATCCTTACTAACGGCATGCTACAAGCAAGGGGGTTGGAACACCGGGAACATTGCGTACCCTATGATTAAGAGATGGAGAAAACCTCTCATACCCATACTCTTGGTCTATTTGGCATCCAATTGCTCACTTGGTTGGCAAGGCCGCAAAGGAGATTCATTGCCATCAATTCTCATCTCCGGCAGATTGGTAGTGTTAAATGAATGATGTGCTCACTAAGATGAGCTAATGGTTGCCGGGGTGTGACACATCTGGAAGGAGAGCGATGCAGGCATGTCTTTCAATAGGCACATGTTGCTGAATGCCAGGTTGTGGAGTTTATTAAATTATGATACAGTATATGGTTGCTTGGAACCTACTTGGCCGCCCCTCCTTCCTCACGGGTTGTCCGCGCAGCGGCTCCAGAGGGCAACAAACCCAGCACAAGACCTCCCTCCCGTGGCTCCCATGGCTGTTGCCACCGCCGGTGCCGGTGGTGGTGGCGCCCGATAGCTAAAGGCGAAGGGCTAGTAGGCGCATTGGGTGGATCCTCTTTGCGTGGAGGTGAACCTCTAGTGGGTGCGCGTCGGTGGCGCTCACGACAAACGGATGCAGGTGTTGGGCTGCCGACGGGTTGTGATGGCCTGGACTGCGGATGCGTGGCGGCGTGGAGATCATCAGCGACTGGCCCGACGGGCCTGATCTGGGTCGCGTGGGTCACAACTGTTGCACGTACCTCGTCGGTCCCGGGGGTGATGGCTGGCTGTGCGGCGACGCTGGGCACCGCGTTGCTCATATGTCGCTGGTGTGCATGTCATTTCCTATTGCGGTGGAGGTTCTGAACCTCCATCGTCATCGCTAGGCGGTGGATGGCGGTGTAGGGGCATGTTCGTCCGCATTGAAAAATAAAGGTGGTGGTCCTATGGTTCCTCTCACGTCAAGATGAAGATCTACTAGATGCTTGTCCTCCTTGATCTGGCCGGAATGTCGAGTTCCGGAGGGCTCCGCTGGCGAACTATCTTGGGCGAATCATGCCTGAATATTGCTGGATTGGATGAGATTCGGTCGTACGTTTCCATGTTTTTTCTCCGACCGTTTGGTTTCAAGAGGGATCGGTGCGAAGCTCTGATATGGTTCCATGGTGAAATTAGATGCGGAGAATGGCATGAAAGCCGAGTTTTGAGGACTACTACTAGTGGTTCGAGGCTTTGCGTCGATGGTGAACTTTCTTGGTGTTTCGGGCTTCATAGAAGCAACACGAAAGTTGGGGCGTCAACACAGTTTAGAGTGAAAATTTAAGGTTTGGTCTTAACTGATTGTGCGTGGCAATGTCCTTGCTAAATTTATTGTTTTTATTGTGGATACTCTCTTCAGGATGAAAAACTTAAGATATATAATCAAGCGATGACGGTGCTTGTGCACAGTTTCCTTCTTGGAGACGTCGCTTTTGTAGAACCTGGATTTCAGGTGTTTTCATGGTGTTGTTTGTTCAGCTGTTGTATTGACTGGAACATGGGAGATCATGTGCTACTATTAAGGTATCTGTTGTTGCATAGCCTAGATGTAATTGGTATCTTCATGATATTAATATATTTTTTTATCGAAAAAAATATAAGAAGGCACATGGGAGCCTCAAGGAGCTGCTCGCCGAGGTCAGAGAGGAGGTTGGTTGGAAACTCTAGTCGACAACGTAGGACCAAACACGCCGCTCACCTCGACACCTCCGGGGATGAGCCACTTGGGGGCGACGCGGCAGCAAACTACATCGCATGGTTGACGAAGAAGGCCTCCAGATGGAGGTTGAGCTCTTGGACGAGGGCTGCCATTCAGCCATAAGAAGCAGGGGCAAGGCAAGCAACCAACATCGGTCCCTTGGTGGAGAGCTCCCCAAGGAGTATACCGCGACGAACATGCATCATGAACATCCACAGCTTCGAAGCTATGCAAAGACGCCCGTCTGCAAAGACCCTTATTACAGCAAGAAAAGATTGGGAAATAGGAGCAAGGCTACCCAAAGCCAAGCATCGCCATGGATTCGGCCAACAGGTGCTGGCATAAGATCCAACTCCAATCCAGATCCAAAACTTCTCCTCAACACCAGTAATCAGGGAAACTTGGAGATAGGATGAGGAGGATCCCCCTTCTTTGCTTTCGAGAGGCTACACGAGAGAAATCCTATAGCTACAGAGAACTAGACCCCCCCTCCCACTAACCGCCGGCCACCATGGCCGCCGACGGCAAAGGGGAGAGAGGCCGGTGGAGGGATATAGGGGAGAGCTCAAGGACGAAGGTATCCACTAGGGTATTCTCCACAGGGGTATGTGAGAGCAGTGGGGAGAGAGTGACCAGCCGCTTGAGACATGCGCTGATGCTGGCGAGTAGTTACATTAGCAGCCTGGTTTTCTCTTACTGTTTTAATCTTCAGTCTTTCTGTCTTTTTTTTTGTATCAGCTAGTCCCTCTCTAAGCTTGTAACCCAGACTATTTTATCCTCCTGCTTAATTAATTTGGCAGAACAACTGCCGTTTTCCTTAAAAAAACATTCAGTTCTTTTCTTTCAGACCCACTCTCTGCTACATAGGTTTGCACTTGACTTAACTGGACCGTGCAGTGTCCACCATAGCCGTAGGCTTCTTGGGGACGGCCGTCAGTTGGGCTGCATTAACCAGAAGGCCCACGAGGCAACAAAGACAGGCTCACAGAGATATTTTGGGGATGTCTCGTGCAATTCACTTCATTGTTTATTATTCAACAAGTACCAAAACATGGTTCATCAAAAGTTTAAAGAAACGAAATAAGAAAAATGTAAAATGTAAGAAGGTCAGCTATGAACAAGACTTCTAAACACGCTAAATTCTCCTGCAGGAGAAATCAATCGCAAATTGGCGAACAAATCAAAACGAGGGGGGAGAATCCATCATCATCAGCTGCGATCAGGTACATCTAGCACTTGGGCATATCGGACGGCGGGGGAAGCAGCTTCTCGTTCGGCTTGGTCCCGTCCTGCACGGCCCATGCCATTCTCAGCCCCCACGTTGTGTGCACCTCCAAATGGCAATGCATGAACCACACACCTGCACACACATTCACAAACAGTGTCATGCCCAATTATCTGAAAGCTGGTTCGACCTTAGGGAACCGTGTGTTTCACGTATGGATTATGTATAGCTTGATCTGGTTACCTGGGTTGTCTGCAAGGAAGCGAATGGCCACCCACCCGCCGGCCGGCACGCCGACGGTGTTCCGCTCGACCGGGTCGACGAGGTTGAACTTGGCCGGGTCGTTCGTGGGGTCATAGTTGCCGAACCCTTGCCCGACCACGAAGAAGTTGTAGCCGTGAAGGTGCAGGGGGTGGCTCTCGATCCCGAGAACGCTGGTATCCTGCATCACCAACTCCACCGAGGTGTTATAGGGCAGCGAGAGCAGCCTGGTCCCCGTGGCCACGTGCGTGTTGTTCGGCGGCGTCCCGGTGTAGTTGAACGGCGACAGCGGCATGGCCGGAAAGTTGGACGCGTAGACGCCCCTGGACAGGCCGGTGAAGTGCGACTGCAGGAGCGCCATGGACGGGAGCACGAGGGAGACGTTGTTCACGGCGGCCGCGAACTGCGTGCCGTTGGGCCCCTGGCAGGTCATGTTCTTGGGGCACGGGAGCGTGCCCAGCCCGATCGTGAAGAAGAACCGCCTGTCCACCGACTGCTGCACCGCCGCCGGGTACTGCTTGCTGGCGAGGCTGAGGAGCTTGGTCGTGAAGCTGGTGACGAATTTGGTGTCGTTGAAGAACGGCAGGGTCGGCTTGAAGAGCGGCAAGGTTTTGTCCAAGCTTGGCGTAGAAGGTGAGCCTGGTTTGTGGTACTCGAGGATGCCGGCGACGGTGGTGTTGTCGTAGGTGCCCGGGCGGATGACGGAGTAGGGCGCGGCGGCCATGTAGAAGTTGGCGTTGGGGTACACCGGCTTGGTGGTGAGGAGGACGTTGGTGGTCATGCCCGGGGAGATGACCAGGGTCTTGACAGTGAACGGCTTGACGTAGACGGCGTCGACCTCGACGACGGTGAGGGTGTGGTTGGCGACGGAGAAGAAGAGCTCGTCGTTGAGCGCGGCGTTGATGAGGCGCAGCAGGTACGTCTTCCCTGGCGTGACCTTCAGTTTGAACGTATCTGTATGCGTTCCATATATGCACGGTAATTCAGTAATTTGCATGAGTAGAAAGCTAGCAAACCTAATTGGCCAGGAAGTCCTAGGTATATAGGTGTAACGTAGCTAAGTTCTTGTTAACGTAGCACCGGCCGGAACCAACAAACATCGACGGCTAAGGTGCACCAAATGTTAGGTCAGGTATCACTGTGTTGTTCCAATGACACACTAAACTCTACAATAATCCTTAACAACCAACGCACCATTCCGTTCCGTTTGAAGGAAGGATCGGAATATTCTTCGAATTCACTTTCGGTGATTTGGTTGATGATTGAAAAGCTCTCGATCAGCAAGCACACTTTTGGCTCTGGTGATTGCGAGTTTGCGACTAAAACTAAAGATGCATGGAAGCACACCACAGACTGCAAGCAAGCGAACGTACCTTTGGCTGAGCAGTTGTAGAGCGGGCCGGGAAGCCCGTTAATGGTGTAAGCGTCGGAGATATTGGGCGCTCCGCCGACCTTGAGCGCCTTGCTCATGATGTCCTCCGTGTCCGCCGCCCACCACTCGCCGAAGATGACGGGCACCTCCTCGTGCGGCGCGGGGAACGGGTAGGGCACGCCGAGCTTGGGGAGGATGACGATGGCGCCGTAGACGGTGGCGCGGAACCAGGAGATGTGCGCGTGCCACCACAGCGTGCCGCGCTGCCCGGTGACGGTGAACTTGTAGACGTAGGTCTGGCCCGTCTGGATAGGGCACTGCGTGACGTACGCTGGTCCGTCCGCCCAGCCCGTCTGCAGCTGCCGGATGCCGTGCCTGCGGGCGACAGCGACGGTGTGTCAAAAGAGTGGGGCAACTTGGCCGAAAAGGAAGAGCGGACAGCTTCGTGCAGAAATGGTTGCGAGCTCGGCGACGGCGGAGCTTACTAAAGCTAAAAGCGAAAAGGTAGATGAAGTACGTACCAGTGAATGGACATGTTGTGCGCGACGTGGTTGGTGACGCGGACGTGGACGCGGTCGCCCTCCCTCGCGATGAGCTCCGGCCCTGGGAACTGCCCGTTCACCGTCACGATGCTCTTGGTGCCGCACAGCCTCGTCACGTTCGCCATTTGCACCTGCAGATTACAACAATCAAGGTTAATATTCAGACACCGTACCGTACGTGTGTGGCAAATCAAGATAATGGACACAAGAGTCCCTAAATCAACAAGATGCATATGCATGGATAGCTAGTAGCTATAACTAGCTAGCTATCGGGCGTGGAAACATACGTTGAAATCGTAGTGTCTGGTGATGCCTTGAGCTTGGATGATGAGCACCATCAGGGTCGCCATGGCAAGAGGCCAAGGACGAAGAAGGGAGGAGATAGCCATGGCCATGGTATGGTATCTAGCTAGGTCTAGCTAGCTCTATATGTGGAGATTGCCCTTCCGAGCTCTCGAGGAGAGCAGAGGAACGGGTGCTAGAGGATGGAACGGAATGGATGCTGGAACAAGCGCTTGAGTTGTTTGTATATATAGGGTACGCCAAATATTAAGCCCGCGTGTGCACCAACTACCACCGCGAGAAATCGTCATTCCCTTTGAGTACTGTATAGACCCTTAGTCCATGCATCGTCATTGGTAGGATACGCAGCTTAGATGGCAATTCTTGTTTGGTGATTCGGTGGATGAGCTATCAAGGCCGGCCGGAGCTAGCTCCATCGATCCAGCAAGCTGGACTGGCAAGCTTTGGAGTGCGGCTAAAGCCAGCCATCCACAACCATCTCGTTTGACCATGTTTTGTATAGCTAGCTAGCATGCATTCCTATCGGCTCTTGTTTGATTTGCCTGCGTGGTCGCGTACCGCTTCTGGTGAGCTGCCCAGAAGTGAAAGGTAAAAGTGCAGGCGACCCTAGCTAAAAGCCATATTCGTGGTAAATTAGCTGCAAAAGGGGAAAGAAACGGATGAGAAATCCAAATCAGACATCAACCAGGCGAGAAAGCCTTGCACTGCACATTTCGAAAGGAAGATGAGGAAAGATCTTCGCGGACTCGCCTGTCAAAATGTCGAATCCAACATTATTGATTGGCCCCTAATCAAAATCCTGTACTTTGCCTATTTTTATGTTCCCCGGCCGGCTCAATGGATTATGGGAGACGTTTTATGTTTAAAAATGACACTACTTCTGAGAGAGAGTGATGGAGCAATTGCCGAAATCAACTGGCTGTGTCAATTATTGAATATAGCATCATGACCAGTTGATTAAGTTTTACTCCATACTATATACATATATCCATGATGATGAGCAAAAATGGATTCTGAGAGACGTTTTACGTTGAAAAATGCCATTAATTCTGGGAGAGTGATGGATCAATTGCCGAAATCAACTGGCTATGTCAATTTAAAGAGTCTATAGTGCTTCGGTAGTACCGTGAGAGGTACCAGTACTTCCTCCCTTAAGAATACTGCACCTCTTCTATATTTGCCGTTAAATTGAGCAAGGGTAAAATTGACCTTTCACCAAATAATGGATTTACGCCCACTCCCTGCTCCCACGATATCGTATGTGCTTTGGTTTTTCATTTTTTGAATATGTCTAAACCAAATACGGACCACATGCTAAACTTTGAACGGACTAATATGGTAGTGCCGCCCGGCATGGCGTGAGAGAGGCGGCGGCTGACGGCTAGCATGCGGCAGAATACGGACCACAGGCTAAGCGGATCAGAGCGCCCTGTGCCGGCAGCTATGCTTTAGATTGGAAACAAAATCTCGGCGTTGGTTCAGATTTGATCCATATAAGATAAACCGATCGCATCTACCACAAATATGAAAACTAGAAATTCTAGTAAACATTGAAATCAGAAAGACAAAAACACATACGGTGCAGCGTTGACATTGCAGCGGCAATGGCAGCGGCGATGGCAGACCCATGTTGAGGTTGTCAAAGAGGTCGTTGACGTCTGGGAAGAAGTCGTTGTTTGGAAACTTGTCGTCGGAACATATCATGTTTGTAGTAGTCATGTGTAAGCGCTCCCCAAACACTTGATCTCCCCTCACCCATATAGATCTACAAAAGGCGGGATTCCAGAGGCCTACTGTCCCATCGATATATGTACGCCGAACGACAGAATGAGGAAGACGATAGTGACATCGTATGGTTCTAAAAGGAGGCACCCACATATGCGTTGTAGGGCTAGGGTTTGCGTCCAGGATTATATAGTGCAGTTCGGGAAGGTCGGTGGGCGCAACCCACGTCCGAATCAGCACAACCACGATCCAGAAAAACCAAAACGAAACGGGTGCGTTAACGTGTCCGTTAGTGACTCATAATTAATGGCACGGTTAATTTCATGAACAAAAAGATAATCTCAGCTCGGTGAGATTCCCGCAGCTCGCAGCGTGGCCCGTCGTGGCGAGGCGGGCAGTGTAGGAGGAGTGCACGAGGTATGTCTCTCTTCTCACTCACTTACACGGACTAGAAAAACTCCCCTTATAAACCACTACGTATCTCTCTCTCAACTAGCTGTGTGAGACTAAATTTTAGTCTCACCCCTTGCCATACAAGAATGCGCCTAAGATAATTTCGTAATTTTTATTGGGCTATGGGCTAAGGCCCAATTCCAAATTCCAACAATCCCCCACAAAGTCTCATTGACACGTTAAATACGATTATTTCAGAACATTATTTATATACTGGTGCGTGGTGGAGACTGTAAGTTAAACTCGCACTAAGAACTTTATATTACACTAGTTTGCAACTTCATTAGTGCACTATGCCTTGAACTACGAGTTTTATGCTAGCTTCACACAAAGCCTGGACCGATACTAGGCTGCCGCAAGGCTTCCGCTTGCTGTGGAGCTTATACATTTCCTGAGTTTATTAGAGAGCACCAAACTCATGGACTGCGACGTTTGACAACCAAATTCATATAGGTATCTTCTTCGGAAGATGTTATGCAAGACAATATATTTTCTTAATTAAGCTACTCATAACACATTAAGATAAATATAAACATGTCATGCAGTAGGAGAGTATTGGATCTTCATGGAGAGGTAAATTCCATAAAGGGATATGCTCCTCCCAGATGACCTACAACTTATCTCCCAACTCTAATTCACGGCACCTTCGATCACATAGAGTAGGTTACCGATGTAGACAACTCATAGTGTGGGTCGCAAATCCATCTCTCTCAATGTATTCTCTGTCACTGCGTGATAGACCATTTGTGAGTGGATGTTCTAGATGCTTAACCCAACACAATAACTCTGGAGTTTCTCATTTTTCTGACATATTTTCATTCTCATCTTCACATGCCTTGATGACTTCATATCATCCTTAGAATTCTTTACTTGATGTTCACAGTTTGATTATCACAGTTCATCAGAATAGATGGTATTGCTTTCTCAACCAAATTTAAGTCCATCAAGACCCCACGAAGCCACGCTGTTTCAACAGTGGTTGTGTCTAATGATGTGAGTCCTGCTTCTATTATTGACCTTATTAAGATGGTAGCTTGCAAATATTGTAGAAAAAAGCACCATCACACCAAGTGTAAATAAATAACTACTCATGGCGTTAGTCTCATCAGCATCAGATATCCAGTTTGAGTCACTATAGCCCTCAAGTACCCTTGGATACCTAGTATAGTGAATACCATAGCTCGTAGTGCCTTTCAAATAGCACAAAACTTTCGCAAGAGCATGCAAACGAACATCTCCAAAATTGATACAATTTGACCGAGTTTTCTTACAGCAAAGATATGTGAGGCCTCACAGCGCTGGCTAAATACATAAACGATCTAATGATTTGCGAGTATCGCAATTGTTCTCTAGCAATTATTTGGTTCTTTTGAATTAGCAGACGGTGTTGGAGAAGATTTGCAGTCGCTATACCCGAAACTAAGCAATATCTTTTCTAGATAGTATGACCATACAAATACTTCAATAGATTACACACCTTTCTTTCTTGACCATCTATTACAAATCCATCAGGCTGCTTCATATAGATATTCTCATTGAGATCTCCATTTAGGAAAGTTGTCTTAACGTCCATTAGCTGAACGAGAAGACCATAGGAGGCAGCCAAGGAAAGTAGTACTCGAATAGTGGTCAGTCGAGCTATATTTCAGTATGTATCAAACAAGTATTTGTCTTCTTTTTAGGTATAACCCTTGGCCACAAGCCATGCCTTGTACTTTTAAATAGTACCATAAGGCTTAAGCTTTTTCTTGAACATCCATTTACATCCTACAGATTTTCACTCATAAGAACGATCAGTAACCTCCGAAGTACCATTAGCTAAGATGGAGTCCATCTCTCTCCGGATATCCTTCTAGTAGTCAGCATCTTGAGATGCATAAACTGCATAAAGAGAAGTGAGAGTATCATCCACGAGGTACACATTGAAATCATCACCAAAGGACTTTGCAGTCCTCTGTCTCTTGCTCCTTTTGGGAGCTTCATTCTCATCCTCCATAGGATTATCATAGTGTTCTATCGCAATGGTAGGTTTAGGAATTATAATTAACTCCTGACTAGATGAACTATGCATCTCCTGATTTGATGAGCTAGACATGTCTTTATGGGAAATATATCCTCAAAGAAATTCGCATCATTTGACTCCGTAATTGTACTAACATGCATGTCGGATACGTCAGATTTCACTATAAAAATTCTATATCCAATGCCGTCAAATGCATATCCCGAAAAGCACAATCAATGGTTTTGGTCTAAGCTTGCGCTTCTTTGGTATCGGTACATTTACATTCGCCAAACAACTCAAAGTTCGTAAGTAGGAGAGTTTCAATCTTTTCCTTTCTCATTCCTAAAACAGAGTAATTGTTGTTTTCTTTGTGGGAACACGGTTTAGGACATGACACACGGTCATTATCGCCTCCCTCACCATACCTTGGATAGACCCGATGTATCTAACATCGCGTTAACCAAATAGTTAGAGTACGGTTCTTTCTTATGCCACTCCATTTGACTGGGTGAGTAGGGAAGCATTGATACGTCTCAAACGTATCTATAATTTCTTATGTTCCATGCTACTTTTATGATGATACTCACATGTTTTATACACATTATATGTCATTATTATGCATTTTCCGGCACTAACCTATTGACGAGATGCCGAAGATCCAGTTGTTGTTTTCTGCTGTTTTTGGTTTCAGAAATCCTACAAAGGAAATATTCTCGAATTGGACGAAATCAACGCCCGGGGTCTTATTTTTCCACGAAGCTTCCAGAAGACCGAGGGGATCACGAAGTGGGGCGACGAGGCGCCGCCACACTAGGGCCGCACGGCCAAAGGGGGGCCCGCGCCACCCTAGTGTGTGGGCCCCCTGTCAGCCCTCCGACTCCGCCCTTCCGCCTACTTAAAGCCTTGGTCGGGAAACCCTTTGTACCGAGAGCCACGATACGGAAAACCTTCCAGAGACGCCGCCGCCGCCAATCCCATCTTGGGGGATTCAGGAGATCGCCTCCGGCACCCTACCGGAGGGAATCATCTCCGAGGGCTCTTCATCGCCACGATCGCCTCGGATCGATGTGTGAGTAGTTCACCCCTGGACTATGGGTCCATAGCAGTAGCTAGATGGTTGTCTTCTCCTCATTGTGCTATCATGTTAGATCTTATGAGCTGCCTATCATGATCAAGATCATCTATTTGTAATACTACATGTTGTGTTTGTTGGGATCCGATGAATATTGAATACTATGTCAAGTTGATTATCAATCTATCATATATGTTGTTTATGTTCTTGCATGCTCTCCGTTGCTAGTAGAGGCTCTGGCCAAGTTGATACTTGTAACTCCAAGAGGGAGTATTTATGCTCGATAGTGGGTTCATGCCTCCATTGAATCGGGACAGTGAGAAAGTTCTAAGGTTGTGGATGTGCTGTTGCCACTAGGGATAAAACATCGATGCTTTGTCTAAGGATATTTGTGTTGATTACATTACGCACCATACTTAATGCAATTGTATGTTGTTTGCAACTTAATACCGGAAGGGGTTCGGATGATAACCTGAAAGTGGACTTTTTAGGCATAGATGCATGCTGGATAGCGGTCTATGTACTTTGTCGTAATGCCCCGATTAAATCTCATAGTACTCATCATGATATATGTATGTGCATTGTTATGCCTTCTTTATTTGTCAATTGCCCAACTGTAATTGTTCACCCAACATGCTATTTATCTTATGGGAGAGACACCACTAGTGAACTGTGGACCCCGGTCCATTCTTTACATCTGAAATACAATCTACTGCAATTGTTCTTTACTGTTCTTCGGAAACAAACATCATCTTCCACACTATACGGTTAATCCTTTGTTTACAGCAAGCCGGTGAGATTGACAACCTCACATTACGTTGGGGCAAAGTACTTTGATTGTGTTGTGAAGGTTCCACGTTGGCGCCGAATCCCGGTGTTGCGCCGCACTACACTCCGTCACCAACGACCTTCACGCGATCCTTGACTCCTACTGGTTCGATAAACCTTGGTTTCTTCGAGGGAACTTGCTGCTACACGCATCACACCTTCCACTTGGGGTTCCCAACGTGTGCTTTGTATCAAGCTAAATTTCGCCCGTTGATGGAGATCAAGACACGCGCAAGGGGAGTCTCCCACATCCAATCTCTTTACTTTTTTTTTGTCTTGCTTTACTTTATTTTATTTACTGCTTTGTTTGCTCTTATATCAAAAACACAAAAAATTAGTTGCTAGCTTTACTTTATTTACTATCTTGTTTGCGTTCTCCATATTAAAAATACAAAAAAAATTAGTTACTTGCATTTACTTTATTTAGTTTGCTTTATTTACTACTGTTAAAATGAATACTCCTGAAAACACTAAGTTGTGTGACTTCACTAGCACAAATAATAATGATTTCCTATGCACACCTATTGCTCCACCTGCTACTACAGCAGAATTCTTTGAAATTAAACCTGCTTTACTAAATCTTGTTATGAGAGAGCAATTTTCTGGTGTTAGTTCTGATGATGCTGCTGCCATCTTAATAATTTTGTTGAACTTTGTGAAATGCAAAAGTATAAGGATGTAGATGGTGACATTATAAAATTAAAATTGTTTCCTTTCTCCTTAAGAGGAAGAGCTAAAGATTGGTTGCTATCTTTGCCTAGAAATAGTATTGATTCATGGACTAAATGTAAGGATGCTTTTATTGGTAGATATTATCCTCCCGCTAAAATTATATCTTTGAGAAGTAGCATAATGAATCTTTGGTGAAGAATTGCCCAACCCATGGACTAACTACTTGGATGATCATCCAAACCTTCTATGCAGGATTGAATTTTTCTTCGCGGAACCTATTGGATTCAGCTGCTGGAGGTACCTTTATGTCCATTACTTTGGGGGCGGCAAAAGCTTCTTGATGATATGATGATAAATTACTCGAATGGCACACGAAAGGGCTCCACAAGGTAAGAAGGTAAATTCTGTTGAAGAAACCTCCTCCTTGAGTGGTAAGATTGATGTGATTATGTCTATGCTTGTGAATGGTAGATCTAATGTTGATCCTAATAATGTTCCTTTAGCTTCATTGGTTGCCCAAGAAGAACATGTTGATGTGAACTTCATTAAAAGTAATAATTTCAACAACAATGCTTATAGGAATAATTCTGGTAACAACTATAGGCCATATCCTTCTGCTAATAGTAATGGTTATGGTAATTCTTATAGGAATTCTTACAACAATAATAGGAGTGTACCCTGGTCTTGAAGCCATGCTTAAAGAATTTATTAGTACACAAACTGCTTTTAACAAATCTGTTGGGGAAAAGCTTGATAAAATTGATATTCTTGCTTCTAAGGTTGATAGACTTGCCTCTGATGTTGATCTTTTAAAATTGAAAGTTATGCCTAATAAAGATAACGATAATAAAATTATTACTACAGCAAACTCCATCCAAGTTCGAATTAATGAAAATATTAGATTGATGGATGAATTGCATGCTAGGTGGGACAGAGAAGAAAACGAAAAACTTGCTAAAGAGAATAATGTAGCTAAAGTTTGGACTATTACCACCACTAGTAATGATAATGCTTCACATGTTGCTACACCTCCTACTATCAATAGTAAAATAATTGGTGTTGGCAATGTTTCTACTCCTGCAAAGCGTGCAAAATTGCCTGAAACTGCTAAAACTCTGAAACTGTTGTGATAAAACTGCTGAATTTTTTAAAATATTGGGGACAATGATCCCATTGCTGTAGATCATAATGGTTTAGATTTTGATGATTGTCACATCTCTGAAGTTATAAAGTTCTTACAAAAACTTGCTAAAAGTCCCAATGCTAGTGCTATAAATTTGGCCTTTACAAAACATATTACAAATGCTCTCATAAAAGCTAGAGAAGATAAACTAAAACTTGAAACTTCTATTCCTAGGAAGTTAGAAGATGGTTGGGAGCCCATCATTAAGATGAGGGTCAATGATTTTGATTGTAATGCTTTATGTGATCTTGGTGCAAGTATTTCTGTTATGCCTAAGAAAATCTATGATATGCTTGACTTGCCACCATTGAAAAATTGTTATTTGGATATTAATCTCGCTGATAATGCTATAAAGAAACCTTTGGGGAGGATTGATAATGTTCGTATTATGGTTAACAATAACCTTGTCCCCGTTGATTTTGTTGTCTTGGATATTGAATGCAATGCATCTTGTCCCATTATATTGGGAAGACCTTTTCTTCGAACTATTGGTGCTACCATTGATATGAAGGAAGGTAATATTAAATATCAATTTCCTCTCAAGAAAGGTATGGAACACTTCCCTAGAAATAGAATGAAGTTACCTTATGATTCTATTATTAGAACAAATTATGATGTTGATGCTTCGTCTCTTGATAATACTTGATTCACACTTTCTGCGCCTAGCTAAAAGGCGTTAAAGAAAAGCGCTTATGGGAGACAACCCATTATTTTACTTCTGCATTTTGTTTTATATTTGAGTCTTGGAAGTTGTTACTACTGTAGCAACCTCTCCTTATCTTTATTTTATTGCATTGTTGTGCCAAGTAAAGTCTTTGATAGTAAAGTCAATACTAGATTTGGATTACGGCGCAGATTTCTTGCTGTCATCGAATTTGAGTAGAATTCTCTGTAGGTAACTCAGAAAAATCTGCCAATTTACGTGCGTGATCCTCAGATATGTACACAACTTTTATTCAATTTGATCATTTTCATCTGAGCAAGTTAAGTGCCCCAGAAAAATTCGTCTTTACGGACTGTTCTGTTTTGACAGATTCTGCCTTTTATTTCGCATTGCCTGTTTTGCTATGCTTGATGGATTTCTTTGTTCCATTAACTTTCAGTAGCTTTGTGCAATGTCTAGAAGTGTTAAGAATGATTATTTCACCTCTGAATATATGAATTTTTGATTATGCACTAACCCTCTAATGAGTTTGTTTTGAGTTTGGTGTGGAGAAAGTTTTCAAGGGTCAAGAGAGGAGGATGATACAATATTATCAAGAAGAGTGAAAAGTCTAAGCTTGGGGATGCCCCCGTGGTTCATCCCTGCATATTTTAAGAAGACTCAAGCATCTAAGCTTGGGGATGCCCAAGGCATCCCCTTCTTCATCGACAACTTATCAGGTCACCTCTAGTGAAACTATATTTTTATTCGGTCACATCTTATGTACTTTACTTGGAGCGTCTATTTGTTTTTATTTTTGTTTTGTTTGAATAAAATCGGATCCTAGCATTCTTTGTGTGGGAGAGAGACACGCTCCGCTGTTGCATATGAACACATGTGTTCTTAGCTTTATTTTTAATGTTCATTGCGAAGGTTGAACTACTTCGTTCATTGATATATGGTTAGAAACGGAAAATGCTTCATGTGGTAATTGGTATAATGTCTTGAATAATTTGATACTTGGCAATTGTTGTGCTCATATAGATCATGTTTAAGCTCTTGCATCATGTACTTTGCACCCATTAATGAAGAACTACATAGAGCTTGTTAAAATTTGGTTTGCATGATTGGTCTCGCTAGAGTCTAGATATTTTCTGGTTAAGGTGTTTGAACAACAAGGAGACGATGTAAAGTCTTATAATGCTTACAATATGTTCATATGTGAGTCTTGCTGTACCATTTATACTTGAGTTTGCTTCAAAAACCTTGCTAGCCTAGCCTTGTATTGAGAGGGATTCTTCTCGTGCATCCAAATCCTTGAGCCAAAAACTATGCCATTTGTGTCCACCATACCTACCTACCACATGGTATTTCTCTGCCATTCCAAAGTACATTACTTGAGTGCTACCTTTAAACTTCTATTCTTTGCCTTTACAATACATAGCTCATGGGAAAATAGCCTTAAAAACTATTGTGGTGAAGAATATGTACTTATGTATCTTATTTCTTAATAAGTTGCTTGTTGAGCGGTAACCATGTTTCTGGGGACGCCATCAACTTTTACCTTTGTTGAATATCATGTGAGTTGCTATGCATGTTCGTCTTGTCTGAAGTAAGGGTGATTTTCATGATCAAATGGTTTGAGTATGCATATTGTTAGAGAAGAACATTGGGCCGCTAACTAAAGCCATGAATCATGGTGGAAGTTTCAGTTTGGACACAAATCCTCAATCTCTTATGAGAATATTATCTGTTGTTGAATGCTTAATCATTAAAGAGGAGTCCATTATCTGTTGTCTATGTTGTCCCGGTATGGATGTCTAAGTTGAGAATAATCAAAAGCGAGAAATCCAATGCGAACTTTCTCCTTTGACCTCTGTACATGCGGCATAGAGGTACCCCTTTGTGACACTTGGTTGAAACATATGTTATGCAATGATAATCCGTGTTAATCCAAGCTAATTAGGACAAGGTGCGGGCACTATTAGTATTCTATGCATGAGGCTTGCAACTTATAGGATGTCTTATACATAACACATATGATTTATTACTACCGTTGACAAAATTGTTTCTATGTTTCAAAATGAAAAGCTCTAGCACAAAAATAGTAATCCATGCTTCCCTCTGAAGGGCCATTCTTTTACTTTATTGTTGAGTCAGTTTACCTATTCTTTCTATCTTAGAAGCAAACACTTGTGTAAATTGTGTGCATTGATTCTTACATGTTTACCTATTGCACTTGTTATATTACTTTGTGTTGACAATTATCCATGAGATAAACATGTTGAAGTTGAAAGCAACCGCTGAAACTTATATCTTCCTTTGTGTTGTTTCAAAGCTTTCTACTAAGAATTTATTGCTTTATGAGTAACTCTTATGCAAGTCTTATTGATGCTTGTCTTGAAAGTATTATTCATGAAAAGTCTTTGCTATATGATTAAGTTGTTTACTCATTGTCTTCATCATTGCTTCGAATCGCTGTATTCATCTCATGTGCTTTACAATAGTATTGATCAAGATTATGATAGCATGTCACTTCAGAAATTATCCTTGTTATCGTTTACCAACTCGAGGGCGAGTAGGAACTAAGCTTGGGGATGCTTGATACATCTCAAACGTATCTATAATTTCTTATGTTCCATGCTACTTTTTATGATGATACTCACATGTTTTATACACATTATATGTCATTATTATGCATTTTCCGGCACTAACCTATTGACGAGATGCCGAAGAGCCGCTGTTTCTGGTTTTGGTTTCAAATCCTACAAAGGAAATATTCTCGGAATTGGACGAAATCAACGCTCGGGGTCTTATTTTTCCACGAGGCTTCCGGAGACCAGGGATCACGAAATGGGCGACGGCGCCGCCACACTAGGGCCGCGCGCCAAAAGGGGGCCGTGCCGCCCTATGTGTGGGCCCCCGTGTCAGCCCTACGATACGTCCCACGTATCCATAATTTGATGTTCCATGCTTGTTTTATGACAATACTTACATGTTTTGCTTGCACTTTATAATGATTTCATGCGTTTTCCGGAACTAACCTATTAACAAGATGCCACAGTGCCGGTTCCATTTGCTGTTTGGTTCCGAAGGTGGGCAATATTCTCGAATTGGACGAAATCAACGCCAAACCTCCTATTTTTCCGGAAGGCTCCAACCGAAGAAGAGTCGAAGAGGGGCCGAGACCAGGGCCATAGGCGGCGCGGCCTGGCCTGGGCCCGCGCCACCCTATGGTGTGGAGCCCTGCCCTGCGCCACCTCTTCGCCGATAAAATCCCTTTCGACCTAAAAACACCGTACCAATTGATGAAACTCCAGAAAGACTCCAGGCGCCGCCATATCGCGAAACTCCAATTCGGGGGACAGAATCGCACCCTGCCGGAACGGGGAAGTGCCCCGGAAGCCATCTCCATCAACGCCACCGCCTCCGCCATGCTCCGTGAGTAGTTCCCCCATGGACTACGGGTTCTAGCAGTAGCTATGTCGGTATACTCTCCCCCATGTACTTCAATACAATGGTCTCATGAGCTGCCTTACATGATTGAGATTCATCTGATGTAATCGGTGTTGTGTTTGTTGGGATCCGATGGATGATACATTATGATTAGTCTATCTATAAAGTTTGTGAAGTTATTGTTGCTGCAATCTTGTTATTCTTAATGCTTGTCACTAGGGCCCGAGTGGCATGATCTTAGATTTGAGCTCTATATTGTTGCTTAGATTGTATCTACAAGTTGTATGCACATGTCAGTGTCCGGAACCAATGGCCCCGAAATCGGGACAACCGGAGGGATGGTAGTGATGTGAGGATCACATGTTTTCACGGTGTGTTAATGCTTTGTTCCGGTACTCTATTAAAAGGAGTACCTTAATATCCAGTAGTTTCCCTTGAGGCCCGGCTGCCACCGGCTGGTAGGACAAAAGATGTTGTGCAAGTTTCTCATTGCAAGCACGTACGACTATATACGGAAAACATGCCTACAGAATTAATAATCTTGATGTTCTTTCTTAATGCCTTTGATTCCTATCAATTGCCCAACTGTAATTTGTTCACCCAACACTTGTTATTGGAGAGTTACCACTAGTGTAGATCGCTGGGACCCCGGTCCATATTTCATCATCAAATACTTGTTCTACATGCCATCATATTACCTCTGTGTTACTATTATTGCTGCTGTGTTACTATTACTACTGCTCTCATATTATTTTACTTTCACATCACCCTGTTACTAGTGCTTTTCCAGTGCTGAATTGACAACTCGGTTGTTAAGGCTTATAAGTATTCTTTACCTCCTTGTGTCGAATCAATAAATTTGGGTTATACTACCTCGAAGACTATCGCGATCCCCTATACTTGTGGGTCATCAAGTTTTAGGCCGTTGCCGGGGAGGCATAGCTCTACTCATAAGTTCACCTGGGGAGTACACTTTACCTCTCTCTCTGTTTTATTTTATTTTGTTTTGCTTAGTTTACTTTTGTCTAGTTTATTTGTGCTTAGTTTATTTCTGTCTAGTATTAGTTTGCGTAGTTTACTTTTGCTTAGTTTATTTTTGTCTTGTTTTATTTGTCTCATATACCCAAAAATCCATAAAAATTTGAAAAACCGAAAAATTAAAAACTGCTGTTATGGGAGAACCTACAACCTACTTGGAGCTCATAGAATGTTATAATAATTATAGAGAATCAAGAACTGGTAAAATAATGAGTGCTATGATAGAAAAATTGAATACAATGGCTAAAATCTTGCTTAGACGCCATGATATAAACTGTTGCTCTCAACAGGATAAACATCTTAAATTTCAATGTGGCTTTAGTGAGGAATTTTTAATTAAGAACTATAATCGGAATTGCTATATTCATTATGGGTTCGAAGAGGTAGAACAATTTGTCGTGTTTATGGGAGCCTCTGAGATCGAATCCTTCATGGTTGAGAATTATGAAACTTGTGTTGTTTGTAAGGACCTTAAAGATTATGTCTCTTCTATCCTTAATTGTTGCATAGAATGCTTCGGTAATAATCCTTATATCATTGATTATAAAGAGAGACTCATTAATGCACAAGAATGCACTCACAATTTGCAGGAACCCGTGGAAGAAGAAACTGATGAACCTGAAAGCTCATTGGATGAAAAAGAGGAGGAAATTAATGAACCTGAAAGCTCATTGGATGAAAAAGAAGAGGAGAGACGAACAAAAGGAGGAAGAATGGATTAGCTACCCATGCCAACCTCCTAATGAGAGTAACTCTTTATCTCTTACATTATTTGATTGTCCTCCATGCTTACCGAAAGAGGTTGAATGTTATGTTCCTGTGGATTCTCTTGAAATATTCCCTATGAGTAAAACTTGTGAGAATAATTATGCTACTGTTATATATGATAATCCATGCTACTTTGATAAATCTTATGATAATGCTTTGTTTGTGCCTGATGTCGAAATGCATGGTACTAAAGAATTTTGCTTGGCAAATGTTTATGATAAATCTCTAGATGATGGTCCTATGTTACTTGATAATATTAATTGTGCTACTAATGAAAATGGGATTGGAGAGTTCTTGACTTATTCTATGAGTCCCATATCTCTTGAGAATGATCAACTACCTTGTTATATTATTAATAAAAGTAAGTTTGAAAGCATTAAATCCACTATTCTTGAACTTGATAAAAATTATATGTTTGTGGATCATGAAAAGTATGCTGCATGTGATAGCTATATTGTTGAGTTTGTTCATGAAGCTACTGAAAATTATTATGAGAGAGGAAAATATGGTTGTAGAAATTTGCATAGTACTAATACGCCTCTCTATATGCTTAAAATTTTGAAGTTATACTTATTCTATCTTCCTATGCTTGTTACTTTGCTTTTCATGAACTTGTTTATTTACAAGATTCCTTTGCATAGGAAGCATATTAGGCTTAAATGTGTTTTGAATTTGCCTCTTGATGCTCTCTTTGCTTCAAATACTATTTCTTGCGAGTGCATCATCAAAACTGCTGAGCCCATCTTAATGGCTATAAAGAAAGCAACTTCTTGGGAGATAACCCATGTGTTATTTTGCTACAGTACTTTGTTTTATATTTGTGTCTTGGAAGTTGTTTACTACTGTAGCAACCTCTCCGTATCTTAGTTTTATGTTTTGTTGTGCCAAGTGAAGCCTCTAATCGAAGGTTGATACTAGATTTGGATTTCTGCGCAGAAACAGATTTCTATCTGTCACGAATCTGGGCTGTTTTCTCTGTAGGAAAATCAGAAAAATATGCCAATTTACGTGCGTGTTCCTCAGATATGTACGCAACTTTCATTAGTTTTGAGTTTTCTGATTTGAGCAACGAAAGTACTTTATTAAAATTCGTCTTTACTGGCTGTTCTGTTTTGGCAGATTCTGTCTCTGTTTTTTGCATTGTCTCTTGTGGACTTTAAGCGAGGTTTTCTAGACGTAGAGAGCTGTAGCTAATGTTTTATTGAGTTCTTGCAATGTGCCACTACAGGACCAAGGTGGATTCAAATTTTTTGAGTACTAACCCCTCTAATGAAGTTTATGAGAAGTTTGGTGTGAAGGAAGTTTTCAAGGGTCAAGAGAGGAGGATGATATATGATCAAGAAGAGTGAAAAGTCTAAGCTTGGGGATGCCCCGTGGTTCATCCCTGCATATTTCAAGAAGACTCAAGCGTCTAAGCTTGGGGATGCCCAAGGCATCCCCTTCTTCATCAACTTATCAGGTTCCTCCCCTGAAACTATATTTTTATTCGGTCACATCATATGTGCTTTACTTGGAGCGTCTGTGTGTTTATTTTTGTTTTGTTTGTTTGAATAAGATCGGATCCTAGCAATCCTTGATTGGGAGAGATACACGCTCCGCTTTTTCATATGAACACTTGTTCTTCGTTTTACTTTTAATGTTCAATGATAAAAGTTGGAAGCTACAATACTTATTGTTTGGTTGGAAAAAGAAAATGCCTCATATGTCTTGGATAATTTGATACTTGGCAATTGTTTTGAGCTCTCAAGTAGATCATAAGTTTTTGCATGTAGTTTAAACCTATTAGTGGAGAACTATTGTAGAGCTTGTTAAAATTGGTTTGCGTAATTGATCTCTCTTAAGGTCTAGATATTTTCTAGTAAAAGTGTTTGAGCAACAAGGAAGACAGTGTAGAGTATTATAATGCTTGCAATATGTTCTTATGTAAGTTTTGCTGTACCGGTTCATACTTGTGTTTGCTTCAAACAACCCTGCTAGCCTAAACCTTGTATTGAGAGGGAATACTTCTCATGCATCCAAAATACTTGAGCCAACCACTATGCCATTTGTGTCCACCATACCTACCTACTATGTGGTATTTCCTGCCATTCCAAAGTAAATTGCTTGAGTGCTACCTTTAAACAATTCAAAATTTATTACCTCTGATTTGTGTTAATGTTTTATAGCTCATGAGGAAGTATGTGGTGTTTAGCTTTCAACCTTGTCATTTACTTTTGGACTCTCATATGGACTAGTGGCACATCCGCTTATCCAATAATTTTGCAAAAAGAGCTGGCAATGGGATTCCCAGTCCCAAATTAATCAAACTAAATAGACACTCCTCCATGGTATGTGATTGTTGGACGGCACCCGAAGGATTCGGTTAGCCATGGCTTGTGTAAGCAAAGGTTGGGAGGAGTGTCATCATAATAAAACTAAAATAAAAAGGCACTCCTTCATGGTATGAGATTGTTGGCAGGCACCCGAGATTCGGTTAGCCATGGTTTGTGAAAGAAAGGTTGGAAGGAGTGCCACCCAAAAATAAATATGCAATAATTCATGGGAGCCGCTCTTGAAAGTCCGGTTGGCGAGGTAGTTAGTGTACCCATTACCATTCGTTGACAACAACAAACACCTCTCAAAATTTTACTTTTATGCTCTCTATATGTTTTCAAAACCAAAGCTCTAGCACAAATATAGCAATCGATGCTTTCCTCTTTGAAGGACCATTCTTTTACTTTTATGTTGAGTCGGTTACCTACTTCCTCCCACCTTAGAAGCAAACACTTGTGTTAACTGTGCATTGATTCTTACATACTTGCATATTTGCATTCATCATATTACTTTGTGTTGACAATATCCATGAGATATGCATGTTGAAAGTTGAAAGCATCCGCTGAAACTTATATCTTCCTTTGTGTTGCTTCGATGCCTTTACTTTGAATTTATTGCTTTATGAGTTAACTCTTATGCAAGAATTTTGATGCTTGCCTTGAAAGTACTCTCCATGAAAAGTTTTGCTATATGTTATCTACTTGTTAGCAACTATAGATCATTGCCTTGAGTCACTTCATTCATTTCATATGCTTTGTAATAGTATGATCAAGGTTATGTAAGTAGCATGTCACTACAGAAATTATTCTTTTTATCGTTTACCTGCTCGGGACGAGCAGAACTAAGCTTGGGGATGCTGATACGTCTCCGACGTATCCATAATTTCGATGTTCCATGCTTGTTTTATGACAATACTTACATGTTTTGCTTGCACTTTATAATGATTTCATGCATGTTTTCGGAACTAACCTATTAACAAGATGCCAGTGCAATTCCTTTTTGCTGTTTTTGGTTCCGAAAGGCTGTTGGGCAATATTCTCTAATTGGACGAAATCAACGCCAAACCTCCTATTTTTCCCTAAGGCTCCGAACAAAGAAGAGTCGGAGAGGGGCCAGAGGGCCACCAGACCATAGGGCGGCGCGGCCTGGCTCAGGGCTCGCGCCACCCTATGGTGTGGAGCCCCAGTGCCCCCGCGCCGCCTCTTCGCCTATAAAATCCCTTTCGACCTAAAAACACCGTACCAATTGACGAAACTCCGAAAGACTCCGGGCGCCGCATCGCGAAACTCCATTCGGGGACAACTGTTAGGCACCTGCGGACAGGGAAGTGCCCCGGAGCCATCTCCATCAACGCCACCGCCTCCGCCATGCTCCGTGAGTAGTTCCCCCATGGACTACGGGTTCTAGCAGTAGCTATGTCGGTATACTCTCCCCCATGTACTTCAATACAATGGTCTCATGAGCTGCCTTACATGATTGAGATTCATCTGATGTAATCGGGGTTGTGTTTGTTGGGATCCGATGGATGATACATTATGATTAGTCTATCTATAAAGTTTGTGAAGTTATTGTTGCTGCAATCTTGTTATTCTTAATGCTTGTCACTAGGGCCCGAGTGGCATGATCTTAGATTTGAGCTCTATATTGTTGCTTAGATTGTATCTACAAGTTGTATGCACATGTCACTGTCCGGAACCAATGGCCCCGAAGTGACAGAAAGGGACAACCGGATGGTAGTGATGTGAGGATCACATGTTTTCACGGTGTGTTAATGCTTTGCTCCGGTACTCTATTAAAAGGAGTACCTTAATATCCAGTAGTTTCCCTTGAGGCCCGGCTGCCACCGGCTGGTAGGACAAAAGATGTTGTGCAAGTTTCTCATTGCGAGCACGTACGACTATATACGGAAAACATGCCTACATAATTAATAATCTTGATGTTCTTTCTTAATGCCTTTGATTCCTATCAATTGCCCAACTGTAATTTGTTCACCCAACACTTGTTATTGGAGAGTTACCACTAGTGTAGAGGGAACCCCGGTCCATATTTCATCATCAAATACTTGTTCTACATGCCATCATATTACCTCTGTGTTACTATTATTGCTGCTGTGTTACTATTACTACTTGCTCTCATATTACTACTTTCACATCACCCCTGTTACTAGTGCTTTTCAGTGCAGCTGAATTGACAACTCAGTTGTTAAGGCTTATAAGTATTCTTTACCTCCCCTTGTGTCGAATCAATAAATTTGGGTTATACTACCCTCGAAGACTATCGCGATCCCCTATACTTGTGGGTCATCACCCTCCGACTCCGCCCTTCCGCCTGGAAAGCCTTCGTCGAAGCCACGATACGGAGAATTCCATAGACGCCGCCGTCGCCAATCCCATCTCGGGATTCGAGATCGCCTCCGGCACCTAGGAGAGGGGAATCATCTCCCGGGAGGGCTCTTCATCATGATCGCCTCCGGATCGATGTGTGAGTAGTTCACCCTGGACTATGGGTCCATAGCGTAGCTAGATGGTTGTCTTCTCCTCATTGTGCTATCATGTTAGATCTTTTGAGCTGCCTATCATGATCAAGATCATCTATTTGTAATGCTACATGTTGTGTTTGTTGGGATCCGATGAATATTGAATACTATGTCAAGTTGATTATCAATCTATCATATATGTTGTTTATGTTCTTGCATGCTCTCCGCTGCTAGTAGAGGCTCTGGCCAAGTTGATACTTGTAACTCCAAGAGGGAGTATTTATGCTCGATAGTGGGTTCATGCCTCCATTGAATCAGGACAGTGAGAAAGTTCTAAGGTTGTGGATGTCGTGCCACTAGGGATAAAACATCGATGCTTTATCTAAGGATATTTGTGTTGATTACATTACGCACCATACTTAATGCAATTGTCGTTGTTTGCAACTTAATACGAAGGGTTCGGATGATAACCGAAAGTGGACTTTTTAGGCATAGATGCATCTGGATAGCGGTCTATGTACTTTGTCGTAATGCCCGATTAAATCTCATAGTACTCATCATGATATATGTATGTGCATTGTTATGCCTTCTTTATTTGTCAATTGCCCAACTGTAATTGTTCACCCAACATGCTATTTATCTTATGGGAGAGACACCACTAGTGAATTGTGGACCCCGGTCCATTCTTTACATCTGAACAATCTACCGCAATTGTTCTTTACTGTTCTTCGCAAACAAACATCATCTTCCACACTATACGGTTAATCCTTTGTTTATAGCAAGCCGGTGAGATTGACAACCTCATCGTTACGTTGGGGCAAAATACTTTGATTGTGTTGTGCAGGGTCCACGTTGGCGCGAATCCCTAGTGTTGCGCCGCACTACACTCCGTCACCAACGACCTTCACGTGATCCTTGACTCCTACTGGTTCGATAAACCTTGGTTTCTTACTGAGGGAAACTTGCTGCTACACGCATCACACCTTCCACTTGGGGTTCCCAACGGGCGTGTGCTTTACACGTATCAAGCATCTTCTCACGGATAATACTATGATCCGCAAAAAAAGAATCAAAATCGTTGGAAATATACTCTCCACCATGTTTAGACCTAACTCATTTAATCTTTCAATCAAATTGGTTTTGTACTTCAGCTTTATAGACTTTAAAGTGATGAAAAGCTTCATCTTTAGATTTAAGAAGGTACACATAAAAATATCGAGTGTATTCATCAATTAAAGTCATGAAGTATTGATAACGCGTGAAGCACACGTCCGTTGGGAACCCCAAGAGGAAGGTGTGATGCGTACAGCAATAAGTTTTCCCTTAGTAAGAAACCAAGGTTATCGAACCAGTAGGAGATGAAAGCCACGTGAAGGTTGTTGGTGAAGGAGTGTAGTGCGGCGCAACACCAGGGATTCCGGCGCCAACGTGGAAACCGCACAACACAATCAAAATACTTTGCCCCAACTTAATGAGGTTGTCAATCTCACCGGCTTGTAAAACAAAGGATTAAACGTATGGTGTGGAGAATGAAGTTTGTTTGCAAAGAACAACAGAGAACAATGATTGCGAGATTGTATTTCAGATGTAAAAGAATGGACCGGGGTCCAAAGTTCACTAGTGATGTCTCTCCAATAAGATAAATAGCATGTTGGGTGAACAAATTACAGTTGGGCAATTGACAAATAGAGAGGGCATAACAATGCACATACATATCATGATGACAACTATGAGATTTACTTAGGGCATTACGACAAAGAACATAGACCGCTATCCAGCATGCATCTATGCCTGAAAAGTCCACCTTCGGGTTAGCATCCGCACCCCTTCCAATATTAAGTTGCAAACAACAGACAATGCATTAAGTATTGTGCGTAATGTAAACAATACAAATATCCTTAGACAAAGCATTGATGTTTTATCCCTAGTGGCAACAAAGACATCCACAACCTTAGAACTTTCTGTCCTGTCCCATTTAATGGAGGCATGAACCCACTATCGAGCATAAATACTCCCTCTTGGAGTCACAAGTATCAACTTGGCCAGAGCCTCTACTAGCAACGGAGAGCATGCAAGAACATAAATAACACATATATGATAGATCGATAATCAACTTGACATAGTATTCCATATTCATCGGATCCCAACAAACGCAACATGTAGCATTACAAATAGATGATCTTGATCATGATAGGCTCACAAGATCTAAACATGATAGCACAAGAGGAGAAGACAACCAACTAGCTACTGCTATGGACCCATAGTCCAAGGATGAACTACTCACGCATCAGTCCGGAGCGGGCATGGTGATGTAGAGCCCTCCGTGATGATTCCCCTCTCCAGTGCCGAGGCGATTTTAATCCCCCGAGATGGGATTGACGGCGGTGGCGTCTCGTAACTTTTCTCGTATCGTGGCTCTTGGTACTAGGGTTTCGCGACGGAAGGAATAAATAGGCGAAGGGGCGAGAGTCGGCCGGGCCCACCCCATAGGCCGGTGCGGCCAGGGCCCCACCGCGCCGCCTTGTGGTGTGCCTCGTGGCCCCTCTTCTTCTCCTCTTCGTGCTCGAAGGCTCCGTGGAAAATAAGACCGTGGGCTTTGTTTCGTCCAATTCCGAAATATTTCTGTGTAGGATTTCTGAAACCAAAACAGCAGAAAACAGGAACCGGCGCTTCGGCATCTTGTTAATAGGTTAGTGCCGGAAAATGCATCAAAATGATGTAAAGTGTATATAAAACATGTGAGTATTGTCATAAAACTAGCATGGAACATAAGAAATTATAGATACGTTTGAGATGTATCAAGCATCCCCAAGCTTAGTTCCTACTCGCCCTCGAGTAGGTAAACGATAACAAGGATAATTTCTGAAGTGACATGCTACTATCATAATCTTGATCAATACTATTGTAAAGCATATGAGATGAATGAAGTGATTCAAGCAATGGTCTATAGTTTGTTAACAAATAGATAATGACTAAACAACTGAATCATATAGCAAAGACTTTTCATGAATAGTACTTTCAAGACAAGCATCAATAAGTCTTGCATAAGAGTTAACTCATAAAGCAATAGATTCTTAATAGAAGGTTTTGAAGCAACACAACGGATGATTAAAGTTTCAGCAATTGCTTTCAACTTGTAACATGTATATCTCATGGATAGTTGTCAACATAAAGTAATATAACAAGTGCAATAAGTAAACATGTAAGAATCAATGCACACAGTTGACACAAGTGTTTGCTTCTAAGATAGAAAGAAGTAGGTAACTGACTCAACATAAAGTAAAAGAAAGGCCCTTCGCAGAGGGAAGCATGGATTACTCATGTGCTAGAGCTTTTTATTTTGAAAATATGGAAACAATTTTGTCAACGGTAGTAATAATTCATATGTATTATGCATAAAACCTCTTATAAGTTGCAAGCCTCATGCATCGAATACCAATAGTGCCCGCACCTTGTCCTAATTAGCTCGGACTTCCATGGATTATCATTGCATTACATATGTTTCAACCAAGTGTCACAAAGGGTACCTCTATGCCACTGTACAAAGGTCCAAGGAGATAGATCGCATTTGATTTCTCAATTTTGATAGATCTCAACTTGAGGACATCCATACCGGGACAACATAGAAAACAGATAATGGATTCCTCTTTATGCTTTAAGCATTCAACAACAGATAATATTCTCATAAGAGATGTGAGGATTAATGTCCAAGCTGAAACTTCCACCATGATACATGGCTTTGGTTAGCGGCCCAATGTTCTTCTCTAACAATATGCATACTCAAACCATTTAATCATGAGAAATCTCTCTTACTTCAGACAAGACGAACATGCATAGGAACTCACATGATATTCAACAAAGGTGTAAAAAGTTGATGGCGTCCCCAGAAACATGGTTACCGCTCAACAAGCAACTTATAAGAGAACTAAGATACATAAGCGATATATTCATTACCACAATAGTTTTTAGGCTACTTTCCCATGAGCTATGTATTGCAAAGGCAAGAAATGAAATTTTTAAAGGTAGCACGCAAGCAATTTACTTTGGAATGGCAGAAAAATACCACATAATAGGTAGTTATGGTGGACACAAATGGCATAAGTTTTGGCTCAAGGTTTTGGATGCACGAGAAGCATTCCCTCTCAGTACAAGGCTTAGGCTAGCAATGTTGTTTGAAGCAAACACAAGTATGAACCGGTACAACAAAACTTACATAAGAACATATTGCAAGCATTATAAGACTCTACACTGTCTTCCTTGTTGTTCAAACACTTTTACCAGAAAATATCTAGACTTTAGAGAGACCAATCATGCAAACCAAATTTCAACAAGCTCTACGTAGTTCTCCACTAATAGGTTTAAACTACATGATGCAAAAGCTTAAACATGATCTACTTGAGATCTCAAAACAATTGCCAAGTATCAAATTATTCAAGACAATATACCAATTACCACATGAAGCATTTTCTGTTTCCAACCAAATAGCGATAAATGAAGCGGCTTTCAACTTTCGCCATGACTATTAAAAGTAAAGCTAAGGACACCAGTGTTCAAATGAAAAAGCGAAGCGTGTCTCTCTCCAACAAAATGAATGCTAGGATCCGATTTTATTCAAACAAAAACAAATATAAAAACAAACAGACGCTCCAAGTAAAGCACATAAGATGTGACGGAATAAAAATATAGTTTCACTAGAGATGACCTGATAAGTTGTTGATGAAGAAGGGGATGCCTTGGGCATCCCCAAGCTTAGATGCTTGAGTCTTCTTGAAATATGCAGGGATGAACCATGGGAGCATCCCCAAGCTTAGACTTTTCACTCTTCTTGATCATATCATATCATACTCCTCTCTTGATCCTTGAAAACTTCCTTCACACCAGACTCAAAACAATCTCATTAGAGGGTTAGTGCATAATCAAAAATTCACATGTTCAGGAGGACACAATCATTCTTAACACTTGGACACCCAAGGCTACTGAAAGTTAATGGAACAAAGAAGTCCACTCAACACAGTAAAAAGAGGCAATGCGAAATAAAAGGCTCTGTCAAACAGAACATCCGTAAAGATGAATTTTTCAGGGCACTTAACAGCTCAGATGAAAATGCTCAAATTGAACGAAAGTTGCGTACATATCCGAGGATCACGCATAAATTTTTTCAGCATTTTACGAGTTTCCTACAGAGAGATCTACTCAAGTTCGTGATAGGTAAAAATCTGTTTCTGCGCAGGAATCCAAATCTAGTATCAACTTTTCTATCAAAGACTTTACTTGGTACAATAACGAAATAAACATGGTAAGGAGAGGTTGCTACAGTAATAACAACTTCCAAGACACAACAAAACAATAGTAAAATAAAAACATCATGGGTTATCTCCCAAGAAGTGCTTTCTTTAACGCCTTTCAGCTAGGCGCAGAAAGTGCAAATCAAGTATCATCAAGAGAAGAAGCATTAACATTATTACCTCGGGCTTTACGCCTACCCTTCTTACTCTTATTCTTACTCGTTGGTTTAGGGAATACATGACCGCCTCCTGGTGTAGAGGTGAAATTTAGGGTGCTTTTTCCCACATCTATGGTTGCTCCAAATAGTTTCAGCAGGGATCTTCCAAGTGTGATTTGTCCTGTTCCTACACATTCAATAACGAGATAATCAGTGGATACCGTTCTTCCAAGAAAGGTTGTGAACACACCTTCAGCTATCCCCTCAGGAATTATAACAGAATTATCAGTAAGAGTTATTCCTTCTCCACCTTCAGTAAGTCTCCAAAGTGTCAAAGATTCATAAATACTTTTAGGCATAAGGCAAAACTCAGACATAATATCACAATGGGCATAAAAAGTTTCACCACAAATAGCAACCTTAATAATAGGGACCCACATTGAAGGTTCAAATCTTACTGGAACATAATTATAATATTCACGAATCTGATTATACCCTTCTCTTAAACAAGATATATTTGTCTCGAGGGTGTTTAGTCTATTATGAATGCTAGCAAGAGATGAATCAATTTTACTAGCTGAGCTAAATGATGCAACCAATTTTTTTATGGAATTAAAAGCTTGATCCCCATCGCGGTGAAGGAAATCTCCTCCCACTACAGTATCCAAAGCATATCTATAGCGAAGAATAAGCCCAAAATAGAAGTTACTAAGAAGCAAGCTTAGAGTCATTTTGGGTTCAGTTTTACCATAAGAATAAAAAATTCTAGACCAAGCTTCTTTAAAACTCTCCTCATCCCCTTGTTTAAAAGTAAAGATCAATTCCTCAGGTGACAAAGTAACAAGTACAGGACTAGACATGATAACAAAATAATTTAAATGCAAGTAACTAACTTTTTTGAGTTTTTGATATTAAGAAAGCAAACAAGACAGAAAATAAAATAAAGCAAGACAATAAACAAAGTAAAGAGATTGGGTGTGAGAGACTCCCCTTACAGCGTGTCTTGATCTCCCCGGCGCCTAAAATACTTGATAACGCGAAGCACACGTCCGTTGGGAACCCCAAGAGGAAGGTGTGATGCGTACAACAACAAGTTTTCCCTCGGTAAGAAACCAAGGTTATCGAACCAGTAGGAGATGAAGGCCACGTGAAGGTTGTTGGTGAAGGAGTGTAGTGCGGCGCAACACCAGGGATTCCGGCGCCAACGTGGAACCGCACAACACAATCAAAATACTTTGCCCCAACTTAACAGTGAGGTTGTCAATCTCACCGGCTTGTAAACAAAGGATTAAACGTATGGTGTGGAGAATGATGTTTGTTTGCAAAGAACAACAGAGAACAATGATTGCAGTAGATTGTATTTCAGATGTAAAAGAATGGACCGGGGTCCACAGTTCACTAGTGGTGTCTCTCCAATAAGATAAATAGCATGTTGGGTGAACAAATTACAATTGGGCAATTGACAAATAGAGAGGGCATAACAATGCACATACATATCATGATGACTACTATGAGATTTACTTAGAGCATTACGACAAAGAACATAGACCGCTATCCAGCATGCATCTATGCCTAAAAAGTCCACCTTCGGGTTAGCATCCGCACCCCTTCCAATATTAAGTTGCAAACAACAGACAATTGCATTAAGTACCGTGCGTAATGTAAACAATACAAATATCCTTAGACAAAGCATTGATGTTTTATCCCTAGTGGCAACACACATCCACAACCTTAGAACTTTCTGTCACTGTCCCACATTCAATGGAGGCATGAACCCACTATCGAGCATAAATACTCCCTCTTGGAGTCACAAGTATCAACTTGGCCAGAGCCTCTACTAGCAACGGAGAGCATGCAAGAACATAAATAACACATATATGATAGATCGATAATCAACTTGACATAGTATTCCATATTCATCGGATCCCAACAAATGCAACATGTAGCATTACAAACATATGATCTTGATCATGATAGGCAGCTCACAAGATCTAAACATGATAGCACAAGAGGAGAAGACAACCATCTAGCTACTGGACCCATAGTCCAAGGATGAACTACTCACGCATCATCCGGAGGCGGGCATGGTGATGCGAGCCCTCCGGTGATGATTCCCCTCTCCGGAAGGGTGCCGGAGGCGATCTGAATCCCCGAGATGGGATTGACGGCGGCGGCGTCTAACTTTTCTCATATCGTGGCTCTCGGTACTAGGGTTTCGCGACGGAAGGAATAAATAGGCGAAGCAGGCGGGGGGGCGCCCGAGGGGCCCACCCCATAGGCCGGCGCGGCCAGGGGCCCCACCGCGCCGCCTTGTGGGGTGGCCGCCTCGTGGCACCTCTTCTTCTACTCTTCGGTGTTTTGGAAGGCTCCGTGGAAAATAAGACCGTGGGCTTTTGTTTCGTCCAATTCCGAGAATATTTCCTGTGTAGGATTTCAAAACCAAAACAAAAAACGGGAACTGGCGCATCTTGTTAATAGGTTAGTGCCGGAAAATGCATCAAAATGATGTAAAGTGTATATAAAACATGTGAGTATTGTCATAAAACTAGCATGGAACATAAGAAATTATAGATACGTTTGAGACGTATCAAGTATCTCTTTGCATATTTTGTTGACTCGCCATTCATTTCATAAATATCTGGATGTATGGGTTCCAGCGGTGCCAAGAGTCTTACCACGACAGTCTTGTGAGACTTGCGAGGTTGCTTAGATTGCACACACCCGTGACACTTGGAACTCTTGACCGTAGTAAATTTCAGAATTAAATTCATATTGGCTAGCCGGTCATGCATCCAAAGTTAATATGACAAAGTTGTGAATGCAAATATTGAACTAACTATCATTGCAAGCATGATTAATAATTTGAGTACATAAGTTTGACAAATATAAGAGGAACAAGCCTCCGCATCATAACCCTTTGCAACAAATTGTCCATATTTAGAAATTACAAATTGATTGGACTCAAAAACCAACTTAAAACCATCTCTACATAAAAACGATCCGCTAAAAAGATTCTTATTGATGGAGAGAACATGTTGCAGATTCTTCAGCTGAACAGTCTTCCCCGAAGTAAACTTAAAACTTACTGTAGCAACACCATGAATAGAATCACGTGGGCTATTTCCCATCAGCACGTAGGAAGTCCTTGCGACCTACTAAGAAGAATACATTGAAATAGCATAACATACATGTGTATTGTCACCCGTATCTATCCAA
This sequence comes from Lolium multiflorum, assembly GCA_030979885.1. Taxonomy (NCBI): domain Eukaryota; kingdom Viridiplantae; phylum Streptophyta; class Magnoliopsida; order Poales; family Poaceae; genus Lolium; species Lolium multiflorum. Next base: position 282,466,943 of record CM061749.1, read on the forward strand.
CAATTAGGAGAATTACATATTGAAAGGACAGTAGGAAAAATACCGTACCCAGTGTCCTTCATCTCAGTATCACCACCTGTAAGACCCCAAGTTTTGCAACCTTGTTTATGTATCCAATGTGCAAAAATTAGGGGGAACAACTGAGTTGTCAATTCAGCTGCACCTGGAAAAGCACTAGTAACAGGGGTGATGTGAAAGCAGCAGTAATATGAGAGCAATAGTAACAAGCAATGATAATAGTAACACAAAGGTGATGGCACCAGAAAATAGTTGATACTACTTCCAATGACATATAGGACCGAGTGAGTATTTGATGATGAAAGATGGACCGGGGTTCCCAGCTATCTACACTAGTGGTAACTCTCCAATAACAAGTGACAAGTGTTGGGTGAACAAATTACAGTTGGGCAATTGATAGGATTGAAATAGCATTAAGACAAAACATCAAGATTATTAATCATGTAGGCATGTTTTCCATATATAGTCATACGTGCTCGCAATGAGAAACTTGCATAACATCTTTTGTCCTACCAGCCGGTGGCAGCCGGGCCTCTAGGGAATCTAAATTAAGGTACTCATTTTAATAGAGCACCGGAGCATTAACACTTGGTGAAAACATGTGATCCTCATACCTACGCCTTCCCCTCCAGTTATCCCAATTCTGTCACTCTGGGGCCTCGGGTTCCGGACATAGACATGTGCAAACAACTTGTAGATACAATCTAAGCAATAATTATAGAGCTTAAATCTAAGATCATGCCACTCGTGCACTAATGACAAGCATTAAACACAACAAGATTGCAGCAACAATAACTTCACAAACTTATATAGATAGACTAATCATAATGTAACAATCCATTGGATCCCAACAAACACAACACCGATTACATCAGATGGATCTCAATCATGTAAGGCAGCTCATGAGATCGTTGTATTGAAGTACATGGGAGAGAGAGTACCAACTAGCTGCTAGAACCCGTAGTCCATGGGGGAACTACTCACGGAGCATGATGGAGGCGGTGGCGATGATGGAGAAGGCTTCCGGGGCACTTCCCCGTCCGGCGGCGTGCCGGAAGAGATTCTGTCCCCGAAACGGAGTTTCGCGATGGCGGCGGCGCCCCTGGTCTTTCCGGAGTTTCGTCAATTGGTATCGGGTTTTTAGGTCGCGAGGATTTTATAGGCGAAGAGGCGGCGCAGGGGATGCCCTGGGGGCCACCCATAGCTGGGCGCGCCCCCTCTTGGCCGCCGCTGGTGTGGGGCCCCCTTGGCCCCTCTCCGTCTCTTCGATGTTCTGGGTCCGTCTCGGTAAAATAGGAGGTTCGGCTTTTGTTTCGTCCAATTCCGAGAATATTGCCCGAACAGCTTTTCTGGAACCAAAAACAGGAGAAAACATGAAATGGCACTTCGGCATCTTGTCAATAGGTTAGAACCGGAAAATGCATAAAAACATTATAAAGTGTGATCAAAACATGTAGGTATTGTCATAAAACTAGCATGGAACATCAGAAATTATAGATACGTTGGAGACGTATCAAGCATCCCTAAGCTTAGTTCCTACTCGCCCTCGAGTAGGTAAACGATAAAAAGAATAATTTCTGAAGTGACATGCTACTAACATAATCTTGATCATACTATTGTAAAGCATATGAGATGAATGAAGTGACTCAAGGCAATGATCTATAGTTTGCTAACAAATAGATAACATATAGCAAACACTTTTCATGAATAGTACTTTCAAGACAAGCATCAAAAAGTCTTGCATAAGAGTTAACTCATAAAGCAATAGATTCTTAATAAGAGGTTTTGAAGTAACACAAAGGAAGATTTAAGTTTCAGCAATTGCTTTCAACTTTCAACATGCATATCTCATGGATAATTGTCAACGCAAAGTAACATAATAAGTGCAATAAGCAAGCATGTAAGAATCAATGCACACAATTGACACAAGTGTTTGCTTCTAAGATGGAAAGAAGTAGGTAAACTGACTCAACATAAAGTAAAAGAAAGGCCCTTCGCAGAGGGAAGCAGGGATTAAATCATGTGCTAGAGCTTTTCAAGTTTTGAAATCATATAGAGAGCATAAAAGTAAAGTTTTGAGAGGTGTTTGTTGTTGTCAACGAATGGTAGTGGGTACTCTAACTACCTTATCAACCAGACTTTCAAGAGCGGCTCCCATGAAGGACGTTATCTCTACCAGCAAGGTAGATCATCCCTCTTCTCTTTTGTTTACACATGTATTTTAGTTTCATTATTGATGGCACTCCTCCCAACCTTTTGCTTACACAAGCCATGGCTAACCGAATCCTCGGGTGCCTTCCAACATTCACATACTATGGAGGAGTGTCTATTTGCAAAATTGAGTTGCTTACTGATAGATCAGGGCAAAACATGTGAAGAGAATTATTGAAAGTTAATTAATTGGGGCTGGGCACCCCGTTGCCAGCTCCTTTTGCAAAATTATTGAATGAGCGGATGTGCCACTAGTCCATTGGTGAAAGTCTATCAGAAGTAAATGACAAGGTTGAAAGATAAACACCACATACTTCCTCATGAGCTATTAAACATTGACACAAATAAGAGATAATAGCTTTTGAATTATTTAAAGGTAGCACATGAAGTATTTACTTGGAATGGCAGGAAATACCACATAGTAGGTAGATATGGTGGACACACATGGCATAGGTTTTGGCTCAAGATTTTGGATGCACGAGAGCATTCCCTCTCAGTACAAGGCTTTGGCTAGCAAGGTTGTTTGAAGCAAACACAAGTATGAACCGGTACAACAAAACTTACATAAGAACATATTGCAAGCATTATAAGACTCTACACTGTCTTCCTTGTTGCTCAAACACTTTTACCAGAAAATATCTAGACCTTAGAGAGACCAATCACAAAACCAAATTTCAACAAGCTCTACGGTAGTTCTCCACTAATAGGTTTAAACTACATGATGCAAGAGCTTAAACATGATCTACTTGAGAGCTCAAAACAATTGCCAAGCATCAAATTATTCAAGACCATATACCATTTACCACATGAAGCATTTTCTGTTTCCAACCAAATAACAACAAGTGCTGCGGTTTTCAACTCCGCCATGAACATTAAAATAAAGCTAAGAACACCAGTGTTCATATGAAAAAGCGGAGAGTGTCTCTCTCCCACACAAGGATTGCTAGGATCAGAATTTATTCAAACATAAAAATAAAAGCACACAGACGCTCCAAGTAAAGCACATATGATGTGGAAGAATAAAAATATAGTTTCACTAGAGATGACCTGATAAGTTGATGAAGAAGGGGATGCCTTGGGCATCCCCAAGCTTAGACACTTGAGTCTTCTTGAAATATGCAGGGATGAACCACGGCATCCCCAAGTTTAGACTCTTCACTCTTCTTGATCACATTATATCACCCTTCTCTCTTGACCCTTGAAAACTTACACCAAACTTCTCATAAACTTCATTAGAGGGGTTAGTACTCAAAAACTTTAATACACTTTAGTCCTGTAGTGACACATTGCAAGAACTCAATAAAACATTAGCTACAGCTCTCCACGTCTAGAAAACCTTACTTAAAGTCCACAAGAGACAATGCAAAAACAGAATCTGTCAAAACAGAACAGCCAGTAAAGACGAATTTTTAAGAGGTACTTCCGTTACTCAAATCAGAAAACTCAAAACTAATGAAAGTTGCGTACATATCTAAGGAATACGCATGAAAATTTGCAGAATTTTCTGAGTTTCCTACAGAGAGACCTACTCAAATTCGTGACAGATAGAAATCTGTTTCTGCGCAGAAATCCAAATCTAGCATCAACCTTCTATTAGAGACTTTACTTGGCACAACAATGCAATAAAATAAAGATAAGGAGAGGTTGCTACAGTAGTAACAACTTCCAAGACACAACAAAACAGTAGCAAAATAAAGACATGGGTTATCTTCCAAGAAGTGCTTTCTTTATAGCCATTAAGATGGGCTCAGCAATTTTAATGATGCTCACATAAGGATGAGAGTTGAAGCAAAAGAGAGCATCAAAAAGCAAGTTCAAAAAACATTTAAGTCTAACCCACTTCCTATGCATAGGAATCTTGTACACAAATAAATTCACGAAGAACCAAGTGACAAGCATACGAAGATAAAACACGAGCAACTTCAAAAGTTTCAGTATATAGAGAGGTGTTTTAGTACCATGCAAATTTCTACAACCATATTTTCCTCTCTCATAATAATTTTCAGTAGCTTCATGAATAAACTCAACAATATAACTATCACATACAACATGCTTTTCATGATCTACAAACACATAATTTTTATCAAGCTCAAAAATAATGGGATTAAAACTTTCAAACCCACTTTTATCAATAATATAAAAAGATAATTGATCAATCTCAAAAGATATGGGACTACTAGATGAAGTCAAGACCTTTCCAATCCCATTTTCATTAGTGGTACAATTAATATTATCAAGTAACATAGGACCATCATCTAGAGATTTATCATAAACATTTGCTAAGCAAAACTCTTTAGTACCATGCATTTCAATATCAGGCACAAACAAAGCATTATCATAAGATTTATTAAAATAGCATGGATTATCATAGATAACAGTAGCATAATTATTCTCACAAGTTTTACTCATAGGGAATATTGCAAGAGAATCCACAGGAACATAACACTCATCCTCCTTTGGTAAGCATGGAGGACAATCAAATAGTGTAAGAGATAAAGAGTTACTCTCATTAGAAGGTTGGCATGGGTAGCTAATCCATTCTTCCTCCTTTTGTTCATCACTCTCCTCCTCTTTTTCATCCAATGAGCTTTCAGGTTCATCAATTTCCTCCTCCTTTTCATCCAATGAGCTTTCAGGTTCATCAATTTCTTCTTTCACAGGTTCCTGCAAATTGTGAGTGCATTCTTGTGCATTAATGAGTCTCTCTTTATAATCAATGATATAATGATTATCACTGTAACTTTCTATGCAAAAATTAAGGATAGAAGAGACATAATCTTTAAGGTCCTTAGAAGCAACACAAGTTTCATAATTTTTAGACATGAAGGATTCGATCTCAGAAGCTCCCATAAATAAGACAAATTGTTCTACCTCTTCGAACCCAAAATGAATATAGTTATTCCAATTATAGTTCTTAATTAAAACTTCTTCACTAAAGCCACATTGGAATTTAAGATGTTTAGTATCCCGTTTAGAGCAACAATTTATATCATGGCGTTTAAGCAAGATTTTAGCAATTGTATTCAATTTTTCTATCACAGCACTCATGACTTTACCCGTTCTTGATTCTCTATAATTCATATATATTTCAATAAGCTCCAAATAGGTTGTGGGTTCTCCCATAACAACAGTTTTTAATTTTTCGATTTTTCAAATTTTTATGGATTTTTGGGTATATAAGAAAAATAAAACAAGACAAAAAGAAACTAGACAAAAGTAAACTAAGCAAAACAATACTAGACAGAAATAAACTAAGCACAAATAAACTAGACAAAAGTAAACTAAGCAAAATAAAATAAAATAAAAACGAGAGAGAGGTAGTGTACTCCCCAGGTGAACTTATGAGTAGAGCTATGCCTCCCGGCAACGGCGCCAGAAAATAGTCTTGATGACCCACAAGTATAGGGGATCACAATAGTCTTCGAGGGAAGTAAAACCCAAATTTATTGATTCGACACAAGGGGAAGCAAAGAATACTTATAAGCCTTAACAACTGAGTTGTCAATTCAATTGCACTGAAAAAGCACTAGTAACAGGGGTGATGTGAAAATAATATGAGAGCAATAGTAACAGTAACACATCAGCAGTAATAGTAACACAAAGGTGATGGCACCAGAAAATAGTTGATACTACTTCCAATGACATATAGGACCGAGTGAGTATTTGATGATGAAAGATGGACCGGGGTTCCCAGCTATCTACACTAGTGGTAACTCTCCAATAACAAGTGACAAGTGTTGGGTGAACAAATTACGGTTGGGCAATTGATAGGATTGAAATAGCATTAAGACAGAACATCAAGATTATTAATCATGTAGGAATGTTTTCCATACATAGTCATACGTGCTCGCAATGAGAAACTTGCATAACATCTTTTGTCCTACCAGCAGGTGGCAGCCGGGCCTCTAGGGAATCTACTGGTAATTAAGGTACTCCTTTTAATAGAGCACCGAGCAAAGCATTAACACTTGGTGAAAACATGTGATCCTCATACCTACGCCTTCCCCTCCAGTTATCCCAGTTGCTTTCACTCTGGGGCCTCGGGTTCCGGACATAGACATGTGCAAACAACTTGTAGATACAATCTAAGCAATAATTATAGAGAGCTTAAATCTAAGATAATGCCACTCGTGCACTAGTGACAAGCATTAAACACAACAAGATTGCAGCAACAATAACTTCACAAACTTATATAGATAGACTAATCATAATGTAACAATCCATCGGATCCCAACAAACACAACACCGATTACATCGGATGGATCTCAATCATGTAAGGCAGCTCATGAGATCGTTGTATTGAAGTACATGGGAGAGAGTACCAACTAGCTACTGCTAGAACCCGTAGTCCATGGGGGAACTACTCACAGAGCATGATGGAGGCGGTGGCGATGATGGAGAAGGCTTCCGGGCACTTCCCGTCCGGCGGCGTGCGAACAGTCTGTCCCCGAAACGGAGTTTCGCGATGGCGGCGCGCCCGGAGTCTTCAGGTTTCGTCAATTGGTATCGGGTTTTTAGGTCGCGAGGATTTTATAGGCGAAGAGGCGGCGCAAGGGGGTGCCTGGGGGGCCCACCCCATAGCTGGCGCACCCCCTCTTGGCCGCGCCGCCAGGTCGTGTGGGACCCCTTGGCCCCTCTCCGTCTCTGCTTCGGTGTTCTGGGTCTGTCTCGGTAAAATAGGAGGTTCGGCTTTTGTTTCGTCCAATTCCGAGAATATTGCCCGAATAGCTTTTCTCGAACCAAAAACAGGAGAAAACAGGAACTGGCACTTCGGCATCTTGTTAATAGGTTAGTCCCGGAAAATGCATAAAAACATTATAAAGTGTGATCAAAACATGTAGGTATTGTCATAAAACTAGCATGGAACATCAGAAATTATAGATACGTTGGAGACGTATCACTACCTCAAAGCATAACCTTCTAGCGGTAAAACCAACTAGGAACTCACCAATTAAAACCCTTCCATTTGTGGAACCATCAAGGCACCTACCTTGCGATCCTCCTTATGATGCACTTTAGCTCACCCTATACTTTATTAAAGTTTTGAAAATCATCAACTCCCTAATCTTTTTCTATCTTGAACCCTAGACACCAACCTTGGAACAACTCCAAATTTGGCCAAGTCAAAAACTGTTATCAGATTAAATTTTGGAGACTCTAGCTATGTCTATCCTTTGACATCTAAGACAATGCACTTAGCCCTTGACCTACCTTGTCATGTGCACTTCCCAACCCTACCAATGCTTTGGACCAGATTACTTATCTACCCAATTATCCTTGATGGTTTTGAGGCCAAGACAATAATCTGTTTTTGATAGTGTTAAAAGATTCAAATTTTGTCAGTTGTTTTCTAAGCCCTCAAACATGTTATAGGTGAACTCAAGGCATGGATCTCATCAATGCAACTCCCTATACAACTCCCACTTCTTGCGTATCCCATGCTATCCTTCCAACCCATATATTTAACTTGATCTTATACCCTATCTAATGTTTTAGCTCTAGATCCCTTCTCACACTCTAATCTCTTGTTTTTATTAAATTCAAGTTTAAACCTTCACAAAACCAAGATTGGAAATGATGGCTACATTCTGTAGTAATCATCTACCCTTGAGATAATTTTTTCCTAAAATTATTATTTCTCAAATCAAGTTATTTCTATTTCTTTTCCAAAATTCCCAAAACTCTCATTTACTTCCCCTCTATTTTAAACACAAAAATATTTCTAGTTTTATCAAAAGTATTTCAACTTATTTTCTCAAATAAAATTTGGAAGGTGAGTGGTATTTTGCACCATCTCTTTTCACTCTAAAAGGAGTTTCTCTAAAATATTGTCCTTCTTCCTTTGGGTTTTAAACAAAAAGACATGGTGTTAGAACTTATGCCTTTTCCTTTTGAAATACAATTTCTTTAAAACTTATTTTAATGCATGATAGTGGTGTATATGTCATTTCTTGCACTTTTACCCTCTTAATGATTTTGGGAACATTTCATCAAACTATCATATGCTAGTAGGACCCCTTGAACCCAAAACCTACTTTTCTACTTTCCAAAATTTCATAATCTCTTTCAAATCATTTTCTTTCAATTTTGGACCAACTCATAAAGTGTTCAAAACTAAATTAGTTAAAAATCAGCTTAAATGGCAACACTTGTTCCACAAGAACACCTCTCTGATATATACCATCGTGGCCTCAATTACCAAGTCTTGGTCCAAATAGATGATCATTTGATCATTTCATGTGTTTTAATCTCTATATCCTTGCTATCATCTTAAGGCCATTTTAATGACCAATCATCTTGTGCTTTGGATCTGGGACGACACACATTGTTTTCTAGAGCCTCTCATAGTATCTTTGGACTTGGCAAGCAGGTGAGCCGGCCGTGCCATGCAAGACATCCATGCCCACCCCTTCCCATCTCTCTCTCTTATTCTCCTTCCTTTTTGAGCCAACACCAAACGTCCCCACTGACCTCTTCAGCGCCTCTCACTCTCCCTAGTCGACCCCCTCTGGCTCATATGTTTTTGGCATGTTGGAAAAGAAAGAGATTTAAGAAAGAAAAGGAGGAGGCCCGTCATGCAGTGCACGGAAACTTGATGCCGTGCTGCATCCCCCTCCACTCACCACCAGCCAAGTAAATGGCTTGCCCTGACCCTGCACACTCCTCTTGCATGCCTGCACCTCTCTCTGTCTCCTCCTAGCCCCTCCTGTCCCCTCCCTCTCTTGGGAACCCTCTCTCTCGTCTACAGGACATGCACGCCATGCCAGTGGCCGTTAACGCGACCAGGTACTCTCTATCTCTCCTAGACACTTCTGGAGCCCTCCCTACCACTGACCCGCGCCGTAGAATCCCAATGGGCGACCTGCGCGTCACCCCAGCCACGCTCACACCGGCCACCCGACATGCCCGTTTTGGTGACCTTAGCTGTCGTTCGATGGATGAGTGGACTGTCACCCTCTCACCCACGCTCGGGCAGGCGTTGCCCTGCATCACGCTGCACGCACATGACCTCGCCCCGCCGCCGACATTTATTCGAACACCTAGCAGACCGACACGACCCCTCCTTCCCCAGTCGTTCCCAAGCACCACAGACAACAACTCCATTCCAAAATGGTCTCTGCGCACTATAGACCCCACGTCACCGCCCATCCTAGCCATTCATGAGACACCGCCCCTCCTCTCTCTGCACATGCACCCGAAGCATCGTGGACGCCGGTGGCTGCTTTTAATGCTCCTAGGCCTCCCCCAACGATACATTCTCGCCACCAGGATCCTCTCTCACTCCTCTATCCTCAACCGAGCAGAGAGATCCCGTCTCTCTCTCTATAGCTTGTGCTCACTGTTGAGCATCTCCGCAGATGTCGAGGGTTGCTGTCGATTTACTCTACTGTTTCCCTCCCTCTCCATTTCGCTGGAAGCCCCTATCTCCCCTCTATCTAACGTGCCCCATCTTGCTCCCCAGGTTCGCCCAACGGGACATGTTCGTGAACAGCAGGGGCAGCACCATCGGCAACCGCTATTTCGACTGTTGCTATTTTCCCCGCAGCGACCTCCATTCAAAAGCTCCGTCTTTGCTGCATCCAACGCACCGGGTCTCATCGGCTTCCACGAGCTGTGGTGAGCACATGGGCCTTTTTTCTGTTAGGGTTTCCGGCTGTTGTATGCATGTCGCGGGGAGGAAGAAGATCGGGCACTGATGTCTACGCACGCTTCTATTCCTGTAGACAGTGTTGGGCCTCCAAGAGCAGAGGTTTGTAGAAGAGGTTTCCAAGTGAATCAACATGTCTACGCACGCTTCTATTCTTGTAGACAGTGTTGGGCCTCCAGAGGTTTGTAGAACAGCAGCGAGTTTCCCTTAAGTGGATCACCCAAGGTTTATCGAACTCAAGGAGGTAGAGCTCAGAGATATCCCTCTCAAGCAACCCTGCAATTAAGATACAAGAAGTCTCTTGTGTCTCCAACACACCTAATACAATTGTCAGATGTATAGGTGCACTAGTTCGGCGAAGAGATAGTGAAATACAAGTAATATGGATGATTATAAGTAGTAATTGCAATCTGAAATAAAAATGGCAGCAAGCGAACATGTAGCGAACTTGATGGAAACAGTGTTTCAATGCTTAGAAACAACGCCTAGGGATCATACTTTCACTAGTGGACACTCTCAACAATGATCACATAATAAATAAATAACTTCTCCTGACTTGTGCTACTCTCAAACACTCTCTTGTTGGATAACAAACACCGTTCATTGTGTAGGGCTACAAGAGCACCCTCAAGCCGGAGTAAACAAGTTCCACAACGTCATAAAGGAATCACACACGATGCGCACACCTGTCACCGTCACACCGTGGAGAGTGAATCCGGAGTTCATATTAAAGTAACCTCTAGAGTGCATAATAGACCGTTGCAATTTAGACCGAGTACTAACATAGCATACACACTGTCAACAATAGCTATGAAATGGGGAATAGATCACATCAATACTATCATAGTAATAGTTAACTTCATAATCTACAAGAGATTACAATCATAACCTACGCCAAGTACTACATGATGCACACACCGTCAACTTTACATCATGGAGGAGGAATAGACTACTTTAATAACATCACTAGAGTAGCACATAGATTAATAGTGATACAAAGCTCATGATCACATAAAGATCACACCATGGGAGAGAATGAACCACATAGCTACCGATAGAGCCTCAGCCGGGGGAGAACTACTCCCTCCTCATCATGGGAGACACAACGGCGATGAAGATGGCGGTGGTGTCGATGGAGATGACTCCGGGGCAATTCCCGTCCCGGCGGCGTGCCAGAACAGAGACTTCTATCCCCCGAAACTTGTCTTCGCGATGGCGGCGGCTACGGAACTCTTCGTGGAATATCGTCGATTCTTTAGGGTTTTCACGATGGAGATAATATATAGGCGAAGGGGCGATGTCGGTGGAGTCCCGAGGGGCCCACACCACATGGCGGCGCGGCCAGGGGTGGGGCCGCGCCCTCCTAGGGTGTGGCCGCCTCGTGGCTCCTCTTCGTCTCCTCTTCGATGTTATGGAAGCCTCCGTGGAAAATAAGACCGTGGGCTTTTGTTTCGTCCAATTCGAGAATATTTCCTGTGTAGGATTTCTGAAACCAAAAACAGAAAAACAGGAACTGGTGCTTCAGCATCTCGTTAATAGGTTAGTGCCGGAAAATGCATCAAAATGATATAAAGTGTATGTAAAACATGTGAGTATTGTCATAAAACTAGCATGGAACATAACAAATTATAGATACGTTGGAGACGTATCAAGCATCCCCAAGCTTAGTTCCTACTCGCCCTCGACTAGATAAACGATAACAAGGATACTTTCTTAAGTGACATGCTACCAACATGATCTTGATCAATACTATTGTAAAGCATATGAAATGAATGAAGTGATTCAAAGCAATGGTAAAGATAATGACTAAACAACTGAATCATATAGCAAAGACTTTTATGAATAGTACTTTCAAGACAATGGATGATTAAGTTTCAGCAACTGCTTTCAACTTGTAACATGTATATCTCATGGATAGTTGTCAACATAAAGCAATATAACAAGTGCAATAAGTAAACATGTAAGAATCAATGCGCACAGTTGACACAAGTGTTTGCTTCTAAGATAGAAAGAAGTAGGTAAACTGACTCAACATAAAGTAAAAGAAAGGCCCTTCGCAGGGAAGCATGGATTACTCATGTGCTAGAGCTTTTTATTTTGAAAACATGGAAACAATTTTGTCAACGGTAGTAATAATTCATATGTGTTATGCATAAAACCTCCTATAAGTTGCGAGCCTCATGCATCGAATACCAATAGTGATCGCACCTTGTCCTAATTAGCTCGGATTTCCATGGATTATCATTGCATTACATATGTTTCAACCAAGTGTCACAAAGGGGTACCTCTATGCCACCTGTACAAAGGTCCAAGGAGATAGATCGCATTTGATTTCTCAGTTTTGATAGATCTCAACTTGAGGACATCCATACTGGGACAACATAGAAAACAGATAATGGACTCCTCTTTTTAATGCTTAAGCATTCAACAATAGCTAATATTCTCATAAGAGATTGAGGATTAATGTCCAAACTAAAACTTCCACCATGATACATGGCTTTGGTTGGCGGCCCAATGTTCTTCTCTAACAATATGCATACTCAAACCATTTAATCATGATAAATCACCCTTACTTCAGACAAGATGAACATGCATAGCAACTCAAATTATATTCAACAAAGGTGTAAAAAGTTGATGGCGTCCCCAGAAACATGGTTACCGCTCAACAAGCAACTTATAAGAAATAAGATACATAAGCAACATATTCAATACCACAATAGTTTTTAAGCTATTTTCCCATGAGCTATGTATTGCAAAGACAAGGAATGAAATTTTAAAGGTAGCACGCAAGCAATTTACTTTGGAATGGCAGAGAAATACCACATAGTAGGTAGTTATGGTGGACACAAATGGCATGGGTTTTGGCTCAAGGTTTTTGGATGCACGAGAAGCATTTCCTCTCAGCACAAGGCTTTGGCTAGCAAGGTTGTTTGAAGCAAACACAAGTATGAACCGGTACAAAAAACTTACATAAGAACATATTGCAAGCATTATAAGACTCTACATTGTCTCCTTGTTGCTCAAACACTTTTACCAGAAAATATCTAGACTGTAGAGAGATCAATCATGCAATCCAAATTTCAACAAGCTCTACGGTAGTTCTCCACTAATAGGTTTAAACTACATGATGCAAGAGCTTAAACATGATCTATTTGAGAGCTCAAAACAATTGCCAAGTATCAAATTATTCAAGACCATATACCATCTACCACATGAAGCATTTTCTGTTTCCAACCAAATAGCAATAAATGCTGCGGCTTTCAGCTTCTGCCATGAACATGAATTAAGAACACAAGTGTTCATATGAAAAAGCGGAGCGTGTCTCTCTCCCAAACAAACATGATATGATGGTGCCCACTTTATTGAAAATAAAATACACAACAGAAAATAAAGACGCTCCAAGAATAACACATAGTATATGAAGCAATAAAAATATAGTGAACAGAAACATGACCTGATATTTTTATTGATGAAGAAGGGGATGCCTTGGGCATCCCCAAGCTTTGACGCTTGTACTTCTTGAATATATCTTGGGGTGACATGGGCATCCCCAAGCTTGAGCTTTTGTCCATTCTTCATCTCATCTCATCATTCTTCTTTCCTACACTTGAAAACTTCCTTCATACAAAACTCATCACAAATCTCATTAGCAGCGTTAGTGCAATGATAATATTAATCAAATCTACAAAGTTCAGTATGACATATGAAAAGCATTTTAATAAGCATTAGCTACTGTAGCACAACTTCAATAAGGTTCTTTGATCAAGAGAACTCAAAAAGGTGGGCAAAAAGATGCAAATGCAAAACAGTGCAAGAATCTGTCAAAACAGAACAGTTCGTAAAAATTGATTTTTGAAAAATAGTTACGCTGCGTAACTCGAAAAACTCTGAACTAATGAAAGTTAGATAAATACCTGGGGAAGATGCTCGTAAATTGGCAGCTCAAACTTACGTTCTGGTGATTTTTGGCGATTTTTCTCGTGACGAACCAGAAACAGTAAACAAGATTGCAAATCTCCCAAATACCACTTTCTTACCATTAGAGGCAATTCTTGGCACAAAAACAAAACAAACATGATAAGGAGAGGTTTCTACAGTAGTAACAACTTCCAAAACACAACAAAACAGTAGCAAAATAAACACATGGGTTATCTCCCAAGAAGTGCTTTCTTTATAGCCATTAAGATGAGCTCAGTAATTTTAATGATGCTCGCGCAAGAAATAAGAGTTGAAGCAAAAGAGAGTATCAAAAGCAAATATGAAACACTTTTAATTCTAACCCACTTCCTATGAAAAGGAATCTTGTAAATAAACAAGTCATGTAAGCATAATGCAACAAGCATAGAAAGGCAACACAAGCGCAACTTCAAGATTCTCAACATAAAGAGGGGAAACTTAATATTATTAAGATGCATATAACCATGTTTCCCTCTCTCATAATAACTTTCAGTAGCATCATGAACAAACTCAACAATATAACTATCACATAAAGCATTCTTATTCACATGCATAAAAGTATCATTACTCTCCACATAATCATAATCAATATTAGTAATAGTGGGAGTAAAACTATCACAACCATCATTGTAATTATCATAAATTGCAGGCATGGTATAATCATAATAAACTTTATCCTCCATAGTAGGTGGCACCAAAATACCACTATCATTATAATCATCATAAATGGGAGGCAAAGTATCATCAAAGAAAATTTTCTCCTCAAAACTTGGGGGACTAAAAATATCACAACCAGCTTCCCCAAGCTTAAATTCTTCCATAGCATTAGCAATAATAGTATTCAAAGAGTTCATGCTAATAACATTGCTACAACTATTTTGCAAACAAAGTTCCATGGGTTTTTTAATTCTCTCTTCAAACACATCATGTCCTAATTCAATATAAAGTTCATAAAGATCTCTAATTTTTTTGTTGTTTTCCATTATGCCTAACTAGTGAAAATAAAAACAAGAAACAAAAAGATGCAATTGCAGGATCTAAAGCAAATAGCTTCGAGCACTCACACCGGCAACAGTGCTAGGAAATAGCTTAGTAGTCGGAGGATGTGAATACCTTTTACCTTACCTCCCCGGCAATGGCGCCAGAAAATAGCTTGATGTCTACGCACGCTTCTATTCCTGTAGACAGTGTTGGGCCTCCAAGAGTAGAGGTTTGTACAAAAGCAGCAAGTTTCCCTTAAGTCGATCACCCAAGGTTTATCGAACTCAGGGAGGTAGAGGTCAGAGATATCCCTCTCAAGCAACCCTGCAATTAATATACAAGAAGTCTCTTGTGTCCCCAACACACCTAATACACTTGTCAGATGTATAGGTGCACTAGTTCGCGAAGAGATAGTGAAATACAAGTAATATGGATGATTATAAGTAGTAATTGCAATCTGAAATAAAAATGGCAGCAAGCGAACATGTAGCAGAACTTGATGGAAACGGTGTTTCAATGCTTAGAAACAATGCCTAGGGATCATACTTTCACTAGTGGACACTCTCAACAATGATCATATAATAAATAAATAACTTCTCCTCACTTGTGCTACTCTCAAACACTCTCTTGTTGGATAACAAACACCATCATTGTGTAGGGCTACAAGAGCACCCTCAAGCTGGAGTAAACAAGCTCCACAACATCATAAAGGAATCACACACGATGCGCACACTGTCACCGTCACACCGTGAGAGTGAATCCGGAGTTCATATTAAAGTAACCTCTAGAGTGCATAATAGACCGTTGCAATTTAGACCGAGTACTAACATAGCATACACACTGTCAACAATAGCTATGAAAGGGGGAATAGATCACATCAATACTATCATAGTAATAGTTAACTTCATAATCTACAAGAGATTACAATCATAACCTACGCCAAGTACTACATGATGCACACATTGTCAACTTTACATCATGGAGGAGGAATAGACTACTTTAATAACATCACTAGAGTAGCACATAGATTAATAGTGATACAAAGCTCATGATCACATAAATATCACACCATGGGAGAGAGAGATAAACCACATAGCTACCGGTAGAGCCCTCAGCCTCGGGGGAGAACTACTCCCTCCTCATCATGGGAGACAGCAATGGCGATGAAGATGGCGGTGGTGTCGATGGAGATGACTCCGGGGCAATTCCCGTCCCGGCGGCGTGCCGGAAGAGAGACTGTCCCCCGAAACTTGTCTTCGCGATGGCGGCGGCTACAGAACTCTTCGTGGAATATCGTCGATTCTTTAGGGTTTTCGCGATGGAGATAATATATAGGCGAAGGGGCGATGTCGGTGGAGTCCCGAGGGGCCCACACCACATGGCGGCGCGGCCAGGGGTGGGGCCGCGCCCTCCTAGGGTGTGGCCGCCTCGTGACTCCTCTTCGTCTCCTCTTCGGTGTTCTGGAAGCTTCCGTGGAAAATAAGACCGTGGGCTTTTGTTCCGTCCAATTCCGAGAATATTTCCTGTGTAGGATTTCTGAAACCAAAAACAGCAGAAAAGAGGCCTTCGGCATCTTGTTAATAGGTTAGTGCCGGAAAATGCATCAAAATGATATAAAGTGTATGTAAAACATGTGAGTATTGTCATAAAACTAGCATGGAACATAAGAAATTATAGATACGTTGGAGACGTATCAATCACCCAAGGTTTATCGAACTCAGGGAGGTAGAGGTCAGAGATATCCCTCTCAAGCAACCCTGCAATTAAGATACAAGAAGTCTCTTGTGCCCCCAACACACCTAATACACTTGTCAGATGTATAGGTGCACTAGTTCGGCGAAGAGATAGTGAAATACAAGTAATATGGATGATTATAAGTAGTAATTGCAGTCTGAAATAAAATGGCACCAAGCGAACATGCAATAGAACTTGTTGGAAACGGTGTTTCAATGCTTAGAAACAAGGCCTAGGGATCATACTTTCACTAGTGGACACTCTCAACAATGATCACATAATTGAATAAATAAATGCTACTCTTAAACACTCTCTTGTTAGATAACAAACGCCATTCATTGTGTAGAGCTACAAGAGCACCCTCAAGCCGGAGTAAACAAGCTCCACAACTTCATAAAGGAATCACACACGATGCCACAGTCACCACCGTGGAGAGTGAATCCGGAGTTCATATTAAAGTAACCTCTAGAGTGCATAATAGACCGTTGCAATTTAGACCGAGTACTAGCATAGCATACACACTGTCAACAATAGCTATGAAAGGGGGAATAGATCACATCAATACTATCAAAGTAATAGTTAACTTCATAATCTACAAGAGATTACAATCATAACCTACGCCAAGTACTACATGATGCACACACTGTCAACTTTACATCATGGAGGAGGAATAGACTACTTTAATAACATCACTAGAGTAGCACATAGATTAATAGTGATACAAAGCTCATGATCACATAAAGATCACACCATGGGAGAGAGATGAACCACATAGCTACCGGTAGAGTCCTCAGCCTCGGGGGAGAACTACTCCCTCCTCATCATGGGAGACAGCAACGGCGATGAAGATGGCGGTGGTGTCGATGGAGATGACTCCGGGGGCAATTCCCCGTCCCGGCGGCGTGCCGGAACAGAGACTTCTGTCCCCCGAAACTTGTCTTCGCGATGGCGGCGGCTACGGAACTCTTCGTGGAATATCGTCGATTCTTTAGGGTTTTCGCGATGGAGAGAATATATAGGCGAAGGGGCGATGTCGGTGGAGTCCCGAGGGGCCCACCACATGGCGGCGCGGCTAGGGGTGGGGCCGCGCCCTCCTAGGGTGTGGCCGCCTCGTGGCTCCTCTTCGGTGTTCTGGAAGCCTCCGTGGAAAATAAGACCGTGGGCTTTTGTTTCGTCCAATTCCGAGAATATTTCTGTGTAGGATTTGAAAAAAATAGCAGAAAACAGATGGCGCTTCGGCATCTTGTTAATAGGTTAGTGCCGGAAAATGCATCAATATGATATAAAGTGTATGTAAAACATGTGAGTATTGTCATAAAACTAGCATGGAACATAAGAAATTATAGATACGTTGGAGACGTATCAGTCACCCAAGGTTTATCGAACTCAGGGAGGTAGAGGTCAGAGATATCCCTGTTAAGCAACCCTGCAATTAAGATACAAGAAGTCTCTTGTGTCCCCAACACACCTAATACACTTGTCAGATGTATAGGTGCACTAGTTCGGCGAAGAGATAGTGAAATACAGGTAATATGGATGATTATAAGTAGTAATTGCAGTCTGAAATAAAAATGGCAGCAAGCGAACATGCAACAGAACTTGTTGGAAACGGTGTTTCAATGCTTAGAAACAAGGCCTAGGGATCATACTTTCACTAGTGGACACTCTCAACAATGATCACATAATTGAATAAATAAATGCTACTCTTAAACACTCTCTTGTTAGATAACAAACACCATTCATTGTGTAGGGCTACAAGAGCACCCTCAAGCCGGAGTAAACAAGCTCCACAACTTCATAAAGGAATCACACACGATGCGCATACTGTCACCGTCACACAGAGAATCCGGAGTTCATATTAAAGTAACCTCTAGAGTGCATAATAGACCGTTGCAATTTAGACCGGGTACTAACATAGCATACACACTGTCAACAATAGCTATGAAAGGGGGAATAGATCACATCAATACTATCATAGTAATAGTTAACTTCATAATCTACAAGAGATTACAATCATAACCTACGCCAAGTACTACATGATGCACACACTGTCAACTTTACATCATGGAGGAGGAATAGACTACTTTAATAACATCACTAGTGTAGCACATAGATTAATAGTGATACAAAGCTCATGATCACATAAAGATCACACCATGGGAGAGAGATGAACCACATAGCTACCGGTAGAGCCCTCAGCCTCGGGGGAGAACTGCTCCCTCCTTATCATGGGAGACAGAACGGCGATGAAGATGGCGGTGGTGTCGATGGAGATGACTCCGGGGAAATTCCCTGTCCGGTGGCGTGCGGAACAGAACTGTCCCCGACTTGTCTTCGCGATGGCGGTGGCTACGGAACTCTTCGTGGAATATGACTGAATTTTTTAGGGTTTTCGCGACGGAGAGAATATATAGGCGAAGGGGCAGTGTCGGGGGAGCCAGGGGGTTCCCTCCCCATAGGTCGGCGCAGCCAGGGGGCCACCCGCGCCGCCATAGGGTGTGGGTCCCCTGCTGCCCTTCCTTGACTCCTCTTCGGTGTGGAAGACTCCGTGGAAAATAGGGCCGTGGGCTTTTGTTTCGTCAATTCCGAGAATATTGTGTAGAATTTCTGAAACCAAAAACAGCGAAAAACAGAACTGCGCTTCGGCATCTTGTTAATAGGTTAGTACCGGAAAATGCATCAAAATGATATAAAGTATGAATAAATCATGTAGGTATTGTCATAAAACTAGCATGGAACATAAGAAATTATAGATACGTTGGAGACGTATCAGCCACCGTTGGATTAGATCCAACGGGTGCATGTGGATTTTGCGGGGCTCGCACGCTGACGGGGCATGGATCCGCCCCGGCAGTTCAAAACGACTCCTCTTGCGTGCCTCCTGCGCTGGATTCGGCGTCCCAGATCGACTAGATCGATGCGGCCCATTCTATTTATTTCTCCTTTTCTCCTAATGTTGCCCTGAGAGGTGTGTCTTAGGTTTTAATCCACTAAAAATTCCACCCTTGTCCAAAATTTATTATTCAAAATTCTGCATTCTCCTAAACAAATTCCTAACCAATTGGAGTTGCATGCATGTTAATCCCTGCCCTATATATTTACTAGTATCCATGTTTCTGAAATATTTCTGTTTTAGTATTAAATTAATTTTGGGAGTTAGGTTTATCTTTTTGTAGTGAGACTAATTTTATTGAAAATGTAGATTTATTTTGGCATATTTTTCACATGCAGGAGCTTCCTGGTTTCCGTGTAGCTCAGAAACTTAGATATGGCCGGTAGGGACTTGGGTGATTTTTAGTTTGAAGAATAAAACTGTTTTTGAATTAAAACCAACTCCCAGTGATTAGTATCACATTAGGCTTTATATTACACTAGTTTGCAACTTCATTAGTGCACTATGCCTTGAACTACGAGATTTATGCTAGCTTCACACAAAGCCTAGACCGATACTAGGCTGCCGCAAGGCTTCCGCTTGCTGTGGAGCTTATACATTTCCTGAGTTTATTAGAGAGCACCAAACTCATGGACTGCGACGTTTGACAACCAAATTCATATAGGTATCTTCTTCGGAAGATGTTATGCAAGACAATATATTTTCTTAATTAAGCTACTCATAACACATTAATATAAATATAAACATGTCATGCATTACGAGAGTATTGGATCTTCATGGAGAGGTAAATTCCATAAAGGGATATGCTCCTCCCAGATGACCTACAACTTATCTCCCAATTCTAATTCACGGCACCTTCGATCACATAGAGTAGGTTACCGATGTTGACAACTCATAGTGTGGGTCGCAAATCCATCTCTCTCAATGTATTCTCTGTCACTGGGTGATAGACCATTTGTGAGTGGATGTTCTAGATGCTTAACCCAACACAATAACTCTGGAGTTTCTCATTTTTCTGACATATTTTCATTCTCATCTTCACATGTCTTGATGACTTCATATCATCCTTAGAATTCTTTACTTGATGTTCACAGTTTGATTATCACAGTTCGTCAGAATAGATGGTATTGCTTTCTCAACCAAACTTAAGTCCATCAAGACCCCACGAAGCCACGCTGTTTCAACAGTGGTTGTGTCTAATGATGTGAGTCCTGCTTCTGTTATTGACCTTATTAAGATGGTAGCTTGCAAATATTGTAGAAAAAAGCACCATCACACCAAGTGTAAATAAATAACCACTCATGGCGTTAGTCTCATCAGCATCAGATATCCAGTTTGAGTCACTATAGCCCTCAAGTACCCTTGGATACCCAGTATAGTGAATACCATAGCTCATAGTGCCTTTCAAATAGCACAAAACTTTCGCAAGAGCATGCAAACGAACATCTCCAAAATTGATACAATTTGACCGAGTTTTCTTACAGCAAAGATATGTGAGGCCTCACAGCGCTGGCTAAATACATAAACGATCTAATGATTTGCGAGTATCGCAATTGTTCTCTAGCTATTATTTGGTTCTTTTGAATTAGCAGACGGTGTTGGAGAAGATTTGCAGTCGCTATACCTGAAACTAAGCAATATCTTTTCTAGATAGTATGACTGGAGCAATGTAATCCCACCGTTACCATCCTTCAGCAACTTGATGTTTAAGATTACATCAGCTACTCCTAAGTCCTTCATCTCAAAGCAACGAGATAGGAACTCTTTGAGATCCTTAATAACAGTGAGGTTGATCCAAAATATCAATATTTCATTAACATATAGACAACGGATATCTACCTCGCCCCACCATGGCGATAGTACACACACTTTGTCAGCTTCGTTTACAACAAATCCTTCAGCAGTTAGAGTTCTTTCGAACTTCACGTGCCACTTCTTAGGTCCTTGATTATGACCATACAAATACTTCAATAGATTACACACCTTTCTTTCTTGACCATCTACTACAAATCCATCAGGCTGCTTCATATAGATATTCTCATTGAGATCTCCATTTAGGAAAGTTGTCTTAATGTCCATTAGCTGAACGAGAAGACCATATGAGGCAGCCAAGGAAAGTAGTACTCGAATAGTGGTCAGTCGAGCTATATTTGAGTATGTATCAAACAAGTATTTGTCTTCTTTTTAGGTATAACCCTTGGCCACAAGCCATGCCTTGTACTTTTAAATAGTACCATAAGGCTTAAGTTTTTTCTTGAACATCCATTTACATCCTACAGATTTTCACTCATAAGAACGATCAGTAACCTCCGAAGTACCATTAGCTAAGATGGAATCCATCTCTCTCCGGATATCCTTCTAGTAGTCAGCATCTTGAGATGCATAAACTGCATAAAGAGAAGTGAGAGTATCATCCACGAGGTACACATTGAAATCATCACCAAAGGACTTTGCAGTCCTCTGTCTCTTGCTCCTTTTGGGAGCTTCATTCTCATCCTCCATAGGATTATCATAGTGTTCTATCGCAATGGTAGGTTTAGGAATTATAATTAACTCCTGACTAGATGAACTATGCATCTCCTGATTTGATGAGCTAGACATGTCTTTATGGGAAATATATCCTCAAAGAAATTCGCATCATTTGACTCCGTAACTGTACTAACATGCATGTTGGATACGTCAGATTTCACTGTAAAAAATCTATATCCAATGCCGTCAAATGCATATCCCGAAAAGCACAATCAATGGTTTTGGTCTAAGCTTGCGCTTCTTTGGTATCGGTACATTTACATTCGCCAAACAACTCAAAGTTCGTAAGTAGGAGAGTTTCAATCTTTTCCTTTCTCATTCCTAAAATAGAGTAATTGTTGTTTTCTTTGTGGGAACACGGTTTAGGACATGACTCACGGTCATTATCGCCTCCCCCACCATACGTTGGATAGACCCGATGTATCTAACATCGCGTTAACTAAATAGTTAGAGTACGGTTCTTTCTTATGCCACTCCATTTGACTGGGTGAGTAGGGAAGCATCTTCTCACGGATAATACTATGATCCGCACAAAAAGAATCAAAATCATTGGAAATATACTCTCCACCATGTTTAGACCTAACTCATTTAATCTTTCAAATCAAATTGGTTTTGTACTTCATCTTTATAGACTTTAAAGTGATGACAAGCTTCATCTTTAGATTTAAGAAGGTACACATAAAAATATCGAGTGTATTCATCAATTAAAGTCATGAAGTATCTCTTTGCATATTTTGTTGACTCGCCATTCATTTCATAAATATCTGGATGTATGGGTTCCAGCGGTGCCAAGAGTCTTACCACGACAGTCTGGTGAGACTTGCGAGGTTGCTTAGATTGCACACACCCGTGACACTTGGAACTCTTGACCGTAGTAAATTTCAGAATTAAATTCATATTGGCTAGCCGGTCATGCATCCAAAGTTAATATGACAAAGTTGTGAATGCAAATATTGGACTAACTATCATTGCAAGCATGATTAATAATTTGAGTACATAAGTTTGACAAAGATAAGCGGAACAAGCCTCCACATCATAACCCTTTGCAACAAATTGTCCATATTTAGAAATTACAAATTCATTGGACACAAAAACCAACTTAAAACCATCTCTATATAAAAACGATCCGCTAAAAAGATTCTTATTTATGGAGAGAACATGTTGCAGATTCTTCAGCTGAACAGTCTTCCCCGAAGTAAACTTAAAACTTACTGTAGAAACACCATGAATAGAATCACGTGGGCTATTTCCCATCAGCACGTAGGAAGTCCTTGCGACCTACTAAGAAGAATACATTGAAATAGCATAACATACATGTGTATTGTCACCCGTATCTATCCAACAATTAGGAGAATTACATATTGAAAGGACAGTAGGAAAAATACCGTACCCAGTGTCCTTCATCTCAGTATCACCACCTGTAAGACCCCAAGTTTTGCAACCTTGTTTATGTATCCAATGTGCAAAAATTAGGGGGAACAAAAACTTTTTCTAAGTGTTTGTTGAGATGAATTTGCATTGATCTGCTTGTAGATGAATTGCCTTGATCTGTTGGTTGAGATAAATTGTCTTGAGCTACCTCAAAGCATAACCTTCTAGGGGTAAAACCAACTAGGAACTCACCAATTAAAACCCTTCCATTTGTGGAACCATCAAGGCACCTACCTTGAGATCCTCCTTATGATTCACTTTAGCTCACCCTATACTTTATTAAAGTTTTGAAAATCATCAACTCCCTAATCTTTTTCTATCTTGAACCCTAGACACCAACCTTGGAACAACTCCAAATTTGGCTAAGTCAAAAACTGTTATCAGATTCAATTTTGGAGACTCTAGCTATGTCTATCCTTTGCCATCTAAGACAATGCACTTAGCCCTTGACCTACCTTGTCATGTGCACTTCCCAACCCTACCAATGCTTTGGACCAGATTACTTATCTACCCAATTATCCTTGATGGTTTTGAGGCCAAGACAATAATCTGTTTTTGATAGTGTTAAAAGATTCAAATTTTGTCAGTTGTTTTCTAATCCCTCAAACATGTTATAGGTGAACTCAAGGCATGGATCTCATCTATGCAACTCCCTATACAACTCCCACTTCTTGCGTATCCCATGCTATCCTTGCAACCCATATATTTAACTTGATCTTATACCCTATCTAATGTTTTAGCTCTAGATCCCTTTTCACACTCTAATCTCTTGTTTTTATTAAATTCAAGTTTAAACTTTCACAAAACCAAGAGTGGAAATGATGGCTACATTGTGTAGTAATCATCTACCCTTGAGATAATTTTTTCCTAAAATTATTATTTCTCAAATCAAGTTATTTCTATTTCTTTTCCAAAATTCCCAAAACTCTCATTTACTTCCCCTCTATTTTAAACACAAAAATATTTCTAGTTTTATCAAAAGTATTTCAACTTATTTTCTCAAATAAAATATGGAAGGTGAGTGGTATTTTGCACCATCTCTTTCCACTCTAAAAGGAGTTTCTCTAAAATATTTTCCTTCTTACTTTGGTTTTTAAACAAAAAGACATGGTGTTAGAACTTATGCCTTTTCCTTTTGAAATACAATTTCTTTAAAACTTATTTTAATGCATGATAGTGGTGTATATGTCATTTCTTGCACTTTTACCCTCTTAATGATTTTGGGAACATTTCATCAAACTATCATATGCTAGTAGGACCCCTTGAACCCAAAACCTACTTTTCTACTTTCCAAAATTTCATAATCTCTTTCAAATCATTTTCTTTCAATTTTGGACCAACTCATAAAGTGTTCAAAACTAAATTAGTTAAAAATCAGCTTAAATGGCAACACTTGTTCCACAAGAACACCTCTCTGATCTATATACCATCGCGGCCTCAATTACCAAGTCTTGGTCCAAATAGATGATCATTTGATCATTTCATGTGTTTTAATCTCTATATCCTTGCTATCATCTTAAGGCCATTTTAATGACCAATCATCTTGTGATTTGGATCTGGGACGACACACATTGTTTTCTAGAGCCTCTCATAGTATCTTTGGACTTGGCAAGCAGGTGAGCCGGCCGTGCCATGCAAGACATCCATGCCCACCCCTTCCCATCTCTCTCTCTTATTCTCCTTCCTTTTTGAGCCAACACCAAACGTCCCCACTGACCTCTTCAGCGCCTCTCACTCTCCCTAGTCGACCCCCTCTGGCTCATATGTTTTTGTCATGTTGGAAAAGAAAGAGATTTAAGAAAGAAAAGGAGGAGGCCCGTCATGCCGTGCACGGGAACTTGATGCCATGCTGCATCCCCCTCCACTCAACACCAGCCAAGTAAATGGCTTGCCCTGACCCTGCACACTCCTCTTGCATGCCTGCACCTCTCTCTGTCTCCTCCTAGCCCCTCATGTCCCCTCCCTCTCTTGGGAACTCTCTCTCTCATCTACAGGACATGCACGCCATGCCAGTGGCCATTAACGCGACCAGGTACTCTCCTATCTCTCCTAGACACTTCTGGAGCCCTCCCTGCCGCTGACCCGCACCATAGAATCCCAATGGGTGACCTGCGCGTCACCCCAGCCACGCTCACACCGGCCACCCGACATGCCCGTTTTGGTGACCTTAGCTGTCGTTCGATGGATGAGTGGACTGTCACCCTCTCACCCACGCTCGGGCAGACGTTGCCCTGCATCACGCTGCACGCACGTGACCTCGCCCCGCCACCGACATTTATTCGAACACCTAGCAGACCGACACGACCCCTCCTTCCCCAGTCGTTCCCAAGAACCACAGACAACAGCTCCATTCCAAAATGGTCTCTGCGCACTATAGACCCCACGTCACCGCCCCTCCTCTCTCTGCACGTGCACCCGAAGCATCGTGGACGCCGGTGGCTCCTTTTAATGCTCCTAGGCCTCCCCCAACGATACACTCTCGCCACCAGGATCCTCTCTCACTCCTCTATCCTCAACCGAGCAGAGAGATCCCGTCTCTCTCTCTATAGCTTGTGCTCACCGTTGAGCATCTCCGCAGATGTCGAGGGTTGCCGTCGATTTACTCTACTGTTTCCGTCCCTCTCCATTTCGTTGGAAGCCCCTATCTCCCCTCTGTCTAACGTGCCCCATCTTGCTCCCCAGGTTCGCCTAACGCGACGTGTTCGTGAACAGCAGGGGGAGCACCATCGGCAACCGCTATTTCGGCTGTTGCTATTTTCGCCGCAGCGACCTCCATTCGAAAGCTCCGTCTTTGCTGCATCCAACGCACCGGGTCTCATCGGCTTCCACGATCTGTGGTGAGCACATGGGCCCTTTTTCTGTTAGGGTTTCCGGCCGTTGTATGCATGTCGCGGGGAGGAAGAAGATCGGGCACCATTGGATTAGATCCAACGGGTGCATGTGGATTTTGCGGGGCTCGCACGCTGACGGGGCATGGATCCGCCCCGGCAGTTCAAAACGACTCCTCCTGCGTGCCTCCTGCGCTGGATTCGGCGCCCCAGATCGACTAGATGCGGCCCATTCTATTTCTTTCTCCTTTTCTTCTAATGTTGTCCTGAGAGGTGTGTCTTAGGTTTTAATCCACTAAAAATTCCACCCTTGTCCAAAATTGATTATTCAAAATTCTGCATTCTCCTAAACAAATTCCTAACCAATTGGAGTTGCATGCATGTTAATCCCTGCCCTATATATTTACTAGTATCCATGTTTCTGAAATATTTCTGTTTTAGTATTAAATTAATTTTGGGAGTTAGGTTTATCTTTTTGTAGTGAGACAAATTTTATTAAAAAGTATGTCTTTGTAGATTTATTTTGGCATATTTTTCACATGCAGGAGCTTCCTGGTTTCTGTGTAGCTCTAAAACTTAGATATGGCCGGTAGGGACTTGGGTGATTTTTAGTTTGACGAATAAAACTGTTTTTGAATTAAAACCAACTCCTAGTGATTAGTATCACATTAGGCTTTAAGTGTGCTATAAGGAATATTTTTGTGAACTCTAGTTTATTTCTAGGATTTTGAAACCAAAATAGAGCCCTTTTTCAGTATAACAATTCTAGAAATTATTTTATAGCTTCAAATTTAGTGAATCCAATTTTGTGTGAACCCTTGTTTGAATACCTCTCCAGGGTAATATGACTTGTTTGCTGTAATGTGTTGGTGTTTTGTTAGATTTTAAAAAAAATTAACTGATTTCTGTTTTATAAAAATGTTTAAAAAATTATGTAGATGTTTTTGATCCAAAACCAATTGGGTTGAACACTCTCAGATCATACTTACATAAGGGTATAAAGTTTACCCCCTGTTTGGTTACTGAGAGCTCTTAGCTATTTAATTGGGAATTCTAGGCATAATTGCCTCTAGGAAAATTGAGTTGTTCTGTTTAAAAATGTTTAATAATGAACCGTGGCACCAGACCTCTTCTGGTGGTTTCCAAACTTCATTAGCCACCTGAGCTTTTGTAGATTATGTTTTAGACAGAGCCTTTTTAGCAAATAGATGTTCTATTAAGGCCTTTTCTAGCAACGATAAAATTAGTTATTTTATAAATAGGATCACCCTTTTTGCCCTAGGGGCTATTTGTTGAAATGTTCAATGTCTATGATTTAGTGGTTTGTTGTTGTGTGTGGTTTGTGTGGATTGATGCTATGGCTAGGATTGATTTTCCTTCTCTTTTATTTTTTGACGTTAGAATGCGAGTACTATCGGAGAAGAATGAGAGGATCTTGATGAGGATTTCGAAGAGGAAGGAAGACCAGAGGTTCATGAAGAAGAAGTCCAGGGAAAAATAGCCAACCAAGGCAAGACACCTCTTGATGCATACCTTACCCCTACTATCTTACTCTTGCATTACTGCAAGTTTTATAAATTGCATGTCTTATTATTTATTTATGTGGGTGGTTATGCCACTCGTAATTTTAGTGTCCCACCCTTACGGGTGGTGCCCTCATTGATACCTACTGGATTATCCCTTTAGTGATGTGGCGCTAAACACCTTATCATCTCTTGTCGCCGCTTTTAAAGCAAAGATGGACTATAGGTTGGGAGCCCTATGAAAAAGATGTTTTATGAAAAAGGTTTCAAGGAGGGAAAGTCTTCAAAACCCTTGGAACGGGGCAACCCTACCCAAGTGTGAGTTTTTGAAAAGAAAAAGTGTTTGCAAAGAAAATTGCTGGAGGCAAGTGGAGATAAAAGAGTTTTCGAAAAACTTTGGTGCCTTGGGTACTTGACCTGACCGATTCGATAGTGCAACCACATTACCCCAACATGGGCACGGGGCGTAGCGTAGTAGTTTGTCTCACCTTAATTTTGGTCTTGCAAGTGTAGTGGCAGTCCGACCATGGATGTTTCGACCGGGGTTCTTCCCGCTAAAAAGGATGCAACCCATTTGCCTGTTCAGGTACAACCTATTAGCTCCCATTGAAAGATGCCCACAGTTGGTCGGGGCATTCCGGAGGATCGAGCCAGCTGGGGACTTTGCAACTCCTGGACATCCCGCGGACTATGGTGTTGGGAGGTACAACTCATTCGGCATGTCTTAGGCTATGGCGAGCAAGCGAAAACTACGATCGGTTATATAAGCCTCGCGTTTTGATGCTTGGTGAACCAGGGATGATCCCGACGGATTTATCGGATCTTGTGGGGAAAGTGTACAACCTCTGCAGAGTGAAAACTATTAGAATAGCCATATCCACGGTTATGGACGGTTGGGAAGGCATGATACTTACGCTGAAGAGTTTTGATTTATGAAAGTGTTTTCCAAAGGGTTTGGAAAATAAAACCAGTGCGACTGGAGGAAATGTACCTGGGAGGTACGATGGAATGTTGGAAAAGTTTTTTTGGTCATACTGAGATGGCCAGAAAGGAAAATGGGTCATCCTTACCTATTAGGCTTCAAAGAAACTTGTTTAAAAAAGGTTTTCAACAAAGATATAGAGAAGTCATACTCTCGAGAGAAACTATCTCTCACTCCTTGTAACCTTAGAATAGTGCTTGTTTTGCTACTTCCAAATATGCATATCATTGACTTCTCTCTAAAGTGGTTTGCGAGTACAATTCATAATGTACTCATGGCTTTGTCCCTGGCTATTTACTTGGCCAGACTTGGTGGAGTTCAACAGATGAAGAAGGAGTTGACGACGTCTATGAGAGCCAGGAACGTTCTCCCAGTCAGTTGCATGTAGGGTTATGGCATGACTTGAGCCATGCGAACGCTTTCGTCTGAAGTATTTCCGCTGTGTGATTGTTGATCTCCTGCCATTGCGGCTCTTATGTAAGTATTGGTCTCGAGACTTGTTGTAATCTTTTTATTCGGTATTGTAATGGATGATGTATTTGATACCAGTTCGGTTATGCTTTCATGACACGCTGATCATGAGATCATGAATGAGTATGCATAACTTGTGTTTCAGACAGCTAGTCTGGGGCCCCACGCCACCAATAATAACATTGTGGTCTTGTCGTTGTTTCCACGTCTGTCATAAAGATTCGAGCAGTTAGGAGCCTAATGATCAGGATCACCATAGACATGGCAAACCCTTTCTTCTTATCATTCTTTATCTTGAAGTTGGTTGAGTGTGAGGTCTTGTTTTGCCTTCAAACTTTCCTTTATCTTCAGATTTGTTATTGTTCTTGAACTTGTGGGATTTGAATTTTTTCTTCTATAACACATTGGTACTAGAATCTCCCTCAAATCCTCGAGCATGTGTGTCATTTTGTCTTGCCTTTTCTTCCACGTAAACAACTCCAATGAGATTTCAAATGGAATTTTTTTCTCGTATGTTTTATAGCAGTAGCAAAGTTCCTCCACGAGGGAGGAAGCTTGGCAATGATACCACCAGCCACAAACTTGTTCGGTAAGGTCACTTGAACAACTCAAGCTCTTCGGCAAGTGATTGTATCTCATTAGATTGCTAAACAGCTGGTCGCTCACCAGTCATCTTATAGTCATAGTATCGCTCCATGATATACAATTTAGTTCCAGCGTCCGAGACCCAAAATTTAGCCTCGAGCGCATCCCACACGTCCTTCCAATTATCAAATTTCATATATGGGTCAAAAATGATGTCCCCAAGAACACTGAAGAGAACCGTCTTAAACATGGCATCGACTTTCTCGTGAGCTTCCTCTTGTGCAGGAGAAAGTTCATCCTCAGGTTTGCCAAAGAGTGGCACTATAGATCTTTGGGTTACGAAACCGTAGAACTACTCTCGTACGTCATATCTTATAATGCGAACCATCAAGTGCATCGTCCTTGTACCAGCGCAATGCCACTTAAATTAATTTACCTATAATCAAGTTTTTCGATTGTTGAATATATAAGAAAATTACTATATGATTTAATTTGGGTAAACAATAGATAAATCATGACTACAAAAACAACAAGGAAACTAATCATGCAAACTAGCATAGTAGACGAATAAATCACATCTAGACAAGATAAACCGATCTCATCTACCACAAATATCAAAACTAGAAATTCTAGTAAAGACTGAAACATGAAAGACAGAAACACATACGGTGCATCACTAGCGTTGGTTGCGGCAACAGCGATGGAAGTAGTGTCAGTGTTGTAGTCCATGTTGAGGTTGTCAAATAGGTAGTTGACTTATGAGAAGAATTCATCGTTAGGGAACTCGTCGTTAGACGATGTTGTGTTGGCAGTAGTCGCGCGTAAGCGCTCCCCAAAAACCTGATCA
Source organism: Lolium multiflorum (assembly GCA_030979885.1). Classification (NCBI taxonomy): domain Eukaryota; kingdom Viridiplantae; phylum Streptophyta; class Magnoliopsida; order Poales; family Poaceae; genus Lolium; species Lolium multiflorum. The sequence continues at coordinate 282,497,581 of CM061749.1, forward strand.
CCCCTCACCCGTACAGGTCTATGAGAGGCGGGCTTCCAAAGGCTTACTGTCCCGTTTGTCGGTGCATGCCAAAGTACGGGATGAGGAAGACGATAGAGGCGGCGCAAAGTTCTGGAAGTAGGCAGTGCATATGTGTCGTAGGGTTAGGGTTTGCGTTTGAGTTTATATGATGCGGTTCGGGAAGGTTGTGGGGGTGCATCCCATGTCCAAGTTGGCACAACCGCAATCCAGAAAAACTGAAACGGCTGCGTTAACACGTTCTTTAATGCCTGGTAATTAATAATATGATTAATCTACATAATCGTAAAAATAAGCTCGGCTCGGCGAGATTTCCGTGGCGTGACATGGCGGGCGACGGCGGAGGAGTGCGCTGGAGATCTCTCTTCTCACTCACTTATAAGAATTAGAATAACCTCCCTATAAACCACTACACATTTCTCTTAACTAGTAGTGTGAGACTAAACTTTGATTCCACTCCTTATCATATATGAATGGGCTGAGAACCAACCTGAGGTTGGGTGGTTAGGAGGATGGTTGTATCCCCAGCCCACCAGAGTTCAAACCCCAGGTTTGACATCTGTATGTCTCATAAAAGGCGGAATATTCATTCAGTGGGAGGCGTTCCCGTCGACAGCGAGGCGCTGTGGTGACTTCGTCAATTTCAAGATCCAATCCGCCGGTCTTTCGGAGGTGCTCATAGGGGTAGGGTGTGCGTGTGTGCGTTCATAGGGGTGAGTGTATGCGCGTGTATGTGAGCGCCTGCGTTTGTACTGTGTTTCTCAAAAAAAAAAATATGAATGGGCTAAAAAGAATTTCAGAATTTGACTTAGGTCGAAGGCCAAATTCCAACACCAAGATCACCTTGGCAAGAGTAGTCGGATCGGGAAATAGGTTCCTGCCATCGGAAAAGACGATCAATTGCTTCGCCGCATAGCGCCAACGCGATGGGTGCGGCGGCCTGCTGAATGTAAGCCGGATCCTGTAGGTTAGAGGATGCTCAGCAAAATCACCTTCGTAGTTCGTACCCATGTAGTTCAGCATGTGAGACCCACCCCAAAGTAGTACCAGGATGTACCAAACGATTTACCTGATTAATTTATCAATTGCGTAACCAGGCACATCGTTACATCAAACAATGTCGACGTCTATTTTAAATAAAAGTATTCTAGATACCATGAGTACGCGCATACATTCAAAGTTAGGTTGCCCAGCTTAATCGAACATCATTTCATCGTATCACACACGCGCCTCAGCAATTCCTTTTGGAGGGGTGAACTTCCCGGCCGTCGCATCAACATTAGATCGTCTAATTGGCCTGTCAAAAAATATACTGGAAGATGAGATCATTTCGGAAAGCAGGGCGATGTGCTTGTTCGAAAAGGAAAAGCAGAACGATCCGACGGTTGATGGGCAAAATAATATTGTTAGTCACCGTCACCAACCTACAACTGCAAAGCAGCTTAGCTTAGCTTCGTCTAAAGTTCCAGGATCGCTAGGCGGTGAACGTCAGCTCCCGGTCCTCGACAACTTTCTTTCTTTCACATATACAATAGAACGAAAATCATCCAGTCTGTAACAGTACTCTAATATAGTATGTTGAACAACGTTTGCATGGCGCTTGACATATAGATACCGAGACATCCATATCCAGTAGGTGCAACCAGCTACACAGTTGGTGCCAATTGCGTGCCTTCTTGAGTCGAGTCCTTCCCTTGTACTGTTGTTCCCAATGGAGAGAAGGATGCTTGACCCAACCAGGCCCAAGGATGCAAACATTGTCCCTTCTATTTTGTACTCGTTTTCTTTTAAGAATACTAGTTCAGATTCGACAACACGCGCCCGTGCATGCCCTTACAATTCATGTGTTCTAGTGCACTCATGCATGTCTGTCCTCTCTGTTGTGCATTACTCCACCCAGCTTCTCAACAACATGACGTTTGAGTGTTGACTACATACTCTTCAAAAATAGCATCGGCTCCATTTAAAAAATAAAACATAGCTTTGACCAATAATTTTTTTGAGGCAGTGGGTTTCCACACTGTGTATTTTAAATTTTTATATCAAATTATAGTTTGTACACAAATCAAAGTTGTTTGAGAGAAGCAACTAGCTAGTCATAATCCCAAAGGAAAAAAAGAAGGCCTATCTAAAATTCTCTACCCAAACAGATATGCCATAGTATGATTTTTCTCTTGGCTTTGTGAACTAGAAGGGCAATTTCATCCTGAAACTTTTTCCTGCACCTATAAAGACTCGGCGAACATGCTTACAGATAAAAGCATTTTGTGTGGTCCAGATTGACCAGGAAATTAGCATGATCAGCTCCATGAAAAAGGTTGTGAAATTGCAAACTTGAGACTGGTTATGATATCCTGGATATCAATTTGATGATTTGCAGGAGGAGACCAAGTAGGGCACAAATATTGCCAACATAATAAGGGAAATGGACATTGGAAGAACAAATGATTCCTTGTCTAAAGTTGACTCTGCCCACACATGACACATGAATAATCATCCATAGAAAATTCTTCTTGTGAAGCATAGCTCTGGTATTTAGACGATTTTGCATTAGGAGCCAAAATAAAATCTTATCTTGCTGCTGACAATATCCATCCCACGTCTATTACAGAGCAGGAGCAGTCCCCACATTATCCATATGGGTCTAATAAACCTGAGAGACTTTATTAGCTGAAGTACTTCCACAAATTGTCCAAGAATCAAATCAAGTGCCACGCACAAACCCTTCTAAAAGAGCCTGAAATAGATTCAGTTGAACCATGGCTTCCTCGAAAACAGGAAAATGAAAAAGATGAATGATGTCAGGGGTAGATAGAGCTTCCTTTATGGAAATGGGCTCATTTTTAGCAAATGAGAAGAGACGAGGCCAAGTCTCTTGCAATGTATCAGTTGCACATTTATGTTTCAATAATAAGATGGAATTGCCTTGAATGAAGTCACATGCTTCCAAATTCTTAAAGGTGGGCAGAATTTTCAAGCCACCAAAAATGAATCTCCCTAGGCCTAGCAGGTAGCAAAGCAGTAGGATAACATAACTCCCAAGCTAGGTTTACCCATGGTAAATCAACATGATTGTAGAATTTGTGTAGATGCTTCATTAGCAGACAGTCATTCTGAATAGAGAGATTAAGGACTCCAAGGCCTCCCTGGTCCAATGTTTGTAAACTAAATGCCATGCAGCTAGAGGAGGGGTTTTCTTTTTTGCATATCATTATCTCTACATATACATCGTCTCCTATATTTATCAACCAGGGAAAGCACCCACTAATAGACTTTGTCTGAACTGATACGTCTCCAACGTATCTATAATTTCTTATGTTCCATGCTAGTTTTATGCCAATAGCTACATGTTTTATATGCACTTTATATCATATTATGGAATTTATTGGACTAACCTATTAACAAGATGCCACAGTGCCAGTTTCTGTTTATTATGTCTATTGCAGAAAAGGCCCAAAAATCAAAGTGCTCGGAAAAATCCAGAAAAATTACAGAAATTCTATTTTGCCAAAAGAACCACGGAGCCGAAGGGCCAGAGGAGGCCCACGGCCTCCTCCCCATCCACGGCGCGCCAGGGGGGCGCGCCGCCTATGGGGTGGGACCCTCGGGACTCCATACGCCCTATATATTGCCCCATAAAACCCTAAATAATCCAGTCATATTCCACCAAGGGTTCCGCAGCGCCGCCGCCATCGACGACAAGTTTCGGGGACATAATCTCTGTTCCGCGCCGGACGGGGAATTGTCCCAGTCATCTCCATCGACACCACCGCCATCTTCATCGCCGTTGCTGTCTCCCATGATGAGGAGGGAGTAGTTCTCCCCGTGAGGGCTCTACCGGTAGCTATGTGGTTCATCTCTCTCTCCCATGGTGTGATCTTTATGTGATCATGAGCTTTGTAATCTAGTTGAATATGTAGATGTTACTCTTGTCTATTATGCACTCTAGAGGTTACTTTAATATGAACTCCGGAGTCACTCTCCACGGTGTGATGGTGACAGTGTGCGCATCGTGTGTGATTCCTTTATGACGTTGTGGAGCTTGTTTACTCCGGCTTGAGGTGTGCTTTTGCAGCCCTACACAATGAATGGTGTTTGTTATCCAACAAGAGAGTGTTTGAGAGTAGCATTTATTTATTCAATTATGCGATCATTGTTGAGAGTGTCCACTAGTGAAAGTATGATCCATAGGCCTTGTTTCTAAGCATTGAAACACCGTTTCCAACAAGTTCTGCTACATGTTCGCTTGCTGCCATTTTTATTTCAGATTGCAATTGCTACTTATAATCATCCATATTACTTGTATTTCACTATCTCTTCGCGAACTAGTGCACCTATACATCGACAAGTGTATTAGGTGTGTTGGGGACACAAGAGACTTCTTGTATCTTAATTGCAGGGTTGCTTGAGAGGGATATCTTTGACCTCTACCTCCCCGAGTTCGATAAAACTTGGGTGATTCACTTAAGGGAAACTTGCTACTGTTCTACGAACCTCGATCTTGGAGGCCCAACACTCTACATGAATAGAAGCGTGCGTAGACATCAAGCTATTTTCTGGCGCCGTTGCCAGGGAGGTAAGGTAAAAGGTATTCACATCCTCCGACTACTAAGCTATTTCCTAGCACTGTTGCCGGTGTGCGAGTGCTCGAAGCTATTTCCTTTAGATTCTGCAATTATATCTTTTTGTTTCTTGTTTTTATTTCACTAGTTAGGCTTAATGGAAAACAACAAAAAAATTAGAGATCTTTATGAACTTTATCTTGTATTAGGACATGATGTGTTTGAAGAGAGAATTTAAAAACCCATGGAACTTTGTTTGCATAATAGTGATAGCAATGTTATTAGCATGAACTCTTTGAACACTATTATTGCTAATGCTATGGAAGAATTTAAGCTTGGGGAGGTCGGTTTTGATGAAAATGATCTCTTTAGTCCTCCGGGTATGGAGGAGAAAGTTTATGTTGATTATGATATGCCTCCTATATATGATGTTTACAATGATGAATATGATATTTTCAGTCCATCTACTATTGAGGATAAAATTCATTATGATTATTCTATGCCTCCAATTTATGATGATTACAATGATGGTTGTGATAGTTTTGCTCCCACTATTACTAATAAAATTGATTATGCTTATGTGGAGAGTAATGATACTTTTATGCATGTGGATCATGATAAGAATGCTTTATGTGATAGCTATATTGTTGAGTTTATTCATGATGCCACTGAAAATTATTTTGAGAGAGGAAAGTATGGGTATAGAAATCTTCATGTTACTAAATTTTTTCTCTTTATGATGAATGTTTTGAGCTTTCTCTTGATTTGCTTTTATTTGCTGGGTACTTTAAGACCTACTGGTCCTTATGAGAGAGGGAGACACGATTTCATATATCACAATAATATTAAGTCTCCTCTCCTTGTGTTGAAATTTTTGAAGTTACACTTGTTTTGTCTTCCTATGCTACTCACTTTGTTCTTCATTGACTTGTTTTCTTACAAGGCTCCTATGCATAGGAAGAGTGTTAGATTTAAACATGTTTTATATATGCTTCTTGATGCTCTCTTTTCAACTCTCATCTTTATGTGAGCATCATAAAAATCACTATGCCTAGCTAAAAGGCGTTAAAGAAAAGCGCTTATGGGAGACAACCCATTGTTTTATTTCTGCAATTTTTGTTTTATATTTGAGTCAAGGTGCTTGTTACTACTGTAGCAATACCTTTGTATCTTTATTTTATTGCATTGTTGTGCCAAGTAAAGTCTTTGATAGAAAGTTGATACTATATTTGGATTTCTGCGCAGAAACAGATTTTTAGCTGTCACGAATTTGAGCTTTTCTCTCCGTAGGAAACTCGTAAAATCCTGAAAAAATTCATGCGTAATCCTCAGATATGTACGCAACTTTCGTTCAATTGGAGCTTTCCATCTGAGCATGTTAAGTGCCTCGAAAAAATTCGTCTTTACGGACTGTTCTGTTTTTGACAGATTTGCCTTTATTTCGCATGCCTCTTTTACTGTGTTTGAGTGGATTTCTTTGCTCCATTAAATTTCAGTAGCCTTGGGTAATGTCCAGAAGTGTTGGGAATGATTGTGTCCTTGCTGAATATGTGAATTTTTTATTATGCACTAACCCTCTAATGAGATTGCTTTGAGTTTGGTGTGAAGGAAGTTTTCAAGGATCAAGAGAGGAGGATGATATAATATGATCAAGAAGAGTGAAAAGTTTAAGCTTGGGGATTCCCCGTGGTTCATCCCCATATATTCCAAGAAGACTCAATCGTCTAAGCTTGGGGATGCCCAAGGCATCCCCTTCTTCATCGACAATTTATCAGGTCGTCTCTAGTGAAACTATATTTTAATTTCGTCACATCTTATGCACTTTACTTGGAGCGTCTGTGTGCTTTTATTTTCGTTTTGTTATTTTCATTCTCTGAATAAATCGGATCCTAGCATGCTTGTGTGGGAGAGAGACACGCTCCGCTTTTTCATTTGAACACTTGTGTTCTTCGTTTTACTTTAATATTCATGGCGAAAGCTGAAAGCCTCAGCACTTATTGTTTATGTTTATGGCGAAAGCTGAAAGCCTCAGCATTGATTGTTATTTGGTTGGAAATAGAAAATGCTTCATGTGGTAGTTGGTATATTTTCTTGAATAATTTGATACTTGGCAATTGTTTTGAGCTCTCAAGTAGATCATGTTTAAGCTCTTGCATCATGTAGTTTAAACCTATTAGTGGAGAACTACCGTAGAGTTTGTTGAAATTTGGTTTGCATGATTGGTCTCTCTAAGGTCTAGATATTTTCTGGTAAAAGTGTTTGAGGAACAAGGAAGACAATGTAGAGTCTTATAATGCTTGCAATATGTTCTTATGTAAGTTTTGCTGTACCGGTTTATACTTGTGTTTGCTTCAAACAACCTTGCTAGCCAAAGCCTTGTACCGAGAGGGAATGCTTCTCGTGCATCCAAAACCTTGAGCCAAAACCTATGCCATTTGTGTCCACCATAACTACCTACTATGTGGTATTTTTCTGCCATTCCAAGTAAATACTTCATGTGCTACCTTTAAACAATTCAAAACTTTATTACTCCTTATTTGTGTCAATGTTTTATAGCTCATGAGGAAGTATGTGGTGTTTTATCTTTCAATCTTGTTGGGCAGACTTTCACCAATGGACTAGTGGCATATACATCCGCTTATCCAATAATTTTGCAAAAAGAGCTGGCAACGGGGTGCCCAGCCCCAATTAATTAACTTTCATTAATAATTCTCTTCACATGTTTTGCCCTGATTTATCAGTAAGCAACTTAATTTTGCAATAGACACTCCTCCATGTTATGTGAAATGTTGGAAGGCACCCGAGGATTCGGTTAGCCATGGCTTGTGAAAGCAAAAGGTTGGGAGGAGTGTCATCTATAAATAAAACTAAAATACATGTGTAAACAAAAGAGAAGAGGGATGATCTACCTTGCTGGTAGAGATAACGTCCTTCATGGGAGCCGCTCTTTGAAAGTCTGTTTGACAAGGGGTTAGAGTGCCCACTACCATTCGTTGACAACAACAAACACCTCTCAAAACTTTATTTTTATGCTCTCTATATGATTTCAAAACTTGAAAAGCTCTAGCACATGATTTAATCCATGCTTCCCTCTGCGAAGGGCCTATCTTTTACTTTATGTTGAGTCAGTTTACCTACTTCTTTCTATCTCAGAAGCAAACACTTGTGTCAGCTTTGTGTGCATCATTTCTTATGTGCTTGCTTATTGCACTCATCATATTACTTTGTGTTGACAATTATCCATGAGATATGCATGTTAAAAGTTGAAAGCAATTGCTGAAACTTAAATCTTCCTTTGTGTTGCTTCAAAACCTTTTATTAAGAATATATTGCTTTATGAGTTAACTCTTATGCAATAATTTTTGATGCTTGTCTTGAAAGTACTATTCATGAAAAGTTTTTGCTATATGATTCAGTTGTTTAGTCATTATCTATTTGTTAGCAAACTATAGGTCATTGCTTTGAGTCACTTCATTCATCTCATATGCTTTACAATAGTATTGATCAAGATTATGTTGGTAGCATGTCACTTCAGAAATTATTCTTTTTATCGTTTACCTACTCGAGGCGAGTAGGAACTAAGCTTGGGGATGCTTGATACGTCTCCAACGTATCTATAATTTCTTATGTTCCATGCTAGTTTTATGCCAATAGCTACATGTTTTATATGCACTTTATATCATATTATGGCATTTATTGGAATAACCTATTAACAAGATGCCATAGTGCTAGTTTCTGTTTATTATGTTTTTATTGAAAAGGCCCAAAAACCAAAGTGCTCGGAAAAATCCAAACAGAAATTCTATTTCCCGGAAGACCCACGGAGCCGCGAGGTGGGGAGGAGGCCGTGGGCCTCCTCTCCATCCAGGCGCGGAGGGAGGCGGCGCCGCCCTATGGGGTGGGGCCCTCGGGACTCAACCGACGCTGCCCTTCGCCTATATATTGCCCTAGATGCGAAAACCTAAATAATCCTGTCATATTCCACCAAGTGTTCCGGCCGCCATCGACGACAAGTTTCGGGACAGATCTCTTCCCGCACGCCGCCGGACGGGAATTGCCCCGAGTCATCTCCATCGACACCACCGCCATCTTCATCGTTGTTGTCTCCCATGATGAGGAGGGAGTTCTCCCCGAGGCTGAGGGCTCTACCGGTAGCTATGTGGTTCATCTCTCTCCCATGGTGTGATCTTTATGTGATCATGAGCTTTGTAATCTAGTTGAATATGTAGATGTTACTCTTGTCTATTATGCACTCTAGAGGTTACTTTAATATGAACTCCGGAGTCACTCTCCACGGTGTGATGGTGACAGTGTGCGCATCGTGTGTGATTCCTTTATGACGTTGTGGAGCTTGTTTACTCCGGCTTGAGGTGTGCTTTTGCAGTCCTACACAATGAATGGTGTTTGTTATCCAACAAGAGAGTGTTTGAGAGTAGCATTTATTTATTCAATTATGCGATCATTGTTGAGAGTGTCCACTGTTTGAGAGTAGCATTTATTTATTCAATTATGCGATCATTGTTGAGAGTGTCCACTAGTGAAAGTATGATCCCTAGGCCTTGTTTCTAAGCATTGAAACACCGTTTCCAACAAGTTCTGCTACATGTTCGCTTGCTGCCATTTTTATTTCAGATTGCAATTGCTACTTATAATCATCCATATTACTTGTATTTCACTATCTCTTCGCGAACTAGTGCACCTATACATCGACAAGTGTATTAGGTGTGTTGGGGACACAAGAGACTTCTTGTATCTTAATTGCAGGGTTGCTTGAGAGGGATATCTTTGACCTCTACCTCCAGTTCGATAAACCTTGGGTGATTCACTTAAGGGAAACTTGCTGCTGTTCTACGAACCTCTGCTCTTGGAGGCCCAACACTGTCTACAGGAATAGAAGCGTGCGTAGACATCATGAACATAGGTAGAACACATGAAAAGAGGATAAAACATAGTTGACCACCCTTAATTTACAGCCATAGTTATGATATATAGCAGAGGCAGGAAACCTTCTCTGAACACATTGGCATGAAGAGTTTCTTTCTAGGCTTGGATGTGCTTAAGGGTAAGCCAAATAAGTGAAATGCAAGGACCCCAATTGACGCTGCAGTGCATCAGCAAAGAGATCTATCCTATCTTCAACAATATTTATGGGGATAATGTTGGACTTGGAATGTTTAGGCTTTAAACCACATGCAACACTAATGACATGGAACAGTTGTTGAGATGATGAAGTTACTACACATCAGTCTGCATTATGACGAATGTGTCATATGCATACCTTATAATAGGAAAGATGTTGAAGCCCTTTAAAGCCAAGGGCCAGATCATTAACTCATTATGCATAGATGCATTGACCAAATATTGTAGCACATCAACACGTAGAGCAAAAAGGAGAGGGGAAAGAGGATCTCCCTGCCCGACCCCTCTTTTGCATTTGAAGGTTGAATCAGGGATCCCATTGAGAAGGACATCAAGTACTTGCTGAATCCATAGACACCACTGGGGCCAAAACCTTTAGCTTGGAGTACTGCCATAATGAAAGAATGTTCCACTTTTTCGAAGGTTTTTTCAAAGTAAAGTTTGAGGGCAACTACCTCCTTCTTTGATTTATGACAGTGATGTAAATATTCATAGGCCCATGCTAAACAATATAGGATAGTTCTGGATTTGATAAATCCATACTGATTTTCATGAATTATACTCTTAATGTTAGTTTGAAGTCTATTTGCCAGCAACTTTGGTAAAAAAAAATTAAGGTACAATTCAACAGAGAAATAGACCTAAAATCATAGAGTAATGATGCATCATCCTTTTTAGGTACTAGGGTAATGAAGCAGCTATTAATACTTTGCAAGCATAAAGTTCCTTGGTGAATTTGATATGATAGATCATATAAATCCTTCTTAACTATGTTCCAACATTTCTTCCAAAATTCAGCACTGAAACTATCAGGCCATGGGGGATTTATTATTTCAAAAATCCTTTAGTAATGCATCAATTTCGTCATGAGTGAAAGGAGCTTTCGGGAAGGACATGTAAGTACTACCTAGTAGCAACTAAGCCATGTTGGGGATTGCAGTAGAAGAATCAGTCATCCCTAGCCTATCTTTGTATGCATGAATCAACAATGTGGCTTTCTTTGAGTGCTCACTAATAGAATCCCCACTAGAATTTGTAAGAGAAGCAATGTGATTTCTCCTTTTCTGACTGGAGGCCATTTAGTGAACAAAAAATCTTGAATTTTCATCTCCCAAAGTGACCCACTTTATCTTGCACTTGTGCTTCTAATATGTTAATTATTGTTTTAGAAGAACAACCAACTACTTCTTCATAGTAGATCTAAAGGTGCTTTCCATAACTGCAAAAATCCCGAAATTTTCAATGGCATCTAGTAAGGTGATAAGAGATTTTAGGTCTACTATGGTTTCTTTGAGTGAAGGTAATTTCCTAGACCAAGTTTTTAAGCTCTTTCTTAAAAAATTGAATAATTTTGCTGAGTTACTCTTTGCTACATCTGCGTAGTGGATGGAGTGGTCCAAGTCAATTCCATTACTGGTAAGAAATCTTCCATATCGATCCAATTATTTTCAAATCTAAAACGTGTTGACTTTGGAATGGAGGTTTCAATGGAGATAACACAAGGATCATGGTTGGAAGTAGTCATAGCAAGTCCAAGAGCTATTTTAGTTGGAACATTGGATGTCCAAGCTAATGAAGAAAAGAACCAGTCTAGCCTTTGGAGCAGGGGTGCACTCTGCATGTTGCTCCATGTAAATCTCCTGCATTTAAGAGGGATGCCTACTAAGCCAAGATGACTAATGTCATCATTGAAAAGCAACATTTTGTTGATATTCCTTCCATGTTTATTCCCATCCCGAGGTGATCTAAGTATATTAAAATCTCCCAATAGGAGGCAGTTCTCATCGGAAGGGGATTTGTACATTGTGAAGCCATTGGAGAAGCTCTATTTGTTCATTATCCTGCATGGGGCATAAATGTTTGTCCAATAAGTGTCACACTTGGTGGCATGGAACTCAACTGAAAATGCAAACATGTTCTGAAAAATTTAATGACCAGTAAAGACCGACCAACAGAAGGAACAAAAGCAAAGGAATCAAAGTTTCTAGGGCAAAATTGTCTGATAAAATTTAGGTCAACATCTTCCCTTTTTTACTGTTGAAAACAAATGATATGGAAGCCACTTACACCAATTTTGTGAAAAAGTTGTCCATTTTGCTGGGTCACTCAAACCCATGATATTCCAATTCATAACCTTCCAAAAGATTTTATGCATTGATAATAGTAAGTGGTTGTTGTAGCACTGACAACTATAAGTTGATAGTAGACAAGAGCAAAATCATTCATTACAACCCCATCACATTAATAATTGCAAGCACAGTAGCAAAACACATAATTGGTTCTTGGTACTAAAGAAGAGTGGCACACATAAATTGTTAAAGCTCAGAACATCCCGAGGAAGGGAGAGAGACCAAAAGGAAGCATGAGAATGCATAAGGGGGCAACCATCATTTCTTCTTGTTGTTCTTCCTTGGAGCTGCATTAACATCCTTCTTGCTGACATGATTTTGCTTCTTACCAGTTGGTACAACTGGATTGATTTCATCCTATGTATCTGCTGCCTCAGAAATGTTAAAGCTCTCACAAAGATTTGTAACTACATACTTTTTTATCTATGGGGCCATTGCACCACATGACAGACAATTCTTGTCAAAGCATTTTTCCTTATACCCTTTGTGCATTTCTTTAATTTTGTTACTTCTACCAACATCAGTACAAACAAGTGGGGTTTTCTTTCCTCTTTTCTTTACAAGAAGAGACGAGGTAGATGAATGGGAAATAGCTGAAATTTATTTCCTTGGCGCTTATGGGTTCATGAACTATCATCTTCGGGATAACCAGCATTTCCCGCGGAGGTGGCTGAGTGTGGACCACTCCAGGCTGCACCCACATAATGCTACGACATACTGGGGATCACCGCCTGGCACACCAAACCAAGACAAGCTCGGGTGTCCGCTCCTATAGGGGAAGGAGACAATATATTTTCCCCTTCCTAGGTAAGGATGCTGATGTCAAAACAACCGTCGTACACATGGATCTTGGGAAGCCCACATGATCCTCCATAAGGGACCGCCACCGCAGAAGAAAAATCTCTTGGATGAGGCTCCTAAGAGAAGGTCCTCGGGGTCTCAACATCGGTACTCGGGGAGAAGGCCCTACTTGGCACATGGCCTTTGCAGGAAGACTAGACCGATGGGATGGAACGCACTCCACGACAAAGCCATGCTTGCTCAGCTACACCGCAACATGACACGGCCAAGTTGAATCGATGCACATAGCACATCGCCGCATAGTGACGTTGCTTGTGGTAACTGATGGCTGTGAAATACGACATTTTTCCTCACGTTTAAAACCTTTGTTAAGTCAATAAATTGAATAAACATCTCTCTAATTGTACCACTAATGACTAATTATTGCAAAGATGTGCAATCCCTTCTCTACTTGTATGATGTGCAGGAAATCATGTTTTTCAAGCAAATGGACCTGCAATTACTGAAGATAATCTCGTCATAGATGCATCAAAGTCAACCAGAGTCAAAAAGTCGGTTCCAGGAGCAATAGCGGACACCGGTACAGGCAAGCCCCGCCCGTACCGTCCGCCCGTACTGGGTGCCGGAGGACCCCTAAGATTAAACCCTATAACTTTCATGAAGGGAGCCATTCCAGAAAGAGAGTCATTCATCGCTAAACAGAGCCACCATCCACCAGATCCATCTGCAACCCATCGAAGGAGATCCACCACCCATAGTTCATCCATCTTCTCTCCAATATCCTCCATAGTTATAGACATCACCTTGTAATAGAGATCTCATTGAGAATTGGTGACCATTGTAAGAATATTTGATTTCAATCCAAGTATTTGCAATAATGATTTCTATCTTTGATCTTGTTATTATGCGTGAGTAGTCCTCACGGGCTGCGGGTTGAAGTGAATCCTCGCATCATTTATGTGCATCTAATCATATGGGAGTCTTGTGTAGAGATTGAATAGGAGCTTTACTATCTTGTATCTTTGTCTCTTTTCCTCGGTCCGAGGACTTACAGGTACCCGAGCCTCTATGGCTCGATCAAGGGAAGAGGTGAGATGAGTGGAGAACGGCATGCTACCTCGAAACCTCAGTGAAAGAAATTGGAAATTAACGATACTAGTTTAGTGATTCACTTGGGATAAACAGAAATATCAACTATCTTAATGCTTTGGTCTATTTTACTTAATAGCTGTTGTAACTCGCGGTTGTGGGGACATCGATTGGATCAAGAGGCTATTATGACCTCTGGTTTTAGTGACAATAGTATTGACGGGTATGCTGCTCACAAATCTCTTATCACTATTTTATTTGTTGCACACTATCGTGCTTCATTTTTATCTTAATCCCATATGTATGCATAGCTGCATGAGAATCCTTGGCTCTCTCCTATTTTCCATCAATTGAATACAACACCAACCAAAGTAAACTGGAAAGGTCCAGTAAACGTAAGATAAAACTAAATATGAAGTCTCATAGAAGTTTCTTTAATCCATTTAGCAGTGTTTTCGAAGGTTCGATTAAACCTAGGTCTTCTAGGGAATTTTTTTAGAATACTACAATCCATAATTCGGATAGAAGGTATCAACCCTTTTTCTGGCGCAATTGCCAGGAAAGCAATTTCGCTATTCCGGTAAGGTTACTAGAGACCTTGTTTGTTAGTTTTATTTTTGTTTTAGTTTTACTTATTGTCGTTAGTTTACTTCATGTTATATATTTGAAACCCCCCAAAAAATAAGTACTTGTTCTTTTGTTTGTCTTAATCAAAAATACAAAAAAAGATAGGAACCATGGCAGACAAGAAGCTTGGGGAATATTCCAGCTCACTGTGTTGGAATTAGCTTGTAATACTTTGGAAGCACATTATGATTGTCTAGTACATTGGTTAATAATTATTGAGTTACAAGCCATGCCTCATTTTCCCAAGTGTAGTTAGATGAGAGGGGTGCAAGGATGCACACGACAAATAAACTTTTGCATGTGATTTTATATATGTGTTTTATATAAAGAAGTGTGATTTATGTAGATGTGTCCAATATTGGAGGGTGTAGCCGATTGAGAGCAACGGTCTTGGTCAAAACAAAAGCAAAACCAACACTCTTTGGTATACATGTATCTAAGGATAAATTATTGCATCTACTTGGGACCAAGTGGCCGTAATAGCATGCATGAAAACATTGTTTGGGTATTTCCTTTCTCGATTTTGTGTTTTAGAAAATGTTGCCCATTTGGATGTTACCGTAAAAGCATGAAAATTGTGTGTAGTTTATTATCTATAACATGATTACCATCATTGTTGAGAGAGGAAGATTAAGTGAACCCATTAACCTAGGTCCATTCCTCATGAAGAAGTAAAACATTTATCTAGTTATCTTGCATCATAGAGAATTGGGACATTTGTGAGATCCTCACAACCATTGCTTTGTTACTTTAAAACTTGAAGCAAACCATCACCCTTCACATATTTAACTTGTTTAGTGCATGCATAACTAGAATTGTGACACTCTAGTTTGAAGTAATAAATTGTTTTATCTTCTTGCTCTTGTGGTTCGATACCCTATACTTCCACATTTAGAGGTGCTACATTGATCCCCTGCACTTGGGGGTTATCAATCACCCACTATATTTGTGCATCTATATTATGCATATAGAACATGTGTTCTCTATTTTATCTCTATTATCTCATTTGTGTATTGCACAACTGTTGGTGAAACCTTGGCCCTAGCCTATCTCCATCCATTGATACAAAACAAAAGAAAAGAATGAACCACATTTATATGAAGTCTCAAGGTCTTGATCAAGTGATCTTACACCAAAAGCATTCTTCCCAAGGATTCGATGAAACTAGGTCTCCAGGAAAAAAGACAATAATACTACAATCCAATAATCTGGATCGAAGGTACCAATTAACTACCATGGAACAAGAATTTCACGCTCTTGTTCACAATGAGACATGGAATTTAGTTCCTCCTACACATGGTGTCAGTGGCATTGACTCGAAGTGTGATATTTAAGGTGAAGAAGGATGCTAACAGATGCATTGAGCGCTACAGAGCATGCTTGGTTCCTAAAGGGAACAATGCCATGGTCTTGATTATGAAGAGATACTTTCAATCCATTTGTTAAAACTATGACTATTCGGCTTCTTTTCTCTTTGTTAGTTACTTGTGGATGCTCTCCTTGGCAGTTGTTCAAAATGCTTTCCTTCATGGATAGTTGTTGGAGGAGGTCTATATGGGCCAACCCCTAGGTTTTCTTGATCCTTCTCGTCCGCATCAATTGTGTCACCTTTTCCAAGCATTATATAGTCTCAAGCAGACTCCTCATGCTTGGCATGTGCGTCTTGCAGCTGCTCTTCGTGTGCATGGTTTTGTACCCTCTACCGCGGATACTTCATTATTCCTCCATCAGCAACTACATGTCACTATGTATATCTATTTGTGTATGTGGATGAAATTATTTTTGTCAGTTCCTCGTCCTCGGTAGTTGATGCTCTTGTTTCGACCTTGGGGGCTGATTTTGCCAGGATAAACTTCACTTCTTTCTTGGGTTGAAGGTTACTCGTCATGATCGTGGTTTGACATTGACACATAAAAAGTATTCACTGGTCTTAATGCACCGTGGTGGTATGCTTAAGTGCAAGACTACCTCCACGCCTATGTCAATTATTAACAAGATTATTCGTCTGGATATTTCCTTTGTTGTTAATCGAGTTTGCCAGTATTTTCATGCTTCTTGCGGCACACATTATTCAACTATCAAACACATCGTGTGTTATGTGTGGCTCACACTGTCGTATGGTCTACATCTTTGGTCTAATCCTTCAGGAGTATATTTTGCTTTCTCTGATGCTGATTGTACTAGTAGTCTAGATGATAGGCGATCTACATGGGATATGTTGTGTCCTTTAGATCTAATTTGATTGCCTGGAGAGTTTGAAAACATGCCATTGTTTCGCATAGCAGTACTGAAAGATGAGTACAAGGCTGTTGCTGGGTACAGTCTAAGCTTTCGGAGTTGGAAATTTCCTCCAATTCTTGGGTGTGTCAACATTGGCGCTTATGCACCTTTTCCAGTCCAGTATTTCATGCATGAACAAAATACATTAAAGTTGATTATCATGTTGTGAGGTAACATGTTGTATTAAAGCTACTTCAAAATGTTCATCTATAGTCTGTAAAGATCCAAGCCTCGATCAATAATCTAAACTTTATTTCATTCATAACATATACGTATTATATTACGTGCTTTCAGCTGCAACATAGTCAGCTCCCCATCATCGTGGACACGGATTGTCTACATCTGGTGTCACTGATCTCGGATCTCGCCCCCGATCGGTCCACCCTCATGCACTTAGTGTCAGAAATTAAGAGACTTGTCTGACGGTCTAGACTATGCAAAATGGTAAAAGTGGATTGCTCACAGACTAGGGTTAGTCACTGTCTTGCAAATTTTGCAAGGACAGAGCACCGTACTTTTGTATGGCTTGGGTCTGGCCCTGATATCATGTTATAGGAGCTAGAACTCAAACGTCTTGTAGCCCTACCTGATAAATAAAATCCTCGTTTACCCAAAAAGAATATACAATAGAATTGATTATCATGTTGTGAGGTAACATGTTGCATAAAAGCTACTCCCTCCGTTCCTATTTAATCGACCCGGGGGAGAGAGGGCTAATGAACAACTAACGTATTGATTGAAGTCAATTAAATCCGGACAGAGGTAGTACTTCAAAAAATTCATCTATAATCTGTAAAGATCCGAACCTCGATCTATGATCTAAGTTTATTTCATTGATAACATATAAGTATTATATTACGTGCTTTCAGCTGGTGTTTACAAAAAAATCGAAGTAACACATGAAAACTCAATACCAAGTTTCTAGATAAATTATCACCTCCATCACGACTAGCGACGCAGCAGTTACGTGAACAGAACACGGCAACACACACAGAACGACCGACGAGAAGATAAGGGTACAATTAATTCTTGAAGAACTGGAGGCCGTTGGCCTGCGAGTACCTCTCCATGAACCTCATGAACCTGTCCCAATCCCTGGCCGTGCGCATCACGTACTTGGCCTCCACCTTCGCCGGCTTGCCGTTGACGAACTTGGCGCTCACGTCCACTGTCTGCAGCACGCCCTCCTCGTCGATCATGTAGAACCCCGTGATGTCCCCGAGCTCAGCCGAGGAGTCGAACACCGACGGTTGGTCAAACTCGAAGATAGCCGTCCCGTTCGTTCCGTCGCGGGACTTGGTCAGCCGCACGTCTGGGATCGTCTGCTCGTCCGTGCCCTGGATGAACTGGATCGCCGGCTTCACCGCCAGCATCGCCACCGGTGAACGGAAGCTGCATGGTCTCGAGTAGACAGGGTACCGGCGGGGGCGACACCGCAGGGAGATGCCGCTGAAGGAGTTATGGCTTTGGCATGGGGCACCAGATGAACCTGTAAACGCGTGGTGTCAGGTACTGAATGTGAAATTCAGAACGGTTCAAGGTCATGACTAGACCATGGCTCATCAATGTTTAGTTGAGACGCAAAAATGGACAATGGGATATCACAAAAATGGCTTGTAAAGTTCTGATACATTGGGCACGCTATACTCTTCACTGAATATGTTGAAGAATCACCTTGGTGCTTCAGAAAAAAATAATTAATGTTCCGACTGGTTTTAGATATGGAGTGTTTGCCTGAACTTTTTGATGTCTGAACCAGGCAAAACACTAGATGGGGTAACAGCAGAGAACGACCCGACCGAGTGTGATATGCAGTAAAATTACATAAATAATCCGACTTATCATGCCCTTTTCATGCTTACTCTAACCGAAATGGCATCCTTAACAAACACGGTGTGACATACAGAGGCACCATGGTCAATTCTGAACCCTCCCAAACCATGAACAACGTGCTGTGGAATTTGCGTACTGAATTCACACAAATATGCATTCCTCCAAGAAAGTGATGAACCATAGACCACTCACGGGCAGAAATGGAAATGCGGCTTCAGCGAGAATGAACGAACAATACCTGCGAGCCTTCGACGGGGCTTTGGCGGTGCCGAGACCAGTGAGGTAGCAGCAAGAGCTTTCATCACAGCGGGCATGTTGTAGTTCGGTTGCTTGGGAAGTTGGTCAGTGGGTTGAGGAAGAAGGATTGGTGTCTAGAAGGAAGGGCAGGACAGAGGGGGAAATGCAGGGGGAGGTGTGGTTTTGAGTGGTACAGATTGGGAAGATAGTGAAAGGAGTGTTTAGGTGGCTGCGTGTCCCAAAGAGAGCTATCCATTCCTATGGTGCTTACTGGTCCACGGCCGTGCCTCTGAACCTTTTATGCCGTCCCTCGGATTCCTGAATATCCACGTCCTCTCAAAGTACCGTTAAGGTACCAATGCACTGATTCACTCAGATCACAGATGGTAGTTTGGTAACTTTGGTTACAAGTGGCTACAACTTGATGTGAGCAATTTTCAGGAGTAAATCTCGCTATAGGTCATGTATTTGTTACGGTCAAATTTTTTTTTTTGAGAACTCAACACTTTATTGATCAAATAACATCAAGACAAAGTTTGTCGCGGATACAATCCGGGACAGAAACTCTAAAGAAACTACTACCAAACGACTCTGCTCAACGAGCTAAAGTATGTGCTGAATTATTACACAAACGACTAACATGACGAAACGTCACAGATGACAAAGAGTGGGCGAGAAATTTGATATCCTCGACCACTACACCAACCAGCGATCTGTCCCTCTCCGGGGCCTTAATCCGCTGGATAACCGCAAGGCAGTCGGATGCCAAGACGATCCTGTTCCAGCCTTCATCACGAGCAAGGGAGACTGCACATCTGATGGCGTGTGCTTCAGCAATTTCAGGCATCGTGATTTCATCAAGTAACTGACTTTGAGCAGCCAGAAAATCACCTTTGTGGTTTCTAACCACGACGCCGACCCCCGTCCGAGACGAAGCCGAGAACAGCGCTGCATCCACGTTAACAACAATCGTACCTTCCGGTCGCGGAGACCAAGATGGAGTTGGAACAATGGCCTCACGACTATGGTTGGTACGGTGTTTGATGAGATGCAGCTGGATCATATCAATATAGGCAAGTATCTGCTCAGCCAAACTGTGAGGATGCTTGATAGGTTCATCATGTCGCACTCCGTTCCTGGCATTCCAAATATGCCAAACCGTCACAGCTAGGGTGATCACAGCATGATCGCTCGCAGCTTCAGGTGAGTTCTTGCTTTGACCCTTGTCCACACCTCCTGGGCATATTGACAGAAGAGCAGGGTGTGCTCCACCGTTTCCTCTCTTCCACAGAAAAAACACGCACCGGCGGCAGGTACACGCCGTCGCAAAAGCTGGTGGCCGCTAGGGAGACAGTCATGTGCGAAGCGCCAGACTGTGATCTTCATCTTGCCCGGTGCCTTTGACTTCCAAAGTTTCTTCCAGAGCGATGATTCATCAGTCATGTCAGACGGCATACCACCTCCTGACTGACTTCTCCTTCGGATAAATCGTTGCGTCCTTGCCAAATTATAGGCCGATCGAACTGTGTATATGCCGAGATGAGCATGAGGCCATGACAGGAAATCTTCTCCTCCATGGCGACTCACATGAACTGCCAAGATCTTGGCAGCCGTCGTGTCATCGAAGAAATCCCTGACCACTTCCTCGTTCCACATGCAAGCATCTTCATCCAACAGCAGATCCACTGTCGCGTTTGTCGGCAACGAGTTTAAAGTAGTCACCCGATCAGGGGAGACATCAGGGATCCAATTGTCATGCATAATCTTTGTGTTCTTCCCATTACCAATGCCCCATCGAACTCCACCCTGCACCAATTCTTTCCCAAACAGAATACTGCGCCAAGTATAGGAAGAAGAGCGTGGCTTAGTGGCATTCCAGAAATCTGTATCTGGGAAGTAGCGCCCCTTAAGAACACGGGCACATAGAGAATCAGGTTCAGTTAGGAGGCGCCATGCCTGCCGTCCTAGCATTGCCTGATTGAACAACACCATATCGCGGAACCCCATCCCTCCAAGAGCTTTTGGCGCGGATAACCAGTCCCATGATTTCATGTGCATCTTCTTATGTCCATCCTCTATACCCAACCAGAAATTTGCAATTGCTTGTCTGATTGACGTGCACGTCCCCACAGGCACTTGAAAGCAACTCATAGTATAGGTGGATATCGCTTGGATGACAGCTTTGATCAGCGTTTCCTTGCCTGAGCGAGACAAAGGCCTATCTGAATAAGTATTCATTCGTTTCCATGATCTGTCAGATAGGAATCTGAATGTGCCAATAGGACATCTGCCTACCTCCGTTGGCAAACCGAGATAGGATTCCTGGAGAGCTTCATTGCGAACTCCCAACAGATCCATGACACCATCTTTAATCGCAGCTTCACAGTGATTGCCAAAGAAGATTGTGGACTTGTCCAAATTTATTTTCTGCCCGGAACCATCACAGTATCGAGTAAGAGTGGACTGCAGGGCTTGTACACTTTGTTGATCACTCCGGGCAAAAAAGATACTATCGTCCGCAAAGAGGAGGTGGGAGATCGCAGGACCCTGGCGGCCCTTACGGATGCCCTGCAACCGTCCCTCCAATTCCTGTTGCCGAAGGAGACAGGATAAACCCTCTGTGCATAATAGAAACAGGTAGGGGCTGATGGGATCCCCTTGCCTTATACCCCTGCTGGGTATCACCGAGTTTGTGAGATCGCCATTTACTTTAACAGCATAGCGAACATTAGTAACACACCTCATAACCGACTGAATCCAAGCAGGGGCGAAACCAAGCTTTTCAAGACAGTCGTGTAGGTAGCTCCACTCCACCCTATCATACGCTTTCATCATATCAATTTTCAGCGCAAAAAACGGCTTCTTCGCCTGTTGCTTCCTGATGGTATGGAGACATTCATAAGCAATCAAAGCATTGTCAGTGATCAGTCTGCCAGGTACAAAAGTGCTTTGATGCTCTGAGATAATAACTGGGAGAATCAACTTCAGACGATTGGCCAATACTTTAGATGCAATTTTGTACAACACATTGCAAAGGCTAATGGGGCGAAAGTTCTTCAAATTATCAGGATTAGATACCTTTGGGATTAGGACAATGACCGAGTCACATAAACCCTCTGGTATAGCCTCTCCTTCCAGAAAACCCCTCACCACATTGCACACTTCTTGCTCCAGGAAATTCCAGTGGGTTTGATAGAAAATGGCCGGGAAACCATCCGGACCGGGAGCCTTAGTAGGACCCATCTGAAGCAGAGCTGTTTTGATCTCTTCGTTGGTATACGGTTTGCATAAACTAATATTCATATCATCACTAACCTTACCATTCATAGAATCAATGATCGACTCCGTGGAATCACGTGGTTCAGAGGAAAAGAGATTGCCATAGAAATTCTCCACCTGGACCTTGATCTCCGCGGTATCAGTGCAGCGAGAGCCATCCTCCCGAACCAGCGCTTTGATCTTAATTGTGCACCTCCTAGCCGAAGCCCTTGCATGAAAAAACGAGGTGTTGCGGTCTCCCTCCTTGAGCCATTCAACTCGGGATCGTTGCTTTGCCATCACCTCCTCCCTCTCAAAAAGCTCGCAGAGCTCACGCTCCACAGCGATTGCCTCGTCAGAATTCACATTCCAGTTTGCGAATTTTTTGGCCCACCGAGCCGAAAGTGTCCTTGCTCCACTGACCCAACGAGGTCGCCACTCGGTGGAGTGTGGCCCAGGTGGACCGAAGAGAAGATGGCCCCTGAGAGCCATCCTTCCAAGCCTGCTCCATCACCTGCATGTAATCAGGCGAACGCAACCACGCCGCCTCGAATTTGAAGCCCATCTGCACCGGAACAGGTTCAGGATCGTCGTTGAAACTCTGTAAGCTGATGCTTACTGCATAATGGTCAGAGGTGGTGGTAATAACATTTTCCACCATGCAATCATCAAATATCTGCGTGAACGAACCATTAGCTACTGCCCAATCTAGCCGGACCCTTACATTACGATCATTGTCCTGCTTGTTCGTCCAAGTAAACATGGGATCCGAGAACCCCATGTCAGAAAGGGCACAATCATCCAAACACTCCTGGAATAACCGGATTTGCGTTTCTGAACGATCGTTAGAGCCGTAATGCTCATCTTGACTAAGGACCTCATTGAAGTCGACACAGCAGATCCAGGGACCAGACCACTGTGTACTCATTTGCCGCATCAGATCAAAGAACTCATGCCGCTTCTCCCTACGAGGTTCACCATAGACAAACGTTGCACGCCATTGAACTCATGTTTCCGCTGATACGACCACATCGATGCAATTAGAATTGCTACCCTTCAGCTCAACAGAGAACGGCTGCTTCCAAAACAAAACGAGGCCACCACTTTGACCCTCACTGCTCACAGCAAGACTTCCAGTGTAACCAAGGGACCACAAAAAATTTTGGGCCCTCCTATCCTTCATCTTCGTTTCCGAGAGAAAAAGGATCGTGGGTCGGTATTTCTTGACAAGCCACCGGAGCTCGCCCACTGTCGAGTCCGACCCAAGACCTCGACAGTTCCAAACGAGGAGACTCATTGCGTGTCACGGGGCTGCTCCACAGCCGCCGCGAGATCCACCGATCGATCAGGTACAATACCACTGTCACTTTTTTGTTTCTTGTTTGAATCCCCACTACGCTCTTCCGTCTCCACCTCAACCGAGGCCAGCAGACCAACATCATCCTTCTGCTGGGCCACAATCGTTGTCGTATTCATGATAGCGAGAGCAGTTGACGTTTTAGCCACATAGACATGCTTACGTTTTCTCCCACCTGGGTGCTTACCCCCAGTATTATCCTGCTCCTTGGCAGGAACATTGGTCTTCCTCGCACGTGCCTTGCGGGGTTTGACACGAGACGAAACTTCTCCATCCTTCTTGGCCGATGCTGACGGCTGATTACTAGACCCTTGGCCTGAAAGGGAGCCTTGGCCAGATGAGGATCTCTGATCCTTCTTCCACTGTTCTGGAACACACACACGCTCGCTGCACCAGGGCAGCTTGCCATCCACGTCTCTACTAGCGGGAGTTGGGCAGACCAGAGAGGAGTGCCCAATCAGTCCACAGGAGAAACGGTACATTGGAGGTTTCTCATACCTGACATCAAAATAAACAGTTTTCTTCAGGCTAGCTGACTCCACTGCCAGGCATCGCATGAGAGGCTCTGAGATATCAACATTTATCTGAACACGCAGATACTCTCCCCATGCTCTACCCTTCTCGTCAACCTCTACCTGCACCACCTCACCGATGTTGCTAGCGAGCGGGGTGCCCCTCTCTTTATTCATGAGAGGAAACGGCAGGCCATAGATCCAAACCCACATCAGGAGCCGATCAAAAATCACATCAGTAGGCTGAATACGTGGATCAAACTCTTTTAGAAGGATGGTATTCTTTCCCAGAAGCCACGGCGATCCATTGATCACCCCGCGCTTATCAGCCTCTGACTCAAATTCTGCTAGGAACAAATTCGGCACCATGGATCTCACAAACATACCTTTGGGGTTACCCCATGCCGCTTTTAGGACTACTTTGATCGTATCAACATGAAGGGTATTGGGCGCCATAACCTTCCCCATGAGTGCCCACTCAGGGCCGATGAAGACATCCTGGCTGGAATCATCCAGGACGAACACCTTCGCCTCCTTGGCTGTGAGCTTGAGTCTGTCCATCATCGCCGCGACGCCATCGCTCGCGTCCGCCTCTGGCACCGACTCCCCACTGCTCACCGCCTCCACTGGATTCTTCTGCGCGGTGACACGATCCAGATTGGATCTCGCCCCCGCCATCACACCGCCGTTCGCCGCCACTGCCCTCTTGTCCGCCATAGATGCCTGGCCTCAGACTGATCCACTCACCGCCAAAGGGTGGGTAGAAAAGCTAGGTTTGCCCCTTTATCACCCCGAACGGGAGAGAAGAGCCGGCACCGAGAGGAGCACCGCAACAGGGAGGAGAAGCAGCCACCGCGATCGCAAGAAACACAGGCGCGCCGCCGAGATTGATCTCGGGAGCACCAAACAAAGCCTCGAAACCCTAGGTTCGCCTTGTCGCCAGAGCGGTAGGTAAACCCTAGGAAAACAGGCACATTGTTACAGTCAAGTTGAAATGGCTGTAAAATAAATTACATGTCACCAAATTTATAGGTTTTTTATATCACCATATTTACAGTTGAAATTGTGGTCTCTATCTAGTTCAAACCTCTCAGTTTGCTATTTTTATTGCGAATGCGGTAGAATGTTGTGATATTTTTAAATCTGGGTTTTACCCTTAAAGGGTAATATCTACTCACTCAGTTCCTAGATATAAGTTTTTTTAGAAAAAAATAGTAAAATATAAGTTTTATTGCGTTGCACCATTTGTATGGAGAATAATTTTAGTGGTTTTATTATATTTTCTTATGTTATGCAAAGTCTTTTATTACTAGCTCACATTAATTCTCTAGGATTAATCCCACCCAAACATGGCGTAATTTTTCCTCAATGTGGGTTCTTTAATTTTCATGCTAAAACATATGGTTTATACCTAGAAACGGAGGAAGTAATATCTAGAAATATCAAGTACACCTAGTCTATGCAAACATCTAATATCACATTGGCAAGATCTACAAGATCTGCTTATCAACTACTGTTCATTGGCGCAGTTGGTACTAATTACAAGAGGATTGTCTAGAAGGGATGGACGCCGGCAAGATGCAAATTCTTCATTTGGACTTCAATGCTTGATCACATTCTGACGGTCGATAAGCTTCTGTTGCGCCATTGGGAAAACGAATACTTTTGCCCACTTTGCCGCCAAAATTTGGAAACGGCTAGCCA
Organism: Lolium multiflorum; assembly: GCA_030979885.1. Lineage (NCBI taxonomy): Eukaryota > Viridiplantae > Streptophyta > Magnoliopsida > Poales > Poaceae > Lolium > Lolium multiflorum. The sequence goes on from CM061749.1 coordinate 282,523,127, forward strand.
CCTTTTCACTGAATGTCCATATAGCTTGAAGGTGTGGTCATCGATTGCCGCCCGTTTCAACCAAGATGGGATCAACCCGGAGAAATGGCTAAAGGAGCAGCACAATGTGCAATCCTGGTACAGGAATATGGTGGGTGATCAGCCCAAGGTCAGAAGGAAGATCATCTTCCCCTTGGCTAACCTAGTTTGCTGGGAACTCTGGATGGAGCGGAACCGCCGTATCTTCACAAACAAAATCTGCCAGTACATGCGATGATACCCAAGATAATGGAAGAAATAGATATCTGGAGACTCTCTGGAGCACTTATTCCTCTTGTTGTTCAATCTAGAGGGGCACCCTTTGATCCTGGCTGATCCTCTTGTTTCTCCTTTTTTACAGAAGTGCCAACTTTAGGGAAATACAGAGTGGCTCTCAGGTGCCACACACCCCTATACTTGGAAAAATAAAATAAAAAAAGTTTGAAAAAATTTAAACTTTTTTGGGAATCAAAGATGATCAGGTATTGTACTTGAAACAAAATATTTTCCTAGGAAATTACTTTTATTGTATCCTGGGTAAAAAAACAAACTCGAAACGCCACATGACCAGGTACTATTCACTTTATATTCGTCATAATTTTATCTTTTTTTCCCTCGAGTCCATGGGAATCATTTCATGTCCAAACTTTTTTTTACGAGTACAAACTTGATCATCTTTGGTTTCCAGGAAGATTCTAAAAAAAATTGACTTTTTCAAATTACTATTTTTTTTTGTCTATGGGGGTGCGTTGCACCCGAGAGCCACAAGTCCGCTTCAGCCAACTTTAGGCCTTCTTTCCTTGTATAACAACTTCTTCTAATGAAATGAACACAGCATCTCTCATGCTGTTATTCAAAAAAAAAACATCTAATATCACGGTTCATGAGAAGATTCTCCAAAAGCAACACATTCAACAAGGGTAACGAGCAACTGGCGACATTCCTGGATCCGATCAAACTGAAGAATGACATGGCAAATTTCATGCAATGCTTATAACAAGATAATGTTGCCGAAACACCTTCGTTGCTAGTTATGAACAAACAAGGTCAGGCCAAAGGTTTTCACCTCGAAGTTCTAGTCCCGGTATAGAACAAGCAATATCAAACCTCAACTAGAATGTGTTGTCGCTCTTGCTTGACCGTCACCTTCTTTCATTCTAACCTTGACACCGCGGAACACAGACAGACATACATACTCGTGCATATATGTGTTGTGTCGGGGGCATGTGTTATGCACTAGCTCAATAGGATGTACTAGTGTACTAGGAGGCACAAGAGCCATCCGATCAGTCCAGATAGCTGCGGGCGAGCTGCATGCCCACTAGATTCGAACATTTTGCGCCAACACCCCTTTAGGAAGCCTTGCCTTCTACAAATTGTGTCATTTCCTGAAAACCCCCAGCCTAGTTCGTCTCATCTTCGTTGTTCTGGATGAAATTTTCCCTAAAATGTTAATCTCTAGTTTCTGCATCGGCGGCGGCCCAGCGATTGGAGAGCCAGATGACGTATCTCTCCTCTCCGCCCAGCTCGACTTTTCTCCCCGTTCTTTTGTACATATTGAACTGCAGTCTCACAGTCCGGATTCTGTAGCTTGCCCTTTTTTGTTTTGCAATCTACTGAGTTTTGAGTTTTGCCACACATGCTGGGGATTCTAGGTCCTAATGGATCGCGTACATCTGCTCCGCGCTGAACGGGAGGGGTAGAGGAGCAAGCGGGTTAGCCGTTGTTAGACATGCAGCGGCGGCGCTGCACAACTTAGTTAGAAAATAGAGAACTTAGATTTGTTGGGTCGCTGAGTACGAGTCCAGGCGGAGGGACGTCTTTATCAAAATTTACAGCTGCCGGTGGGTCTGTGTGCTAAATGGGCACCCAAGTAAACGCCCAGCAACCTGGTTGAATCTGGATGGTTTATTCCATATCTGATGGTACGTATTGGCTAGTACATTAGTACATCTGACCAGGCTAGTTCACAGCATATGCTCCCTGTTGTGTCCTAAACCACTCGATAACGAATATGCATAAGCCTCACACACGAGATCTATAAATGGTGGACCTTCCAACCGATGCTCACACGCACGGTTTTGTCGTGATCAACGCCATAGGACAAAAAAAAACTATGCATCTATGAGCTTGTTGATAAGCGACAACAAAAGTGGCAGGCAACACCGAAACCCATGTTAAGGTCCCCTCTAGCAGACACATGCCGTACTCGCCATTGGTAAAAGACAAACTTTAAAAAGAGTAATCCACTCTAAAAAAAAATACCTTCTAGCTGCAACCACGACAACACACCAACCCTAATCTACATGCCAGAACGGCATGAAGCCGTTGTGCCTTGCCTCAGATTGATGCAATGTCGTACCGCAAGTCATTTTTTCGATAAGGAGCACATATTAATATTATAAAGATACCAATTACACCCAGCCTTTGCAACAACGCATTGCCCTAGCGGCCTTACAGATGCACACATCCCAAAAAAGAAGTAAAATTACAAAAAAAAAAAGATCCGCTACAGCGATCAATTCCTTGTAGCAGCATACCTAACACCACCAAGACAGCACCAACAATCCAGCTTGTCCAAAAGTGACGCCTCTAAGAAGGAAACAGTGTGCAAGCACTGTCGTCGCCCGATCATCGATCATAGTTTGTCACCCTGGAGAAAGTTCTTGCTCATAAAACAATGCCTTCAACAATGTCATTACTAGGCACAACCAACTAGGCCAGACCTTGGATTTTTACCATGTAAGATAAAACTTTGAACTTCTCGTGTGTTATCGCCCCTACTTCAATAATGCTGATGCTCCAAGTCACGAATCACCAAGCCAGTTCCTCAACACCACAAAGACAAAAATCACCATTGCTAGCATATCCTAGTTGTCCTGACATTCTCCGCTTCAGACTTCCCCATGGGATGTCCAAGACGTGTCCCATGATGGTAAGAGATAGCAGAGCTTCGCAACGCTCCCTCTGAAACCAAACGGTCAGAAAAATATGGGTGCGCATGACCGAATTCAATCCGAATCCAGCGATCTCCAGGCATGATGAGCCCATGGGAGTTTGTTGGCGGAGCCTTCCGGAACTCGCTGCTCCAGGCCAGATCAGCGAGGGCAGGCATGAAGCAAATCTTTGTCTTCGCGCTGAAGGAACCTAAGGACTGCCGCCTCCTTTATTGTGCAAGGCATGGGATCCCGTGATCCACCATGTCTCGCTACCCACCTCTGGCGGAAGGAGAAGGCTGCCACCGCCAGTCATTATTGGCTGCCATTTGTAGCAAATCCACCGTCGATCCCCTTGTCGTTGACTCACTTGTCATCGTGGCCGACGCACTACCCTCACAGCCATGCCACCACCGAAAAGTTCCAGAGCCGATGACCAAGTTCCGAGCTCTGCCCAACGGACCAAGAGCCATATGATAGGCCGGAGGTCCCCGTAGCGGGACCCGGGAGGGGCGAGAGGTTGTCGGCATCCGTGAAGGAGGCTTTACCCCTCGGATTCCTCCAGCGGTGAAAGGACGGGGGAGATGAAGACAATCGACTAGGGTTTCACTCGAGCCGCCCCCTTGCTAGGAGCGGACATGGACGTCTCACCTTTAAATCTGGTTTGATATTCTCAAAAAAAAAATCTGGTTTGACGTGTCAGCTTTCTTCTTACAAACACATGGTCCATGGTTTTAAATTTGCATACGGAGGAACTCCTTGTAAGATTTTGCTGCCTAATGGGTATCCAAATATCATCCAGTGAGGCAGTGACCACAGAATTTGCTCAATGATACTTGAATACAAGGAATTTGCAATGGATGTACCGTATGACAAAAATCTGCAAATGAAATAAGAACAATTTCCTCTCCATAAATCAAATGTTGGTACAAATTATTGGACAGTCACATGGGCATATGACCCAGCTCCCGTACATGTTCAGAAAAGAATGCAGCTAACAAGCAGTTCAAAATTAAAGGCCTACTTATGTTGCTTCTGATCAAGAAACCTGCTCACGACTCTCACAACAGTTAATCAGATAACGACTTAACATGGAAAAAAAAAATGGCACACCGGCAGGAAAGCATTGTGTAGCACCAACCGCGCGCACGCGCGACACATAAGCAAGCAGTTGTGTGTGCGCGCACGCGTGCAAAAGGGGACGATTCTTCCTAGCATTTGGGAAGATCGGACGGCGGAGGGAGGAGCTTCTGGTTGGGTAGGCTCCCGTCCTGCACCAGCCACGCCATTTTCAGTCCCCAGCTGACGTGAACCTCCAAGTGACAATGCATGAACCACACCCCTGCACAGATGTTCATGCAGATCAGAAACAGATCAGTTATCTTGTTCAGAACTCGCTCTCGATCCTATGAAAGATAGATTACACACCTGGATTGTCAGCACGGAAGCGAATGGCGACCCACCCGGCGGCTGGCACGCCGACGGTGTTCCGCTCGACGGGGTCGACGAGGTTGTATTTGGCCTGGTCCTTAACGGGGTCGAAGTTGCCGAACCCCTGGCCGACGACGAAGAAGTTGAAGCCGTGGAGGTGGAAGGGGTGGCTCTCGGCGCCGAGGATGCTGGTGCCCTGCATCACCAGCTCCACGGTGTCGCCGTACTGCAGCACGACGAGCCTGGTCCCGTTGGACACGTTGGTGTTGTTGGGCGGCGTGCCGGTGTAGTTGAACGGCTTCGCGGGGACGATGGGGAAGTTTGACGAGTACACCCCGTTGGACATGCCGGTGTAGTGCGACTGCAGGAGCGCCGTCGTGGGGAGCACGAAGGATACGTTGTTGACGGCGGCCGCGAACCGGCTGCTGTTGTTGGGGCCCTGGCACGTCCCGTTGACGGCGCAGGGGTGGGTGCCCAGCCCCACCGTGAAGAAGAAGCGTCGGTCCACCTCCTGCGGCACCTGCGCCGGGTACTCCTCCGAGGCGAGGCTCCGGAGCTTGGCGGTGTAGTTGGACACGAAGCTCGTGTCGTTGATCTTGGGCAGGGTGGGGCGGAACACCGGGAGGTTCTTGTTGAAGGCGGCGGAGGAGCCGGAGCTGGGGTTCTCGTACTCGAGGATGCCGGCGACGGTGGTGTTGTCGAAGGTCCCCGACGCCGCGGTGGAGTAGGGCGCGGCCATCATGTAGTAGGTGGCTCCCGGGTAGGACGGCTTGGCGGTGAGGAGCACGTTGGAGGTCTGGCCCGGGGTGATGAGGAGGGTGTCGACGGTGATGGGCTTGATGTAGACCGCGTCGACGTCGACGATGGTGAGCTGGTGCCCGGCGACGGAGAAGAAGAGCTCGTCGTTGAGTGCGGCGTTGATGATGCGGAGCATGTACGTCTTCCCCGGCTTCACCTTCAGCTTGAACGTGTCTGCAATCAACTTGCTCGGTCAGTTACACAGTTCATATCTATGCAGTTACACATGCATGCAAATTAAGTAGAGTAGACAGTTGACCTTTGGCGGAGCAGTTGTAGAGCGGCCCTGGGAGGCCATTGATGGTGAAGGCGTCAGAGACGTTCGGGCCTCCGCCGGTTTGCAGTGCCTGGCTGATCACCGCCTCTGTGTCCGCCTTCCACCATTCACCTGACGAACACAGAACAAAATCAGTAAGCTTAGTCGTCCATGAATACACGTTTACTCCTCATTTCGACTATATTCCTCAAATACATGTGAATCTAATTAAATTTGAAACACTTATATTTCCGAACGGAGGAAATATATAACACGATGGATTGTTCACGCACCAAAAATGAGGGGAACCTCCTTGTATGGCGCGGCAAATGGGTAGGGGACGCCGAGCTTGGGGAGGATGACGATAGGACCATAGACGGTGGCGCGGAGCCATGAAATGTGCGCGTGCCACCACAGCGTGCCGCGCTGCCCGGAGATGGTGTACTTGTACACGTAGCTCTGCCCTGGCTGGATCGGGCACTGCGTGATGTATGCCGGCCCATCCGCCCACCCGCTCCGAATCTGCCGGATGCCGTGCCTGCATCGTGTACGACGTTGCGGTCACACACAAAATCAACACACTTTGATCCATTTGATACACCCTCTACAATGTGCTCATTCCGAGTATGTACCAGTGGATGCTCATGTTGTACTGGGCGTTGTTGACGACCCGGACGACGACGAGGTCTCCTTCCCTGGCGAACACCGTCGGGCCCGGAAACTGCCCGTTCACCGTCACGATGCTCTTGCTGCTGCACAGCCGTGTAACGTTCATGGTTGCCACCTGCATTCATCATATATACCAATTGCAACATTAGTTACATGTGCTATCGAGATCGAGATCGGATATTGATCGCAAACGAACCAAGAAACTTACATCGAATTGGTACTCCACCGTGGCACCCTCGGCCAAGTTCGTGGACAAGGCCACTATCACGGCGACGAGGAGAAAGTACCAGGTAGCCGCCATTTTTCTATGTTTGCTGATCTCTTGAGCTAGCTCTCGAGATGGTGGCCAATGTTTATGTGTTTGAGATCCTAGGTGCGCCTATATATACTAGGAAAAGGAGGAGCATGCACAGGACACATGATTAGTTCATGCATTTTGTCAAGACGTGGTTCAACCATTTACCCGAGTTCAGTAAGCTAGCTTTAGACCTTTAGTTGGTGCACGGTTGGTTACTACTGATCACGAGCTCGCCCGCCGCCGTAAGGCGAACACTGTGGGCCGGGCCCATGTATACGTCTATGTAGCTTCGGAGTGCGGACAAAGTCAACCACCCATGCTGTTTAGATGTCACTCTGATCGAGTCCTTGACAAATGACCACCCCTTGGCTTAAGCATGGCTTAATTAGCACGCATAGAATGTTCTGATGTTATCTATGAAAGCCTATAGTACTGCGACAGAAGGGCAACTAGTGTTTATGCAAAATGACATAATGTATTGACTTACTTGTTCGATGACCCCTTGCCGCTAATAGTGCACAAACAGACACGCTAATCTAGTCATCTTTGCTTCAGAAAGTGAAAAGATGGGTATGCTTACCCATTTTACGCTATATTGAACAGTATGAAGTGCAATTTACTCAATGTTAATCCACTGAATAATTGTACGGATTGTAGAAAATTTCAGGCGATTGGTAGGTGTGGTAATGGTACTTACAACTCAGCCCCTGATAATTCTGTTAAAAAAGGTGCACAACTACTAGTTTTTATGCATAATGTATTGACTTATGTGTTCGATGACTCCTTACCGCTAATAGTGCACAAACTAATTTAGCCATCTTTGCTTCAGGAAGAGAAAAGATGTGATTGCGCTTTTTTACGCTGTATATTGAACAATATGAAGTGCGATTTACTCAATGCAAACTCATTGAGTAATTGCACGGACTGCAGAAGACTTCAGGTGAAAATATGGGTACGTACTAATTTGCCTCTGATATTTTGGTAAAAAGAACATGCACAGAACCACACACAAACCATGCCATAACTGCATCTTCAGGAGTACTTGTGCCTACGTGTAACGTTGAAACCACAACACCTGGGTAGGTTACTTCAGAAACACCACATTTCACTATCCCGTAATGACGTTTAACTTTTTTTCTCTAAAAAGGATGCACTGATGTTATGTTTTATTGTTACTGCTTTTTCATTATTCTTTGGAAGACATGTCAAGCCAACTATGTAAGTGTATAATATGAAGCTTGTGTAACCAAATAGATCAGATAGCTTCCAATCCTGTTGGATTGCTTCCACCAAACTGTCAGAAATGCGTAAAATCAGAAGTAGATGTCATTCTGATCGATCAAGCTCTTGACCTTTCCCTGCATTAATTAACACGCAGAATGTCCTTGTGCTATCTATGAAAGTCTATACTACTGCAGCAGAAGGACAACTAGTTATTATGCATAATGTATTGACTTATTCGTTCGATGGCACCTTAGCGCTAATAGTGCACAGACTAATTTAGTCATCTTGCTTCAGAAAGAGAAAATATGTGCTTACCCATTTTGCACTATATTGAGCAATATCAAGTGCAATTTACTCAATGTAAACCCATTGAATAATTGCACGGATTGCAGAAAACTTCAGGTGATTTGTAGGTGTTGGGTGGTACTTACTACTTAGCCCATGATATGTCACAAAACCTTGCAAAAAACACACAAAAATTGAATCGACAATGCAAGAACTCTCATGTCAGCTTGTCGCCACCGGATGCCGGAAGATTGAACTATGCCATAACAGCAGCTCAGCTGTACTTGTGCCTACGTGCAACGTTGAAACCATGACACCTGGATTACTTCTTGTTTAAAAAAAAAAAACACCAGGGTTACTTCAGAAACACCACATTTCACTCTCTGAAACTAACGTTTAAATTTTTTTCTCTTTCAAAAAGAGGCAGTGATGTAGTATGCTTTATAGTTAGTGCTTTCTCATTATTCTTTGGCAGACATGTCAAGCCAACCGTGCAAGTGTATAATATGAAGCTTGTGTAACCAAATAGCTTCCGTCCTGTTGGCTTGCTTCCACCAAACTGTCAGAAATGCGTTAAATCGGAAGTAGTTGAACCCTGGCTTTTGGAACTAAAGGTCAGAGGGGTGACCAGGTGGACCAGCTGCGGATCACATCTTTCCTCTGGACACCTACCTACTGTATCCTCCTTGCATACCAAGGGACAAGAACTGGAGACGACAACGACCTGATAGATGGATAGATAGAAGTATAGAACTAGCAGCTGGCTGGAGGAAGGTAGTCCAATCCTGTTGTTGATTGGCGGCACGTCGGCCTCGGCCACCATCCACCAATGGCCTTGCGTGTCCGATTAACGTAATGTGAAAAACGGCCGAGGAATTCGTAATTTGGAAGGTGAGCAGGTGCGTCCATCGATCGTCTCCTGTGGATTGTTTGGTCGCGGGGTTTTGTGCTTCGAACTATTCATCTTCTTTTCCCCACAAGTCTTCAAAGGGAGAGAAGGATGCCTGACCCAACCTCATCTCTATCTTGCTTTCCTTACTTTCAATGGTTACAACTCATGGCGCATGGATGTAAGACGTAGTACTTCCAACCTAAGCTACCTACTTGTGTTCGATGGTCTGCATGTTTGTTAGCGAGAAAATTATGTATGTAAACATAGGTTAACAATACTTGGATAGAGATGGGTACAATGATTTAAGAGCTGTATCTGGCGCTTTCCCCAGGAACTCTTCTCGTAATGAATCTGCGTCATCTTTGCAAGAGTCGTGCAATATGTGAAGGATCACAAATTTGCACGCAGACAGGTGCATCATTTCATTGCAGTTACAGAAACAAACACTAGTTGGTACTACTTGATTCATTTCTTGAACAAAATGTCATTGCCATGTAAGATGTGAAACTACCAAGTAAACAAAAAGGCCTATGGCTGCATCTGGCGCTTTCCTCCAGGAACTCTTCTGGTAATGAATCAGCGTCATCTTTGCAAGAGTCGTGCAATATGTGAACGATCGCATATTCTCACGCAGACAGGTGCATCATTTCATTGCAGTACAGAAACACTAGGTAGTAGTAATACATGATTCATTTCTCAAACAAAATGTCATCGTCATGTAAGATGCGAAACTACCAAGGTAAACAAAAAAGCCCTCTGGCTGGCTCATGGTGCCACTGAAACACCAGATTTTCATAGTCAGTACCCAGCAACAAGATCCAAGGAAATCTCATGGCATTTCGTGGTGCCAATTGCAGGGACAGGTAGCAAAAAGATCATGACAACAGGGTCACCTAAGGAGAGTCGGCGATGTTTCAGTTAGCATAAAAAGAGGTGCTACGACCTTGACCAAGACAATTCATGCCATGCCAAGGAAAGAGCTGAATCTGTATGTGCAACGCAACTATGGTCTTGCCCAAGTTATGTTGTAACGGCCTCGCCAGCGGGTGATGATGGGTCAACTTCAGCACTCTTGATGTTATCTGAATCAATGAAACCTTGTTTGAAGCGATCATAATTTGTTGGCTCGACTGTCTTAAATGGGCGTTCCCCCAGAACCCGGACTAGATCCTCCTGGTGAAGGACCTCCTTCTCAAGCAACAGCTCTGCAATTTGGGCAACTTTGTCTTTGTGCTTCTTTATCAGCTCAACTGTGTTCTTGTAGGCCTTGGCAACCCATTCCCTCACCTCAGTGTCAATGATAGATGCTGTCTCGCCGCTAAATGGCTTTTGAAAACCATCATCCCTTTGAGGGAAAGAAAGAAGCCCAACCTTTTCACTGAAGCCATATACTGCAACCTGCGCATAAGTCATTCTAGTAACTTTCTCCAGATCATTCTGAGCACCAGTCGAGATCTTCCCAATCAAAACCTGGGGAGGAAAGAACATTATGTCACTTGCTAGGTTGCTATCAAGAGAAACGGTTATAGAAGCAAAGGATCTATGAGATGTTGTGTACCTCCTCGGCGGCTCTGCCACCTAGGGTCATGCATGTCATGTCAAACAGCTGTTCTTTTGTCATCAATAGATTTTCACTTGGCACGTACTGAGCAAAGCCTAAAGCAGCCGTTCCACGCGGTACAATTGTAACTTTAAGCAGTGGCTCTGCATGCTCCAAAAACCATCCAGCAACAGCATGGCCAGATTCATGGTAAGCAACAGTTCGACGCTCCAGTTTGCTTATAACCTGCAGACAGATCAACGTAGTCAAGAAATATGAATGTCAGTACCATGTGCATTTGTCTATAGTTCAATTCATCACATCACATCAAGAAAAGTGTGCCTTCTACTAGCTGCGTCCAATGTTGTATTATCAGCACAGGACAGTACACACAACGAGATTAAATTAACTACTGGATTTGGGGTGAATAGAATATTACCTTATTTTTCTTCTCCAAGCCGCCAATTACCCTATCAATTGCAGATTCAAAATGCAGCATTGTAGTCAGCTTCTCATCACCTCGTGCGGTAATCAAAGCAGCCTCGTTACAAACATTGGCAATATCTGCTCCAGCAAATCCAGGTGTCAAAGCAGCTAATCTTTGGGAATAAAATGATGGCTCATTATCCAGTTTAAGCTTTGCAAGGTAGATGCGAAATATTTGTTCACGACCATTTATGTCCGGCTTATCAAGACTTATCTGACGATCAAATCTTCCAGGTCTTAGCAAAGCCTTATCCAGGATGTCAGGTCTGTTCGTGCCAGCAAGTACGACTACTCCCTCTGTTGTTCCAAACCCATCCATCTCTACAAGCAATTGGTTCAATGTACTTTCACTCTCACTATGTCCACCGGCGAACCCCCCCTGGCCTCTCGCACGACCAATTGCATCAATCTCATCAATAAATACAATACTAGGTGCACATTCCCTAGCTTGTTGAAATAAGTTTCTCACCCTGGATGGTCCAACACCAACAAACATTTCCAGGAAGTCTGAACCAGAAATTGACAAGAAGGGTACGCCAGACTCCCCAGCAGTAGCTTTAGCAAGGAGTGTCTTTCCTGTGCCAGGGGGGCCACAAAGAAGAGCACCCTTCGGTATTTTAGCTCCCAATTCTTCATACTTCTTCGGATTTTTCAGGAAATGAACAAATTCCATAATTTCTTGTTTGGCTTCATCACAGCCAGCTACATCCTTAAAGAAAACCTGCAGCATACGACAAAATAAGGATTACTTGACTTGAATCATATGTAAATTGTGTTCTGCTTTGCTGTTCTTTGACAATGATGAACCAAGCCAAAGCTCCTTAACTACTAAAGCTAGTAAGAAATAATGTGATAACATAAGCATTTTAAGTGTTGCATTAGAGATTGCTTTGCCTTCGAATTAGAGATAGAGGGAAACATCGGGGACAAAAAACTAACCTTGTTTTTGGAATTTTTATCCATCTTTGTCAGTTCAACTTTTCCAATATTGAAAATACTACGGCCTTCATTCCCAGGACCAGCACTAATACTAATCTTAGTCTTCCTTCCCACCACATACAACAATCCAAGAATGATAATTGCCGGGGCAAACTTCAGGCATCCCTGGAACCAACTTGCTTCATCAGCATAACTTACTGGAATATAATCATGTCGATCTATCCCTAATGCTTTCTGGGCCTCTTCTAACTTCTCTTCTAAAGAATCAACACTTCCAATGTTAAAGTAATACTTGTATCTGCTACGAGACTCTTTGCCTGGAAGATGACTGGTAGTAATACTTGTATCGCTATCCTGGCTTTGCATGGTTAAGGATGAACTCCTGACATAAACTTTTGCAACTGACTTGTTTATTACAACAATGCGGTCAACTAACCCAGGTTCCAACAACTTGTTCTTAAATTCTTGGAAGCTTATCTGCAACAGTTAGAGCAAATGGAACCTATGAGTTAGTATAACAGACAAGTAAAGGAAACTACATCCTGTATATCGAAAATGAAACAGATATTGAACTGTCAACTGATACAGAACTTTCATATCAAGTATTAGCAGGAGGTACAATAGGATATACCATACAGATTATAAATAATAATAATAATAATAATAATAATAAACACCGTGGCAATCCCCTAGATCAGTGTATTAACTAGGATAGTAAGATATGCCATCAATTGTGAACTACTGGAATGTATATGTAGCAAGCAATTGAATCTTTGAGTGCAACTATGATATTAGTTGCTGATAGTTACTTGCCCCGTTCCATATTAGTTGTCGCTGATTTAGTACAACGCTGTACTAAATCAGCGACAACTAATATGGAATGGAGGGGGTAATAAACATCTATCATCACAAATACCATACACTAAGAACATCTAAAAGAGAGTCGGAAATGTTTTCTCTACGAGTTAGCTAGATCACACGACCAAAAAAAAATTCAAGGAAGTGTTATCATTTATACAGCTACCTGGCATCACTCAAACTGAATGCTGAAGCAATTTTTCTAGGCAAATAATTTATACACCACACTTATGGGATACCTCTTTTAAGATGTCTAAGAGACTGATAAATGGTGGAGACCTTGGAAGTAATTAACTAAAGAATAGATTACCAATTATCACCTATCCAGAAGAAATTAGGTGAATAACACAAATAAGAAAACAGTGATGAACTATTGTTACTGTAAGCAGCGTACCTCATGCTCCGATGAACCGAAAGATAAGGTTGATAGCATCATGCCAATAAGGAGTAGAGGGCCAATGACTTCCTGGAATAGCTTCACAAATTTGTCCTGGGCATTCGACTGAGAACCTGAATTGGATTCTTCTGCATAGTGCAAAGAGGAAGTGAGCATATTAGTGCATGGCGAAGCATGCCAAGATAAAATGACCAAACGCACTGAACTGCCTGAAAGGTGCAAAATTGCAGGCACGTTTGTCCATGTTCATGCCGGTGCAATCTCCTCCAGCAGATGTGACACTAACACTCAAAGATTAGCTGAAGCTGTATATCCACACATAGCCCAAAACTGGACGGCCATGGGATCCAGGGAGTCAATCTTTTAAAACTTCGGCCACTAGTATAATTAGAAGTACAAATATTGACTATGAAAAAGAACGGCATTGCATTTGTCTTGCAAAATTCCTCCACTTTTTTTCAAATGCGCACAGAAGCATTGCCATTCTATTAGCAGAAGCAAAAGGCTGTAACAAGGTTATGTACAAGAGACACTGAGACAGAACAAAAAATACTCTTCAAAGTATGAATGCAGATCCTAATTCCAGTAGCATATTGGGGCTGAGCATCATAGCAAAATTCGAATCAGTGACTGCTGAAAGTTAAAGATGACACTTTTGGGCAGTAATGTATATAGGACTGCAATACCATTGAGGATTATGCTTGCGAAATGAAATAAAGTTCCTTAAACACGTCCATGAATTTCACAACTGTAAACCGCTGTGCAACGCAAACAAGAATCAGAACTTACGCTTGGGTTCAGACTTGTTGCTGCCATCCCCTTTCGGCACCTCCTTCTTCTCCTTGGGGCAATCTGAAGAATTAAGGGCCACGTCATGAGCAGAGGCACTAAGCGGATGAAATGAACACCAGAACAAAACCCGAAGAGAAAAAAAAAAAGCTCACTCTTTTTCGACTGGTCGCACATTAGCCGGCGGGACTGCGCGTTGGCGAGCAAGAACCTCCAGTCCCCGGTCCTGCGCGCGCCATTGGCCGCCGCGGCCCGGCTGGTGAGCGCGGACGTCAGGTAGGTTCGCACAAGCCCCAACCCGCCGCTCTCGCCGCCGGGCAGCGGCGGCGCGCGGAGCACGCCATGGCCCCCGAGCAGATAACCCTGGGAAAGGGAACATTGCGCGCCGTGACGCGATGCAGCTGAAGGCGCGGAACTGGGCAGGCGGAGACGGAGAAGAGGAGACTCACCTGGCGCGGCCGGGAGGAGCGGGCGAGGGCGCGGGAGAGGGTGGAGAGGCTCATGGCGGCGACGGCTAGGGCATGGGAATTGGGAAGGGGGGCGGCCTAGGGTTTTGGCCGCGCGATCGAACGAACTGTGCTTCGTACTGCAAGATTCTCCTTTTGGTTCTCTCTTTTTCCACCCAGTCCGGTGCGGCTCGTGTGTGAGGAGGACGAACTGGCGAACTGGCGAGACGGTGTGAATTACGCCGGCGTGCTTATTATGATCGAGCTAGGTGACACGTGGCAGTGCTACGCAACGATCTCGAGCTTAACACGGGTTTTGGTTTGAGTAATTAGTTTGTTAGCTCGTCGGCCCAACGCAAATGGCGAGCTTCGACGATGGCCCAAACGAACATGTCACGCCCATATAGAAGAACGGACTTAGATAGAGGTTTGTAGGGGCAAATCCGGTGTTTCCTATTCACCGCTCAATGCGGCCACTATCTAGGGCGCCGCACAGGGCGGGATTCCTCGGGCCGGCCCATTAGGGGCGAGGACGATTCAACGTTTCCGCCCAGCCTCTTTACGTCTCTCTCCCGGTTTTCTTTGGTTTAGGCTGGTTCTCTCATATTTTGAGTTGGTTTAAATTTTATTTTGGGAAAATTTGCCACAGGACACCGTTATTTCTTGGCGTTTGCTGAAATACACCGCTCGATTGTGTCTTTGCCAGGTATCATTACAATTATGTGACACATTTGCCAGAACACACCACCTAGCTAAAAAAGGAAAGCTTTGCACTTTGTCTTCAAATCCAGTCATCACAAGCAAAAGTACAAAACTTTCCGTTTTTAGGCTGGTGATGTGTTCTGGCAAATGTGTCACAAAATTATAATGGTATCTGGCAAAGACATAATCGGACGGTGTGCTTCAGCAAATGCTAGAAAATAACGGTGTCCTGTGGCAAATTTTCCCTTTTATTTTTGTTCAAATTTTGAATTTATTCAGATTTAAAATTTGTTCAAATTTCGAATTTGTTCAGATTTCAATTTTTGTTCAAATTTCGAATTTGTTCAGATTTCAAATTTGTTCAAATTCCGAATTTGTTTGGTTTGAAAAAATGTTCTGATTTTGATTTTTTCCTAATTTTCAAATTTTGAATTTATGTTAAAACTTTGTTCGGATTCTGAAATTGTTAAATTTTCAAATTTGTTCATACCTTAAACATGTTCAAATTTCGAATTTGTTCATTTTAAAACTGTTTAGATTTCGATTTTGTTTGGTTTTTTTTTAAACTGAATTTCTTTGGTTTTAAAACTGTTCACAGATTTCGAATTTGTTCAGAAGAAACCGGAATAAAAAAAATAGGTAAGAATTGTTCTGATTTTCGTGTATTGGGCTAGCCCACGTCGTTTCCGCTTCAGGCGGCGGCCGTTGGACGAGCCGCTTAAAGCGGCGCATAGGACCTCCCGGCAAATCCGGTGAATCATATACATCCACCAGGTCGGTGCTTACCAAGCACCGCACACCCTGGTCGGGTATAGGGCCCGGCCCATTTTCGTTTTTTCATTTTATTTTCGTTTTCTGTTTATTCGTTTTCTTTCTTTTTTGTTTGTTTTTTTTTGTTTTTTTTGTTTTCTTTCTTTTTTCAAATTCGAAAAAAATAAAAAAAATTGTATTAATTTTAAAAATGTTCAAATTTATAATTTGTTCAAATTTGAAAAATTGTTCAAATTTGAAAAATGTTCAAATTTAAAATTTGTTTAACTTTGAAAAATGTTCAAATTTTAAAAATGATAAACAAAATTGTTCAACCGTTTCAAATTTAAAAAAGCGAAAAACTTAGTAAAATTGTCAAATCACAAATGCTCGATTTTAAAATTTAAAAGTATTCAGATTTTGATAATTTTAAATTTTCAAAAATATTTAAATTGTAAAAAATTAACAGAAAGAAAAGAAACGAAAAAAGAAAAACGTTTACCTCATGTTGTTGGGTCGGGCCCATCAAGCCACGTCGGACCAGCGGTGACTGCTTCGTAGTAACAACCGGTCGGGATCGTGGGCCGGGCCCAACAACAGCCGGAGGGTGTGCGGCTCCTCGCTCGCCACCGACTAGGTCGGTGTAAAGCGTGCACGTTTGGAACCTGGCAACGCGCGAGGATGAAATCATGAGCATTTAGATGAGCATCAAGATTAGCTTTTAATATAGGAGATCATAAATGCAGAAAAGTTACCAGAGCGGTGCATGGTGAATTTGAACACAGAGGTCAACAAAAGTTGTTGTAGTTCATGTGCATGCATGTGTGATGGTCATTTTTTCTCCCTCCCTCTTAAATATGTGTCAGTGAATGTTGAAACCAGGACACATGGTGCATTAATTTCTTGGTTAACATCTTGGTTAAATATTCAACATGCATACTTAATTAGACCCTTAATTTTATTTCGTGACTTATGGACTTTTTTTATAAATTCTGAGTTTTAAAAAACATTGGAGTAAATGCTAATGATTTTGAATGTCGTAAGCTTCATGTTTTCTCCAAAGATACGTGGCTTGTACTTTGATGATATAAGGATATTTAAAAATAAAAATATATGTTTGTATTATTTTATGTCCAAAATCAATGTTTAAATTTTAAATATATATTGGTTATTGAAGGTTCTGACAAGTATCTCCCCATTGTTTAATGTTTTGTATTTCAAATTGTAATAGTATCCAATTTCTCAGAAAGTGCACACTATTGTTCATATGAATTAACTAGATTAACCAAAAAAAAATGGACCCGTTCGTATCCAAAAAATCCAATTTGTAATTCAAATTGTAATAGTATTCAAAAAAATAGATTATTCAAATACACTAACTAACTCATAGTACACATTGTTAGTTGCACATTAATTCTGTGAGGAGCTAGTTAAATGGACCCGTTAGTCAACATGCAGTGGGGCTACAATGATTAGTGCTTCATTAAATGCATGCAAGGTAAAAACATGAGTCTTGGTAAATAAAGCACAGATCTTGAATTAATGAATGATGTGATATCATCCTCGCGCGTTGCCAGGTTCCGATGTGTATTTTCGCTCCCGGCAAATCCTATCTAACGCTTCATGCGAACGGAACTCAGTCCACGAGTACCCCTTTATGGCTATAGCTTCTAAATGTGCCGGCCCATTAGATCCCCAGTGTTTCAGTTTTTTTTTTAGGAAGATACTAGAATCTTCTAGTTTGGTTTACCCGGCCTTTTCTGATTTAGCCGAGTTTCTCTGCTTCTATCGGCTTTTCTTTTTTAACCTTTTCTCTTTCCCTTACTGTTTACCTTTTCCTTTTTTGGGATTTCTTTTTTTTCAAAATCTGAGCCTTTTTAAAATTTTGAAAAATGTGAAGTTATTCAAATTTTGAAATATTTTTCAAATTATGAATATTTTGCGGATGTGAATAATTTTTGAATCTGAATTTTTTCAAATTTTGAACATTTTCATAATTTGAATATTTTTAGATTTATGCATTTTCGAATTCCAAACATTTTTATATCTGACTTTGAACAATTTCTAGATTTGAAAAAAAACTAAACTTTTTCAAATACTCTCTATTAGAAACAAGCGGATTTGAATATACTTAATTTTTTAATATTTTTATTTTAAAACATTTTTTGAATTTGAACGATTTGAGCATGATGTTCATGCGATTTATTTCCAGACATAACCGACGAAACGCTATTGTGCATGCTAGCACGTACTTAAGCAGCGGGGCGACAAACGAGCCATCATGGAATTGGGCCGGCCCACCCGGAATCTTGTTGATGCAAATACTCGAGACGCTTCGCGTCACTGAAGGCTCCCAAGTGCAGAAGATCAATTATAGTACTTTTCAATAAAAAAAAGTTGTCAAACTCACGAGAAGTTGAAGGTATTGGTTAGCAGAATCGATAAAAAATAGTATTAATAAAGATGGAAAACCAAAACTGAATCTCGGGTGCATGTACACCCTGTATGTATAAAACATACTTCAAAAACTAAAATAATAGTATGGAAGAAAATTTTGGCATGCAGACGGACATGTTCTATATGTGCATGTAAAGTTTCACATAAAAACGATATTTTTTATACCCAGTGTAAAAAAGACAAATAATGGCTTGAGAAATAGACTATGTTAGCACCACAAATTTGTCTTTTTTATACATGGCACAAAACATTTCGTTTTTGTTGAAACAATTTTGTGAGCACGTAACATGTCAAGATATACACGAGATATTTTTATTTGTATTTTTAAATATGTTTAAAATACATTTTAAATAAAGGGTGCATATGCACCTCGGTAGGTGCAGAAACACCATGTCTTAATAAAGTAGCAGTTTTGGTATTTTTGTGTGTATAGTTTGCAATAAAAATAAAGTGTTAAAAGTAAATAGCAAATAAGTAAATGCTCTTGATGAGAGAAAAGCCCAATCTTCTATGCAGCAAATGGACAAGCTCAAGTATGCGTGCTTATATGAGACTAAAGTTTCCGAGGGCGGCATGGATTCACTAGTATCTGAGTTCTAAACAATGCGGTAAATATTTTATCAAGCTTTATTCAATTAGGGGCAGAACCTTAATTAGGTGTAGCCATAAATATGAGCAAATACACCCCTTATGATGGGTCTTAAAGCCATTTTCATGAGCGAGTATAGGAATCATTAAGACGTAAATGTCCTATCATAGCTATAAGATCTTGGGTCCCCAACATAAATCTCTCTAATGCAACCCATAGTATTGAAACACGGTTTCTGCCATTCCGACCCTTCCAATACTAATGCATTACATTAAAGTGCAGCCATATGAGCTCATATACGTGAAGTAGTATGCAGTCGATGTTCGCATAAAACCATCATAGAACAACATAAAACGTAGAAAACTTGACCAAATACTCATTGTACATCATATAGAATCATAACCATATCATCCTGTGCCGGGAAACTACTTATAAATGTCAAACATGATATGGACCAGAGGCATAATGATTACAACACAATCTCAATATATAATCTCCCCACCAAATAATGACAAAGTACCAATCACAAACATGCAATAGCACTAAAACAATATTCAGGGTTCAATTCAACACAAACTATGAGGGGGTGACGTCGATCTCGTAGATGGATATTGTGGTGATGATGGTGCTGATGGAGATGTTGATGGGGATGCCTCCTCCCAAGCCAAGGAGGAGTGGGATGTCGATGGCGTCGATTTCCCCTTCACCGGAGGCACCGGTGCAGTAGGATATGCCCTCTTCCGGAATAGGAGAGGACTTTCTCCTCCGCCGCCGCCTCGATAAATCTTGGGAAAAATATGGCTTATGTTTTTAGGCGAAATTGAGATTCTGGTATAAAGGGGGGCCCGAGGCGAGGCTCGAGTGGCGAACGAGGTACGGTGGCGCGCCCAACCATGTAGGACGCACCACATGTGTCCGTTGGCACCTCGTGGCTCCTCTCGTGTGGTTCTTTCACTCACGGCCTTTCTTCGGGTGAAAAGCTGATCATATATTTTTGCCTCAATTTTTAGTGATCCAGAAAGTCCCGAAACAAATAAAGTACGAAAAAAGAAGGTTTTCTGCCTCCCAGGAATTAAATACCAATGAAGGTGACTTTGTAGAAAAGTTCCAGAAATTGACTAAATATGCATAAAGAACAATGTATGAAGGGAAATAACAATGAAAACCAATTCTATATGTCGCAGTAATGATGATGCGAAATGCACGTATCAACTCCCCCAAATTTAAACCTTTGCTCGTCCTCGAGCAAATAAGCGAATATATCATATCATGTATCAATGAGCCTACAGTTGATAAAAGAAATATGAGCATTGTATCATCAACTTATGCATATTCAATTGTAAAGAAAGATTTATGAACCAACAATCATACAAATATGAACTTCATAATAAAAACTCTAGCAATTACCTCTTACCGTTTGAACAAGATCAACCATCACATGTAGGACAATTGAACAATGCTTCACCTGTGTCTATAAGTATAGATCACTTCTATGCTTGGTCTTTTACCAGCTTGTTCTTCATTTACTCTATCTTTGCACTAAAGATAAACTCTCATAGAGCAACTAGTTACAAGAAGAGGAATTGTTAAATGAAAGAAAAGCATGAAGTTTGATGTTCATCAAACACTTTACTTTTTTCCTTTATATGATCAGTTAATAGTCTTGCCTCTTAGTAACCAGTATAAACCTTATACATGGATCTTTCAATCATGTTATATGCTTTACATCCACCTTTGCCTTTCACTTTCCATGGCTAAGAAAATCCTCGGGTGCCGGTCTTTTCTTTCACAAATTTGTTGGAGCATATGTATTGATATATTGATGCATGTAAAATGCATACATGAACTCTGTCCTTTATCATATTGAATTCCCACATATTTGTAACATATATAATGATAATACCATGTTTTACGTTTATTTATGAGAATTTACCAATGATCCTCTTTATTTGGTTTATAACCCTACAGAACAGGAAACCCCTGTTTCGCGTATTTTCACTTTCAGATACCTATACCGAGTCAAATTGATCTGGGATTTTTTGGAGAATCATTTTTCATTGGGAGAAACACAATGGACTTTTGAAGCACACCTGGAGAGGCCCGAGGGCCGAACGAGCATAGGTGGCGCGGCCCAGCAGTCTGGCCACGCCACCCACCTCCGTTCGCCCCTCGATCGTCCGATTGCCATGATTCTTTTGTCCACCGATGTATTTTGCCCTTAAAATGACTATATATATGACCCCGAAGAGTTCTCGGGAGGAGACCGCCGCAGAAAGATAGAAACCAAAATGGAGGTTGATGCAGAGAAGATTGGAGGGGGAAACTCCATCGGGATCACCGCTGGAGGGATCTCCACCTTCTCCAACGTCTTCACCATCATCACCGTGATCAAGAGGGAGTAGTCCACCTCTGGACTACGGGTTTGTGGCAGTAGCTTGATCTATTTCTTTCATGTTCTTCATAGTACTTAGTGCCATATGAGCTGCTTATCATGATTATGGTCATATTTTTAATACTTATGTGGTGGATCCTTGTTATATGATATTTTTATATGAGATCTGATCTTATTATATTTGTGAGATGTATTGATAGATGCATATTATGTACCCCATTTTTAAGTTTATGTTCTGATCCAACATCTATGCAAGAGCGTGTATGGATTGATGTGTGTGTTAGATGGAGTAGCAAGGTTTTAGTGATTAGATAGTGACAATATGTTCAAGAGCTATTATGGTTTTGCCTTTGTTTTGCTACCTCACTAGGGATAAAGTGAATACATGTGCTATGTTCATCATGTGACAGTAATGATGATCTTGTTTGTTCAAGGTAGCATATTTGATATTCAAACTTCATGTCAAGGTACTTATTCCTATGCTCTGTTAATTCTTAATACAAGATTGATGAAGTTTCATTCTTGTTGAGCATAAGAGAGGTGTGTTGCATCATCTCTATGTTAGGACGTGATGCCCATATTAATTTTGATTTTACATATAATATTATTTGTACATTCATATCTCATTGATGAATTCTTTTTGTCCACCATAACTTTACGAGAGAATAGTCAAGTGAATCCATGAACCCCGGTCCACTTTTTATCATAATAAACACCTTTATATTGCATTTACATTGTTTTATATTTGCTGCACTATTTTATTCCGAAAATACAAAAATATTTAGTGTTCTTATTCGCATCCAAAACACAAAAACAATCAATCTCTTTACAGTTTTTACTTAGTTGCTTTATTTAGATTAGTTTACTACTTGTTTTATTACTACTTGTGTTATTTACTTACGCGAAAGCTTGTGCTTGACAACCACATGGTGGAGTTGGGGACACAATTGCAGGATTGCTTGAACAAGATAGAAGAGAATACGTTTTCATCCAGTTCCTCGAGAGTTTGATATAAACCCTCGAGTCACCCTTGTGGGGAAGATACTTCCTTGATATAACACTCTGCACTTGGAGTCCCAACGTATCAAGATCTTTTTGGTGTTGCTAGTAGCCGTCATCAAGAGTATTTTCTAGCATCATTGCCGGAGAACTGAGAAGAGTTACATCGCAGTGGTTGCTCCGCAAGAAGCTCTAAGCATTGCAAAGGATTTCCTGGCACCGTTTCTCACCCAAGCTTGGAGAGGTAACATAACTGTGAGCTCTCCTATCTCTTTTAGATTTTGCATCGTATTTTATTTGTCTTGTTTTTTGTCTTTGTTTGTTTGTTTTAGTTTTTGCTTGTTAGTTCTTTTTCTTAAAAATTGAAAAACACATAAAAAGTAGTATAAATCATGTCTGGGCAAGGTAAAAAGTTAATAGGAGCAACACATGATTGTAGCCATCTTACATACTCAACAGGTATTAGCTACAATATTAGTCCTAAGATAATAATTGTTATCTATAAATTGAGTTTTGGCCATGGGAATGCCTTGGAAGCTGAGAATCATATTAATTTTTTGGGGGAAATGCTCAAGTTGTCACTCCAAACATAGGCCCCGATGTACACTCCTTAGTTGGAGAAGCTACTACTTGATATGAGACTTTGCCTCAACAAGATATCATTGGTTTAATATGAGGAGCACATTTCTACAAGCATATGGGGATCGCTTTAATAATCATAAAAAACTTATGCTTTCATTCAAACAAATAGAAAAAGAAACTATGGTTCAAGCCTGGAGAAAGTATAAGAAATTGACTTGCAATTTAGAACATGGGTTGAGAGACTATATGCATTTTAATAGCTTTTATCTTGGTCTAAGTCAACTTAGTAGACGTCATTTAAATAGAGAATACGACACACGTTTCGTGTTTCTTAAAACTTGTGATGCTATTTTTTTAAACGAGGCAAAAGCTTTGCCTTT
Source organism: Lolium multiflorum (assembly GCA_030979885.1). Classification (NCBI taxonomy): domain Eukaryota; kingdom Viridiplantae; phylum Streptophyta; class Magnoliopsida; order Poales; family Poaceae; genus Lolium; species Lolium multiflorum. The sequence continues at coordinate 282,546,240 of CM061749.1, forward strand.
AATTGATATAGGAGAAAAGAGTTGGCCCGTTTATGAGGAAAACTGGTCAAAAAACCGTTACAACACGACACCACACGCCAGCCCCGAAGCTGCGCTCCACACGGGGGACGACCAGCCAGGTCGACACCACACCTCAACACAACATGCGCAGGCGAAAGACCGGAGCCACCGCTCCAACTACCACGCCGCCCCGAGGCCGCGCCCCGCCTGGCCGAAGATGAACCCGCCTCCGCCGAAACCACCAAAACACTCCACAAGTCCCTATGTCTGGTGGACATCCAAAGCGAGGCCTCAAGAGGAAAAGCGACGCAAGAGCGCCGCCCACGCCTGATCCCGCGAGGGATCTAGGGTTTCCCCCGGAGAGCCCGAGCGGAGAACAAGAAACACCCGCTTCGATGATGCCTTCAAGAAGTATGCGGCGCCCACAGGCGTCACCGTCGTCGGTCCTGGCCGGCCGCCAAGACAGAGCTTTCGCCCAACGAAGCGTTCCAAGACCTCGCGCCCGCCAACAAGGACCGGCACAAACCACCACCTTCAACCGCTGAGCAACCTCCTAGCCAACCAGTAGCTGCCGACGCGCAGAGGGCAGCACAGCCTGAAGCCAACGGAGTACCGCTGAAGATCACCGTGGGCGCCGCCGGAACGCCACATAGAGGGGACGCCGACCAACACCGACACGGGGCTCGAGGACGAACGCCGAAGTCCGCAGACATGAACTCCCCGCACCACCCGAAAGCGCCACCCCAATGCCAAGACGGAGACGCCGCCAACGCGAACAGCGGCCGCGGCCCGCATGGCCCGACAGGCCCAGATCGGGACCCGCCCATCGCCGCAGCCTCCCGAAGCAGCACCGCCGTCAAGGCCTCCGGCAGGCTCCTCCGTCTACGCGGCCACCGCAGCCGCCGCACATGCCCACCATCACGCCGCCGCTGCCCGGGGCCGCCGCCCCGACATCACATCAGAACCCCTCCGCAGCCACCAGGAGCACCTCGCCGCCGCCGCCGCTGCCCGGGGGGCACCGCCCCGGCACTCCACCACCCAGCTGCAGCAGCAAGCCGCAACACCTCCACGGCAAGGGGGCCCCGCGCCACCACGGCCAGCCGCGCCCCTAGCCGACCGGCCGGCCCACTGGCCCGGCCGCCCACGGCCGTCGGAGCTCCACGCGTCGCCAGCGGCGCACTACTAGGAAAAAGCTATTCAGTGGCGCACCACTATTCCCATCGGTGGCGCCTTGTGTGCCACTACTATCACGCCATCTAAGTAAGTAGTGGCGCACATCGTGCGCCACAACTACCCTATGTAAGTGGCGCACGCGCCGTGCGCCATTGAAATGTCGGCGATGCGCCACTATTACTCCAAATGGGTGCGCCATCGTTGAGCAGTGCGGCGCCACTACTCTCGGTTGTTGGTGCGCCACTCGCCTCCTGGGTGCGCCATCGTTACCTCGAGCTGGTGCGCTATTGGTTGTCAAGGTGCGCCACTGTTGTATCTCGACATGGGCCATTGCTAGTAGCTTCGGTGCGCCACTGCTTTAAGGGTCCCGACTAGTGCGCCATCGTACTTAGTGGTCGTGCGCCACTCAGGGTCCACCAGTGCGCCACTGCTAGTTTTTCGTTTTTATTTTTTGCATTTCTGGCTGGTAGTTGTACAGGTTGTATAGAACAGTATAACAGCACAAATACACATATAAACAACATCACAGTATATCAATACATAGTTCTTCACATTAGCCTCCATGATTCACAAGATTTCGAATATTAGACGAGTTACGGGGTTACAAAGTCGCAAATGAGCTAGTGGTTACACAAGATCGATCATCTAAAGTACAATCACATAGAAGAGAGCTAGAGTCACTACTAGCACCATCCCGATGATAGTGGTCTTCATCCGGTTCCTCCTCCGCTCCCTCCTCTCTCCCGCCAAATAGCGTGCGTATCTATCTTCGGCCTCCGCTCTAGTGGTGTACCCTTTGTAGCTGTTACCGCTAAAACGGTGAACCTGTCTCCGACACTCCTCCCAGTCATTGTAGACTCCGGGAACCTTGCCCTTGTACACGACATACCACGTCATATCTGCACATATATGAACAAGCCAAAGAAACATTAGTGCACGCTCATAGATGTTTGCAACGAATAAGAGCAAACTCAAAAACGATCCAAGTAGTATGAACTAAAAGGCATGCCTCATACATTGTTGGTCGGAACAAATATTAACATTTAGGGAAGGGGTCAGTGAAACCAAGTAGGATGCACAAGAGATTGATACTTGTGTCATTGCACCAGGTTCACTGACCCCTCCCCCAAGTGTATAGGTGACCAAACATTCTAATCATCGGCATTTTGAGATACCAAAGCAAATGGAATGACAAGGGCCTCATACATTGTTGGTCCAAACAAATATTAACATTTAGGGAAGGAGTTAGTGAGACCAAGTAGGATGCACAAGAGATTGATATTTGTGTCATCGCACCAGGCTCACTAACGCCTCCCCCAAGTGTAGTGACCACAAAATTTAATCATCGGCCAATGCAATTAAGAAGTGCCAACTCAAATAAGAAACAAGTAGCTAGTATGAACTAAATGGAATGCCTCATACATTGTTGGTCGAAACAAATATGAACATCCCGGGATGGCGTTAGTGAGGCCAGGTAGGATGCACAAGAGATTGATATTTGTGCCATCACACCAGGCTCACTAGCGACACCCCGGAGTGTACAGTTGACCGAACATTCTAATCATCGGCACTAAAATGGAAGAAAGAGCCAAGTGGTATCAACTAAATAGCATATGCCTCATACATTATTGGTCGGAACAAATATTAACATTCAGAGAAGGGGTTAGTGAAACCAAGTAGGATGCACAAGAGATTGATACTTGTGTCATCGCACCAGGTTCACCCCCCCCCGAGTGTACAAGTGACCAAACATTCTAATCATCGGCATTTTGAAATACGAAAGCAAATGGAAGAATGACAAGGGCCTCATACTTTGTCGGTCAAAACAAATATTAACATTCCGTGATGGCGTAAGTGAGGCTAGGTAGGATGCACAAGACATGGATATTTGTGCCATCACACCAGGCTCACTTACGTCACCACGGAGTGTACAAGTGACCAACCATTCTAATCATCGGCCAATGCAATTAAGAAGTGCCAACTCAAATAAGAAGATAAGTAGCTAGTATGAACTAAATGGAATGCCTCATACTTTGTCGGTCAAAACAAATATTAACATTCCGTGATGGCGTCAGCGAGGCCAGGTAGGATGCACAAGAGATTGATATTTGTGCCATCACACCAGGCTCGCTTACGTCACCACGGAGTGTACAAGTGACCAACCATTCTAATCATCGGCCAATACAATTAAGAAGTGCCAACTCAAACAAGAGATAAGTAGCTAGTATGAACTAAATGGAATGCCTCATACATTGTTGGTCAAAACAAATTTTAACATTCAGGGATGGAGTAAGCGAGGCCAGGTAGGATGCACAAGACATGGATATTTGTGCCATCACACCAGGCTCGCTTGCTCCACCCCGAGTGTACAAGTGACCAACCATTCTAATCATCGGCATATGCAAACAAAATTAACGACCAAATCAAGTGCGGAAAACGACAGAGCCATATATATAAGTTCACAAACTTAGCCGAACTAGTAATTAATAGCAAGTAAAGTGCTGGATAAAGTTTATTACAACAAGCTCGTCTTTAGTTCACAACTACATAACTAGGCTCGCACATCAAGACTTTCCAGCGTGGATAAAACCGCCGCCTTTCTTCAAGCACATCCATGAGCGGTAGTCGTCACCCTGCATTTGGAGCATTGTGTCTATGTCACTGTTTGACGGCTGATAGCCGGCGTAGAACTCCCCCGCTCTTCTAACGACATCTTGATGGATGATTTCAAAAAACTCTACTTGGATGCGGAAGAAGTCTTGCTTGATGCCATCGTCAGGGACCCGCGACAATTTGTTGGCCCAGTCTCTGAGATGCTCAGGTAGCGTAAGCTGCTGCTGGTCCCGTATGAACTTATCCATGTGATAGAGGGCGTAGTAGGCATCCTTGTTACTAGAAGGCGGCTTCTTGACGCAGGGAAACTTTGTTTGGTGCTTGAACACATGCTTCCCGTACCTAACATTTGGCCTCTGCATGTTGCCTTTCGCTTTGATGTAGCCATTGAGAGCATCATCAAGTACGGCCTTGACATTCGTGTAGTCCGTGGTTGACTTACCGTCCGCATCGAGGTATGTGGCCACGGAATGTTTCGGGGTTATGGAGATGAGTGTGCAGGTTTTGTCTCTGCGTAGAACACATAATGTTTAAGAACATGACGATTGAAATCTAAAAAAATCACAAGTTAAGACCGGTACGGTGAAATACAGGCAGGAGGATGTTACACTTCTTCTGGTTCGCTAGAAAGAAGTCTTTGAGGTATCCACTCGTGACTGCCCGGTCTCCGGCGGTGGCCAAGTGGACGGCACGCATGTAGAAGGGGTCGGCTATCGCGATGTCCGGGATGTTGTGTCTAATGATCCGCATCGCCTTGCTGAGCGAGTATAGGCGAATGAAGGTGTAGTGCAGCGGATAACTGTTCAGCATGGCGAAGATGTCATCATACCGCAGGAAGATCTTCTCCGCGAAGCCACTATCGACAAAGCCATGGCCCGAGGGCACCTTGGCAACATACACCGGGTATCCATGATCTTTCTCCCTGAGACGCCCTCCTCCATAAACATAATACCGTCAACCAGAGATCGCGTAGGACCGGGTGCAGCATCGTACAATCTTTGAATTAGCATCCGCTCACCCGACACATGCACCCTTGCCTCTATATTCTTGGGCACCGTGGCCCGTCCGAGCACGGATAGGTGCTCGGGGCCGACTTGTCGTCCTTCTTCTTTCTTTTCGTCCCTTCGGCTTCGTTTAGTGGGACTGCATTCTCCTCTTCGCAAGCCTTCTTCGTGTGTTAGGACCGATAACACTTCTCACCTCGGCTATCTGCTGAGTCTCGGTGAAGTCGGCTGGAGGCGTCTCAGAACAGAATAGGCGCCGCTTGTTGCAATAGGTTTTCCCTCGGCGGCAGCTTGAGAGGGTTGGCTTGAGATCGTAGTCCATCACCCCAAAATCGAAGTTGCAGTCGAGGTTGGCGAACGTATTGTCCTCGTCCGGACCATCGTTCGGATCCTGTGCCATCTGCATGTCCACATCAGCTGATGGCGGCACCGTTGGGGTGGTCTTGCCATGGCTTGGCGCCGCAGGGGTGGTCAGGGGTGGTGTCCCTCGCCCAAACGAATCTGGCTCTTTGGCCAAACCATGGACCAATTGAAGCAATGCTGGAGGGTAAGGACCTCATCTTCGTCGGCACCATAGGGTTGAAAGGGAGGTAGCACGTCGTCGTAGGCGCTAAGCACCCAAACCAGTTGAATCCTATACACGTCGGGTTGCATGGGTCTACCGTGTAACTGACGGTTGCTCGGTTGAACGATTTTGGCCTTGGCAATATCGATCAACTCGCCGTTCACAAACTGCAGGAGAGTGCATGGGACGTCGACGGCGGAGCTCTGCGGAAAACATGTAGGGCGTTAGGGATGGCTAGCTAGTCAAAGGCAAGGATATGGAAGTCATTGGCCAAGGGTTGGTTACCGTGATGGCGTCTAGCTCGGCTAAGGTCGAGGCACCGCCGGCGGCGGCAAACGATGGAGTGGCCGCTTGTTGGCGCGGTGCCGGGCGGCGTATTATCCGCAGCTACGGGTGCATTGAGCTGAAGTAATGGCGCCGCGGGAGACACCAAGGTTGGCGCCGCGGGAGACACCAAGGTTGGCGCCGCGGGAGCCACCACGGTTGGTGCCGCCGGAGACACCATTGTTGCCGCCTGCGGACTCACCGATGGCTCCATGTTGTGGGAGTTCCTGCCCGCGAAACTGGGAACCGGGGGTTCCCCCTTTTGTCCTCCCCTATACCACGCGTCCAGACCGGCAACCAAGGTAGGGATGAGGGAGCTAAGCGTCGTGCCCACTTGGTCCTCCACTTGTCGTTGTGTCCTCTGTTGGGTCTCCACGATGTGTTGCACTTGTTGCCGCACTTGCTCCTCGACCAATGTCGGGATCTGCGCAACTTGTGCCTTGAGCTGTGCGACTTCCTTCTCATCGATGGTGGCCTTTTTCTCCTTTTTCCCGACTTATAGTATTCTGACCATTTCATAGAGCATCCTTCGCCGACCACACGACCAGCCGACGTCGGCTTACTCAATGGATCCCTCTTCTTGTGGACATTCAACGCCCTATTTAAAGGGTTGTCCCAAGGGGCACACTGCGAGGAGCTCGTGGACCCCGCGCCGCTACTAGCTTCCTTTTCACTTTCCGCAGCAACCTCCTTAGCCTACGGGAGGAACATGCATGAACCATTTAGAAATTTGGATTCATTAATAAGAATGCAACCATAAAGGAGCTAATTAAGCGGGTGCATTCCTTACCGAAGAGCCTCAAACTGCTTCACCTCCGGAGTGGTGGTGAGCTCCTTTGTTTCCGGTCAATACGGCAAGGAGAAAGTTCCTGGTTTGCTTGTTTTTGTATTGCGAGAAGAGGGGCTCGAGGCCGTTCTTCACACGCTCCTCATCCGCGGCGTCCCATTTCGGTTGCGCCACCCTAAAACCGCCAGGACCAAGTTTGTGGGTGCCTAAGTTCAGTTTTCGCATGTCCTTCCCCCACTGACTAGAATCCGACATTGACTCGCTCTCGCACTTGATCTTGAAATCAGCGTAGTCTTGCTCGGTGATCGAGGGATTTGACTCCTTGATCTTCTCGTAACTCTCACCACTATTAATCATTTTCTTCACTCGGTTCCTCCAACTAGCGAGGGCGGTGCTCATCTTCGTGAGGGCGGCATTGTGCGCTTTGTTCCGCATGAGACGCTTTTCTGAGCAGTCCACCGGAACTCGTATCGTTCGTGCAGCTTCTTGAAGAGGAGGGCGCAAATTCGCTCGGTCAGGATGCCTGAGGTTCTTGGTGTTGATCGAGACCGTGCTCCGGAGGATGCACCCGAGTTGGGCAGCGTACCCTTTGACTAAATCGGGGCGCCGTTGGAAGCCCACGGCGTTCACTTCGGTGAATGCCTGCTTCACGGTGCTGAGCACATTCGGGCGACGCTCCCTCCGTAGCTTCTTCGGTGCGCCGGTGTCATCCTCGCCGCACCATCCGTGGTGTCATCCTCGCCGGCACCATCAGTGGTGTCATCCTCGGCGGCATCGTCCGCTCGGTACTCTGGATCGGTGCCATCATCCTCGCCGTCGTCGCGGCGAGGTTGTGACTCCATCACCTCCATTTCATCGGTTAGCATCCAGAATGGCTTGCTACCGCTGCCGCCGGCCTCTTCGTTGTTGGCCATGTTCGAACTAAGTAGGAAAAAATGCATAAAGTTAGCGCAAGATTTCACAGAAAAATTGGGCATGACCTATGCTAATTTATGGACATATGAGTGCCCCATTTTCGCCGAAACGGAAATGAATCAACATTTCGGCGATAATGGGCAACTCTGTCGATCCCTGCACAAGAATATGACACCATATACACTAGCAAAACAAACCACCAGCTGAGCTCCATGGCACATATACACCAAAAAATCCAGCTGAGCACCATAGCACATTGTACACCAATTGAGCACCATAGCACATATACACTAGCTGAGCAGCCAGTAGCACCATCCAACATCACCTAGTAGCAGCAGCAATCTAGCTAGCAGCAGCAGCAAGCTAGTAGCAGCAAGCTAGCACCAAGCTAGCAGCAAGCTAGCAGCAGCAAGCAAGCTAGCAGCAGCTAGCACCAAGCTAGCAGCAGCAAGCTATAGCAGCACAAGTAGAAGGCATGAAGCAATTACCAACGGCAGCAATAACAAATGAGAAGGTCCGCCTCGAAGAAGACGACGATGCTCTGGGAAGAAGACGACGACGCTCGAGCCGGCTCCAAGTCGATGAAGGGCGCCGACGAGGTTGCAGCCACTGGAGCACCTACACAAAGAAGCTATGAAGGTTACTGGAAGTCGTAAATAAATAGAAGTAAACAGATACAAATTCATGGGAGGATCAAATAGTACTTGGCCCACCTGACAATGAATCAGTAACCTAGGCATGGAAAAACACATCCTAGATATAAATTCACAAAGATTCAGTAACCTAGGCATATGTTTCAATAGTGAGTTGTACTCTGGATATGTTTCAAATGGATTTTTATAAATTCTTCTTGGTCACAGAATTGCTTCTACAATATTATTTTGCTTCAGTTAGCACTGCAGTACCTTTCATCAAATGAATTGATAGTAAATTACTTTCGGGTTCAGTTAGCAGGGCAGTAATTCGTATTATCAAAAGCACACCTAGCATGTTACACCATAGCAAAATAGATGTGCATTACACTAACTAACTGCATTTGCAACAAAGAACTCCAATGAACTACAGAGAACCACCTTTTGTGAAATCAAAATTCCTCATTTGGTTTGCATAAGGTGCACAGACTAGTTACTTAGCAATTTTCTTTTGCTTCACTAGACTATCAATTAAGCATCTTGACAACCCCTATGTTATCCATGTTAGCATGAACTGCCAGTAAACAGAATCACAAAATGATTAGGACAAGCTATGTTGCATCAATGAATGCCAGTGCTCAAGTCATTTAAAGAGAACATTTCCATCATGATTAACTTATTTTAACCTTGATTTGATGAACAGCAGAGTACTTGAGCAATTACAGAGTATGGAAACCACATTTCTACAACATCATCATGACAGAAATTAACAGCAGTAGGAGTGCTGATGCTCATAGTGCCATGCTTCTTCTTCATTCTTTTGCAGTTAAATCAGCAGTAGTATGTTGTATCTAATTTTAGTTTCTCTGCCATTTAGTAACTACTAATTCTTTTGTAGTCAGTAGCTTAAAATCACAGCAGCCTAACAGAGCAGCACCAATGAGATCAACCTATCTAGTAGCAGCAGCACCAAGCGGCAGTGCCGGCTCAAGGGAGCAGAGCAGCATCATCATCGCCGGCTCAAGGGGAGCACCGAGCGGCCCATTGCCGGCTCGAGGGGAGCAAGCGAGGGTAGCACCTAGCAGGAACCTAGCGAGAGGAGGAGGAGGAGCACGGCGGACCTGGGAAGGATGCGCAACGGTGAAGGCGTGTGGCGTCGGCGAAGGCTCCTCCGCGGCGAGGTCGAGCACGAGGTCGCAGGCGGCGTCAGAGGTCGAGGGCGTGCGGCTCCTCGGCTGTGAGATCGAGGACGAGGTGTGCAGCCTGGGGAGCGACGAGGTAGAGGATGGGGCGCCGGCGGTGGGAGAGGTGGTCGCCGGCGGGGTTCGAGGGGGAGGGTCGGTGGAGAGAGGCGTCGGTGAATGGGGGCGAGATCGAGATCGAGATCGCCGGCGGGGATTGGGGAATGGTGAATGGGGATGGGGAGAAGAAGATGGTCGGGATTTGGCTAAGTCCCCGACTCCCCTTAGCAATAGCGCACCTCTAGGGGTGCGCCACTACGAGGCTTAGCAATAGCGCACCTCTCGGGGTGCGCCACTGCCTCTTTAGGTTTAGGTCAAAAGGCTCGCGGCACCTACAGTTGACAAGATCCGAATTGTACCGCAGTGGCTTGCTCCCCCTCTCTGTTCGGTTTACCCTGGTCGGCCAGGTTCGAACCCTGGCGGCCCCAAATTTTTTCACCTTTTTATTAAATTGATTTAACACTATAATAAGTAGCATAATACACCAAAATAAAGGCATAAATAATTATAATTATGTAGAATATTTAAAATACTATAGAATCTAGAAAATATCCAAAAATATAAATTATTTGTCTATTTTGATCGGTACAATGTGTAGATTAACAATATGACATCCATTATTCATACAAGAAAATGATACATAATTATCTTTTCACAATCTTCTTGCCCTTCTTTCTCGCGGTTGAATAATTTAGCCCCGGAACTCCTTGACTTCTTCTCTTGAATGGACGGCCTTTAGGTAGGGTGGTCCTGCTTCTTCTTGTTGTGTATGGTTCTTCATCATCGTCGTCGTCATCTTCCATCTTCGGATCGCCGTACTGGTCAAAGTCTAGCTCGTTGGCGGCTCCATCCATTCCGATGATGCTCCTTTTGCCTCTCCTCACGACAACACGGCTGGGCTTTTGCGGGTCGGTAATGAAGAAGCATTGGTCCACTTGGGAAGCTAGTACCCATGGCTCATATTTCGCGGTGACCTTTGCGCCCGCTGTCTTGGATTTGGCTTCGGGTATAACCATGGTGGTGAAATGCCGGTCTTCTTTTATGACGTTCTTGGCCCACCGACACGGAACATCGGCACATTCTCTCCGGCGTAGCTCAGCTCCCAGATCTCCTTGATCTTTCCGTAGTATCTCTGCTTGACGTCACCGGTGTAGGACTCCATCGTTACCCCGGAGTTCTGATAATCGCTCTTCATGTCCTTTTCCTCGGTGTAGAATGTGTAGCCGTTGATATCGTACGCCTGAAATGTCATCAGGTTGTGTTCGGCGCCCTGTGACAAGGCGAATATGAGTTTTTCTTCCGCAGAAGAATCCTCGTCTATAGGGTACGTCGGCATCTTGTCCTTGAACCACCGCGTGAAGGTTGAGTTGTGCTCTTTGATTATATCTCCGTCCGTCCTCTGTTGGCCCTGATCACTGTACGTCTTTGCGATGAAGGTTTTGTGCTCTACCACCCAAGGATCGACCACGTCTATGTGTTGTAGCGCGACTAGGTTTGCTCTTTCAAAGTCGGCGATTCGACCCTTGAAGTCGACATGCATTTCGCGGCTACCGTCGCGGTGACCCCATCCAGCGAGCTTCCCGAGATGCCTGTTTACGGGGCCAACGGGTTCTCGATTTCTAGATAACTCGTGAAGGAGATGCACTTTTCGGTCGAAAGCCCTTGGCTATGCTTCCGTCTGGACGTGCCCTGTTGTGAACGTACCCTTTGATGACACCATTCATCCTTTCGAACGGCATCATGCTGTGCAGGAACGTCGGCCCCAGTTGGATGATATCCTCCACGATATGTACCAGCAGATGCACCATAACGTCGAAGAATGCGGGCGGGAAGTACATCTCAAGCTCGCAAAGTATCACCACGATCTCTTCCTGTAGCCTTCTAAGTTACCTCACGCCAACAGACTTCCGAGAGATGACGTCGAAAAAGTTGCATAGGCCAAAAGCGTTTCACGAACGTGCGTCCATGATCCCACGGATTGCAACCGGAAGTATCTGCGTCATCGGCACGTGACGGTCGTGAGACTTCATCATTGAACCTCTGCCGCTTTGTCTAGGTACGCCTATCTTCCCGCGTAACCGTAAGGAAGTTTTACTCCTAGGAGACAGTCGAAAAACTGCTCGATCTCCTTCTGACTTAGAGTGAAGCACGCGGGGGGGCAGTAATGTAACATCCCAAGAGTAACACCTACCTCCATTTTTACCTTTCTTGCATTGTTGTCATGTCATCATGTTGTATTCATGCATATCACCACCTTTGGCTGTTATAAATATGCATTTGGTTTTGGTTTTGTTTTTGTTTGCTTGCTTGGTCTTCTTATACCTCTCTCTTGGTTCATCTTCTCCCTCTTGTGATGTTCCAAGAAAAGCTAACAAGCCTAAACCTATCCTCTACTTGACCTATATTTCAAATAGGTCATGCCAAAATTCTTATATGGTTACTATAAACCTACCTCTCCTCTCTATTTTTGCAATGCACATGTTTTATGATCTTGAGATGGTTTACTTTCTCAAATGGTTGAGCCATTAAGGTTTAACAAGTATTTTATCTTCTCTTTATTTCTCTATGTCCCACTCTTCTTCTTTTCTTCTTTTAATCTCAACCACCATAGTTGGTATATAAGGTTGAGCTTTCCTGATATTCAAATTCCATCTTTCAAATTTCAAATTCTTCTCTTCTCATATTTCAGAAAGTTATTAGAAGGGAGAAAGGAATATAAAAGCAGAAAACAGAAAAAGAAATAAAAAAAAAGAAAAGGAAAAGCTAACCTAACCTACGTATCTAACCCAGCCTCCTTAGAAGCTTTCTTCCCTGGAGTTAGCCCAAGGTCACGGCAGGCCCCTTTCTCATCCAACTAGCAGCACATGGCCGATCCAGCCAGATTGTTTAGCTGAGCCCAGTTTCAACGTCTGGGAGAGGTCCTGTTCGTCGTCTTTCCTCATCGTACGAACTAGTGCAGCACCACATGATCTCCTCACATCAGGTCGATGCTCTCCACCTGCTCCCCACTTTCCCCTCTTTTCGTCTAACTCAAGCCCCAGGAAACCTAGATGCCTTTTTCCTCCCAAGCTGCCGCCACTCTCCACCTCCCTGTAAGCAAAGAGGGTTTCTCACCGAAGGTTCTGACGACCGCCGCCGTCGCCATGGACCGCCGCGCGCCTAGCTGAGTAGCAGAAAAGAACCGCCGCGCCTTCATCGTCGTCCTCGTCTACTTCACGGAGCAGGGGACGCCAAGTTCTGCTCGTTTTCTTCCTCGACGCCGTCGTCTTCTTCACGGACTCCGGAGACCGTGGCCTCGTCCCCGCCTCGCCGCTGCTCGTTTCTCTTCGCCGGCCACCTCTCTGTGAGCACGCGACCCTCTTGCCCTCTTCCCCCGCTCCTTTCTGCCTCTAGTTCATCGAAACAGAACCGCCGCTGTTTGTCACCGCCGCGGCACCAACTCCGGCGAGCTCTTTCCCGTCGTATCCGTGCACAATAGCCTACCTTTTTAGTACCGCTCGACACGCGCCACTACGCTGCATCTCAACGTCGTCTTCTCCGTCACGGGCGCGCCACCAGAACGTTGCAGCAGTCACTTCTATTTTTCCGTCGCGTGACTGTGTGCGTGCGAAAGGCAGAAATCGTCTTCAGTTCGCGCTGATACAGTTTTCAGATAACCCTGTCTCTGTTTTCAGTTAAAACTTCCAGATAACGCGCGACAACATTCTTTTCTTTCAGTATCCTTTTCTTTTCCAACACGATCGTGAAACACAGTGGCTAGATGCATGTTCCAGTTTTAATAGACCGGAGTTCAAATCTTATAGCTGGCGAGAAGACCATTCTTTTTGCACATCTGCTTCACCTGATGAAACGTCCCTCTTTGTTCAATTCTTCAGTTAACTGCAGTCTGCACGTTTTCTTTTCTGAAGCATGTAACATATCAAAACCAACGAGCAGCTATACTGGTTCTGTACCTTGCCAACCATCGGCGCGTTTCCTGGTTCAAATCCCATATCCGGCAGATTTGCCAAATGTTTTTGCAGGTGTGGATCACATCTGGCGAAAAACGTCCATCAAGTCTCTGTTTTGTTCACTGCCTATTTTTTTTAAATGTTTTAAAACTGCACATTCCCAAATCCAAAACATACAAACTTTATATCCTTTCTGATCAGATTTCTGTGCACTTTTCAAATATAAAATTTGTTTTAAACTTTTGAACAACTAAAATTTGACAAGTTTCAAATCTGGATTTAAATACTTAAATCTTGCATAAATCATAACTTGAGTTCTACATTTCCAAATTTAATAAACTTTATAACCTTATGCATCAGAAAAACATGAGGAATTCAAATATCAACATGTCATGCATCATTGGCCGCATCCCTGGGTCGGCCAAATTAAAATTGCAACTTGAACTAAATGTTACGTGAGGGTGTTTATCATTTCTTGTGACTCTTTGCAAACCCCACTTAATTATGCTATGTATGAAACCTTTGCATCTCATGCATCATATTGCGCATTGCATTTTCTTGTATTGATTTGTGCTATTACTTTCTTGTATGTGCTATTTGCTTCTTCCCGAGTAGACACCGACACCGAGCAGTTCGAGAAGGAGTTCCTCTACATCACCCCTGAAGATCGCGTTTGTGCTTTCTCTTCCGATTTGACAGGCGAGCCCACCCCTTCACCTATTTTACATTTTCATGCTCTTTTGATCTATTGCTACCCCTATGTTGCGATTCTGTTGTGTCACGTGACCTATTCCACCTGTTACCCTATATGATCCGAGATACACCTCCTTGCCCTACCTGATGTTTGTTGTTTGCCAGCTTTGCGAGTCGTAGGCGAGTTTAGGGTTTTGTTGATATCTCGAAATGTTCGGGATATCTCGTTGGGTAGTTGTTTTACTTCTATATCTGTTGTTGGAGATAATCATGGCTCACCCTATTGATAATATTAAAATGGATAAGAAGAGGCATCGGTGGGTCAACTGTATATTTGGTTTTACCATGGCTCACTTGTGTCCAATTTTATAATTAGGACGAGTTCTTGTTTTCTGATCCAAGACTGAGCGCACTAACCACACGTGGGAGGTTTCACTGGGACCCCCCTCGACCTATTACCGGAACTGCTTCCACTGTCCAAGTGCCACAAATAGTTTCGTAACGTTTTGTTTCTCCTCGTGCAAGCTTGTTTCTTTGTGGTCCGAGGTTATGGAGTTACTTTTGGGGAAGCCGTGTGCCTTGTAACCCTGTTGTCTCTTGCACGCTCGTAGGTGCGGTATGTATTGTTAAGAGGTCATCCTCTAGTGGGCTCTGATCCTTCTTAACCGTAGACGCAAACAGCTAGGTCCGCATCTGAGTTCCGATCGGGCTCTGAAACGGATTTAACCTAGATAGGTGGCTTCTTGGACTTGGTCTGTGGTGAAGGGAGGGGTTGTGTTGCGAGGTTTCGCTGGCAAGTTTTCTCAAAACCCTTGCTTGTGGAGTCGGACATGCGTGTATGGGTACAGTAGTGCATCCCTGCAGGGTGAAATCTTATCGATAAGCCGTGTCCGCGGTTATGGACGACTTGGAGATGTTTAACTCGATCATAGAACAACTTACACCCTATTTCATGTTGCTAATAATTTGCCAATAAAACTCTTTCAAAAGTGTGTGTGCCTTTGCAATACCTCTTGGCGAAGGGGGATCGCATTGGCTGGGTTTTGTTTGCAGAGTATAGAATTGTTAGCTTATGCGCTCTCTCACCTTCCCTACTAGACGAATGTTGTAGCGTGTCTCTATTGGTTAGTTGCTTTGCTGCCGCTAAACTCCACATATAGCCGGGTGAAGTTTATACCGCCCACCCGAGCATAGCCGGTCTAGTCTCGCAAGTACGTGCCATTGGTACTTACCCTCGTTTTTCTCCCTCTTTTTCGGAACCCGCTTTTCGACAAACAGTACGCCGATGATGAGCACGCGGGAGGCGCTTTGTCGAGTTCACGGACGACCACTTCGTTGCGTAGGGATCGTTCCTAAGGCGGCACCGTGGCTTGTTGGTTATGGAATCCCGCTTGGTTATCTTCAGGACTCTTAGTCCCATTTGGATCTTGTCTGTACCCAGACTATTTGCTATCTTATGTATGATGTAATGATGGGACATGTGTCCTCTGCGTGTCATTTGTATCTTGCTCAGTAGAGCGTTGCTATATATGAACCTTTATTTCCATCTTTTGTGTCGTAGATAGTCATGTTGTGATATTGAATCTGTATTCTACCCTTGTATCCTGTGCACCGTGCGTGTATGTGTGAAGTGCACAGGAAGGTGAAGCACTCAGGCTTGGAAAGCCTAACGTGAGCCTATGAGGTGGGTGTTGTGTGCATGGGCGTGTCGAGCTATTGCTTGGCCTACCCATAAGCTTGGGAATGCGAGGCGACCTCCCGGTTCTTTGTAGTGACCTCATGCACATAAACCCCTCGTACCTGCGCGCTCTGGGTTTTCCTACTCCTGGGGCTTACAGACTTGGTATCAGAGCAGGACTGCCTTTAGGAGCCCTTGCAGCGGACGAAGTTGTGTCTAGAAACTCATATTTTAGTAGCTACATAGGAAAAATTGTGCGCGAGAGTAGGAACTCTGCTTTTATTTCTTACCCCACCCACCCACCCTCTGGTGAGGAAGAGTAACGGTTTTACTCTATTCTTATCTTGTTTCACCTAGGTTTGGACGTGTTCAGGGAAACCGTACTGCCATAGGGAAAAATGTGTTTTTGAAAATTTTCTGTACTATGGTTGCTTCAATATCATCTGCTATCAATCTCCACCATATAATCTGTTCCTTTGCAATGTTGGTATTTTCATGCCAACATGCTATCTCCGTTGTTTTGGTGCTATCTCGACCACTTCTTTGTTCCGGTGCATACATCAACCTTCCTTCTCCGGAGTTGTTTCGTCAAGCTTATACCTTGTTGTTCTCTTCCAATATGCATAACAAGTGCCCACACGACCCAAGTTATTGACACTTGTTAATGCTAAAATTTCTGTATAGCTACATATCACTATCTTGCGAGATTTGTGAAATATTCTTGTTGCTATCGTTCTAACCTTCTACATGCTATGGATAGCTCTCGTGTGCTTGAATTCTTGTACATTGATGATAGCTATGTCCTGTTTCTTGTTATCTTCTGAAGTTCTCGTTAAGCACTAATATTGGGTTTTTATTATCCATGATTGTGCTAACCTTGGTGTCCTTACTCAGAATGGAGAGTGGTGAAGATGATCCTCCACCTGAAGTGGACCAAGCTCTGGTTAAAATGGCGCAAGTCCTAAATCAGATGCAGCTAAACCAGGACAGAATCAATGGTGGCAATGCACGTGTCACTATTCAGGAGTTTCTCCAGCTCAACCCGCGCACTTTTGATGTCACCGCAGAGCCAATTGATGCTGATGATTGGTTACGCGAGATGAACAAGACTATCAGTGTGACACATGTGGCTGATGAGGACCGTGTTCCTTATGTGACATATCTTCTTCGTGGAGTTTCAGCCGCATGGTGGGACAATCATCTGCTGATGAAAGCACCAGATGCAATCATTACCTGGGATGAGTTTCAGCTGCTTTTCAAGCATCATCACATCCCTGACAGCATCATGGAGAGAAAGCGAGAAGAGTTCTGCAATTTGTCTCAAGGCAGCAACACTGTGCTGGCTTATAGAGATGCTTTCTTAAAACTGGCTCGTTATGCTCGAGATGAGGTATCTACGGATGCCAAAATGCAAGCCATGTTTCGCAAAGGCCTAAATCCAGAGATCAAGTATGCTATACTCTTGGTCAAGTGCAATACCTTCGAGGAGCTCGTTAACACAGCGCTCCAAGAAGAGTATGGTCGTGCAATGCTAGAAGAGTCTCGTAAGCGCTCTCGTGAAGTAGCTTCTTCCTCAGCAACTGCTATGCCTCCTCGGAAACGTAGGATTTGGGTTCCTTATGCTGCTCCTGCACAACCCACCTACATGCCTGAACCGAGTGGTTTTGTTGCCCGCCCTCCCACCCCTGTTGTTGTTCCAAGGGGCTCTCAAGTTCATCAAAGGTCTGGCAGTCAAGCTAAGCAAAGTCACCGTGTTGATGCTCAGCAAAGGCCTAGTTATGAAGTTCTGACAAGACCAATGGGTCCTCGCCCTTCTGCAAAAGTTTGTTTCAAGTGTGGTGATCCAGGACACACTGCACGCAACTGCTATCAGAACAATTCTCTACAACCGTCAAAGGCTTTCAACTATAACAATAAGCCTGGTACGAGAAGTGTATGGGTGAACAATGTCACAGCTGTCCAAGCTAAAAGGGCACCTGACATCGTGCTTGGTGTTCTTCCTGTGAACTCGATCCCAGCAAAAGTTCTGTTTGATACAGGAGCGGCACTTTCTTTTGTCTCCTCAAGTTTTGTTCAAAGGTATGAGTTACCTATGGTTCCTTTGCCCAATAACCTCACGGTGAACTCCCCGGGAGCGCAGATGACAGTTTCCAAGATAAGCCATGGGAATCAAATTCTCATCGGAAGCTATATGTTTCTTGCTTCACTCATAGCTCTCGGCAGTTCAGACATTGATGTCATTCTCGGCATGGATTGGTTGAAGGCCAACAAAGCTGTTATTGATTGTGCCAAGCATTCAGTTTCCCTTCCTACTTCGACAGGCCACATAGTCTATTCACCTTCTGAGACACCTGCCGTTCAGCTCTTCAGCTCTCTACCGGAGCTTGAATCTATACCGGTGGTTTGCGACTTTCCCGACGTCTTTCCTGAAGAACTCCCAGGTATGCCACCTGACAGGGCTGTTGAGTTCGTCATCGAACTAGAACCTGGAACAGCTCCTATCTCAAAGCGGCCATACAAAATGGGCCCCAATGAGTTGGCGGAACTCAAGAAGCAGCTTGATGAGTTGCAAAAACTTGGTTTCATTCAGCCAAGCACTTCTCCATGGGGATGTCCTACCATCTTCGTGAAGAAAAAGGATAAAACTGATCGATTGGTGGTTGACTACCGCCCTCTCAATGAGAAAACGATCAAGAATACATATCCTCTTCCTCGCATCAATGAGCTCTTTGATCAACTTGCGGGTGCAACTGTGTTCTCTAAGATGGATTTGAGAAGTGGTTATCACCAAATCAAAATCCGCAAGGAGGATGTACCCAAGACAGCCTTCAAAACTCGCTATGGCCTCTATGAATACACCGTCATGTCCTTTGGCCTCACTAATGCTCCTGCCACTTTCTCTCGGTTGATGAACTACATTTTCATGGAGTACCTCGACAAGTTTGTGGTTGTCTATCTCGATGATATCCTCGTCTACTCCAAGTCCAATGAGGAGCATGAAGAGCATCTTCGCCTCATCGTCCTGAAGCTTCGTGAACATCGCCTTTATGCCAAGTTCTCTAAGTGTGAATTCTGGCTTCCTGAAGTTGTGTATCTTGGCCATGTCATTTCTGGAAAAGGCATCGCTGTCAATCCTGAAACGGTCAAGGCAATCGTTGAATGGCTTCCTCCGAAGAATGTCAAGCAAGTGAGAAGTTTCCTCGGTTTGGCAAGTTACTGCCGCCGCTTCGTCGAGAATTTCTCCAAGATCGCCAAGCCTCTTACCGATCTCCTCAAGAAAGACAAGAAGTTCTTTTGGTCTCCTCAATGTCAAGCAAGCTTTGACCTCCTCAAGCAGAAGCTCACTTCCACACCTGTCCTTGTTCTTCCAGATACTTCCAAACCTTTCCAGATCTTCTGTGATGCCTCTCTTCATGGGCTAGGCGCTGTCCTCATGCAAGAACGTCAAGTTGTGGCGTATGCTTCTCGTCAGTTGAAAAAGCATGAACTCAACTATCCCACACATGATCTTGAGCTTGCAGCCGTGTTACATGCTTTAATAACATGGCGCCAATACTTGTTGGGAAACAAATGTGAGATCTTCACCGACCACAAGAGTCTCAAATACATCTTCACCCAACCCAACTTGAACCTCCGTCAAACGAGATGGATGGAAACCATCAAGGACTTTGATCTGTCTATCAGCTACACTCCAGGCAAAGCTAATGTCATGGCTGACGCCCTTAGTCGCAAGTCCTATTGCAACAACCTCATGATTCAAGAAAGTCAACCTGCTCTTTATGAAGAATTCAGGAAATTGAATCTTGAGCTTGTTCCCCAAGGCTACCTTGCAAACTTGGTGATCACGCAAACTCTTGAAGATAAGATACGAACCGGGCAACTAAGAGATGGTTGTATCAAAAACATCAAAGAGAACATGCACAAGCCCAAGTACAAGTCTTTCTCTATTGACGACAAAGGAACTTTGTTCTTCCAAGGTCGAATCATTGTTCCGAAGGATCCAAGCCTCAGAAGCCTCATTCTCAAAGAAGCTCATGACACTCCTCTTTCTATCCATCCTGGCAGCACAAAGATGTATCTCGATATCAAGTCTACCTATTGGTGGACTAGGATGAAAAGTGATATTGCTCGCTATGTCTCAGAATGCGATGTCTGTCGCCGTGTCAAAGCAGAACATCAGAGACCTGTCGGTGTCCTCCAACCCCTGAAGATTCCTGAGTGGAAATGGGATAAGATTGAGATGGACTTCATAACTGGCTTCCCAAAGTCTCGCAAAGGCAATGATGCTATCTTCGTGGTGATCGACCGTCTTTCCAAGGTTGCTCACTTCCTTCCGTCAAAGAGACAATATCTCTAGTCGGTTGGCTCTCTACAAAAAAAGATTGTTTCTCTTCATGGTGTTCCCTTGGAAATAAGCTCGATCGGAAGCATCTTCACTTCCAATTTTGGGCAAGCTTTCGATGGGAACTAATCTGCTCTTCAGATACCATCCGCAAACGAGTGGGCAAGTCGAAAGAGTCAATCAGATTCTTGAGGACATGCTCCGTGCCTGTGTTATCTCCTTCGGCATGAAATGGGAAGAATGCCTTCCATTCGCTGAGTTCTCTTACAACAGCTATCAAGCCAGTTTGGGCATGGCACCCTTCGAAGCTCTCTATGGTCGCAAATGCAGAACACCTCTAAACTGGTCTGAAACCGGTGAAATCTTTGGCCCCGATGTCATCAATGAGGCTGAAGAAAAGGTGCGAATCATTCGTGACAATTTGAAGATAGCACAATCTCGACAGAAAAGCTATTATGATAGCAAGCACCGTGATATGTTATATCATCCTGGTGATCAAGCCTACCTTCGTGTTACTCCTATGAGGGGCACTCATCGCTTTGGTATCAAAGGCAAGCTGGCGCCAAGATACATTGGTCCCTTCAAAGTTCTTGCAAAGCGTGGTGAAGTCGCTTACCTCCTTGAACTTCCTGAGAAACTCTCCAAAGTGCACGATGTCTTCCACGTGTCACAGCTCAAGAAGTGCTTCAAAGATCCGGGCCGTGCAGTTGATCACGAGTCCATTGACCTCCAAGAAGACCTCTCCTACAAAGAGCATCCCGTTCGGATTCTTGATGAAGCTGAACGTCGAACTCGCAACAACTCTGTCAAGTTCCTCAAGGTGCAGTGGTCGCACCATTCCGATAAAGAAGCAACTTGGGAGCGGGAAGATCAACTCTGTTCCGAGTACCCTGCCTTCTTCTCTTCTACCTGAGAATCTCGGGGCGCGATTCCTTCAAGGGGGGGGCGTTTGTAACATCCCAAGAGTAACACCTACCTCCATTTTTACCTTTCTTGCATTGTTGTCATGTCATCATGTTGTATTCATGCATATCACCACCTTTGGCTGTTATAAATATGCATTTGGTTTTGGTTTTGTTTTTGTTTGCTTGCTTGGTCTTCTTATACCTCTCTCTTGGTTCATCTTCTCCCTCTTGTGATGTTCCAAGAAAAGCTAACAAGCCTAAACCTATCCTCTACTTGACCTATATTTCAAATAGGTCATGCCAAAATTCTTATATGGTTACTATAAACCTACCTCTCCTCTCTATTTTTGCAATGCACATGTTTTATGATCTTGAGATGGTTTACTTTCTCAAATGGTTGAGCCATTAAGGTTTAACAAGTATTTTATCTTCTCTTTATTTCTCTATGTCCCACTCTTCTTCTTTTCTTCTTTTAATTTCAACCACCATAGTTGGTATATAAGGTTGAGCTTTCCTGATATTCAAATTCCATCTTTCAAATTTCAAATTCTTCTCTTCTCATATTTCAGAAAGTTATTAGAAGGGAGAAAGGAATATAAAAGCAGAAAACAGAAAAAGAAATAAAAAAAAAGAAAAGGAAAAGCTAACCTAACCTACGTATCTAACCCAGCCTCCTTAGAAGCTTTCTTCCCTGGAGTTAGCCCAAGGTCACGGCAGGCCCCTTTCTCATCCAACTAGCAGCACATGGCCGATCCAGCCAGATTGTTTAGCTGAGCCCAGTTTCAACGTCTGGGAGAGGTCCTGTTCGTCGTCTTTCCTCATCGTACGAACTAGTGCAGCACCACATGATCTCCTCACATCAGGTCGATGCTCTCCACCTGCTCCCCACTTTCCCCTCTTTTCGTCTAACTCAAGCCCCAGGAAACCTAGATGCCTTTTTCCTCCCAAGCTGCCGCCACTCTCCACCTCCCTGTAAGCAAAGAGGGTTTCTCACCGAAGGTTCTGACGACCGCCGCCGTCGCCATGGACCGCCGCGCGCCTAGCTGAGTAGCAGAAAAGAACCGCCGCGCCTTCATCGTCGTCCTCGTCTACTTCACGGAGCAGGGGACGCCAAGTTCTGCTCGTTTTCTTCCTCGACGCCGTCGTCTTCTTCACGGACTCCGGAGACCGTGGCCTCGTCCCCGCCTCGCCGCTGCTCGTTTCTCTTCGCCGGCCACCTCTCTGTGAGCACGCGACCCTCTTGCCCTCTTCCCCCGCTCCTTTCTGCCTCTAGTTCATCGAAACAGAACCGCCGCTGTTTGTCACCGCCGCGGCACCAACTCCGGCGAGCTCTTTCCCGTCGTATCCGTGCACAATAGCCTACCTTTTTAGTACCGCTCGACACGCGCCACTACGCTGCATCTCAACGTCGTCTTCTCCGTCACGGGCGCGCCACCAGAACGTTGCAGCAGTCACTTCTATTTTTCCGTCGCGTGACTGTGTGCGTGCGAAAGGCAGAAATCGTCTTCAGTTCGCGCTGATACAGTTTTCAGATAACCCTGTCTCTGTTTTCAGTTAAAACTTCCAGATAACGCGCGACAACATTCTTTTCTTTCAGTATCCTTTTCTTTTCCAACACGATCGTGAAACACAGTGGCTAGATGCATGTTCCAGTTTTAATAGACCGGAGTTCAAATCTTATAGCTGGCGAGAA
Source organism: Lolium multiflorum (assembly GCA_030979885.1). Taxonomy (NCBI): domain Eukaryota; kingdom Viridiplantae; phylum Streptophyta; class Magnoliopsida; order Poales; family Poaceae; genus Lolium; species Lolium multiflorum. Next base: position 282,568,755 of record CM061749.1, read on the forward strand.
GACCATTCTTTTTGCACATCTGCTTCACCTGATGAAACGTCCCTCTTTGTTCAATTCTTCAGTTAACTGCAGTCTGCACGTTTTCTTTTCTGAAGCATGTAACATATCAAAACCAACGAGCAGCTATACTGGTTCTGTACCTTGCCAACCATCGGCGCGTTTCCTGGTTCAAATCCCATATCCGGCAGATTTGCCAAATGTTTTTGCAGGTGTGGATCACATCTGGCGAAAAACGTCCATCAAGTCTCTGTTTTGTTCACTGCCTATTTTTTTTAAATGTTTTAAAACTGCACATTCCCAAATCCAAAACATACAAACTTTATATCCTTTCTGATCAGATTTCTGTGCACTTTTCAAATATAAAATTTGTTTTAAACTTTTGAACAACTAAAATTTGACAAGTTTCAAATCTGGATTTAAATACTTAAATCTTGCATAAATCATAACTTGAGTTCTACATTTCCAAATTTAATAAACTTTATAACCTTATGCATCAGAAAAACATGAGGAATTCAAATATCAACATGTCATGCATCATTGGCCGCATCCCTGGGTCGGCCAAATTAAAATTGCAACTTGAACTAAATGTTACGTGAGGGTGTTTATCATTTCTTGTGACTCTTTGCAAACCCCACTTAATTATGCTATGTATGAAACCTTTGCATCTCATGCATCATATTGCGCATTGCATTTTCTTGTATTGATTTGTGCTATTACTTTCTTGTATGTGCTATTTGCTTCTTCCCGAGTAGACACCGACACCGAGCAGTTCGAGAAGGAGTTCCTCTACATCACCCCTGAAGATCGCGTTTGTGCTTTCTCTTCCGATTTGACAGGCGAGCCCACCCCTTCACCTATTTTACATTTTCATGCTCTTTTGATCTATTGCTACCCCTATGTTGCGATTCTGTTGTGTCACGTGTCCTATTCCACCTGTTACCCTATATGATCCGAGATACACCTCCTTGCCCTACCTGATGTTTGTTGTTTGCCAGCTTTGCGAGTCGTAGGCGAGTTTAGGGTTTTGTTGATATCTCGAAATGTTCGGGGTATCTCGTTGGGTAGTTGTTTTACTTCTATATCTGTTGTTGGAGATAATCATGGCTCACCCTAATGATAATATTAAAATGGATAAGAAGAGGCATCGGTGGGTCAACTGTATATTTGGTTTTACCATGGCTCACTTGTGTCCAATTTTATAATTAGGACGAGTTCTTGTTTTCTGATCCAAGACTGAGCGCACTAACCACATGTGGGAGGTTTCACTGGGACCCCCCTCGACCTATTACCGGAACTGCTTCCACTGTCCAAGTGCCACAAATAGTTTCGTAACGTTTTGTTTCTCCCGAGCGTGCAAGCTTGTTTCTTTGTGGTCCGAGGTTATGGAGTTACTTTTGGGGAAGCCGTTTGTGCCTTGTAACCCTGTTGTCTCTTGCACGCTCGTAGGCGCGGTACGTATTGTTAAGAGGTCATCCTCTAGTGGGCTCTGATCCTTCTTAACCGTAGACGCAAACAGCTAGGTCCGCATCTGAGTTCCGATCGGGCTCTGAAACGGATTTAACCTAGATAGGTGGCTTCTTGGACTTGGTCTGTGGTGAAGGGAGGGGTTGTGATGCGAGGTTTCGCCGGCAAGTTTTCTCAAAACCCTTGCTTGTGGAGTCGGACATGCGTGTATGGGTACAGTAGTGCATCCCTGCAGGGTGAAATCTTATCGATAAGCCGTGTCCGCGGTTATGGACGACTTGGAGATGTTTAACTCGATCATAGAACAACTTACACCCTATTTCATGTTGCTAATAATTTGCCAATAAAACTCTTTCAAAAGTGTGTGTGCCTTTGCAATACCTCTTGGCGAAGGGGGTCGCATTGGCTGGGTTTTGTTTGCAGTATAGAATTGTTAGCTTATGCGCTCTCTCACCTTCCTACTAGACGAATGTTGTAGCGTGTCTATTGGTTAGTTGCTTTCTTAGCGCTAAACTCATATAGTCGGGTGAAGTTTATACGCCCACAGCAAGCATAGGCTGGTCTAGTCGCAAGTACGTGCCATTGGTACTTACCCTCGTTTTTCTCCCTCTTTTTCCGGAACCCGCCGACAAACAGTGCGCAGATGATGGCAGACGCAGAGGCCGCTTTGTCGAGTTCACGGACGACGACTTCGTTGCGTGGCAGATCGTTCCTAAGGCAGCAGCTGTGGCTTGTTGGTTATGGAATCCCGCTTGGTTATCTTCAGAACTCTTAGTCCCATTTGGATCTTGTCTCGTACCTGACTATTTGCTATCTTATGTATGATGTAATGATGGGACATGTGTCCTCTGCGTGTCATTTGTATCTTGCTCAGTAGAGCGTTGCTATATATGAACCTTTATTTCCATCTTTTGTGTCGTAGATAGTCATGTTGTGATATTGAATCTGTATTCTACCCTTGTATCCTGTGCACTGCGTGTGTGTGAAGTGCACAGGAAGGTGAAGCACTCAGGCTTGGAAAGCCTAACGTGAGCCTATGAGGTGGGTGTTGTGTGCATGGGCGTGTCGAGCTATTGCTTGGCCTACCCATAAGCTTGGGAATGCGAGGCGACCTCCCGGTTCTTTGTAGTGACCTCATGCACATAAACCCCTCGTACCTGCGCGCTCTGGGTTTTCCTACTCCTGGGGCTTACAAGTAATATCAATCATTTTTGCCTTTGGACCTTTGCGACGAAGTTGTGTCTAGCCTCATCATTTTCATTATCATCATCATCATTAGCGTCCATGAAGCTCCTCCTCTGATCCCAATTGATCGTATGTCTTACCTTGCTTTCGGCCCATCTTTGGTCTTCTCTGGCATGTTGAGGAGGGTACCAAGCAGCTCTCGCACACGTTCTTCGTGATGTGCATGACATCAAGGCCGTGAGGCACACGGAGGATCTTCCAGACGGCAAGTCCCAGAAAACGACCTCGTCTTCCATACCTTAAGCAGCGGCTCCGGCGCCTTTCGCTTCTTTCCCGGCGGTGGGCACTCTTTCCAATTTTTCAATAGCTCGTCTATTTGCTCGCCGCTTCTCGTACGTGGCCGTCTTCGGGGTTCGTCTTGACCATCGAATAGATCCTTGCGTTTCCTCGATTGGTCGTCCTCGCGAAGCCACCTTCGATGTCCCATGAACACCGTTTTCGAGGACCCGGGATCTCTATCTAGCTGGCGGTACGTTGTGTCCATGCACCTGACGCATTGAATCCGTGGACCACCTGCCCCGCGACATATCCGTAACCGAGAAAGTCGTGCACCGTCGTGAGCAAGTGCGGCTCTCATAGGGAAATATTCTTCCGCGGCGATCCCACGATTGGCAGGCGTGTCCCATAGCGTGGCTAGCTCCTCTTTCAGAAGCCCCATATACAGATTGATGTCGCTCCCTGGTTGTTTCGGCCCTTCAATTAGCATACTCATTTGAATGTACTTCCTCTTCATGCACAACCAGGGGAGGTTGTACATCCACACAAACACGGGCCAGGTGCTATGCGTGCTGCTCTGGCTGCCAAACGGATTGACTCCACGGTGCTCGCGCCCACCCTTATGTTCCTAGGATCGTCCCCAAATTCCGGGTACTCGAGGTTCAACGCATTCCACGGCTAGCATCCGAAGGGTGTCTCAACATCCCGTCCTTTTTCTTTTTGTCCGATCATTCGCGTCATCTTCTCCCTTCCTCATCTCCGCGTGCCGCATTAGCTTTGCTTGCTTAGGATCCGCGAAATACCGCTGCAGACGAGGAGTGATCGGAAAGTACCACACCACCTTCCGAGGAGCTTTCTTCCCTTCTTGTACCGACTGACGCCGCACACCGGACATATGGTACACTCCGCGTGCTCGTTCCGATAAATGATGCAATCGTTCAAGCACACATGATATTTCACATGCGGTAAATCCAGAGGATGATACGTCTCAAACGTATCTATAATTTCTTATGTTCCATGCTAGTTTTATGACAATACCTACATGTTTTGTTCATACTATATGTCATTATTATGCATTTTCCGGAACTAACCTATTAACGAGATGCCATGCGGCTGTTTTTTGGTTTCGAACCTAGTAAGGAAATATTCTCGAATCGGACGAAATCAATGCCCAACATCCTATTTTTCCACGAAGCTTCCAGAACACCCGAGAGCCGCCAGAGGAGGGCCCTGTGGGCCCCGGATGATAGGGCGGCGCGGCCAGGGCCCGGGCCGCGCCCCCCTACCGTGTCGTCGCCTCGCGGCCTTCCGACCCGCCCTCTCCGCCATAAGAAGGTCCCCCTAAATCTTCGATACGAAAAAGCCACGGTACGAGAAACCTTCGAGCCGCCGCCATCGCGGAGCCAAGATCGGGCAGCCTCTGCTCGCACGCCGGGACGGGAAGTGCCCCCGAAGGCTTCTCCATCGACACCACCGCCATCTTCATCAACGTCGCGTCTCCCATGAGGAGGGAGAAGTTCTCCATCGAGGCTCGGGGTTGTACCGGTAGCTATATGGTTAATCTCTCTCCTATGTGCTTCAATACAATAATCTCATGAGCTGCCCTACATGATTGAGATTCATATGATGATGCTTGTAATCTAGATGTCATTATGCTAGTCAAGTGGGTTTTACTTATGTGATCTCCGGGAGACTCCTTGTCCCACGTGTGTAAAGGTGACAAGTGTGTGCACCGTGTGGGTCTCTTAGGCTATATTTCACGAGTATACTTATTCACTGTTATGAATGGCATAGTGAAGTGCTTATTTATATCTCTTTATGATTGTAATGTGTTTTGTATCACAATTTATCTGTGCTACTCTAGTGATGTTATTAAAGTAGCTTATTCCTCCTCGCACGGTGTAATGGTGACAGTGTGTGCATCGTGTAGTACTTAGCGTAGGCTATGATTGTGATCTCTTGTAGATTATGAAGTTAACTATTGCTTATGATAGTATTGATGTGATCTATTCTTTCGTAGTGTGAAGGTGACAGTGTGCATGCTGCTATGTTAGTACTTGGTTTGGTTATGTTGATATGTCATGCACTTAAGGTTATTTAAATATGAACATTGAATATTGTGGAGCTTGTTAACTCCGCATTGAGGGTTCGTGTAATCCTACACAGTTAGTGGTGTTCATCATCCAACAAGAGGGTGTAGAGTCTAGCATCTATCTATTTATTCTTATGTGATCAATGTTGAGAGTGTCCACTAGTGAAAGTATGATCCCTAGGCCTTGTTCCTAAATATCGCTATCGCTGCTTGTTTACTGTTTTACTGCATGTTTACTGCTCGCAATATTACTACCATCAATCCACGCCAGCAAGCACTTTGGCGCCAGACTCGTCATATATTCATTCATACCACTTGTATTTCACTATCTCTTCTCGAACTAGTGCACCTATTAGGTGTGTTGGGGACACAAGAGACTTCTTGCTTTGTGGTTGCGGGGAGAGGGATATCTTTGACCTCTTCCTCCCCGAGTCCGATAAACCTTGTGATCCACTTAAGGAAACTTGTCTTGTTCTACAAACCTCTCGCTTGTGGCCCAACACCGTCTACAAGAATAGAAGCACCGTAGACATCAAGCATTTTCCTGCGTTGCATGGGAGAAAGGTAAGGCACTCATACTCCGGTCCGAACTAAGTACTTTTCTGCTGTCACTGTGTTTGCTCGAAGCTATTTCCTTTAGATCCCGCAATTGCATCTTTGTTTCTAAAACACTAGTTAGCTTAATGGAAAACAACAACACAATGAGAGATCTTTATGAACTTTATCTTGAATTAGGACATTATGTGTTTGAAGAGAAAATTAAAAAACCCATGAAACTTATGCATGCTAATGGGAATGTTATTAGTATGAATGCTTTGAACACCATTGTTGCTAATGCTATGGAAAATTCTAAGCTTGGGAGGCTGTTTTGATGAAAATGATCTCTTTAGCCCTCCTATTGAGGAGAAAGTTTTTGTTGATTATGATATGCCTCCCATATATGATGATTATAATGATAGTGGTCTTTGGTGCGCCTACTATGGAGGATAAGCTTAATTATGATTATACTATGCCTCCTACACTTGATGAGAATAATAATGATAGCTACTTTGTTGAATTTGCTCCCACTACAACTAATAAAATTGATTATGCTTATGTGAAGAGTAATAATTTTATGCATGTAGAATGCTTTATGTGATACTTATATTGTTGAGTTTGTTCATGATGCCTGAAAGTTATTATGAGAGAGGGAAACATGGTTATATGCATCTTAATAATATTAAGTTTCCCCTCTTTATGTTGAGAATCTTGAAGTTACTCGTTTTATCCTCTTATGCTTGTCACTTTGTTCTTCATGAATTCATTTGTGTACAAGATTCCTTTTCATAGGAAGCATTTTAGGCTTAAATTTGTTTTGAATTTGCCTCTTGATGCTCTCTTTTGCTTCAAATACTATTTCTTGCATCATTAAAACTGCTGAGCCCATCTTAATGGCTATAAAGAAAGAACTTCTTGGGAGATAACCCATGTGTTTATTTTGCTACAGTACTTTTGTTTTATATTTGAGTCTTGGAAGTTTTTACTACTGTAGCAACCTCTCCTTATCTTATTTTATTTCATTGTTGTGCCAAGTAAAGTCTTTGATAGTAAGGTTGATACTAGATTTGGATTACTGCGCAGAAACAGATTTCTTGCTGTAATCTGCAGAATTCTTCGTAGGTAACTCGAAAAATCTGCCAATTTACGTGCGTGATCCTCAGATATGTAGCAACTTCATTCAATTTGGGCATTTTCATCTGAGCAAGTCTCGTGCCACTTTAAAATTGTCTTTACTGACCGTTCCGTTTTTGACTGATTCTGCCTTTATTTCGCATTGCTTCTTTCACTGTGTTGGGTGGATTTCTTTGTTCCATTACCTTCCAAGAGTTTGGGCAATGTCCAGAAGTGTTAAGAATGATTGTGTCACCTCTCGAACATGTGAATTTTTGATTTGCACTAACCTCTAATGAGTTGTTTCGAGTTTGGTATGAAGGAAGTTTTCAAGGGTCAAGAGAGGAGGATGATATACTATGATCAAGAAGAGTGAAAGTTCTAAGCTTGGGGATGCCCTATGGTTCATCCCTGATATTATAAGAAGACTCAAGCACTAAGCTTGGGATGCCTCCAAGGCATCCCCTCTTCATCGACAAATTATCAAAGTTTCTTCTCTTGAAACTATATTTTTATTCGTCACATCTTATGTACTTTACTTGAGCGTCTGGATGTTTCTTGTTTTTGTTTGAATAAATGCTTGTGTGGAGAGAGACACGCTCTGATCTAAGAACACATGTGTTCTTAGCTTTTAATGTTCATGGCGAAGGTTGAAAATCGCTGTTTATTGTTATATGGTTGGAAATGTAAAATGCGTATGTGGTAATTGGTATAATGTCTTGAATAATTTGATACTTGGCAATTGTTGTGCTCATATAGATCATGTTTAAGCTCTTGCATCATATACTTTGCACCCATTAATGAAGAACTACATAGAGCTTGTTAAAATTTGGTTTGCATGATTGGTCTCTAAGTCTAGATATTTTCTCGCTGAGGTGTTTGAACAACAAGACAATGTAGAAAGTCTTATAACGCTTACAATATGTTCATATGTGAGCTTGGCCGCACCGTTTTATACTTGAGTTTGCTTCCAAACAACCTTGCTAGCCTAGCCTTGTATTGAGAGGAATTTTCTCTCATCCAAATCCTTGAGCTAAAAAAAAAACTATGCCATTTGTAACCACCATACCTACCTACCACATGGTATTTCTCTGCCATTCCAAGCAAATACTTCATGTGCTACCTTAAATAATTCAAAAGTTATTATCTCTTATTTGTGTCAATGTTTTATAGCTCATGAGGAAGTATGTGGTGTTTTATCTTTCGATCTTGTCATTTACTTCGGACACTTTCACCAATGGACTAGTCAGGGCTATCTGCTTATCCAATAATTTTGTAAAAAGAGCCGGCAACGGGGTTCCCACCCCCCAATTAATTACAACTTTCATTAATAATTTCCTTCACATGTTTTGCCCTGCTTCATTCATCAAGAAGCAACTTAATTTTGCAAATAGACACTCCTCCATGGTATGTGATTGTTGGAAGGCACCCGAGGACTCGGTTAGCCATGGCTTGAGAAAGCAAAGGTTGGGAGGAGTGTCATCCATAAATAAATAAATAAAAACTAAACTAAAGTACATGTGTAAACAAAAGAGAAGAGGATGATCTACCTTGTCGGTAGAGATAACGTCCTTCATGGGACCCGCTCTTGAAAGTCTGGCTGATAAGGTAGTTAGAGTACCCATTACCACTGCTGACAACAACAAACACCTTCAAAACTTTACTTTTATGCTCTCTTTATATGATTTCAAAACCAAAGCTCTAGCACAAATATAGCACCACGTTTCCTCTCGCGAGTACCTTTACTTTTATGTTGAGCCGGGCCACCTATCTCTTCCACCTTCAAGAAGCAAACACTTGTGTGAACCGTGCATTGATTCCTACATACTTGCATATTGCACTTGTTATATTACTTTACATTGACAATATCCATGAGATATACATGTTATAAGTTGAAAGCAACCGCCGAAACTTAATCTTCCTTTGTGTTGCTTCAATACCTTTACTTTGAATTATTGCTTTACGAGCTAGCTCTTATGCAAGACTTATTGATGCTTGTCTTGAAAGTACTATTCATGAAAAGTCTTTGCTTTATGATTCATTTGTTTACTCATGTCATTACCATTGCTTTGAATCGCTACATTCATTACATATGCTTTACAATTGTATTGATCAAGATTATGATAGCATTTCACTTAAGAAATTATCTTTGTTATCGTTTACCTACTCGAGGGCGAGTAGGAACTAAGCTTGGGGATGCTTGATACGTCTCAAACGTATCTATAGTTTCTTATGTTCCATGCTAGTTTTATGACAATACCTACATGTTTTGTTCATACTATATGTCATTATTATGCGTTTTCCGGAACTAACTCACAACGGCAGATGCCGGCGGCTCGTCTCGTTTTCTCACTGCTTTTGCTCCAGAAATCCTAGTAAGGAAATATTCCTGAAATCGGACGAAACAATGTCAAAGATCCTATTTTTCCACGAGCTTCCAACACCCAGAGCCAAGAGAGGGCCCCAGGTTCAGATAGGCGGCGCGGCTGTGGCCCTGGCCGCGCCCCTACTATGTCGTCGTCGTCACCTCTTCCGACTCCGCCTCTTCGCCAATAAAAGGTCCCCGACCTAAATCTTCGATACGAAAAGCCACGATACGAGAAACCTTCCAGAGCCGGCGCCATCGTGAAGCCAAGATCTGGGGACAGAGTCTCTGCTCGCACGCCGCCGGACGGGAAGTGCCCCTAAGGCTTCTCCATCGACACCTCACCGCCATCTTCATCAACGCGTAGTCTCCCATGAAGAGGGAGAAGTTCTCCATCGAGGCCTGGGCTGTACCCGTAGCTATGTGGTTAATCTTCCTATGCTTCAATACAATAATCTCATGAGCTGCCCTACATGATTGAGATTCATATGATGATGCTTGTAATCTAGATGTCATTATGCTAGTCAAGTGGGTTTTACTTATGTGATCTCCTGAGACTCCTTGTCCCACGTGTGTAAAGGTGACAAGCAGTGTGCACCGTGTGGGTCTCTTAGGCTATATTTCGCGTAATACTTATTCACCGTTAAGTGAATGGCATAGTGAAGTCATTATTTATATCTCTTTATAATCGCAATGCTAATAGATTGCCAATTTATCTCGCGTGCTGTTTCAATGATGTTATTAAAGTAGTTTATTCCTCCCGCACGGTGTAATGGTGACAGTGCTACCCGTGTTAGGACTTGGCGTAGGCTATGATTGTGATCTCTTGTAGATTATGAAGTTAACTATTGCTATGATAGTATTGATGTGATTCATTCCTCCTTCATAGTGTGAAGTTGATAGTGGGTATGCTATGTTAGTACTTGGTTTGGTTATGTTGATCTCATTATGCACTCTAAGGTTATTTTTAAATATGAACATTGAATATTGTGGAGCTTGTTAACTCCATTGAGGGGTTCGTGTAATCCTACACACGCAATTGGTGGTGTTCATCATCCAACAAGAGGGTGTAGAGTCTAGCATCTATCTATTTATTCTGTTATGTGATCAATGTTGAGAGTGTCCACTAGTGAAAGTATGATCCCCTAGGCCTGTTCCCAAATATCGCTATCGTCGCTTTGTTTACCTGCTTTTACCGCATTTATACGCTCTCGCCGCAATATTACTACCATCAACTGCACGCCAACAGCACTTTTTCTGGCGTACTACTGTTCATATTCATTCATACCACTTGTATTTCACTATCTCTTCGCTCGAACTAGTGCACCTATTAGGTGTGTTGGGGACACAAGAGACTTCTTGCTTTGTGGCTGCAAGGCGATGAGAGGGATATCTTTGACCTTCTTCCTCCCCGAGTTCGGAGCAACCTGGGTGATCCACTCATGAAACTTCACAAGCTGCTCTACAAACCTCCCTCGGCTTCTGAGGCCCAACACTGCCTACAAGAATAGAAGCACCAGAAGCATAGGACACACGATTTTCTTGGCCTCTCGATACTAGTCGGACACGTGTTACCTTGGGAAGACGTTCGTGCCATAATGACATGTTGTCGTTGAAGGATGTGTCGGTCATTTTGTGCTTTACCTTCATCTGCAGAGCCATGAGCGTTACTTTCAGGCGGGTATCCTCCGACATGCATCCTTCATACAATGGAGTAACCGCGTCTACCTCCACTTGATCCATCTTGGCTTTCTCTCGGGCGGCAGCTCTTGCGTTACTCGTCTGCTTGAGAAGCAGCTCTTGAAGATAAGGGTCCTGCACCCAGTCCATCGATGATGGTCCATCGTCTTCATCTTCATGATCGTCATGATGACCTCCATCTTGATCTTCCTCATCATCATGTCCAGGATCTCCTACATTGTGATCATGATCATCTCCGGGATCTTCTACATCCTGATCATGTCCGAGATCTTCTACATCCCGATCACCTCCTTCCTTATTTCTTGTTGAAATCCCATGGACAAATTCATAATCATCTTCATCGCCTTCCCACCGATAGCCATCCATGAAACCACGCATGAGAAGGTGGTCCCGCACCATATCGGCTTTAGGGTCCATAAAGGCTCGTCAGCTTGCATCTTCGATACTGACATCTTATCTCCTTTTGGTTATTTCTAATCATCTCGGCTGTCGCGGCTTTCAAAAACCTAGCCACAACGCCTTCGCTCATCATGCGGACCATGGTCGTCTCGCGGGTATAGAGAAAATGGATATCTTAGCATACCAAAAGAAAATTTTGGCATGACCTTCCCTAAAAATAGGACATATGTATATGCGTAGTATGCTCCACTATTCGCCGAAACGGAAATGAATCAACGTTCCGGCAAATTGGAAACTCCATCGCATTTCAAATCCCTGCAAACAAAAACATGCAACACATGTGGAGGCTTCCCGCATATACAACACATGTGGAGGCTTCGCACACAACACACATGCACGTGACGCTTCATGCCACACATGATATCATCGAGCTTCGCACACAACATATGTGCACACACGTGCATGACGGTGTGCAAGAAAAACTGACAGAAAACAGTACAAAGCATAAAAACCAAAAAAGTTACCGATACGGCGAGACCTAGTGTTGGATGAGGCAAAAAGTTGAGATTGAGTAGGGTATTGAGCTAAGAAAGCTTCACCATTACTTACCTATGAATAAAATTAAGTTTACCAACTTAATTTTGGTGAATGAAGAGGTGAAAATGAGGTGGGAAGGAGGGGCCTCCAGATTCGGTGGGAGGTGGTGGTGGAAGAGGTTGAGTCAACGGCGGCAGTGGCGGAGTTGACGAGGGCGAAATGGTCCCAGTTAGTAAAGGCGCATCATCTAGCCGCGCCATCGTTTAGGGTGACATAGCAATGGCGCACTGCTGTGTGGCACTTCAACTGCTAAGCCGTCATCTCTAAAGGGGCCTGCCACCCCCTAGCAAAGGGGCGCACTCTAATGACATGCGCCATAGGTAACCTATGCAGCGGTGCGGCGCACCACTAAGTGCGTAATAAGTGCTTCATCATCTCTAAACCGGCTCTGACACCTTCCACAAGGGGCGCACCTCTCCACCGTGCGCCATAGGTAAGAAATGGCAGTGGCGCACCCCCGGGACGTGCGCCACTACTAGGTTGGGGGAGGAGCTGCCCTCCCTGTCACCACTTACTTATGGCGCACCACACCGTGCGCGCGCCACTACTACGCAACAGTGGCCCACCGTTTTGTGGTGCGCCACCGCTAAGTAGTAGTGGTGCACGGCAGCCATGGTGCGCCACTCGCTGGCAGTCTTACGGCCAGGCCTTTTCCTAGTAGTGGCGAAGTACCACGTTCCGCCTGCACCCACGCCCTGCAGCAAGACACCGCCGAGCCCCACCGCACGCCGGTCGCCGAGCGAAGCTCCTTCTCGCGGACACAGAGGGGAAGAAAATGCCCCGCCGCCACCTTTTCCCGGGAGCACGGCTTGCCGAATTTCTCGCGACGGCGGCGAGGGCAATTTTGAGGGGTGGTTGGCGGCCAAGGCGGCGGCGACCAGGTTTGCCCCCCCCCCCCCCCCCCCGAAACGCTGAGTACTAGAATGGAATATCGTGAGGTCTTGTGATGCTATTAAGGTATTAGATGGAATGTTGGCAGACGATTATCTTTATAAGAGCGTAAGATACATTGGTATTAACTATTAAGATACGCCGGTATTAGAGATATGTATACCAAAGAAAACTACGTAGTTGAGGAAACTATACCTTTGAGTGCTTCGTATGAAAAAGAAACTCTTATGCTTGCTAATGATAAACATGTTGAAGAAGTTAAAATGTTTAGTGAACCTAGGGAACCACTCTTGGATCTTGATAAATGTAGCTTGAATGAATTGATTGCTATACTAGAAAAAACATTCTACAGATCCCACTATCAAAGTTAATCAAGCTGGTTTTGGTTCTTATATTGCCAACTATGTTATTAAATAAAATATTTTGAGGTATAATAATGAGGCCATGATACCACCTAAGCTTGGGGATGTGTGGATTCCCAAGATTTTAATATCTATTGACAAAGAAACACACCATGCTATTCTTGATCTAGAATCTAGTGTTTATGTTATCTCTAAAGAGCTATATGATTTACTCAACCTTAAAATATGGAAAAATGCTCTATTAATTTATTACTTGCTGATGATTCAACCAAAAAGTCATTAGAAAAAGTAAAAGATGTAATGGTTGAATTACATATGACATATGTACCTGTTGATTTCATTGTTATGGACATGGGAAGAAATTCCTCTAGTCCTATTATCCTTGGAAGACCTTTTCTGAGAACAACAGGGGCTATCATTGATTCAAAGGAAGGGAATGTTAAGTTTCAGTTCCCTCATAAGTAGTGTATGGAACACTTTTCAAGGAAGATGGAGGCAGCATTTATGCTACCACATAATTTCCATGTCACTTAAATCAAGTAAGTAGGCCTAACTATATGGCTATAAAGAAAACGCTTTACGAGAGGCTGCCCAAGATGTTTTTATTTGTGATTTTTTATTTTTGCATGATTATTGTAGCATGTTAGTTTTCTTTTAGTTGACTCTCTGGTTTTTAAATAAAGTATCAAGTTTTTACCCATTTGGATGTTTGAAATTGCAAACATAATATATAGTTGTTGATTTTTTGCGCTGCACTTTTTGGTGCACAGTTATTTATTTTCACTGGTAGCTTCAATTTTTTTTCCTTAATATTGTATCTGAAAATTTTCATCCTCTATATTCATGTAAATTGGCTTAATTTTATGAGGTGTCTAAGTCGAGAAAAAAAATAGTTTTGTTGTAGCAAAAATTCCGGATAGATTCTGCCTTGTTTTGTTAGATCCATTCTTCTGAGTATCAAAGTGATTTTTACTTGGATATTTTGATATTCTATAATGAGTATAACATTATGTGCTCTCTGGTTCATGAAGATATAATTTTATTGTTGCGCAAAATAGCAGAAAACATGATTTATTTGTACCTCTAATGTCACCCATAGAAAATAATGGGCAGAAAGTTTGGGTTGAAGTTTTTTCACAGGGAATGAACGAATATCGCAATAAGAGGATTAAAGTATGGTGAAGATCATAAGATTTGGGATTCCCATGCAACCCCACTGGACTCATTTTAAATCCCTGGTTTGAGCACCTCTAAACTCTGTTTTTTGAGCAACATAGAATTTTCGCAAAAACTTAAAGCGTCCTTGTTTTATTTGTGTCTAGTTTTGTTTTGTTTTGTGAGAGGACCGTCATATTGAGTGTTTATAATACATATGCATGAGCTACTGTACCAAACTCTTTATCTCTGAATGTTCAATGTAAAATAAGTTGCATGCTCTTAAAAGAAAAGAAGAAATGCCTAAAAGCTGAAATTTATTCTGTGTATTGTATCTCTAGTTGCACATGCTCTATTGAGTGATAATTTGTTACGTGCCTCATTCAGTACTACTTCTTGCTAGTATATATAGATGTTTAACTTTATGTATCATTTTTTGATTATTAATGAATAGTCTATGGATACTATTGCATGCTTTTATACCTCTTGCTAGCCAAAAGATTTGAATTCTTACACAAGCATAGACTTGTTTCCAAGCTCTACTCAAATCCAATGTCTATCATAGCTACCTACATAGCACTTGCTATTCCAAGTATAATGTGTGTGTTTTCCTCCAACCTTTTCAAAATTTTATTTTGTTTAATTTAAAGCTCATAAGAAAGTAAGGTTTGGTAGGAAATACCACTATGCATGTTGTTGGTTTGACTGATTATGAGTAATGAGCTAGATCGTAACCATGTTTACTGGGGAAGTCTTTCAACATTAAACTTTTGGGGTATTGCACCCTTCGTTGTGTAGGATAACGTTGCATAGAAAACAAAAAAATTCCTACCGCGAACACGCAATCCAAGCCAAGATGCAATCTAGAAGACGGTAGCAACGAGGGGATTATCGAGTCTCACCCTTGAAGAGATTCCAAAACCTACAAGATGAGGCTCTTGTTGCTGCGGTAGACGTTCACTTGCCGCTTGCAAAAGCGCGTAGAAGATCTTGATCACGGCGCCACGAACGGGCAGCACCTCCGTACTCGGTCACACGTTCGGTTGTTGATGAAGACGACGTCCACCTCCCTTCCAGCCAGCGGAAGTAGTAGCTCCTCTTGAATCCGGCAGCACGACGGCGTGGTGTCGGTGGCGTGGAGATCTCCGGCGGAGCTTCGCTAAGCGTGCGGGAGAGAAGGAGGAGTGGGGCGGCTAGGGTTTGGGGAGAGGGGGTGGCCGGCCTCTAGGGGTGCGGCCAAGGTGGTGGCTTTGTGGTGGCCGGCCCCTCCCTTGTCCCTCATTATATAGGTGGAACACCCAAGAGTTGGTCTACAAGTCTTCGAATAAGACCCCAAACCAAAACCTTCCATATGACATGAAACCTACCCAAGCTAGGACTCCCACTAGAGGTGGGATTCCCACCTTCCCTTGGGAGGGGTGGCACCTTAGGTGGAGTCCACCTGGGACTCCACCCCCAGGGTTGGCCGGCCATGTGGAGTCCCTTCGGGACTCCGCCTTCCAATAGTGACTTTCTTCCGGACTTTTCTAGAACCTTCTAGAACCTTCCATAAATGCACCGGATCATTTTCAAACACATGAAATGACTTCCTATATATGAATCTTATTCTCCGGACCATTCCGGAACTCCTCGTGATGTCCGGATCTCATCCGGGACTCCGAACAAATATTCGAACTCCATTCCATATTCAAGTTCTACCATTTCAACATCCAACTTTAAGTGTGTCACCCTACGGTTCGCGAACTATGCGGACATGGTTGAGTACCAATTCCCTTTGTCACGCGATATTTTACTTGTCCGAGGTTTGATCATCGGTATCACTCTATACCTTGTTCAACCTCGTCTCCTGACAAGTACTCTTTACTCGTACCGTGGTATGTGGTCTCTTATGAACTTATTCATATGCTTGCAAGACATTAGACGACATTCCACCGAGAGGGCCCGTAGTATATCTATCCGTCATCGGATGGACAAATCCCACTATTGATCCATATGCTTCAACTCATACTTTCCGGATACTTAATCCCACCTTTATAACCACCCATTTACGCATGGCGTTTGATGTAATCAAAGTACCTTTCCGTATAAGTGATTTACATGATCTCATGGTCATAAGGACTAGGTAACTATGTATCGAAGCTTATAGCAAATAACTTAATGAGATCTTATGCTACGCTTAATTGGGTGTGTCCATTACATCATTCATATAATGATATAACCTTGTTATTAATAACATCCAATGTTCATGATTATGAAACTAATCATCTATTAATCAACAAGCTAGTTAAGAGGCTTACTAGGGACTCATTTGTTTGTTTACATAACACACATGTATCAATGTTTCGGTTAATACAATTATAGCATGGTATATAAACATTTATCATAAACATAAAGATATATAATAACCACTTTTATTATTGCCTCTTGGGCATATCTCCAACAGTCTCCCACTTGCACTAGAGTCAATAATCTAGATTACATTTAAAGGTACCTAACACCCATGGCATTCGGGTGTTGGTCATGCTTTGCCCTAGGGAGAGCTTTAGTCAACGGATCTGCTACATTTCAGTGTGTACTTTGCAAATATTTACTTCTCCATCTTCGATGTACTCGCGAATCGAATGATAACGCAGCTTGATATGCTTCAGCCTCTTGGGTGACCTTGGTTCTTGTGCATTGGAGATGGCACCCATGTTGTCACAAAGATGACTAGTGGGTCCAACGCACTAGGAACCACACCGAGTCTCATAATGAACCTCTTCATCCATACCGCTTCGATGAAGCCTCGAAGCCGGTATGTACTCCGATTCTGTTGAGGATTGGCCACCGTGCACTTTCGAGCTTGCCCAGCTTTTGCAAACACATTCAATATAAACACGTACCTGACGTGGACTTAGAGTCATCGGGATCAGGTTCCAACTTGCATCGGTGCACTTGTTACAACGAGCTCTTGGTCACCTCCATAACAAAGAAACATATCCTTAGTTCTTTTCAAGTACTTCAGGATATTCTTGACCGCTGTCCAGTGTTCCATTCCTGGATCACTTTGATATCTGCGAGTCAAACTAATAAAGATGTGCTATATCCGGTCTTGTACATAGCATGGCATACATGATAGAGCCTATGCCGAGGCATAGGGATCTGACTCATCCTTTCTCTTTCTTCTCGTCGTAGCCGACCTTGAGTCTTACTCAAGACCTTACCTGGTAACATAGGTAAGAATCCTTTCTTACTTTCGTCCATTCTAAACTTCTTTAAAATCTTGTCCAGGTATGTACTCTGTGATAGCCCTATTAGACGTCTTGATCTATCTCTATAAATCTTGATGCCTAATATATACGATGCTTCACCAAGGTCTTTCATTGAAAAACTATTCTTCAAATAACCTTTACACTGCTTAATAGTTCTATATCATTCCCAATCAATAATATGTCATCTACATATAATATCAGGAATGCTACAGAGCTCCCACTCACTTTCTTGTAAATACAGGCCTCTCCATGACACTGTATAAACCCGAAGTCTTTGATCACCTTATCAAAACGTCGGTTCCAACTTCTTGATGCTTGCTTCAGTCCATAAATTGAACGCTGAAGTTTCCATACTTTGTCAGCATTTTTAGGATCGACAAAACCTTTGGGTTGTACCATATACAACTCTTCCTCAATGTCTCCATTAAGAAACGCTGTTTTGACATCCATCTGCCAAATCTCATAATCAAAAATGCAGCTATTGCTAACAAAATCCTCACAGATTTTAGCTTCGCTACATGTGAGAAAGTCTCATCGTAGTCAACACCTTGAATTTGTCGGAAACCCTTTGCGACAAGTCTAGCTTTATAGACAGTAATATTACCATCAGCATCTGTTTTTCTCTTGAAGATCCATTTATTCTCGTTTGCGGCTATCGGTAAGTCTACCAAAGTCCACACTTTGTTATCATACATGGATCCCATTTCGGATTTCATGGCTTCTTGCCATTTGTTGGAATCTGGGCTCATCATCGCTTCTTCATACGTCGCAGGGTCTTCATCATTGTTGTCCACAATCATGACATTTAGACAAGGATCATACCAATCAGGAGTGGCACGTTCCCTTGTCGATCTGCGAGGTTCAGTAGCTATCTGATTTGAAGTTTCATGATCATTATCATTAGCTTCCTCTGTTGCCGGTGCAGGCGGCACAAGAACATCTTCCGGTACTGCGCTACTCTGATCAACGAGCAGAGATTCTTCAATCTCATCGAGTTCTACTTTTCTTCCAGTCACTTCTTTAGTGAGAAATTCTTTCTCAAGAAAGGTTCCGTTCTTAGCAACAAAGATCTTGCCTTCGGATCTGTGATAGAAAGTGTACCCTATAGTTTCCTTAGGGTATCCTATGAAGACGCATTTCGCTTTGGGTTCTAGCTTGTCCGGTTGTAACTTTTTTACATAGGCTTCGCAACCCCAAACTTTAAGGAACGACAACTTAGGTTTCTTATTAAACCATAATTCATACGACGTCGTTTCAACGGATTTTGATGGTGCTCTATTTAAAGTGAATGCGGTCTCTAATGCATAACTTCAAAATGATAACGGCAAATCAGTAAGAGACATCATAGAACGAACCATATCTAAGAGAATTCGATTACGACGTTCGGACACACCGTTTCGTTGTGGTGTTCCCGGCTGTGTCAATTGTGAAAGTATTCCGCATTTCTTTAAATGCATGCCAAACTCATAACTCAGATATTCACCTCCGATCAGATCGTAGAAATTTAATCTTCTTGTTACGTTGATTTTCTACTTCACTTTGGAATTCCTTAAACTTCTAAAAGTTTCGGATTTATGTTTCATGAAATAGATATACACATATCTACTCAGATCATCCGAAGGTTAGAACATAACGATAACCACCGCGCGATGCTACACTCATTGGTCCGCACACATCGGTATGTATGATTTCCCAAGTCGTAGCTCGCTCCATAATGAGAATGGAGTCTTAGTCATTTTTCCCATTAGACATGCTTCGCATCTATCAAGTGACTCAAAGTCAAGTGATTCAAGTAACCCATCGGTATGGAGTTTCTTCATGCGTTTCACTCCAATATGACCAAGACGACAGTGCCACATATAAGTAGAATTATCATTCAATTTAATTCTCTTAGCATCAATGTTATGTATATGTGTATCACTACTATCGAGATCTAATAGAAATAAGCCATTCTTTTCAGGTGCTCTACCATAAAAGATATTATTCATAAAAATAGAACAACCATTATTCTCAGACTTGAATGAATAACCGTCTTGCATTAAACAAGATCCGATATAATGTTCATGCTCAACGCGGGTACAAAATAACAATTATTGAGGCTTAAAACTAATCCCGAAGGTAGATGTAGAGGAAGTGCCGACGATCACATCGACTTTGGATCCATTTCCAACGCGCATCGTCACTTCATCTTTTAGTAGTCTTCGTTTATTCTTTAGTTCCTGTTTCGAGTTACATATATGAGCAACCTAACCAGTATCAAATACCCAGTACTAGTACGAGAACCAGTAAGATAAACATCTATAACATGTATATCGGATATATTTCTTCTTCTTCTTGACAAGGCCGCTCTTCAGATCCGCCAAATACTTGGAGCAATTACGCTTCCAAGCCCTTCTCCTTGCAGTAATAGCACTCAGCATCGGCTTAGGACCGCCTTAGGTTTCACAGAGGCGTGGCAGCTTCTGCCACTCTTCTTGTTCTTGCCTTTAGACTTGCCCTGTTTCTTGAAGCTGGTGGTCTTGTTGACCATCAACACTTGGTGCTCTTTCTTAATCTCAATCTCAAAAGATTTTAGCATGGCGAAGAGTTCAGTAACTCTTTGTTCATGTTCTGCATATTGTAATTCATCACAAAGTTCTTGTAACTAGGTGGCAATGATTGAAGGACACGATTAATCCCCAGTCTGTTAGGAATCACTATTCCCAAGTCACTAGTTTCTTCGCATGCCCGGTCATGGCGAGCATGTGCTCACTAATGGAGTCTTCTTCGATCATGCAGTGTTTCGATGCTTCATAGCATTCCACGGCCGCATGAGTCTCAAAGATAGTTTTCAACTCATTGACTAACTCATGTGGATCGTGGTGCTCAAAACGTTTTTGAAGATCAGCTTCCAGACTGCACAGGATGGCACACTGAACTTGAGAGTACCGAGTGCGAAACATCTTTACTTCATCGGTTTCAGTTTCTGCAGGAGGGTCACCTAGCGGTGCATCAAGCACATATTGCATATTTCCGCCATTGAGGAAGATCCTCACATGACGGAACCAGTCGGTGAAGTTGCTACCATTGCTCTTAAGCTTTTCTTTCTCTAGGAACTGGTTAAAATTGATTGGGGACGCCATATCTACAACATATTTGCAATAGTTTAGACTAAGTTTATGACAAATTGAGTTCAAATTTTAATTTAACAAAATTAAAAACTAGGTGAACTCCCACTCAAACAATATCCCTCGCATTGTCTTAGTGATCACACGAACCAAATCCACCATACCAAGTCCGATCATCACGAGACAAGATGTAACTTCAATGGCGAACACTCAAAGTGTTCATCATATCAATCATATGATTCATGCTCTACCTTTCGGTATCATGTGTTCCGAGACCATGTCTGTACATGCTAGGCTCGTCAAGGCCACCTTAGTATCCGCATGTGCAAAAGGCTTGCACCCGTTGTATGCACTTGTTGATTCTATCACACCCGATCATCACGAGATGCTTCAAACGACAAGTCTTGGCAACGGTGCTACTAAGATGAACACTTTATTATCTTGATATTTTAGTGAGAGGGATCATCTTATAATGCTACCGTCACCATCTAAGCAAAATAAGATGCATAAAGGATTAACATCACATGCAGTTCATATGTGATATGATATGGCCCTTTTGTCTTTGCGCCTTTGATCTTCATCTCCAAAGCACGGACATGATCTTCATCATCAACGGGCATGATCTCCATCATCGTCGGCGAAGCACCAAGGTCAATGGCGCCGTCTTCATGTTTGTCCTCCATGTAGCAATTATTACAACTACTTTGAAATACTACTCAACATGAAATTTAAAGACAACCATAAGGCTCCTGCCGGTTGCCACAATACAATAATGATCATCTCATACATAGTCATCATCACATTATGGCCATATCACATCACCAAACCCTGCAAAAACAAGTTAGACGTTCTCTAATTTGGTTTGCATATTTTACGTGGTTTAGGGTTTTCGAGTAAGATCCAATCTACCTACGAACATGAACCACAACGGTGATACTAGTGTTGTCAATAGAAGAGTAAATTGAATCTTCACTATAGTAGGAGAGACAGACACCCGCAAAGCCACTTATGCAATACAAGTTGCATGTCAAGCGTGGAGCAAATCTCATGAACGCGGTCATGTAAAGTTAGCCCGAGCCGCTTCATCCCACTATGCCACAAAGATGCAAAGTAATCAAACTAAAGATAACAAAAGCATCAACGCCCACAAAACCATTGTGTTCTACTCGTGCAACCATCTATGCATAGACACGGCTCTGATACCACCGTAGGATAACGTTGCATAGAAAACAAAAATTTCCTACCGCGAACACGCAATCCAAGCCAAGATGCAATCTAGAAGACGGTAACGGGGATTATCGAGTCTCACCCTTGAAGAGATTCCAAACCTACAAGATGAGGCTCTTGTTGCTGCGTAGACGTTCACTTGCCGCTTGCAAAAGCGCGTAGAAGATCTTGATCACGGCGCCACAAACGGGCAGCACTCCGTACTCTCGGTCACACGTTCGGTTGTTGATGAAGACGACGTCCACCTCCCCGCCAGCGGGCAGTGGAAGTAGTAGCCTCTTGAATCCGACAGCACGACGGCGTGGTGTCGGTGCGGTGAAGAAGTCCGGCGGAGCTTCGCTAAGCGTGCAGGGAAGAAGGAGGAGCGGGGCGGCTAGGGTTTGGGGAGAGGGGGTGGCCGGCCTCCAAGGGGTGCGGCCAAGGTGGTGGCTTTGTGGTGGCCGGCCCCCTCCCCTTGTCCCTCATTATATAGGTGGAACACCCAAGAGTTGGTCTACAAGTCTTCGAATAAGACCCCAAACCAAAACCTTCCATATGACATGAAACCTACCCAAGCTAGGACTCCCACTAGAGGTGGGATTCCCACCTTCCCTTGGGAGGGGGTGGCCGGCCACCTTAGGTGGAGTCCACCTCTGGGACTCCACCCCTAGGGTTGGCCGGCCATGGTGGTGAGGTCCCTTCTGGACTCCGCCTTCCAATAGTGACTTTCTTCCGGACTTTTCTAGAACTTTCTAGAACCTTCCATAAATGCACCGATCATTTTCAAACACATAAAATGACTTCCTATATATGAATCTATTCTCCAACAACTCGTGATGTCCGGGATCTCATCCGGACTCCGAACAAATATTCGAACTCCATTCCATATTCAAGTTCTACCATTTCAACATCCAACTTTAAGTGTGTCACCCTACGGTTCGCGAACTATGCGGACATGGTTGAGTACTACCTCCACTAATAACCACTAGCGGGATCTGGAGATCCATAATGGCTCCCACATATTCAACGATGACTTAGTGATCGAATGAACCATTCACATACGACACCAATTCCCTTTGTCACGCGATATTTTACTTGTCCGAGGTTTGATCATCGGTATCACTCTATACCTTGTTCAACCTAGTGGTCTCTTATGAACTTATTCATATGGTTGCAAGACATTAGACGACATTCCACCGAGAGGGCCTGCTGGCGTGAAGTTCCCCACATTCTGGGATGGACAAATCCCACCATTGATCCATATGCTTCAACTCATACTTTCTCCGACACTTAATCCCACCTTTTATAACCACCCATTTACGCAGCTGGCATTTGATGTAATCAAAGTATCTTTCCGGTATAAGTGATTTACATGGTATCCCATGGTCATAAGGACTAGGTAACTATGTATCAAAAGCTTATAGCAAATAACTTAATGACGGGATCTTATGCTTAATTGGGTGTGTCCATTACATCATTCATATAATGATATAACCTTGTTATTATTAACATCCAATGTTCAAGATTATGAAACTAATCATCTATTAACAACAAGCTAGTTAAGAGGCTTACTAGAGACACTTGGTTTGTTTACATAACACACACATGTATCAATGTTTCTGCTAATACAATTATAGCATGGCATATAAACATTTATCACAAACATAAAGATATATAATAACCACTTTTATTATTGCCTCTTGGGCATATCTCCAACACGTTGATCATCATTTATTTTGTTTTCTTGATGGCTATCTCTTGTGAAATAAGTAGAGGTTATTTAAGCAAGTAAGCATGCATTGTTAATGGGCCACTAACCGAAGCCATGCTTAATCATGGTAGAAGTTTCAGCAATGAGCATCCTCAGTAGGTAGAGTGAAAAAAAGATGTGTGAAAAAAGAGTTGTGTAAAATAAGAGTTGTGAAAAAAGAGTTCTGTGAGAAAAGAGTATGAGAAAAGAAACAAAAAGAGTATGAGAAAAAAGTGAGAGTAAGTTAGAGAGGAGGCACAACCACTGTTATTCATGTTGTCCCGGTATGGATGGCCTATAGTTGAGATGCACATCTCCTTTGGTCCTTTCTACAGGTGACATGAAGGTACCCCATTACAACACTTGGTTAAGACATGTATATCGAAAGGTCTTTGTAACCCGGAGTTGACTAGCAAGAGGTGTAGTCCTTAGCACTCAAGAAAATTAGGAAACACTTACTCATAAGAGGTCAAACTCATGACACATAGACATATTTATATATGAGATACTTGGTACCCCATCCTTATTATTATTGTTGACATGAATTGCATAGCTCAAAACCATGTTTTATGCTCTTTACTTTTTATTTTTGTTGGAGGTTTAGCACATGCATTCATTGCTTACTTTCTTGAGTTCAATTGTCAAAAAAAATATTCCAGAAAAGAGAAGACAAGAATCTTCCAACAATTCTATTGGATTTTCTCAAGCATGCTTTATGATTCATAAGTACTTGTCATTCATGTTACTTACAATGCTATTTACTTTTATGCATGTTATGTATAATGTAAGAGTTATCACTTTATGAGTTCATATTACTTGTTGTTATTCTCTATTGATTGAACCTTGTGATACTTTGCATGATTTAGAAGCTTTATATTATAAACTCCAAAGTTCATGTTCGTTTTATCACCTTAATGCTCGGGACAAGCATAGGTTAAGCTTGGGGATGTTGGTGCATGCAAAATAAATACACGAACTTTGTCCTTTATCATATTGAATTCCCACATGTTTGCAACATATATGATGATAATTGTGGTGACCCGGCATACCACTGCATGGTGTAGTATGCAAGTCTGATATAACACCAATGAAACACCGTTCCACTAGTATTATATCGCTCGAGTGGTACAACACAAACATATGCGGGTCCAAGGCATGTTCATAGAATTACATGGCGTACTCAGCATGGTTCAAGCATCCTCCGCTCTTACAATGATGTAAAATCGCAAATAAACTCCAAGAACGATTCGTAGTTCAATCCTATCACGAACTTATTTGTAGAGTATTTAACTAGCTATAGAGGCTAAGGAATAGATTCTAGCTAAATAGGAGCTAGGTTAAGGAAGCTAGTTCCTTTCTATGGCTAATCTAGGTTTTCTCCTTGCTGGATGTGGTGTTTTCACCTCTTCCGACAATAGGTTCCCGTCCCTTGAAGTAGTTGTTGACTCGTCTTCGAGTTGCACTATAGATCCTCCTTCTCGATGCCTCCATATCTAAGCAGTGATTTAAGATTGGGATGAGTACGAGCGTACTCAACAAGTTCATTATAGGAAAGAGGTGTTTAATGCATTAGCTACGGTATTAGACCAGAAAGTCTAATACCAATGGTTTCATAATCATTTCTTCAAAAGGTTGCTTTTATTCAGAAGAACTATGTCCGTCAGCCTTCGCCGGTTTACTAGAACTTCATGGAGTTCCTTCCGGCAGCGGTTCGTAGTCCCATATCCCGGAACAGGAGTGACATGTCGCCATTCATTACACTCTGCAGAGGTGTGTTGCTTTACCCATAAGAGATCTTAACCTTGGTGCCAACCGAGTCTAGTTCTCGTCCACACTTCCTTTGGTGTGAGGCCCGGTATAAGGTCCTAGCCAAATTATACTCCTCCGCTACCTCGCACACCCACCCTTTGTTGCAATTCCGACCTTGGGTCCTCGCCGGCCAGCGTATCCATAGGATACCATCCGACCTCGACTACTATCAGGCTTCCTGACCATAAATTCCTTCGCCGGTAGATGCAACCCATCATAGACCGCATTACCGTGGGGACTTAGGGCTCCCCAACCACTCCGCTTGTCCCTCGGGATTCAAGTGACTACGGTAAGCGCATCCGTTGATGAACGAGAGGTGGAAGTACATCTGACTATTCCGTCCCACTCCAGATCTTATGGTTAACACGAGTTTTACGACACAAGAATCACTGGACGACATTTGTTGTTTAATCCTAGATGGATATAAACCCTTACAATGGAACCTCCACCATATCAACACATA
This sequence comes from Lolium multiflorum, assembly GCA_030979885.1. Taxonomy (NCBI): domain Eukaryota; kingdom Viridiplantae; phylum Streptophyta; class Magnoliopsida; order Poales; family Poaceae; genus Lolium; species Lolium multiflorum. Next base: position 282,594,478 of record CM061749.1, read on the forward strand.
CCATGGTTCCATTGCCCACCACATAGTCATATTCATAGTTATGGAAATAGTACTTTTGATTTTCATGCAAGAGTGATAAGTAGTACTTTGCAAGTAATTTGGTAAAATACTCCAAATGACATGAGCAAGCGATGAACTTGCCTTTCTTGACCGCAAGATTATGTGCAAGGTCTTCGGTACGCACAACTCCAAATTCTCGAATAGCATCATCGTCTCTGCAAGGACGATGTTTAAAAAGATTGGCAAGGTTGCAATAATGCATAAGTATGAGATGCAATCGTTTTAAGCGTGAAGAGGTTTTGATGATTTAGGATTAGTGAGTTGTAATGATTAGTTCAGGGTGTGTTGCACTTTTAGAGTGATTCACAAACAAGGTTTTTATTAAGGGTTGGTTACTTGATATCATAAACAAGTAGTGCAATACATCATAACAATAATATTAATATCACACAACAACAAGATTTGGTATAATCTTAACATGTAATGAACAGTTGTTGGTTTTAGTACTATATGGCATGGTTAATGGTTACTTATCATATGCTTCAAAAGAATAACTTTTGAAGAACATGTTCTTTGATAAAGAACAAGTATGATAATTAGGTTGTGGAGTTCTATGGTTTATTATCGTTTCAACTAGTAGGCATTAGATGGATCACAACAGTTGGATTCATCAACATCTAGAGCTTATATGGTTTTTAGTGAAGCACATCTTAAGCAAATCATTATACATAGGTGCTAGCAAGGTTGGTATACCTTGCTGGTGATAGCTAGCTAGGGTTTATAGATTCTATTAGGTACGGTGGATGAATACTCTCTATTTTCTTCAAAAGAATAACTTTTGAAGAACACACTTCTTAAGTTATAAGAAGTATCTCAATTAAGGTTGAGATTGTCTAGGTTTGCTATTGGATCCACTAAGTAAAGAATGGTTGGTTCCTAAATAGGATGATTCCACTAAGTAATGCATAATATTTGGCATAGTTGCTATTGGAGTTCATCACAATGGTGTGATGCTAAGCATAGATAAATAAGGATGATGGTTTTGGCAGTAGGAGCTAGGGTTTAGAATTGGTTGATCCTACTTGATCAACTAGGTTTTATTAGGATGAAATACTAAATTCTTAGTGATAGGGCACCTACATTCATGTGGACATGGAAAATATTTAGTTGCTATTATGGTTCTATGATTGAAGAGAAAATATCATGATCACATGTTCTAACCTAGGATTTAGGTTAGAAGCAAATTAGGGTTCATATGAATTAATGGAGCTAGGGTTCCTCTAATTGAATTAGGGTTTTAGGAATCACATGAAATGATAACGTTGTAATATCATTCCATAAGGAATTAGGGTTTCCTAATTACCATATAGTTCTTAGGTTAATAACTTCATTATAAAGTTGAAGTTATTAATAAGTTTGAAATAAAAATAATATTGGATTTGGCATTTTATTATTTTTAAGGAATTTAATAATTAAGGTAATTAGTAATCAGGGTTTAAATCCTTCCAATAAGGATTTAACAAATAAATAAAATTAGTTTTAAGGTTTTCTTTATTTATTTACTGGTTTTTATTCAATTTGAAAAGTTTTCCTAATTATTGAATTTTAATTCAATTAAAAAGAAAAGGCTTAAATAATAAGTATTAAATAATTAAATTTTTATTAAAAATATAAATTTCATATTATATTTTTATTGGATAGAGTTTATTTTTAGGAGCATTTTGACATCTCATTTGTATTTTTCTGAGTTATAATAAATTTCCTAAATATTTGCAAAGTTTCATCAATTATTGAATTTGAAATAAAAACTAAAAACTACTAAATGCACCCGGCTAGACTACCCGGAGGGACACTGACCAGTGGGCCAGAGCCCACGTCAGCTGCCACCGTGGCGCCGATGTGGCAGGGCTCACGGTGGTCGGCAGGGCAGTCGACGACGGCGCCACCGTTCCCGGGCTTGCGCGGACGGAATACACACACCAATCGATTCAGCGCGCCAAGACGAAGCTACTGGTACCCGCACCGCTCCTAAATGGTCGCCGGAGCTCGCTCGTCGGCGAGGCCGAGCGGCGGCGGACACGGGCACACGCGGCTAGGAGGCTACGGGCGACGTTTCGATGCAATAGGGAGCTCAGGAGATGCGCGGACTCACCATGAGCACGACGGGCGTGTCGGCGAGGCTAGAGGTGGTCGGCATCGCCGAAATTCGTCACTCCCGGCATCGGGGAAGACGAGCTCAACGGCGACGATTTCGAGCGCGGCGGCTCGATTCCTCAGGCAGGCTGGGCAAGTTGATGGTGGTGAGGACGATGGCATCAACGGCGAGGCACGGGGATGTCTCCATCGTCAGCGACGAGAATCGGGCGGGCGGCTAGGGTTTCTATCTAGGAAGGATTTGAGCAGAGGGAGAAGAAATCCGAGGCCAGGGTTCGTCCTAGGGCTTTTATACGGCCTCAGTGCGCGCCTCGTCACACCACCGGACGAGGAGAGGCTGCCAGCGTCGAGACGAAGCCGAGCACGGCTTCGTGCTGTCGACCATGCGAGAGGAGGGGATGAGGACGACCCCCTCTCCGTTCTTTTTTTTAACGAAGGGGTACTGGGCTGTGCTCTGGCGGTGGACTGGGCCGCTCTGGTGGGCTCGTGCTGGGCTCCCGTGGCCTATCCAGGTAAGCACTCCTCTTCTTTTTTTTTCTGATTTCTATTTTAAATTATGGTTTTAATTCAAATTTGAATCCTTGTCTGTTTTGCAGATGTTTAACAATTTGGCTTTCACGAGGACTGATAAAAGGATTATTGTATTACTGCATTGTTTTTGAATAAACATTAAATATATGTGAGCCTTGTTGCAATTTTTAATTTAGACAAGAATTTAGGTATTCATTTCAATTTCCTTTCTCATTTGTAATATAACTCTTTGTTGAATAACTAGAGTTTAATATTCTTATTCCAAATGTTTTAGAAGTTATTATTAGGACTTGGCTTCATATTTGAGGAATTGGTCACTTGCACATGATTTTATGTGAGCTTCAATGTATTAGGGTTCTATAGTTTCTATCATAACCCCCCTTATTAAGGTTAATACTATCGTTTTATTTGAAACTATGTAAGTAGGTATTTTTTCCATCATGGTTTATCTTGGTTACAAAGATAAATGGTTGATCACTACACATATGGTTTTAATTATATAATGTAGCACAAGGTTTTTCTTATGTTCAAGAGTTGAAGCATAAGATTTTATTAGTGTGCAAATCTAGAGTTCAAATGCTATTTACCTAATGACACATGGGTTGGAGCTTAATTGTGGTTTAGGTTTAATTTGTGATCACCCAAGTGATACACAAACTAGGGTTGAGATATAATTCTAAGTTGTAGCTATGAGATGACACCATATTGCATTGGCTAGGTTTACTCTCCCCAATGCATGATAAAATGGTTACTTGCTTAATATTTCATGTGCTCCTTTAGTTACTAAGGATCTGAGAATTGGTTTTATCTTCTACCAATAGACTTCTATTATTATCCTTAGTTTATCATTAAACTAACTAAAGTGGTTATGGTTCTTTTTATAGTTAACTTTGGTTATATGGATGAATGGTTTCTCACCATATAAAGTATAGAGTTTGACTCTAAGGTTTTCTTATGTTTCTTAAGTGAAGAATAAGTGGAATGTAGATGTGGTAAGATTCCACTTATGATCACCAAGTGATTCACAAGTTAGGATTGAGATATAAGCCTGGGTTGATTACTAGTGATCTCCCTATAATTTCATGTGGTGAATGATATCTACTTATCATATAGGGTTTAACTTATGGCTTATTCTTCTATTTCTCCAATTCATGGTCATGGTATTATCATGAGCAACTTATTCTCAGAGGCTTCTACTCCCAATTCTTAGAGTATATGATCATTACCCAATTTGTATTGATCAAAGGTCTGGCTTCCTGATACGTCCCAAACGTATCTATAATTTCTTATGTTCCATGCTACTTTTATGATGATACTCACATGTTTTATACACACTTTATGTCATTATTATGCATTTTCCGGCACTAACCTATTAACAAGATGCGAAGTGCCAGTTGCTGTTTTTGCTGTTTTTGGTTTCTTGGTTTCTGAAATCCTAGTAAGGAAATATTCTCGGGATTGGACGAAATCAACGAACGCCCAGGGTCTTATTTTCCACGAAGCTTCCAGAAGACCGAGGAGAAGCGAAGTGGGGCACGGGGCGCGCCACACTAGAGGCGAGCGCGGCCTAAGAAAGGGGGCCCGCGCGGCCCTAGCGTGTGGGGCCCCCATGACGCCTCCGACTCCGCTTCAGCCTACTTAAAGCCTTCGTCGCGAGCCTGCGTCTTTGAGCCCGGAAATACGGAAAGCCTTCCCGGAAGCGCGCATGTAATCCCATCTCGGGGGATTCGAGGAGATCGCCTCGGCACCCTGCGGAGGAGAATCATCACAGGAGGAGCCTCTTCCATCGCCATGATAAGCCTCAGGATCGATGTGCTGTGAGTAGTTCACCCCTGGACTATGGGTCCATAGGAGTAGCTAGATGGTTGTCTTCTCCTCATTGTGCTATCATGTTAGATCTTGTGAGCTGCCTATCATGATCAAGATCATCTATTTGTAATACTACATATGTTGTGTTTGTTGGGATCAGATGAATATTGAATAATAATATGTCAAGTTGATTATCAATCTATCATATATGTTGTTATGTTCTTGCATGCTCTCTCAGATTTGCTAGTGAGGCTCTTTGGCCAAGTTGATGCTTATAACTCCAGAGGAGTATTTATGCTGCGATAGTAGGTTCATGCCTCCATTGAATGTGGGACAGTGACAGAAAGTTCAGGTTGTGTGGATGTCTTGTTGCCACTAGGGATAAAACATCGATGCTTTGTCTAAGGATATTTGTGTTGATTACATTACGCACCATACTTAATGCAATTATGTGTTGTTTACAACTTAATACTGGAAGGGGTTCGGATGATAACCTGAAGGAATATTTAGGCATAGATGCATGTTTGGATGCTTGGAGGTCTATGTACTTTATCGTAATGCCCTGATTAAATCTCATAGTACTCATCATGATATATGTATGTGCATTGTTATGCCTTCTTTATTTGTCAATTGCCCAAGTGTAATTTGTTCACCCAACATGCTATTTATCTTATGGGAGAGACACCACTAGAATTGTGGACCCCGGTCCATTCTTTACATCCGAAATACAATCTCTTTGGTGTTCTTTACTGTTCTTCGCAAACAAACATCATCATCCACACTATACAATTAATCCTTTGTTACGGCAAGCCGGAGAGATTGACAACCTCACATTGTTACGTTGGGGCAAAGTACTTTGATTGTGTTGTGCGAGGTTCCACGTTGGCGCCGGAATCCATGGGTTGCGCCGCACTACACTTCACCGCCATCAACCTTCAACGTGCTTATATTGGCTCCTACTGGTTCGATAAACCTTGGTTCTTACTGAGGAAACTTCCTTCTATACGCATCATACCTTCCACCAGGGTTCCCAACGGACGTATTGCTTTACGCGTGTCAAGCTAAATTACGGCGCGGGTGCCGGGAGATCAAGACACGCTGCAAGGGAGTCTCTCACATCCAATCTCTTTACTTTCTTTTTGTCTTGCTTTATTTTATTCTTGCTTTGTTTGCTCTTATATCAAAATACAAAAAAATTAGTTACTAGCTTTACTTTATTACTATCTTGTTTGCGTTCTCCATATTAAAAACACAAAAATTAGTTACTTGCATTACTTTATTTACCTTTTGTTTATTTCATCATGTTCCCCTAAGTACACTCTAAAAGACATACCGGGTAGGACGAGGGTCTATAATTGGAAGAGATAATATATATAAGATTTTTTCACTCATGTTAGTACAATGAAGATTTTGAAGATAGACACTTGGTAGAACTTGCTCCTACTTATGAAATTGCTGCTGCCTCTTTAGTACACATGTTGGAAACTAAATTTGTTAATCTCAATCCTATAATTCAGCATATGTTTCTTACACTCTCTGATATGGAGATGGGAGAAAAGAGAGATTTTGTTTTAAAAGTCCTTGTTAGAGAATTTGAAGATATAGCTAAAGAAGCTAGAAAAGTTTTTATCAAGCATAAGAGGCTTGGTTTGTTCACCGATTTTAAAAGAACACTTGAAAAGATGGACATGGATAGAATAAGGTACACTAGTAATGTTAATGATGGTAAGGAGATTAAAGTACCGATACCTAGTAAGCTCCTAGGGATTGAAGCTCTAGAAAATAACTATGCTTGGCTTGTTCCTAAAAATTTGTTTGATGAGAATAGTAAGCCTAGGAGCAATGAGAGAGGGGTTACTTATATAGACCAGATACAATGCATTGTTGAGAAAACTCTCAACACCCCTGGTAATAGGTAATGCTTCATCTCTTGATAACACTTGATTCACACTTTCTGCGCCTAGCAAGGCGTTAAAGAAAAATGCTTATGGGAGACAACCCATTATTTTATACTGCACTTTTGTTTTATATTTGAGTCTTGAAGTTGTTACTACTATAGCAACCTCTCCTTATCTTTATTTTATTGCATTGTTGTGCCAAGTAAAGTCTTTGATAGTAAAGTCAATACTAGATTTGGATTACTGCGCGGGAACAGATTTCTTGCTGTCACGAAAATTTGAGTAGAATTCTCTGTAGGTAACTCAGAAAAATCTGCCAATTTACGTGCGTGATCCTCAGATATGTACGCAACTTTCATTCAATTTGAGAATTTTCATCTGAGCAAGTTAAGTGCCCCTGAAAAATTCGTCTTTACGGACTGTTCTGTTTTGACAGTTCTGCCTTTTATTTCGCATTGCTTGTTTTGCTATGTTTGATGGATTTCTTTGTTCCATTAACTTTCAGTAGCTTTGTGCAATGTCTAGAAGTGTTAAGAATGATTATGTCACCTCTGAATATATGAATTATGCTAACCCTCTAATGAGTTTGTTTTGAGTTTGGTGTGGAGGAAGTTTTCAAGGGTCAAGAGAGGAGGATGATACAATATGATCAAGAAGAGTGAAAAGTCTAAGCCTGGGATGCCCCATGGTTCATCCCTGCATATTTTAAGAAGACTCAAGCATCTAAGCTTAGGGGATGCCCAAGGCATCCCCCTTCTTCATCGACAACCTTATCAGTCACTCCTAGTGAAACTATATTTTTATTCGATCACATCTTATATACTTTACTTGGAGCGTCTGTTTGCTTTTATTTTTGTTTTTGTTTGAATAAAATCGGATCCTAGCATTCTTTGTGTGGGAGAGAGACACGCTCCGCTGTTTCATATGAACACATGTGTTCTTAGCTTTATCTTTAATGTTCATTGCGAAATTTGAACTATTTCATTAATTGATATATGGTTGGAAACGGAAAATGCCGCATGTGGTAAATGGTATAATGTCTTGAATAATTTGATACTTGGCAATTGTTGTGCTCATATAGATCATGTTTAAGCTCTTGCATCATGTACTTTGCACCTATTAATGAAAAACTACATAGAGCTTGTTAAAATTTGGTTTGCATGATTGGTCTCTCTAAGTCTAGATATTTTTTGGTTGAGGTGTTTGAACAACAAGGCGATGTAAAGTCTTATAATATTTACAATATGTTCATATGTGAGTCTTGCTGCACCATTTTATACTTGGGTTTGCTTCAAACAACCTTGCTAGCCTAGCCTTGTATTGAGAGGATTCTTCTCGTGCATCCAAATCCTTGAGCCAAAAACTATGCCATTTGTATCCAACATACCTACCTACTACATGGTATTTCTCTTCCATTCCAAAGTACATTACTTGAGTGCTACCTTTAAACTTCTATTCTTTTTGCCTTTACAATACATAGCTCATGGGAAAATAGCCTTAAAAACTATTGTGGTGAAGAATATGTACTTATGTATCTTATTTCTTAATAAGTTGCTTGTTGAGCGGTAACCATGTTTTTGGGGACGCCATCAACTTTTACCTTTGTTGAATATCATCATGTGAGTTGCTATGCATGTTCGTCTTGTCTGAAGTAAGGGTGATTTTTCATGATCAAATGGTTTGAGTATGCATATTGTTAGAGAAGAACATTGGCCGCTAACTAAAGCCATGAATCATGGTGGAAGTTTCAGTTTGGACACAAATCCTCAATCTCTTATGAGAATATTAACTGTTGTTGAATGATTATGCATTAAAGAGGAGTCCATTATATGTTGTCTATGTTGTCCCGGTATGGATGTCTAAGTTGAGAATAATCAAAAGCGAGAAATCAGTACGAACTTTCTCCTTAGACCTCTATACAGGCATAGAGGTACCCCTTTGTGACACTTGGTTGAAACATATGCTATGCGATGATAATCCGTGTTAATCCAAGCTAATTAGGACAAGGTGCGGGCACTATTAGTATTCTATGCATGAGGCTTGCAACTTATAGGATGTCTTATACATAACACATATGATTTATTACTACGGTTGACAAAATTGTTTCTATGTTTTCAAAATGAAAAGCTCTAGCACAAAAATAGTAATCCATGCTTCCCTCTGCGAAGGTCCATTCTTCTACTTTATTGTTGAGTCAGTTTACCTATTCTTTCTATCTTAGAAGCAAACACTTGTGTAAACTGTGTGCATTGATTCTTACATGTTTACCTATTGCACTTGTTATATTACTTTGTTTTGACAATTATCCATGAGATATACATGTTGAAGTTGAAAGCAACCGCTGAAACTTATATCTTCCTTTGTGTTGTTTCAAAGCTTTCTACTAAGAATTTATTGCTTATGAGTTAGCTGTTATGCAAGTCTTATTGATGCTTGTCTTGAAAGTACTATTCATGAAAAGTCTTTGCTATATGATTCAGTTGTTTACTCATTGTCTTCATCATTGCTTCGAATCGATGCATTCATCTCATGTGCTTTACAATAGTATTGATCAAGATTATGATAGCATGTCACTTCGGAAATTATCTTTGTTATCGTTTACCTACTCGAGGGCGAGTAGTGAGTTTGAGATGAAGGATTGATACGTCTCAAACGTGTCTATAATTTCTTATGTTCCATGCTACTTTTATGATGATACTCACATGTTTTATACACACTTTATGTCATTATTATACATTTTCAGCACTAACCTATTAACAAGATGCGAAGAACCGATTCTTTTTTCTGCTGTTTTTGGTTTGAGAAATCCTAGTAAAGAAATATTCTCGGAATTGGGACGAAATCAACGCCCAGGAAGCTTATTTTTCCACGAAGCTTCCGAAAGACCGAAGGGATAACGAGTGGGGCCACGAGGCGCAGCCACACTAGGGCGGCGCGGCCCACGCCCTTGGCCGCGCGGCCCTGACGTGTGGGGCCCCCATGACTCCTCCGACTCCGCCGCCTACTCAAAGCCTTCGTCGCGAAACCCTCGTAACGAGAGCCACGATACGGAAAACCTTCCCGAGACGTTGATACGTCCAAACGTATCTATAATTTCTTATGTTCCATGCTACTTTTATGATGATACTCACATGTTTTATACACATTATATGTCATTATTATGCATTTTCAGCACTAACCTATTGACGAGATGCCGAAGAGCCAGTTGTTGTTTTCTGCTGTTTTTGGTTTCACAAATCCTAGTAAGGAAATATTCTCGGAATTGGACGAAATCAACGCCCGGGGGCCTATTTTTCCACGAAGCTTCCCGAGAAGACCGAAGAGGAATCGGGGAAGTGGGGCCACGGCGACGCCACGCTGGGTGGTGACGGCCCAAGCCACGGCCGCGCCGGCCTGTTGTGTGGGTCCCTCGTGACGCCCCCTGACCTGCCCTTCCACCTACTTAAAGTCTTCGTCGCGAAAACCCCTGTACTGAGAGCCACGATACGGAAAACCTTCCAGAGACGCCGCCGCCGCCAATCCCATCTCGGGGATTCGGAGATCGCCTACGGCACCCACTGCGGAGAGGGGTGCATCTCCCGGAGGGTCTCTTAAATCGCCATGATCGCCTCGGATCGATGTGTAGGTAGTTCACCCCTGGACTATGGGTCCATAGCGGCATTAGCTAGATGGTCGTCTTCTCCTCATTGTGCTATCATGTTAGATCTTGTGGGCACCTATCATGATCAAGATCATATATTTGTAATGGTTACATGTTGTGTTTGTTGGGATTCGATGAATATTGAATACTATGTCAATTGATTATCAATCTATCATATATGTTCTTGCATGCTCCAGGTGCTAGTAGAGGCTCTGGCGAAGTTGATACTTGTGACTCCAGAGGAGTATTTATGCTCGATAGTGGGTTCATGCCTCCATTCATCTGGGACAGTGAGAAGTTAGGGAGCCGATACTTAGGTGGCAGCGGGATCAGGTCATATTCGTTTGGATACGGCTTGGAATAGCGGGTGTTTCTTCTTCGGCGGGATGCGAGCTGGTCTCTCAAGTGCGCTGATCTGATCCACAGTAGGAGCTGTAGGGGTTGAGGTGTCCGGACTTGTTGTAGTGGCATATTTAGTTAGCCACGCCTGTTTCTCAGCATCTGCTCCAGAACTCCCCGCTGCTCCAGCAATCCCTCCTGCCGTAACAATCGCTCCTGCTCCGGCAATTCCTCCTGCCGAAGTTTGGATCGCGTGCGTCCAGTTGTTGCAGTCCGGCACGTATGTGCACACATATCCATGTGGGATCTCCTTGGGCGGCTCATACAAGAATTGGTAATCGCCAGGATCACCTCCAACTTCGTAAAGGACGTATGCCGGTGAACCTTGTTGCTGTGGAGCTGCCATCGCGAATGGCAGTGGTGGCCTGGTGTGGAATGGTATCTCTCCCTGGTGAGTCCCTAAAGCAGGTCCTGACGGAGAATACTGATGTTTCATGATTTCTTGCACCACACGAAGCGCAACTCGCTCAAGCGTATTCACCAGGCTCTCAGAATGCCGATGTAGAGAATGAGCCACAGCATAATTAATTTCTTGGCGCAGGGCTCTGGTACGGTCCTCAGAAGGGAGAGACAGATCTATCCCTTCAAGTGCGCCTTCGGGTTTGAACCCTTTGAACCTAATCCCGTGCGAACGGGTCTTCTCGAAAGAGCTGATGAGATCGGCTTCAAAGATGGCCTTGAGCTCATCGTATTTCTTCTTGTGCTCTGGAGGTAGATCCTCGTACTTGATCAGTTCGTCCGACATCTTGGCTGCCGATGTTGACGTGGTTTGTTGTAGAAAGTGTCCCCCGATCGTGCGAGAGAATGTGTTGCCTGCCAAAACTCACCGGCGAGTAGTGGTTAAGCAACACGAAGAGGCGGGGAGACTCCCAAGACTGCTAAGTGGGCCCTGGTGCCTCGCGTCGTCCCGCAAATCTTCCGGCCACGTCCTGGCGGTTGCACAGGCGTGCCACACGACCTATACCTGATCAGGAAGGTGTTGGATTGCTTCAACTAGTCTCATGCATGGTAGACACGTAAACATTAAATACGAGGCTCGATCGGCTCTGTGGATCGGCTCAAGGGCGATCGCCCCATGGTTCACATTAGTTCACGATGACATGGGGATCTGCGATCAAAACAAGCTAAACCAATCTACAACGGTTTAGGGTTTTTGCATAATCGGAACATCCTACGCGTAGTTGGGCCTGCAGATACGAAAGATGATGGAAACTATTCCTAAAAGGGCCTAAAAACCAACGTTAAGTCAATTCCCGGAACATCCCTTATAGGAACGGTGAAACAACACCTCACGCACTACCGGATCGTCCAACCCCAGCATAAGGCCTAATCATGCAGATATTAAACTAATCCTTGGAACAAGAGCAACTATAACGAATCGGATCTACTAAGTAACGAACAAGCAAGGTGCTGTTGCCCTTACACCTAGATAGGTGTAAGGGCAGCTAGGCGTGAAGGACGGCATTGCTAAGCAAATATGCATAAGAAAAGCATCAATGCAAGCCCCCGAAACATCTACGATAAATAGTGTTACTCGCCATCAACAACGCTTTAGCACGAGTAACACAAGGTAATGAATAAACGTATACTGCCTAGATAGCAGATGCGATCTAGACGACATATTACCGGAAGAAACCCTCGAAATAAGGGGTGGCGATGCGCCTGGTTTGTGTTTGTTGTGAACGTGATTGTCCTCCTTTCTCAATAACCCTAGATACATATTTATAGTCAGTAGACTTTCTAACGTAGAGATAATCCCAACCGTTACACGAGCCAAATTCTATCTGCCAGACCCCGTATCCTACTATATTCTGAGATAAACAAACTAGCTAAACTTTGCCTCTGAGGCCGATTCATGTAATTCTTCCAGGTATATTCTTCAAGCCCATCTTAATCGCGGCCCACCTCTGATCCGGTCAAATTCTGGTGATAACACATGCCCCCTGGTTTTGGAAATGATAATTCCAAAATCACTCTGTTTTTTCTTCGTCGGGTCATGTCGTGGCAGAGCAGAACCGTCGCAGTACCCATCATCATGATGCCTTGCCTCCTCAACTTCTCCGCGTGACCTGGCAGTTACTGTTCGAGCATTGAATCTCCACTATATCCCCTCTTGTTAACCCGCTCAAACAGTTCGCCGCTTCATCCCCTTGCTCTTTCCGGGGGCGCGTCTCCGGCATCCTCATCTTCATCTTCCTCCTCTTCCTCCTCCGCCTCATCGGATATCTCTCCTCCCAGGACCTTCTCCTCCTCCTCCTCCTCCGGAGCCATGCCGGGTAGGATCCGGTGGCGGCTCAGGCGACGCGCACGACAAGCACGCCCCAGAGGGTGGGACCAGGAGGAGGACCACGCCTCCGTCTGGTCCGGGGACAAACAGGTCGCCGACCAGCGGAGATGAAGACCTCCAGTTCCTCGCTGATGGGGAACTGGAATCGGAGAGAGCGAGGACGACTCGTTCTCCTGGGACGATTACACCTCCTCCGAGGAAGAAGGAGGAAGGCAGCGTGGCTGTTTCCCTGGTTACCCGCCGGCGAAGCGCCTCCGCATGTGGTGGGACGACGACGACAGCGACGATGACCAGGAGGAGGCTCCCGTAGAGGGCTACGGGAGCAGCGACGAGGAGCCCGCCGGCAGCAGCGCCGACGAGAGCTCCGAGGACGACGACGAGGGCAGCGATGGCCCGTGAACTAGGATCTACTAGTATAGGCCTAGTAGTAGTAGTAGCAGATTGGTCAATAGACCTTTCTTTTGTTCTTCCTCCCTTGAGCAATCGGCTCTCTCTTTGTAAGAAATCCTATTATTAATGAAGAAAATATTCCCCTATTAATTTTGCTTTCTTGTCAATTTTGCCGATTGTCAAACGAAGTCGCTGTACAAAGAGCCGATGGCAAGGCATCGGCCTGCACTACAAACGCGATTTGAGGCCAAACAGTTGCCTATTCACACGGTCAAACAGGTCCAGTCCATGTCCAAACTATCCTCCAACCTTAAACGCGCAGATTCAAATCCTCAGCAAATCCACTGGGAGATTCATCTCAGATATCATGATCTCTGGTCTGAAACTGATCTGTTAACCTGCTCAATTGAGCTTGTTCCTCTAGAGTCGATAGCAATGCATCGGCTTTTATTATTCTGAAGTCGATGTCCGTGCATCGGCTGTGTATAGTATACTGTTGTCTTCGCCTATTTTCTCAAGTCGATATACATGCATCGGCTGTGATTTTGTATGTACACATTTTGTTTTTCTTTGGCCGATTTTTAAATCGGCACACATACCCTCACGCCCCATCATCCCACATACTTGGGAAATACTTCTTGAGATGCTGGCCATTGACAGCTACTACTGGGAACTTCACACCATCCAATTGCTCAAGCATGTATGCATTACCCTTTAAAACTTGATCGTACGGCCCGTGCCAATTTGGAGACCATTTACCATACACTTTGTCCTTGGTCCCAAAGCAATACAGCTTCCCATACCGGGTCACCAGCACCAGGAACTCTGACTTCACCTTCTTATTATGCGCGAGCCACCTTGACTTTATTCTCACTTGATTTACCTCAAGTGACCATAGTCTGAGTTCCGTTGCATCCTCAATGTTTGTCGCTCATTAGGGCTGCATATTCTTCACAGTTAAATCATTCTGAAATGTTATCCGTCTCGACCCAGCCTTGATTTCCCAAGGTAACACAGCTTCTTGTCCATAGACCAGCTGGTATGGCGAGGTTTTTTATTGCTCCATGACACGACATGCGATAAGCCCACAAAGCTTCTGACAATACCTCATGCCATCGTCTAGGGTGCTCGTCGATTTTCCTCTTAATCAACTTGATCAGGCTCTTGTTGGACGCTTCAGCCTGTCCATTTGCTTGAGCATAGTATGGAGACGATCGGATCAGCTTGATTCCCATATCCTCGCAGAATTTTCTAAACTCCTTGGAAACGAAGACCGAACCTCCATCGGTCGTGATAGTCTGGGGAATCCCGAATCTATGAATGACATGTTCCAACACGAAACTGATAACATCTTTCGATGCTACTGACTTCATAGGGATGGCCTCCTGATACGTCCAAAACGTATCTACTTTCCCGAACACTTTTGCTATTGTTTGGCCTCTAATTTGTGTATTTGGGATGCAACTAACACGGACTAACACTATTTCAGCAGAACTGCTCTGGTGTCTCGTTTTGTGCAGAAATCCAACTTCGGAAAAACCTCAGAATTTATGCGAGAGGCCCTATTTTCCCGAGAGCTAACGGAGCCCGAAGGGCAGATGAGGTGGAGGCCAGGGGCCCCACCACCTGGCGGGCGGCCCAGGGGGCAGCGCGGCCATGTGGTGTAGCCCCCTCGATCGACCTCGGCCGCCCCCTTCGGACTACTTATTGATCTCGACCTAAAACGCACGGGAGGGAAGTCGAAGTCGCCGCGACCCTCAGAAACGCCGCCACATCGCGAGCTCCGTCGCAGAGACCGGGGGAGTCTCCGTTCCCCGGCACTCCGCCGGGACGGGGAATTGGAGGAGATCATCACCGCCATCATCGCCAACGCCTCTCCATCAACCAGCAATGTTTCCCCATCCATGTGTGAGTAATTCCCCCGCTGTAGGCCGAAGGGGATGGTAGGGATTGGATGAGATTGGTCATGTAATAGTCATAAGATTGTTAGGGCATAGTGCCTAGTATCCGTAGATGGTACTTTTATGATATTGTTGCAACTTGTTATGCTTAATGCTTGTCACTAGGGCACGAGTGCCATGATCTCAGATCTGAACATGTTATTGTTTCATCATGATATTCATTGTTTATGTTCTTACCTATAAGTTGTATACACATGTCGCTGTCCGGAACCAATGGCCCCGAAGTGACAGAAATCGGGACAACCGGAGGGAATGGTAGTAACGTGAGGATCACATGTGTTCACGGAGTGTTAATGCTTTGCTCCGGTACTCTATTAAAAGGAGTACCTTAATATCGAGTAGTTTCCCTTGAGGCCGGCTGCACCGGCTGGTAGGACAAAAAATGTTGTGCAAGTTTCTCATTGCGAGCACGTACGACTATAATTGGAACACATGCCTATTGATTGATTAGTACTTGGATACCGTTTTATTATTATCTGCAAATGCCCTGCTATGATTGTTACATGAGTTTCTCTCATCCATGCAACGCCCGTTCATCCATCCCTGCCTACAGTATTTTAATCCTGCTGTTTACTAAAATCACTACTGCTGTCTCTGTTACTCTGTTCTTTGTTATTGCTCTTTTTCTGCTATAAAACTGTTACTATTAATAAACTCTTGCAAGTCTGTTTCAGGTGCAGCTGAATTGACAACTCTGCTGTTAAGGCTTTCAAGTATTCTTTGTCTCACCTTGTGTCGAATCAATAAATTGGGTTTTACTTCCTCGAAGACTGTTGCGATCCCCTATACTTGTGGGTCATCAAGACTATTTTGTGGCGCCGGGAGCATAGCTTTATTTGGAAGTTCACTTGGATTGATATTGTTCATGCAAATTCTCCATCATGGGTAAACCTCGCGATACTAAGATCGCCATATTACCATCCACTACAAAAAGGTACAATTCTGAGTACCTCTGCTGCTCTTGATTCACCATCTGTGATTGATAAACTTGTTTCACCGCCACATGCTTCACATGCTGGTACTTCTGCTGAATCTGAAAATATAATATTGATAATGTTTCTGTTGTGCTTGATGATAGTGGTTCATTGGGATCTTTTCTAGATGCTACAATTGCTAGGTCTAGACAAATTGAAAATACTGAAACTCCTAATGCTACTACACCTGTTAATTCACCTGAACTTGATTATTCTAGTGATGATCTTGATGAAGATTATGTGGAGCTTAATGATGATTTTATTGAAAAATGTAATGCTACTACTGATGCAAGAAAAATTAAAAAGTTGCTTGCAGAACATGCTGTTAGATATAAACTGTCTCCTGATCCTAAATTTGCCACATCTCCTATAAACATTAAGGATAAAGATTATGATTTTTCTATTGATCTATCTCATATAGCTATTGTTGAGAAAACACCTTTTGTGGTACTGAAAAAGAAAGTGCTGTTGAACACATGACTGAGTTATCTACTTTGAGTAGTTTGTTTTCTGATGATGTTAAGAAGCGTACTTACTTTGTTGCTAAAATATTTCCATTCTCATTAAAGGATGACGCTAAAACTTGGTATAATAGTTTGCCACCTAATTCTATTAAAAGCCCAAAAGAATTGCTTGAGGTTTTCTTCCGAAAATACTTTCCTGCTAGTGCTCAACATGCTGCTTTGCAGAGAGTTTATAATTTTGATCAGGAGATGGAGAGAAATTGCCTGAGGCTTGGGCGAGATTTTGCTCTCTTATTAGAGCTTTGCCTGACCATGATTTAGAAAAGCATGATTTACTTGATATATTTTATAGTGGACTAACCATTGAGTCTAGGGCATACCTGGATAGTTGTGCTGGTTGTGTTTTCAGGAAAAGAACTCCAGACATTTGAAGAATTATTGGCTAAAATAGGCCGGAATTATGATGATTGGAATACGCCTGAACCAACTCCAACGCCAATAGTGAAGAAGAGGGGTTTAATTAAATTGAATGATGAAGATATGAGGGAAGCCAAGAAGTCTCTCAAGGAGAAAGGTATTAAATCTGAAGATGTGAAGAATCTACCTCCTATAGAAGATATATGTGAGATAATTCCCCCTTCATCCATGATTGAGGTAAACTCCCTTCAACGCTTTACTAGGGAAGATATTCCGTATTCAAAACCTCCTGCGCAATGCTTAGATGAATTTGATAATTATATTGTTAAGCAAGAAAATTTTAATATGAGAATAGAGAATCATCTAATGGAAAATTCTCAAGCTATTAGTCAATTGCATGATATTGTGGGGAGAACCTCCAATGATGTTAAGATGCTTGTTAAACATTTTCATATGATTCAAACTCAAATTGATCAACTCACTAAAGTGCAAAATGACTTGCTAGGAAATAATGCTAAAGAAAAACATGCTTATGAAGTAACAACTAGAGGTGGTGTCTCTACCCAGGATCCTCTATATCCTGAAGGGCATCCCAAAAGAATTGAACAAGATTCTCAACGCATTGAACCTAGTGCTCATTCTAAGAAGAAAAAGAAAAAGAAACATAAAAATGTTGTAGAATCCTCTGAACCTGTTAATGATCCTAATAGTATTTCTATTTCTGATGCTGAAACTGAAAGTGGTAATGAACATGATAATGATAAAGATAATGATAAGAATGATACTCCTGATAAAGAAGAAGTTGAAGAAGAACCTGAAAAGCATGCTAAAAATAAAAAGTATACTAAAGAAGATTTTATTACTGAGAAACATGGTAATGAAAGAGAACCTTGGGTGCAAAAGCCAATGCCTTTTCCTGCTAAGAAACTAAAATCAAAGGAAGAAGAACACTATAATAAATTTTGTGATTGGATGAAACCTTTATTCTTGCAAATCCCTTTGACTGATGCTATTAAATTGCCTCCTTATTCAAAGTATATGAAAGATATTGTTACTAACAAAAGGAAAATCCCCAATGAGGAGATTTCCACTATGCTTGCTAATTACTCTTTCAATGGCAAAGTTCCAAAGAAGTTGGGCCCCAGGTATACCTACTATTCCTTGTTCTATTAAGAATAATTATGTTAAAACTGCTCTATGTGATTTGGGAGCCGGTGTTAGTGTTATGCCTTTTCTCTTTATAAGAGACTTTGCTTAGATAAGTTGATACCTACTGATATATCTTTACAAATGGCTGATAAATCTACTGCTATTCCTGTTGGTGTATGTGAGGATGTTCCTGTTCAAGTTACTCAAAACTGCTTGATATTAACTGATTTTGTTGTGTTGGAAATGCCTGAAGATGATAATATGTCCATTATTCTTGGGAGACCCTTTCTTAATACTGCAGGGGCTGTTATTGATTGCAATAAAGGAAAGGTTACTTTCAATGTTGATGATAAGGAACACACCGTCTATTTCCCCAAGAGGATTGAAAAAGCGTGCGGAGTTAATACTATTTCTCATGTGAGAACTATCAAAGTGGGATCCATCGATTGTCCTATATATGAGCCTAAAGAAGAATATCAAACTCTTGTGATTGGGTCTATATCAATACAATTCAAGGTAACATGATTGATTTGAGGTTTATTTCTTCATATGCTATATAAAATTTATTTGGTGGCAAGACTTGATCAACCTTGTCAACAAATACCTTTTATATGCATAGAGGAGGTAAACAACATCTCTTTCTTCCTCCACTTGCTTTAGTTGCTGTAGCACTTTTAATTTGCAAAGTTTCTTAGTTGATTTGAGATTT